>JAODJU010000138.1:8857160-8880786 GCA_026776725.1 Gnathonemus echidnorhynchus | reverse complement strand
TGGATATAACGAAATTCGGTTATAACGAAAGAAATCTGCCGGCCCCAGAAAATCGTAATAACCGTGCTCGACTGTACAGCAATACAAAAACAATAACTAATGGTAATAAAATGCTAGACAAATGTCATTATTTTGTTAGAGAGTACAGCAGTGTGGACGAAATTTTTCAGTAAAAATTGTAGCATTCCTTGACATGTTAATGAATGACAAAAGTTACCTCATTAAACAGATTTGCAGGCCCGTGTTACAGTCTTAAACTTACAGGTGGGACACTGGAGCAATGACAATGAGGGACATCTTTTGTGCTCCATTTACTGTTTAAGTATGTGATGTTTTTCTGGTTTTTGGATTTATTTTTATATTTCATGCATGGGACACTGTCCCTGAGACTGAACATCACAGCGTCACAGGAAGTGTAAACGGTGTAAACTCTGGGAAGGAGGGGGAGAGGGGGGAGGACATGAGGATAATGGGCTGCCGATAGCATTCATGCCCCCCCAGGTGAAGAACAATGAAGGGGTCATCATCTAACCTCGGGCCACACAGGGATTGGGTCTAAATGACTTTTTATTCACGCTGAGGCCCGCAGCGCACGCACACACACACACAGACATGCGCGCACACACACACACACACACACACACACAGACATGCGCGCGCACACACACACACACACACACGCGCGCATTGTTCTGCTTCCCATAATCACATGTCCGCAGGACGGCGTGTTATTTCACGCCCCGTGGTTTTGCCAGAGCTGCGGGGAGTGGGCTGTGTGCTTTTACCGCTAAGTGGGTGTCGCTTCAGCATGGTGCCTCTGGGGGTCATTTAGAGCTGGGGGGGGGGAGGGATGGGGGCGGGCTGCCAACATGAGGGCCTGATCTGGGTGCTTAGACCATGTAGGGGAGATTTTAGGGCAGCCCCCCCCAACCACGCCAGTGTAATGTGTGTGGACAGCAGCTCATATCAAAGAGGAAAACTAAATCATTTTGAAGCTGATTGTAAAATGTATATACATCAATGTTGATAAGGTTTTGTTGCTGAAAGTGGATCTAGTGCAAGCTGGAATGCCTCTGGGGGGCACTCTCTTGTGTATTACTCTGTCTGTTTCTCCTGCCTCCAGGCAGTGGCTGCACATGCAAGCGCCTGTCAGTCAGAGCCCTTGAAGCTGGCAAACAGCGGGCAGTGGGCGGCAGGCAGTGGGCAACAGGCGGCGGGCAGTGGGTGGCGGGCAGTGGGCAACAGGCGGCGGGCAGTGGGTGGCGGGTAGTGGGCAACAGGCAGTCGCCAGTGGGCGGCGGGCAACAGGCAGCAAGCAGTGGGTGGCAGGCAGCGGGCGGTGGGCAACAGGTGGCAGGCAGTGGGCAACAGGCGGCGGGTAGTGGGCGGCAGGCAGTGGGCAACAGGCAATGCCCAGTGGGTGGCGGGCAACAGGCAGCAGGCAGTGGGTGGTGGACAACAGGCAGTGGGCAGCAGGCAACCGGCAGCGGACAGCGGGCGGTGGGCAACAGGCGGCAGGCAGTGGGCTGCAGGGAGCGGGCAGTGGGAGGTGGGCAACAGGCAGCGGGCAGTGCAGGCAGCTCTGAGAGCGGACGTGACACGCGTCCTCGAGGAGGGGCGCGGGGTTACAGATGACAGAACGTTCCAGATGGAGTACGACACGCAACGCATTTATCCATGCAAAAGCAGAATGTGCTGCTCTCCCACTGTACAGAGTACAGCATTTGAGTGTGGAATTTATTTGGGCATACTATGATGTCACAGATAATTAACGTTTTTATCGCAAAAAGGAGTGACCTGTTCCACTGAAGTGAAATTTGATAGCTCCCATGCAAATATTTATTGTAAAATGTTCATTGAATAAATGAAATACAGGAGGCAAATTCATCCTGTTGTTTTTTGCTTACACTTGAAAATCACTTCTATTATAAAATTTAAAAAAACGTGCAACCAAATACAACAATACAAAGTGAGAGGTATTGACAACAGAATAGAGAAGGGAGGGAATGATACCTGCCATTGTTGCATTTCATTATCAGTAAGGATTAAGTAAGCATCTCAAATAGTCTTTTAAACACATATACAACGGGGATCCAATTTTTTCTATTTGAGAAGAATGTTACTCACCAAAAAAAATCATCTTTATTCTCATGTTAAATGACACAAAATTTAATGTAATTAAAGTACAAATTACTTAAAGTCGATATTCAGTCAATAAAAAGAAATAAAAAATGGTTACAGTTCTATAGTTTCAATCTTACGATTGCAAAATACAATTATTCATGTCTATGTTAAACCTCATCTTGTAAAAGTTGACTGTCCTTCAAAAACCACTAACCTTCAGAACACTAGGATTATGGGATTGAATAGCTCTCAATGCACATTTCACATTTTGGCATAGAGTATTATGCATTCATGCACGTCTCTGAGTAATTCTGGGATGTGGGGCATTACCTTGCCATATTACTTGGTATAGAAGTATGTAATTCAGAACACAGCTAAGATCACCAGCATTGTCAACCCCCCCCCCCCCAACCACTCATCCAACAGCCAAACTTGGGCCTCAGCAGGTAGTTGAATAAAAATAGGACATCCTTGAGGCTCCTGCCACTTTTGGTCCTAATGCTGCCAATGCTTCCCTTTCTTTGGCTCAGCTTGCAGACACGGCCTCCTGCCAGCAGATGGCAGTCACCCTGACATTGATGGACGAGGGGTAGGATGAACAGATACCCTCTAAATGGGACATATTCAGGCAATCCAACAATCCTGCCAGTTGCTTACACATACTGTGGATAATATATAGTTATTTAGTAACCTAACGGGTATTTCTAACCAGTTTAACAAACAGATACTGAAAATGTTCTGTTTGACCCTTTTGAAATGATAAAGCACATAGCATGTGAGCCTTTATTTAGCTATCCCAGCCACGGATGCTGGGAGGAATGTTAAAACATGCAGTGGTGTGGACCCAGAGGTGGCACGGTGACTCATGATTTTTAGTGTTGTAATACCATTGAGAGCAAAGTACCTACTATAGTTCCTGCAGTACCCCGCAGTGCAGATAGATCACTGTCAGCTGCTTTGGACTTTGAATTGTACATTACACTGTACTTTGTAATAACTTGCCTGTAGCACTGTCGCCTCTTTCCTCCAGGCTTGTTGGTCTGAGTCTTCTTCTCGCTCTCTGTGTGTACAGTGTGTGTTTCTTCTGTATTTGCGTGAATCTCCTCCCACACCCCAAAGACTGACGTGTGCTTCTAATGGTACTCGCCATTTGAACGGGAAAGTCAGAATTTCCTAGGTCCTAGTCAGATTTGTCGACTTGGAAATCCCCCGGAAATTGGAGTTCCCACTCGGAAGGTCGGACACACCCGTGCAACCTTGACCTGAGAATTCAAGATGGCCTCACCATTCATCCACAGAAATTAAAGCTGTAGTTATAAACTGTTTATTAGCATTTGTGTCTTATTAAATCGGTCATACACACAGTACTGTCCAACCTATATCTGTAGACATGTTGCTATGGTGTTTGTATGGGCAAAGACCTGCATAATGTGTTGTTATTAACTGGTATTGCTAACATTGTCTAACAAAGAACCTGGCTAGAACTGGTGTTGGTAACACAGATTCAGAAGCAGAATTCACCTTATTAGCCAGGTGCAATTGCATGTACTAGGAACTGGTTCTGGTGCTATTGGTGCAGACATTCATGGACAACACAAGTTAAGGAAAGCGCAAGTTAAGAAAAACAGTGTAAGTAGAAATAAGATGATATAAGAAGGGAGCAGGAAGCTGTACAATTACTATCAATAAATATAAACTTAAAGTGGAAGGAGATATACCAATTACTGAAATATGAAAACATATGATGCCCAGTAGAATAGACAGATGAAACAGATGTGTAAAAATGCATGCAGAGTCAGTGGGAGAGGGATAGAGGCAGGGACGATGTCATTAGGGGTCTGGGGGCTGAAGGGCTGAGCTCAACTGCTGCAGGGACGAAGCTGTTTTGTGGCGTGTGGCTTTCTGCCTTTTTGTACTGGAATGCAGTACATTCAAGTCTGAGGTCATTCCCAGCTCCGACTTCTGACCTCTTAGGTAAATGGGAAGCGGCATCAATCTCCTTTAGTGGCTGACAATGTGCATATACTCATTGGCTACTCTATTAGTTACATCCACAAACAGTCTGCACCAAAGAGCAAGTCCTGTATCGGCAATTTAATACATTTTGCAGACAGATAGAGTCAAAAGGGAAGGTGTCTTGGCATGCAGGGGCCGGAAGGCTAGGGCGGGAGTTCAAGGAATCGGGGAAAACGCAGGATTTATTAGGGGCAAAAACACTCAGGAACACTGAACGGCGTTAACGACCAGACTGGGGAAACATATTCGAAAGCGGACACAACAGCAATCAACATGACTCAAAACAGCTGGCAACGCGGGGATTCCACACGAGGTAGAGAGGGGGCGTGGCACACTGGAGGATCGAATGAGCAGAACATGACAGAAGGCGCCTTGTCTAAGCAGTTCTGAATGTGATTGTTGGTGCCAGATGTGGTGATTCTGGCATCTCAGAAACAGCCGCCTTCCTGAGATTTTTACACACTACAGTGTCTAGAGTTTACAGAGAATGGTGCGATAAACAGTAAAACACCCAGTCAGCAGCAGTTTTTCAGACAAAAACACCTTCTTAATGAGAAAGGTCAGAGGTCGGTGGCCAGGCTGCTTAAAGTGAACAGGAAGGCCACAAGTGCAACAGGTCAGTACTACAGTGGTGCGCAGGAAGCTGTTCTGCTGAGCTAAAGTGGGTCCTGCCTGGTACCAGAGAGGTGCAAAGCAGCCACAGTCCTGGCTGTGAAAGTACTTATGGGAGATTGATAGACGTCTTTGAGGATGTGATGTAGCATCAGAGATAAATAAGTTTGCATAGGAAGTGATTTATTTTAAGCCCCGTTTATGCATTATATAATTATAAATCACAAATTTATCCCAGCATGGACTTTTGCTCTAATGATTACTGGGACTCCAAAACTTCACACAGCAATCTCAGTAAATGACTAAAATGCCTGAATTATTTCAAAACGAATTATAAGCCAACTTTTCATTGTGAATGTTCCAAGGCACAGTGACTCAGTGGGTAGCTGCAGATCATCAGGGCTGGCGGTTCGAACCCGGTTCCTGGGTGCGCGCATGTGTGTGGAGTTTGCCCGTCCTCCCCGTCTGTGCAAAGGTTTCCGTCCAGTCCAAAACCAAAAACATGTGGATAAGTGACTTACAGTCTCTAATTTGCCCAGAGTGTGTCAGCGTGCCTGTGTGGGAGTACATGCTTGTATGCACCCTGCCATGGACTGGCATCCTGTCCAGGGTGGGCCCCTGTCTTATGCCCTAGAACAGGCCTCCGACCCCCTTGCAACCCTGACCAGGATAATCAGTTGGAAGACTGATAGAATTAGTGTGTGTGTGTGTGTATATCGGCGTGCTCACTGTGAATCTAAAGATGCTTGATGCTTCTTGGGTTTAGTTTCCCATCTGAAACTCCATAACAATTAGCATTTTTGCATGAAAATTGCAATGGAAACCAGCAGGTGAAACGTTAAACGCACCTTGTAAATGAGCTCTGTGCTGACGAAACTTAAGTACGAGCACCAGTTGTCTCATTTCTGTCAGCGCTGGCCCTGCTAGTGACCCTGAACGCCCAGCGCCTTATGGACTGCCTGTTCTGTTCTTTTACAGAGCTCTGAATTCCCTTCCAGAGGAATTAAGATAAAAAAATAAAACAGTTTCACTTGTTAATTTTAACGACCAGATTTGCGCAAACATGGGGACTCATCAGACGACGGAGCGAGAATGTTTTCTAATTGCGAGCGAGTGTGGTGAGGTTGTCTCTTGCCAGATTCCTTGTGATCGTATCTGTTTATCTCCTGCTCTTCACTAAGTTACAGCACCCACTTCAATATTGTGTTAACATCATTATACAGACGCAAGCTTGCTGTCAGAAATCACACTCGTTTTTTCTTTTCCCTTTCCCCTCCTTAAACGATTATTTTCGCTGCCGTCTGTGGCCGATGCTTATTCCAAAATAAGACACCCACGTGTGTCAGAAACCGCCCACTGTCGACCTCTCGCAAAGTAGCTAACTTGTACAAAAGTTTAGCGGAATGTAACTTAACAGCTGGAGCTTGTTCAGGAAGTGAAACGTGAGGGTGGCATGCTGGGAAAAAATGAACAATGTGAACACTGTCCGGCTGCCTGCACTGGAGATCTTTGACTCGTGACCAGCCAAATCGAGACGCTGTATTCTGAACGCACGTTTGCTGGCCTTTTCTGCTCGAGGTACACACGACTGTAATATTGTTGAAATACCAGGAAGAAAGTGAAATGATTCTGTTTTCTCCAGTTGAAGAGGCATTTGGAGGGTTAAACCTTGGCCTGCAAGCATCAGAAGTGACATTAGGCTGAACGTGTGGAGAAGAATGTCTTTTGAAGACAGATTTTGATGGTACGGAGAACCGATTTAGTGTTCAGAAAAACAAGATAATCTCTCCTGCAGGGCCTTAAGACACAAATAAAATGGTGGGTTTTATCGGTAACAAGGAATTATTCAGAGGGAAATTATATAGCAACCAGATTTCCCCCCAGACACGACTGTAAATCCGGATATCGGAAGCCGTCCTGGGATTTCATTGAGACGTCCCGCTGAGTGTCAGCCGCATAGCAATGCCGAGTTTACATTTGGTGACACATTCTTTCCTGCGACAGTCTCTCCATTATCCTGCTGTGGATTACTTGGGAATGCTAACATGGAATACACAATTCAGGCCCTGCACTTTCCCAATGTCTGCCACAGACTGCAGGAATTCAAATTTAGCCAGGTGCCACAAATTATGCGTCTTTCATTTGTAGGGCCTGGTGTTAAAAAAATGCTTAGCGAACAGTTTATCTTCTTTCAGCCTCTGGAACAATATCCTACTGTCCTTAACGAGGATCTCCAAGTGAGCGCGGTCCAAACAGTAAGACAGATGGTAGCCAGAGCTGGGAATCGCTGGTGTTCTTGAAGTGAATCGTTTGATTGCAAGCGCATACCAGCCGGTTTTGGACACTGGCATTCACGCCTCAGCCGAAAGTGCTACGGTAAATGGGTTTTGACACCCAGTCGAAAGGCTCAACATCTCGTCAGAAACACGACACAGCTGAAGCAATTTCCCAGCATCCCTGGGAGAGTCCAGGGCATCTACTATTGTTTTTAAGAAATGTGTTTCGAGGGAAGTTATATTTGTGAAAGTTTAAATGTTTCATTGAGCGCAAATACTTCCTTTGGTACATTTCATTAGCAACCCCCCCCCCCCCACACACACACAATCTTTGTTAAAACAGAAAAAAAATAGGTGAAGTTATATGTATGTGACTGATGCTAAACCAGTGCGGTTCGTGTGATATTTCCAGTTTGTGACTGGATTATCGATTCAGGCTTTTGTCTCATACCTCCTATATGAACTCTGCTGCTGCTTTTTGATGTAATGTATAATTGATATTTCTTTCCGTTCTTTGCTGGGTGTGGACTCCCTGCACAACAAAAGCCAGCAAACACCTTGACTGCTTGCATGTTAATCACGATGGAAACCTTAGGAACCAGCAGCGACTGGGTCGGTCACAACGACCTAAGATACCAAGCCTTACTTTTCAGATCAAAGATGGCAGTGCAGTGGGGGAAAATGGGTCAAACAGCGCTACTCAAATGCGGAGCCGGACTCAGCCCTCCCTTGGTCCCACCCGCCTTGCACTAATGAAGGCGTCAGGCTCGTGTCAGGTGACGTAAACCCACATCAACCCCGCAGCTCGTTGACAGGGTGTCAGAAGGTCTGGCATCATTAAATCAATTTAAAGACAGGCTGGAAATGTGTCTGTAAGGCTTTCGCCGGGAAGGATGGCGAACACAGCCATGTGACATTGGGCTGGGGTGACGGAAGAGACTTTATTTGGGGTGGAAGGAAAACAAAAACAGCTATTTCTGCTCGAGCACAAAGGAAAGTTGCAGGGATAGGTAGAGGGCGTCAGGTCTTGGAAAAGAACCAGAACAGGGTGGGCCGTCAGCCATTAGGTCTGGGAATGTGTGTGAAGGCGACCAGAAATTGCTGCTTTAATCGAACACACAGCCCCTGTTTGAGGTGCCTCTGTCCAGCCTTGGTCTTACAGTGCATTGTTCTAGCTCAAGTGAATGTAGAAGCTTGCAGTTTTTACCCCCTTTAAGCAGCAATGTGGTTTAACAGGCGAGCATGTGTGTGTTATTATGAAATTAACACCAGGACACGATGGAGTCTGACTGTCCCTTTGTGTATCGGGACACTGTGATTTTAATCAGCTGCTCAGTGCTGCACTTTCCCATCTGACGTGTGTTTTACAGGAGTCTCTTTGACGCGCTATTGTGAACCACGGTCCCTGCTGTGATAATTTGTGTTATGAAACAACAGCGGCTAAAAAAACGTCTGTTTTGCAGGTTCTGAGCTCAGAGTTAGTAATAGCCGAAGAATAACTGGAGACGTGATGGAATGGAGTCCTCCGCTGTTGGGTGGGACGATATGAGGCCAGAGAGGCTTGGTGGGTGACTGTAAGGCTGGAGAGGCCAGGCGGGTCAGGTGAGGTCAGAGAGGCTGGGTGGATCACTGTAAGGTCAGAGTGGCCAAGGCTAGCTGCCATGAAGCCAGAGAGGCTGGGCAGGTCATGGTGAGGCCGGAGAGGTCATTCGGGTCACTGTGAGGTCAGAGAGGTCGGGCAGGTCACTGTGAGGCCAGAGATGCCATGTGGGTCACTGTGAGGTCAGAAAGGCAGGCTGGTCACTGTGAGGCCACAGAGGCTGGGCATGTTGACATGAGGGTGGAGAGGCTGGGCAGGTCATGGTGAGGCCGGAGAGGTCATTTGGGTTACTGTGAGGTCAGAGAGGTCGAGCAGGTCACTCTGAGGTCAGTGAGGCCACGTCGGTCACTGTGGGGTCGGAGAGACCATGTGGTTCACTGAGAGGCCAGAGAGGTCATGTGGGTCACTGTGAGGCCAGAAAGGCCAGGTGGGTCACTATGAGGACGGAGAGGCTGGGTGAGTGACTGTGAGGTCAGAGAGGCTGGGCGGGTCACTGTGAGGCTGGAGAGACCATGTAGGTCACTGTGAGACCAGAGAAGCCGGATGGGTCACTGTGAGGCCATGTGGGTCACTGTGAGACCAGAGAAGCCGGATGGGTCACCGTGAGGCCATGTGGGTCACTGTGCGGCCAGAGAAGCCATGTCAGTCACTGTGAGGCCGGGTGGGTCACTGTGAGGTTGCAGAGGCCATGTGGGTCACTGTGAGACCAGAGAAGCTGGATGGGTCACCGTGAGGCCATGTGGGTCACTGTGTGGCCAGAGAAGCCATGTCAGTCACTGTGAGGTTGGAGAGGCCATGTGGGTCACTGTGAGGTTGCAGAGGCCATGTGGGTCACTGTGAGGCCAGAGGGGCTAGACGGATTGGTGTGAGACCCGACACCGGCAGCATTTGTTTGGCTCACGTGTAGCTTGGCTGTGGTCTGTGTTAATGACCCCTGTTCACACAACCAGCTCCACTCTCCCCAGAAGAGCATAATCAGGTCAGACCCATACTGCAACCCTACAGCTGGGGGCAGGGGGGGACTTGTCACCAATTTCAGCAACCCCCCCCCCCCCAAACCATGGGTTGAGGAACACTTGGGCAGAGCTCACATTGGATTTTGCTCAAGCTACTCTAGGTGATAAAATCATTGGCTTCATTCGGAACCCCCCCGCCCCCCCCCGGATCAGTTATGCCCCTGAAAATGCACAGCAGTTGTCTCATGGCCTAATCCAGGGGGACCCGCAGTTCTATCCTTGAGGTATTTATCCAGCTGCCTGTTCCCACCGGACGTCACGCTGACACCATGGGTCTTGCTGCCATGTGAGACCAGTGCCGTGGTCTCGGATCCCAGTGTCGCACTGGGTCCCCCCTGCATCCTCACGGTACAAACCTGCAGACAGCACGACACATCAGCTGAAGTCATGACTTTAACCTTATCATGCGCATATGTTACAGGCCTTGTGCCTTATTTTTTCCAGGACTTACTGGGATCTCACTCCAGTGATATAAGGGTGAACATTAAATGCAAGGGAAAACTTTACTGGAGCAGATCGGGTGTGGTGACTTTCAGCAAGGCCCATTCAATTCCTTAGCCACTTTGCCATCTGCTGGCTAATACAGGAAGCGGGCATTTAAATGAGAAACAAAATGACGGGCGACAGCCACTGCATCGGGAAGTGAAATAACAGGCACCCCCCCACCGTGTCACTTTTGTCCCGGGGAATAATTGGGTGAAAGAGGCCCCTCTCATCTGCTTTGTCTTCCCCTTTAATTATCACCCATGTAACTGTAACTCTTCTCACGTTTCCTTTCTTGCTGATTCCTCTTTTGTTCTCCACTGTCTTTTGATATCGCCGGATTGAAGAGGAGTTACTGATTGTCTAGCCTGAGGTAAGATTTTGTGGGTTTACATATCAAAGGCTATAAATAGTCTAATTTTTTTTTTGTTTTAACAGAAAGGGGAGAATGCGAGCTCAGTTTAACACTGTGAAGGTTTCTTCAGCTCTGCTGAAACAAAGGAGATTACCGCCATTCCGGGGCGACTGCTTTCATCTGAGCATTTAACCCCAGTTGTTGCTAGGGTGGGGTGTTTTCCCATTTGCGGAACGCCGAAAGTGTGGCGGAAGCATTCATTCTGCATTTTCGTGCTGTTGCCCCATCCTGCAACAGGTGCAGGACGTCTGCATTTTCCCCTGGTCCCGCTTAAGAGGGTCCTCCAGGGTCCAGCCTTCCCTAGAATAACTCTCCATATATCCACACATCCAGGAGGGTGCAGGCCAGCCACAAAGTCAACCACAGGATGCCCCCCTCGCTCTAATCCGCTTAGCATGCTGGCGCTGAGACGGGTCCAGAAGCCCTCGGAAGACCATCTGAAAGCCCCCGAGGCCTCCGGTAATTAACGGTTTTGCAGATCACCTTGGTGGAGGCAGACGTGCTGTGGTTTCCTCCGGAGGGTGGGGTTCCAGGGAGGGTGGGGTTCTCCACGGCCACACGATGGCCCACCCACGCCTTCACCCGCCAACCAGCTGCCTCTTGGAAACCTCTGGCCAGGCTTTGCTCAGATTATTTACCTTTGAAATGGATGAAGAGGTTTGCAGGCATGTTTTTATGGGCATCTATTTATAGATTAACCACCCTTTCCGTGGGGGGGGGGGGGGGGGGGGGGGGGAAGAGTCGGGCACACTGACTACTCCGAAGTGCAGTATCCTCCATTTGTAACTTTTTTGTGGATTTAGTCGCTTGCTGGTCACGTTAGCTTTTCTGAATGATTATTTGTATATTTTCACTCATATTGCAATGTTATATGTAGAATAAATATCAAAAATGATAATTTACAAAGAGTGATTCAGACTTTCAGTGGTGATACCTCCATCTTCTAGGGCTGTGGGTTCAGTTGCATCCCTTAGGGTGACCTGTTGACTCTAAGCTGCCCTGATGGACCTCAGAGTGGCCAGCTCTCAGCTTCCTGAGATACACTCTGTTACCTTAACCCTACAAGCAGTCTACAAGTGCACTTTGGTTACTTGAGCCTGTGAGTTGATTGGCTATCGGGATGGTGACACGCCCTCCTTATCTGTGCCTTGATTAGGTAGGAGTCAGTGTGCTTTCTTACTGCTCCCATGGGTGTGGCTTTCTGCTCCACCCTGCCCCCTTCAGACAGTAAGGCAGATAGGAAATGACTGACGCTCAACGTTCTGAATGCTACATGGGCATTTTCAATTGGCTATTTCATACCTCATGGTGTGTGTGTGTGTTTGTGTGTGTGTGGATTATGTTAATATTACATTGTGGGGACCATATTTTGATGTCGTGAGGACCATTTTTCAGGTCCCCCCAAAGATCTGTGACTGCAATCAAAAAATAAAAAATGCCAAAAGTCTTGTATTTTGTTTGGTTACTTATGGTTAAGGTTAGGGCTGGGTAGGGGTTAAGGTTGTCATTGTTGGGATTAGGGTTGTGCTCATTGAAATGAATGGACGGTCCCCACAAAGATATAAGTACAAACGTGTGTGTGTGAGAGTTTGCATAGATGACGTTTGGGAACCAAAATGTCCCCAAAGTGTGGTAAAACCTGAAACTTCCTTACTTTTGGGGACATTTTTTCAGGTCCTCATTTTGACTACCGCAATTTTAATGCAATCAGAAGAGTAAAAATGTAAGCCTTTTATTTTGTTTGGTTGCTGATGATTAAGGCTAGGGCTGGGTAGGGGTTAAGGGTGTCGAGACTGAGATTAGGGTTTGTCCCATAGAAATGAAGGAACGGTCCTCGTTAAGATAGGTACGCGGGTATGTGTGTGTGTGTGTGTGTGTGTGTGCTTACTGTCAGGGAGGTGCACTGGATGCTGAAGCTAACCAGGCTAAAATGCTAATGCTAATGTGAATGGGGTCAGATATGCTGAACCCCCCCCCAGTTACCGTCGCTGATAAATGATGGAGTGTTTTATGAACCTGCATGGCTAAAATTCTGCCCGCTTATGCTGCCGGATATTTATTAAAGCAACTCTAATGGCGGGGGCTCCTCCTGGGGACTGGGCCGCACTCCTTTGGGTCTCACGTCGACTTCCCTGACTGCGGAGGTAGCATGCACCAGAGGCCAGGGATGGGAGGGTGGAAACGGGAGACGTGGTGATTGGGGGGCGGGGGGCGTGTTGGAGCGCCTGACCCTCTGTGCATGGTGCAGGCCCGTCCCGAGGGCCTGTGCTGTGTGGGAACGGCTCCCCTGGGCCGGAGCTTCAGGCTTGTAGCGCCTAATTGGGCCTGCGAGGGTCAGCAATTAGCGCGGCGCTATTGAGGATCCGGTGACAGCGCTACCCGTCTCACTCTGTGAGGAAGAAAGGGAGCGGGGAGATGGAAAGAATGAGAAAGAGAAAGGGAAGGACAAAGGACAACGGCAAGAAAATCTCAACACTGACAAGACAATGGGATCAAGCGGCAACACACAATGGACATCTCCCAGAATGCATAGTGTGTCTGTGTGTGTGTGTGTATTGGGGGGGGGGGATGGCGCAACAGTGCTCAAATGACACATCCACTGCTAAATACAGAGACTGGCGGGTGACACGCCCCTCGCGAACACAGATGTAAAAAAGAAAAATCTGGAAACAATCATTTCTTTTCTTTCTCTCAATGTTTAATCTGTCAAGTGGATCAAATTTTATTAAATACTGCGTGTTTTTACGAGCGAGTTCGCTACAAGGCACCGGGCGAGTCTCTGAGATTTACGGCCATTCTTCTTGAGAAAACAGAAAATAGAAAACGGGGCTGAAAATGGCAATATCAGGATATATTTACATATTTAAAAGGGTAGTGCTCCTGGGAAATCGTGTCTACTGAAGAATAAATAAGAAAAGTCACTTTAAATGGTGTTTAAGGATGGCTGAATGACAGACGACTGCGGCTGGTGACCTTGTTGCTGGAGGCAGGGCACAGAGAGCAGGTCTAAGCAGTTAATGGTGCTTGGGTTATCCCATCAAGGGGATCCATTCTCTAGAACAGTGTGTCCCAACCCGGTCCTTGGGGAACCACAGTCGGGTCATGTTTTTGCTCCCTCCCAGCTCTCTGCCAGACAGTCCACATTTTTGCTCCCTCCCACCTCCCAGGAGTTGGGATTGAGTAAAGACATGGACCATCTGTGGGTCCCCGCAGAGCAGATTGGGAAACGCTACTCCAGACACTGGTACCGGCCGGCTGTCTGGGTCTTTGATGATTTATAACCTTGGGGCCAGATGAGAAACCAGAAACGAGGTGGAACCAAGGGCTAAATGTTGTGTTACCTACTTATATAGGTTCCACAAGAGTATAGCTAATTAGGATAAATATAGAACATAGAGCGGTTAACCTCACAGAAAGGCTGAGGAGCAAAGGACATACACAACCCAGAGATGGTCAACACAAGGCCAGAAAAAAAAAATCTGTGATTTATGATGTCAGAATTAACCCTTAACCTAAGCAGCATAATAACACAGACATTACCACGGTCAGAGGAGAACAGCTCGTCATTCATTACTCTGACAAACGCTGTTTGTCTGAAAGCCAGGCTGAAGCGTCTCATCAATGTCACTGGGCTGTGAGAAGACAGACAGCTGCTTGACAACACATCTCTATGAAACTTTAGATAAAAATGGAAGGTTTGCAATGCTCCTGTAACTAGATAGATCAGATTAGGCTTCTTGAGTAAGCGCTTCATCGCAGCTGTCTTAAGAGATCAGGGAGCACATCTAGAAGATAACAAGGCAGCTATAATATCTATCATGGGTCTTCCAGTTAGACACAAGCTCTCTCTTTGCTTGGTTTGGACTCCATTAAACTCCTAGATAGTTTATAATTAGTATCTAGCTATGTGAGTTTGGTTTGCAAGGGCATGTAAGAGTGTGGTATGTAAGATCTAGGAAGTTCATTTTGTATGTAAGAGTAGATGACAAGATATCCTCCTCTGTGAAATGCAGAGCAGAGGCACCTGTCCTAATAATATCTCTGATGTTGAAGATAATTGCTACTTTGTTGGTTATTTGCTTTTGAATTTCCAGTTACTTCAATATAATTTACAGTAAAATCCCATTATAACGGACTTCAAGGGACCTGGCAAAACAGTCCCTTATAGCCAAAGTCTGTTATATCCAGAGTTGCTGTATGCCCAGAACACAACTACAGGACACCATTTACTCATGCCACACCTTGTGGTATAGATTATTATATTGTACATGTAATAATCCAACTTTACCTGACTAGATGCGTGACTATTAATAATCCCGACTACGTATCTGTGCTGGATATCACCGGCACACCACACGCCTCGTAGGCGGAGCTGCATGTCCGTTATAGCCAAACAAAACTACAGCTAAAAGCGGCCCTGGGGACTAAATCGTTTGTCTGTCATAAGCGAAATTCCGTTATATGCGAGTCCGCTATATCCGATGCTTTTTCTGCATGTTCTTAAAGGCGCACGGCCGGGACCAGCGGACCTCGTCCGTTACAGACAATATTCCACTATAAAGGGATTTTACTGTATTAAAGAAACAACTAGCGTGGTCTTCATCACTGTCAGCTATGGTACAGTAGATGCAAAGTCTAGTATAGTATAGTAGATAGCAATGTACACCTCGCACCCGTAACATTAAAACCACTGACAGGTGAAGTGAACACTGATTACCTCATTACAATAGCACCTGTCATGGGTGTTAAATTTTATATTTAAAGTGAACAGTCAGTTCTTGAAGTTGATGTGTTGGAAGCATGAAAAATGGGCAAGCATCAGGATCTGAGCGACTTTGACTAGGGCCACATTGTCATGGCTAGATGACTCGGTCAGAACATCTCCAAAATTTTTTATTGGGTTTTCCCCTATGCAGTGGTCAGTACCCACCAAAAGTGGTCCAATGAAGGCCAAACAGTGAACTGGCAATGAGGTCATGGGTGTCCAAGACTCACTGATGTATATGGGGAGTGAAGGCTATACTGTCTGGTCTGAACCCACAGGAGAGCTAATATATCATAATTTATCATAAAAGGTTAATGCTGACTATGATAGAAAGGTGTCAGAACCCACAGTGCACTGCAGCTTGCTGCGTATGGAGCTGCGCAGCTGCAGACCCGTCAGAGTGCCCGTGTTGACCCCTTTCCACTGCGAAAGTGCCTACAATGGGCACATGAGCGTCACAACTGGACAAGGGAGCAATGGAAGAAGGTGGCCTGGTCTGATGAGTCATGTTTTCTGTTACATCATGTGGGTGACCTGCCGCGTGCGTGTTGTTTACCTGAAGAAGATGTGGCACCAGGAGGCACTATGGGAGGAAGGCAAGCCGGCGGAGGCAGTGTGATGCTCTGGGCGATGTTCTGCTGGCAAACCTTGGGTCCTGGCATCCATGTGGATGTTACTCTGACACATACCACCTACCTAAACATTGTTGCAGACCAAGTTCGCCGCTTCATGGCAGCAGTATTCCCCGATGACAGTGGCCTCGTTCAGCAGGATAATGCGCCCTGCCGCACTGCAGAAATTGTTCAGGAATGGTTTGAGGAACATGAAAAGGGTGCAAGATGTTGACTTGGCCTCTAAATTCTATAGATCTCAATTCAATCAAGTATCTGTGGGATGTGCTGGATAAACAAGTCTGATCCATGGAGGTCCCACCTCACAACTTACAGGACTTAAAGGTTCTGCTGCTAATGTCTTGGTACCAGATACCACAGGACACCTTCAGATGTCTTGTGAAGTCCACACCGCAATGGAACAGAACTGTTTTGGGTAACGCTTTACATTAACTGCACCTTCATAATGCTTTTATATTGCATTCATAAAATGTTCAGTACAACATCATAATGTATTCATTAAGTATTCATAAAACATTGATAAACATCATGTATGTATACCTTAACATCCTGACATCCCGTAACAGCTGTAATATACATTAACAACAAACATTATATATTAATAACAAACATTATAATTGTATAATCATGTAATGTTTGTTATTAATGTATATTAAAGCTGTTAAGGGATGTTAAGGTGTACTTGCTTGCTGCTTAGGAATGTTATATGAATGCATTATGAAGGTGCACTGAATGTTCTATGAATGCATAATAAATGCATTACGAAGGTGCACTTAATGTAAAGCGTTACCCTGTTTTGGCAGCACAAGGGGTACCTGCACAATATTAAACAGGCAGTTTTAATGTTATGGCTGATTGGTGCATGTTGACTTATGACCAAATGGATATATTTTATTCATTTCCCTGTATGACTATCCAGGCAAGATGAAACACCTTTGATCTTCCTAAGCCAGTGCTGCCTTTCTCTTGGAGAAGCTCGCTTTAATACCAGCGTGAGGTTTGTTTTTATACCGGCACGACTTTTGTTAATGTTTAATCATTCTCTATAGTGGCAGTACAGCTAGCCAGGTCCTCAGTTCGGACTTAAGATTTTTGCACTGTTCAAATTTCAGCGCATGATTTAGCTAGCTGTACCGCTTTAGCGTCACGTCTCAGTATTGACACTGTTAATGTGTTTTTAACGGGAAAAACCAGTACATACTGCACTCAAATAGCCCACATCCTGTTGTATTTCCCAGACTGCTTTGCAGTTTAGCTAAGAGAGCACATCATGGCTGGCATACCTGCTGTCAGTGACAAAAGGATCTATTGAATGTTTAAAATCTTAAAATTTTTTTATATTTGTCCTGTTCAGGTGGGTCTTCAGTTTTCCATTCAGTATACCCTTCTTTCCACAGGGTGAGATGGTTAGGCTTAAGGGTAAGGTCACATAGCGTGCCCTTTGGTGGATTGGCACACCCTCACACACTCAGTCACTAACTGTACGCCTAAATTAGTGGAGACTGGAGATGGGATGAAAGTATCTGCATGTAAGTAGGTGCCGTACCTTTCTGGGATCTCCTCCAGGCTCTACCGTTTCATTTTCCATGTGGGTTTTCAGTAAGCTGGGAGTTTGGCGACGGACGGTGAAATAACATAAAAATGAGGCAAAATTTCATGCAGGCAAATAACAGGATTGGCTGTAAGACTGCGGCGATAGCCAGGACAACAATTTAAGCTTCACATTAATCACAGTTGTGTGTTTCTGCTTCTTCCTTAATTTATCGGCCACCATCAGTGCCGACATTCCCAAATTTTGAGGCCATTTCATGTAATTCTCGTTCCAGTTAAATTTGCTGCCTGTGTGAATGAAGTGGCCATAGAAAGTGACGCATAGGGGTGCGGGGGGGGGTGCATGGGATGTGGGTTCGGCCTGCTGAGCGACGGGGATGTTTAAAAGTGAAGTATATCTGGGTGTCTCTGGGGAGCCGCGGTCACCAGCACACCTCAGCCGTCGCTCTGGCACAGTCACACCGCCGCCCTCCTGCCGAGTCTCCCCTTCAGACCGGAACCTTCTGCGTTAGCGATCCATGCCAGTGACATACTGACAGTCATCAGAAGGCCCTTCTTGTCGCGTGCTGACTCAGACGTGTAAATACCAGTCAGCTTCTTTTCCTTCTCCTTTCATTTTTCTTTCTTTCTTTTTCCCACTTGTGGCAAACGGACTCACAGAAATGGAGAGACACTCGGGGGTGTTTCTGTTCAGCCCAATTTTTTTTTTTTTTGTGAAACCAGGGTGTAAAACACAAAACAAAAGCCTAGTGAAAGAGTTTAGGAGGCATCAGACAGTAACACTCACCTACAAACACTCGACAAACACCTACTCATACCAGGCCACTCGTGACCAGCCAATGCTCTGTCGGATCCAGGTACTGATCCGAGCCAATTCCGCCTGGGGGGCGGGACCATGTCGCCCCTCCATCCACAAATTAAATGTGATGCTCATTCATCTCTTCGCTGAACCCACAAAAGCTGCTAAAGGTCACTAAAACAACACTTTCCCCGCAGGCACTGTGCTGTTATGCCAAGGATTGAGTGTAGTTCTCATACTCTGCAGTACAGGTCCCCCACTAACCTATACGGCCAGATAAGAAGGAACATCCACTTCAGTGGACCAGGCAGCTCACAGGGAATGTTTCGGAAAAGAGGAACATACCTTGACTTTTGGGGCATTCTGGGTAAAAGGGGATTGGAAACATCCGAGCATGCTGAAAGTCAGGCACTAAAAAATAGCACTTTATAATATCATTTTTAATATATAAAAGTGCTCATTCTTGTGTATGAAACTGATAGATGTGATCTGTAAATGGTATATTAATCGCTGTTCTTTCAAAAAAATGTTTAATCAGTGCATTATAATTATGGAAGGGATGAGCTTTTATTACTGAGATCTCCAAGTAATAGGATTTGGAAAGGGGTCATAGAGGAGGAAAAATGCCTGGCCTCCCCTTAAATGGTGGCAGGCTGTAGGCATGGGGTCTGGGGAAGGGGGCGGGTGGACCCCAACCGGGGGGGTGATGATGACATTGCAAAGGTCACCCCTTTTTATTTAGAAGCGTCTCTCAAAAACACGATGGCAATCATTTCTGTTCTGAGACTCCCCCCACGGGTTGAGCTAAGAATGTCTTTCCAGGATCTCGTTGGCATTTCTCTGGGGTCGAAATGGACTTGCCCGTATCCAAGGAAACATCATGGGATTAGGCTGTCATCACCTCTCTACAGGGAGATCACTGCCACTATCTCTGCCCCGAGATCCCATGGTCATTGTCTCTTACCAGGGATTATCTTTGGGATCGTCTCTGCTCACAGATCCCATCATCACCTTTTCTTACTAAGGGTCATCCTGGCGTTTTCTCTGCCCATCATTATTGTCTCTTCCCAGGGATCATTGTGGGATTGTCTCTGTCCAGAGCTCTCAAAGTCGCGGCCTCTTCACCAGTATTTTTCAGATTCTGCAGGCCTCAGGAATGTGGGTGTTCCTATGGTGAGGAGGTTAGCAGATCAGCACCAGGAACGCTTCGGCAGATAAAAGACGATGAATGACGACTGGGTAGTGACCTCTGTCCTTAGAACGTTTGCCGTCCTCTCTCAAGGTAGAGTGTTGAATGAGTGTCCTGTCTGATTCATTGAAATAACACACATGTTGCAGCCCTAAGCCATCAAAATAGCCCCGAGGAGAAGTAATCGCTGAGTAATGGGTTAGTCCACGTCTCCGGGGGCTATTAGTGTCATTCGGGGAGCGAAACACTGTGGGGGGAAAAATGGACTTTGGCACAGCAAGGCTAAGCAGAGCTCTTCAGCTCCTCCTAATGCTTTCCATGTTCCTCCTGTCCGCTGCCCGGGCTTTGTAATTACCCGTGGCCTCTTCAGAAGGAGGTTTGTGTTCCAAGGGAGGAGATGTCAGGATTCCACATATGGGCACACACACATACGTGCCCGCGCGCACACACATACACGCATACACACATGCGCCTGCACACACAGAGACACACGCATACACACACGTGCCTGCACACACACGCATACACACACGCGCCCTCGTGCACACACACACGCATGCACACATGTGCCCGTGCACACACAGAAACAAAATACCAAACAAACAAAACCAAACAAAATACCAGACCTTTAACATTCTTAGTTTTTGAATGTAGTCACAGATTTTTATAAAATTGGGTTTCCGCTTGTGGGGACTGAAAAATGGTCCCCACAATGTCAAAATGACAGGTTTTTAGCACATTTTGGGAAAATGTGGTCCCCCACACACACACACTTTGAATGTGTATGCATGCTTCTGAAAGGTGCTGCCCCTTGGCAGCTGACTGATATGAGCTTTCCTGTGTGTCTGGGTGCTCCCCCCAGGTTCTGGCACGTGGGCCCGGATCGGCGTGTGTCCTTGCTGGTCTAAGTAAAGACACAGCTGTGCTGAGGTGTGGGAACAGCTTCAGAAGCAGGAGGGGGTATGTAAAGGTTTCGGGACCGATGCAGTCAATTCAGAATGGGGGTGCGGGTGGTGGCGAGTCCAAGACCTCTCCAGCTTCTTTTTATGGGCTGTCGTGTGTGTGTGTGTTTGCGTCCAGCTGGGCTCCAGTCGTCTGTGCGCATCATCCTGTGTTTGATTGTGAGGTCTGCCGACGGACTGGAGTCAGGGGGATCGATGATATTGACTGCGGAGATCATTCATGTCAGCCTTCATTCTTTTTGCCACGGCATGAGAGAAGGGCCGCAGAGTTGGGGCGTCGTGGTGGGGGTTGCCAAGGCAACAGGGGACATTTTGGCATGTGTGTGTTTGGTCTTTATTATCTTAATTGAGGCTGGATTTCAATGCTGTGGTGATTGAGGGCATCTGTGATCGGGTAGGGGGTGTGTGGGGGGGGGGGGAGAGATTGGCGTATTTGCAAGGACAGAAAAATCTGGTGACAGGCTCACATGTTCGGGGGGGGGGGTGCAGTTGACAAAACACGGAGGTAATGTGAGAGGAGTTTCGATCGGGACCCCCGCTAAAGGGAAAAACTAATTTGAATAATTTAAGGCTACAAAGGGCATTTATTTTACTGTCAATTTACACAAAGAAACATGTTTTTAACATGACATTTTTGAAAGTGATCACAGAGATTTTATTAATATTACTTCCAAGCTCACATATATATAGTTTCCGGAAAGCATTGAGTTTAGGCTTAAGCAGCCGCTCCGCATTTCAGCTACAGCATTATATTCCGCACTGTCAGTTCCTTGGCTTGATTGTCTGTCTGTTTGTGCCCATGGATCCTGGAGCAGCACGATCCTTGGATGAGGTCTGCTGAGCCCTTTGAAGAGGCCTTCAAAGAGCCCGGCACTAATTAAAACATCGACAGGCAAACCAGGTTGTGCTAATTAAGCCAGGGACACGTGTGGCGAGCGCGCGGACTAACCGGACTGGCTCACGTAGGCGCGGGCCGCGGTCACACGGAAGCCGGTGTCGAACAGGGGACTTCGGGGGGGGCGAGATGACGACTCACAAGTGTGCAGACGCCGGCCGATCTAGGCGCGGTAATTACGGAGACACTGGAGCTGAAGGCCGCTGTCCCCCCAAAGAGAGGTCACACTGCGCCGGGGAAGGCGCCTTTGCAGTGATGCCCTGCCTCCTGCCTCCTGCTCTCAGATCTCCGCTTGCCTCTGGGCACTGGGATCTGCTGCTAGCCTGAGAACTTATTTTTTTTTCGGTTTACAGAGGAGGATAACATGGTATAATTATCTCAAGGTGTTCTGCACTGCATTTATTATACATTAAGTGTTGCTTAGCTTGACCCACTGTACTATACACATCAAGTATCCTGTATTTGCTGATGTTTCTGCTTTTTTTTTTCCGAGACCCTTGACTCTCCCACCATGGACTCCACCAGCATCTCATGGTTATTTTTCTTATGAATCATTGACTAAGAAACCACAGAACAGGTTTAATGGTGTTTATTTAACAGGAACATGAGGCAGTATAGGAAGGTTATATATAAAGCGTCTCCTTCTTTGATGTGGTGATGGCCCCTTTGGAGAACATCTGATGAAACCCTTTGATACAACTTTGCGGATGTGTGTGCACGTGTGTGTGTGTCAGTGCATGCTCTGCTGTTGAATGGATGGTGATGTTGGTGGTGAGTAGGAGTTATTCCGATACCTTGACCTTGTCTCCATCATTTTCCAGTAAAGCTCCCATAGCTTTGATGGATATTTTTTTTGGATGGACCAAAAGAAGTTTTGCTAACCATTTTACGCCAGCCGGATGAAGGGAAGATGTCACCGTGATTAACGGGCGAGCTAACTGAGGCCTGCTTGTGAAATACGACTTCAAGGTTAAATGTTGCTTCGGGTCACGGCTGCCCTGCGTTTCAACGCCGGAAAAGCCGATTCTACCAGGAACAAACCGACGAAAGGAGCAAGTTCCCCCGTGTAGAAACGAATGTGTCTTTCAGAGGTTAAACAGCAGAGATGCCTGAAATTCCCTACAGCTCAGTTAAAGGAACGCTAAAGGAATTAGTGACTCAGTGGCTCCCTTGGATGGGACGCTAAAAATAAGTTTTATGGGTAATGGGCAGCTACCTGGTGATTCGTCCTTTGTGAGATGAATAAACACCAGTTTTGTGTTTCTCTTCATTTATGTTTTATTACTCTTTTTTTAGTGCTGTTGGGCAAATCTGCTGTGTGTTTAGCTCCTTTTATGCATTTTTGCAGGTATTAATTTAACGTTCAGGACGCGCAATCTTTGGCCGGCCCCCTTGGCCCCTAAGCCCCGCCCACTACACACCCCTGTATTAAATAGCGTGGATTGGGGTGTAACGATTTACATGGACGGTGTCTGACTCGGCTGATTGCGACGCTGAGCTTTTCCTCCCGTTCACCTCCACCGCCGCTGCGCTATTAGAAACTCTGTAAATATGAGCAGAAACGGCCAGACGCTTAATTAATCTTGAGATCCGTACCTGCGGGAATCCCGCTGCAGAAGATGGGAGGGTCGGCCGGAGCCCGGCCTTGAAGGACGGCTTTATCATGGCTGGCTTCACTGCTGGAGGCTACGGCTCTTATGTCAGTATCAGAGTGTGTCTGGGTGAGTGAGCATGTGTGTGCTTGGGAGAGAGAGTTTTTTAACGAGGCCGCAAAGCAGCTTAGGCGAGTGGAGCGGGCGGCCTTGGAGAGCCCTTCTTCTCCGTCTGAACGAGCCGATGTACACAGAACTAGCACTGCAGCATCTTGGCGCCAAAGTAGTGAACATTAATGTGGATGCTATCTCACAATGGATCCACCGCTTCTGTCTTTTAAAGTTATATTTCCAGTGCTGCATTATGATTATGAAGAGGGCCGTTCATATGAATGAGGAACAGACTGGTCCAATCGTAGACCATCAAGGGCTCATTCTTGGAGCTGTTCTGTCCTCCCTCTAGAGTGGGCCCTTCTGCACCATTACTGCCTCCATAACTGGGAAAAAGCTTCTTCATCATTCTGATCCCCCTGTCCAATGCGGTACTGCTCCTCCCTGAGCCCTGCTCCATGGAAATGACCATGAACATACAACTCGATTGGCCTGAGACCCCCAGGGAGGTGCAAGGATGGAAGAGCCGATTCGCCTGAGAGTTCAGATCGCCGGGGGAGGGGAGGCCAGACGGGGGGGGGGGGGGGG
>JAODJU010000138.1:8820318-8831442 GCA_026776725.1 Gnathonemus echidnorhynchus | reverse complement strand
GGTTTTACTCTGAAGACTAAATGAAGGGAAATGCAGGACGTTAAAAACTTCTATGTATATCATAGTTTAATTTATGCAGAGACAGTACCTGAATTGGGCAGCAGGGACCGGCTGGAGGTGGCCCGCTGAGACGATGGCGAGGGGCCTGTCAGTCAGCCGCTCCTCCTGAGTGAGTCAAAGAGCAGGGACGTGGGGACGGACCCAAAAAGCGATTCCCTGCCCCTTTCAGAGGAGGCAATGGAGCAGAAATCCCGGAAAATAGTGTCTATAAAAGTACAAATGACAAATGCGGCCGTAAACAGTGTATAAAAACGTCCTGATGATGGAAGACAGCGATGGAGGGGGGTGGGCGATCGAGGTCCGGTGATCCATCTGCTGGAGGCAGGCGACTGCAAGCAGACCGGTGCTAAGACACTGTGCCAGTGGCCAGGGTCATGGCAAGAGGAGCTGCATTCTCTAGGCACTGTCACAGGCCTGCTGTCTGGGCCTACTGAATGGGAGCATATTATTACTCTGCTGTGCTAATGCTGCTGCTAGTACCGTTACTCTGTCTACAGCTAATCATTCCTACAAATTTGCACCACATGATGATTACAATAGGTGGCCTGAAAAACAGCATATATACTTGAAATTCCAGTAGCATTAGACATCTGAAAATATCAAACGCTGCACTGCACGTTACGTCATAATAACCGGATATCAGGGCTTAATTTGTTCCGTTTTGTGCTGTCTGCTTTCCGTCACGTATTGCCCGGGTCCCGCAGCTCTCTGGTTAAAAACTCAGAAAGAATAACATTAAAAAATGTATTTTTGTGTATGTTGTGTATTTTAATTTACAGATAAAATTTCACGTCCTGTATTAATTTAGATTAATTCTTAAAAATACATATTGTTTTGTACGCGTTCCGGAACCTGCGTCCGCCTCCTTCCCCTCCGCTCTCATGCGTTTCGCGTCCCGGCACCTTCTGATTGATAAATTAAGCACGGCCCAGTATTAAATATATTTACAAACCGAACAATAAATGGATGTTCGAAATTTAGTCTTACATTTCCAGTAGGCCTACAGTAAGAACTATAACAAAACCATCGAAGTGCAACCTTAGTTACGGAGCTCGAGTCCAGTAAAAGGATCCAGAGGACCGCCGCCGCGGTACCGGTGTGAGGTCCGACGGGCGGCCGGGGAGGCAAAGTGCCCTGTGGGGATGAGGAAATCCGGGTTCGATTGGAAAAGAACATCAAAGCATTTATAAATCGTATGATATAAATTAGGTTATATTGTTCCGATAGTACACGCAAATAAAAAAGCAAAGCATGGAAAATGGTCAAAACGAAAAATATTTCAGTTAATACGGACATTTTAACAGTATTCAGTGTTATGTATCATATCTTCTGTACATGCAAAACATGTATTATTTACCCACTTGAGTTTGCACGTCTCGGTGTGTTTTATGTATATTTAGTTATATTATTTAAGGAAAATCATATTTTTCACCGATATTGTCACCTATGTACCAGGCGCGTGGCTCATGTTTGAGCTGCGTTTTCACTGTCTTTCTCCATATTCTCATCGAAACCTTCAGGTTACCATTAACCCCACTGCTAAGAAAATTATGGAGGCATTTCTGCCTTAATGTTAACTACCGGCGGCACAAATGTCAGGCGCTTTATATTTTCAGAATTCATTTATTTTCTCCTTTTTTGCACCGCAGCTCTTCCTGCCATTGCGCGCCATCTCCTGGCTAAGCCTCGCGCAGCAGTCACGCGCCGGGGAACGTTTTACCCGAGAAATTAACGTTATTATTTGATTAAACATGAGGACCTACAAGATCATCGTTGCTGTCTTCATAAAACACACATACACTGTTTGTTGTATTGTTATTTTCGTCTGCCAAAAAATAATGACTTTCATTAAAAGATGGGACCCCAAGACAGAATAGATTCACCAATAAACAAGTTCAAGTGAAATTTTATGTAATATCTATCGTCTTTTACACAGTTTTATAAATAAGGATTTCGCTTCGGTAGTTCTTGCCTGTTCATGTATCCAATTATCAGCCGAACCTCCTGTCAGTGGCTCAATGGGGGAGTCTCTTCATGTGAGGCGAAATTATACCTATATCAACATAATAACCATAATAATTCAAATGTCGATTTCCAGGTTGCGGTTTTTATCACTCCTCGTGATTATGCACATCTTAAGTATTTCGGGAGTTGATAACGTTTCATGAGCGCGATTACTTTTTTAATTCGATCTTGACGACTGTGTTTTTCAATAAAACTATTCGACGGCTCATTTGCAGAAAACGGAGACGTTTAATTAATACTTCCTGCATTCTTTAACTACGCGCTTCAAAGTATCTTACTAAAACAACGGAACAGTCGTATGTTAGTAGGATATGAAATCATGACCCATTTCGTCTGTAAGTTCGGGTCGTTAACCACGCCGACACCTAACGGTCACCTGAATTAGCGAAGAATATGGAGAAATTCATAATGCATTAGGTTCAGTCTTCCTCTCACGCGAGACCACATATCTTGTTATCAGATCAGTATTTGTCTGAATTTTAGACTTTATCTCCACTTGTGTTAATTTCTTTGACCTATGCTACAGTTTAAACCACACAGGTCAAACGATCAACATAAAATATGGCCATGTGTGCTTGTGGTTTCAGCACCGTGAACCGTGGAAATCTCCAGCTTCTAGTACTTTCTCTATGTGTCTGTTAAGACTAAAGCCAGAACTAAAGTACCTTTTCACACACTCCGCATCTGAGTTTGCTTAAGAAAATAATATTGGTGATTATGCTCATTGTTAAAGAAAGTGAGCATTTACTTCAAAATGCACTCAGAACCAAATCACTAAGGCTGCAGAGGGTACAGTGTTTACTGGACCTGTATAACTGTTCATATCTCACTGGACCCACCTCACTGTAAATGACTAACTGGACCTGTATCACTGGACTTGCTCCACTGAACTGCACTTCCCCAGTCATTCCTGTACTGCAACTCACTGCAGAGTGCGTGAAAGCACACTGCAGGCCTAGTTCAGCCACTGTTATCCTCCCTGTGACGCGGCTCGGGAGAAATGCTGTGAGCGAAACAAGCCCACAGATGCAACGAGACAGCTGTTGTTTGGAGTGCAGAATGAAGCTAACTGGCAATGAACCGGAACAATCTACCTGCCTTAATCTCCACCACTGTCAACTGAGGGTTTGAGGCCAACAGAATGGGTATCTACTTAAAGGGAAGTACCGTGTGGCACATTCCCCTATACTGTCACCATTTTCTTCAAAATAAATTGCTGTGGGGTGCGGGCTGAGTGGATGATATCTACCCAGAGTGTAGCGTTAATACAGTGATGCTGGAAGTATCCACAGAAAGCAGATTTCTGAGGGATGGAGGTTTTAAATGCCATTAAGGTACATTCTAATAATTTTTCGACTACCGAGCTCCAATTACGTAGGACAGCGTACGTGAAATGCCACAGAGAATCCAATGATACGTTTCGAGCTGAAGAGCAGAGAACAGAGCAGGTCTCCCTCAGAACACTCTGGATTAGACTTATGCCACCAGATGTCAGAAGTAGGAAGACGGGGCATCTGCGGTCTTGCTCACAGTTACTGTGAGCAGTGTCATGTACCGCAATTTATCAACTGATAGAGGATGTCCAGAATCTGACCTATCACAGCTACAGTGTGGAAGATCATGGTGAAACGTGACAGTGCTAAAAACTGTAAGCACTGAAAAGAGGATCCCAGTGGCATCCTACAACACACCATAGTTATGACTGTACGTTAGTGTTTGACCAGTAATGTGTCAAAGGTTTGTAAAAACACCCCATGTTTCTTAAATTGTCTCTGAGCCTGCCCCTACTGCCTTGGTTCTAGCAGGGTCCCGTGACGACTGCATGATTAAAATAATCTGAATATGAGAGTGTCCAACCCAAACATAAACATCTCGTATTGTCAAATGGGTCATTACCACCCGCCACTGAGCCTCCACGCACACCGCTGATTTACCGCCAGAGCTGAATGAAGAAGAAAACAAACACGAAAAAAACAACAAATGAGCAGTCAAAATGAAATGCACTTTTATAATTAACTCCTAAAAGATATTTTATTGTCTTTGTGAAGCACCAGTCACTGGGAATCTACCCCCCCTCTCCCCAGGAGTCACAGAGACAAAGCTTTCAGTTGCTTCTTCCCTCAGCTGCTTTGGTGTTAATAAGATTTGATATTCATAAATACTGCTTTACATTCATTACTGTCAGGCACAGTGAAAAGTGGGAGGCAGGGGTCGCTCGGTGGAGGTCCTGCTCATGCAGAACGCTCTGCAGTCGCTGTCACGCAGGCCCATTGCGCCCACGCCCCGCGTCCTCTATTAGTGAGGCTGCAGGCCGCAACCTTTCCCGCCACCTGCGATTCTGCCGCCTTTGCTCGGCTCCCCATTTCCATACCGACAGCGGAAACATTCCTTTGTTGGAGGACGGCTGACGCGTTCTTAAAGCTGCATGCCCCCCCCACCCCCCCGCCTGGCCTGTCGTCGCCCCCACGTTGGTCGCATTTCACGCTGCCCCTCGGAACGTTGGAGTGAGTGAGCTTCACGCACCTTTATCTGATGGTAGAGGATGCCTGTGGTGTTTCTTTATATCCAGGCACCAACAGAAAGTGGTGCGGTTAAGGGCCACAGGCTCTAGGGCCAAGTAGAACCTACCTGGTCGCTGACCCAAATTGCTTCAGGCTGGGAAGGTGGCTTCAGAAGCTTCAGAACAAACATATCAGGGTAATCCATGTACAGGCAGGGGGGCGATTTCACAGGCATGTGAATATACAATGACTGATTTAAGGCACAGTGGTTGACAATCTTCGATAAGGGCTTCAAGAGCCTGCATGCTGTGTTGTTTTTGTTTTTTTTTTTTATTTGGTCATTGGTATGACAAACGCCACGTGGACTCATCTGTATGCCGGTGACATCATACATGAATCGCTTTCTGCCTGCCGTGTTCCCAGCTCCCTGCGCTGGGTGCCAAGACACACTCGGGGAGACATTTGCATGCTGAATGATAATTCAGATGCTTCACGAAAGAACCATGCGGTGTAAAATCATTTTAAGCGCGTTGGCAGGTTAAGATGGATTGATGGATTCTACTTGCTTGTGGTAATCTTGAGGATAAACATCCTGAAGATGTCTTTAACTGGCTCATATACAATGACAAATGGATGCCAGCTTGGATACTTTGACACATCTTTTCCTGTGCTTTTTATATCAGATTAAAACTATTTTTAATATAACGCTGCACTAAACGCTAATGCAATGAGTGTCTTTTAATTTTAAACACTAGTCAAATTTAATTTCATATATTAAAAGGTATATAGCCTTCATTCGAAATGTTATGATTTCCAAACCAATTTCACAGTTTTACAGGGACATAAAGATTTAAGATGACAATCGAGCAGGAATTTTGCACCATAAACACAAGTCTGTGACAGAAAGTGCTCCGAAGAAAATCCTCCGATTTTTCTGGTGTGTGATCTCATTCTTTATCTGCTACATTTCTTTTGATATTGCTCCTGTATTTCAAGTAGCAGTGAAAATATTTGTTAGTGTTGGGGAAGCTGTAACTGTTAAACACTTCATATGTGTCATTCAAACTGAACTCAGGGACTATTTAATGGAGTGTGTAAACGCATCTTTAATTATTTTTGAAGGTAGCACTGATGGTCTACTTTTAACGGTCTACTTTTAACGATCTACTTTAGCAGAAGGTGGCCACTTGAAATGGACACTGAGGGGTGTAATTTGGGGTGAGTCTCTGCTCTGTCACATTAAAAGGAGTACAGGCAGGAGCTGTCGCCGAACAGGTTTCCACGCACCCAGGGGGAGCACCGACGTGTCTGTAACGGGCTCAGGCGTGCCAGTGACTGGCAGGCAGATGGTGTCAGTCACTGCTCATCTGGCTGCCCGGGGACCCGCCAGCACTTCTGTCACACATCGTTCGCCTGTCAGAGTCGTCAGACGCGATGCTATTCAGTCTGACATTTGGGTTGGGGGGGGGGCGGGGGCTAGAATTCTTTAAAAAATATTCACTCAGGAGATGGTATGACTCCTGGGTGAATAAAACAGTCTCCCATTCAAGTTTATAGGTGGTCCATCAAGCTCAGTCAGCTTCCTGAGAATCGCAACCCTAACCCTCATCGTCATGCTTGTTGCTGGTACAGCATCCATCCGTGCATCTTCCGTAACTGTTTCTTCTGCACAGGGTTTGAGGTGAGCAAATAAATCACGACAACTGAGGTGCTCTGGTCACGGCCGCAGTGTCTAGATTAGAGGTCCTTCTCTCACACGGTTCATCTCAAGAACAAGAGACAAGTCGTCTGTCAACCATTCGATTTCATACTAAGAAATACCGCAAAATCACTAAGAAAATAAGCAGGGTGACGTAACGGTGATATAACAAAGGCAGATTAGCCAGCCTTAACGTGCAGTGATTTCTTTGAACTTCTACAAAACGCAAAGCCTTCGCACTCCCCAAATTGACGGTCATGCATCCGTTTAACCAAATAAGAAAATAAAACAATGCGTCTGTCTGCCGGAGGGGACAAAATGCAGTTATTTAAATCTGGTAAGAACTGCTTAAAAGGGGTCGGAGCAGGGCCCACTCTGAGCCTGTTTCATCGCATTAGAGGTCCTTTTATCAGCTGCATGTACCTGCAAGCCGCATTGCCGTCACATGACAAACACAGTTATGCTCAGACAAGCAAAGCCACTTCCATCTCTTTAATATGGTAATTACATTACAGCATCAACGATGTACAAAACGGCTTAAGATGTGTGAATGAATCCAGAGAGGTAGAGAGCTTCTCATTGGTAACAGTCTCTAAGTGAAATCTACACAACGCTCAAGATAGGAACGGCCAGTCCCGCTATCTGGCGCAGCAAGGATTCTTCCTGACAGATAATAAATAGTAACCAATGAAAATCCAGGTTAAACAGTGCTGTCTTTCTATGGACTGAAACAAGTAGGAAATCGATATAAAAAACTGCTCGTAAACACATGTATCTCAGAGACAAACAAATGAAGAAAAGTAAAATTGGATCCGGGCCTTCAGGAGGAACCACTAGAAAAGAAGCTCAACTGAAATAGTGATCATTGGTGTCTGGAAGTCACAGAGTGCGGAGTAGTCAGTCCATTAGTCAGTCCAGCTCTGTGACGCCATGTCCCTGTGCTCAGCGCTTTGGCTTCATGGGAGTGCGGGGGGAGGGGGGAAATCCAGCGGATGAATACGAAGCCGAAAATCTGAACCTGAAATGTTCAGTGCGTTCACAGTTTCTTCAACTGTACCGAAGTACAGAGACAACTTGTTAAATTTGCCGAAACTAAAATGTCCACTTCTCTACCACTTTTTCCATCAACAGAGTCAAGCCAAAAGCCACTGTCAGAAATATATTCAGGAGAAAAAAAACATCATATGCAAACCGGAAGGAAACGTTGCCGTCCCTCGGACAGACGTGCACAGAAGCAGCAAGTGCACCAAGATTTAAGCAACTAAATTCATTTGGTCTTGATGCTGGAAATGTCTGAGAGGACAGCAGAGGGCTTCTCCATCACTACGAAGCTCAAAAGCCATTAGGTGGCATAGTGGTGCTTCAGTAAAGCTCAGAGTATCAATGCGATTCCACAGCAGCGTCAACAATTCAGTTCATACTACTTTGGTAGGCAACTAAAGTTACTTTACTATTATTCATATACACACGTTTTTAAGCATACAAATACCATATATCAACATATTATAACAAATGAACCTAGACATTAATATTATAATTACAAATTACACTGTAAGTAAAATCTATGGGAATTTACTATAGCTGATACAACTAAATAATGAGGAGATATATGTATAGGGATTATGGCAAGGCAATGATTAAAGGCGTACCCACAGCAGTCCTCGGGATGCCGATATCCAGGAAATGAATAAACCACCCCTTTTTAAAGTGAAATGTTCATATATTCAATTAATATGCTTGATTATCACTATTAAAGAAATATCACCCAGTTCAGAGTAACGCACAAATTTAGACTCATGGGGTTTTCCAGCCCTCTCAATGGTACTCGCCCCGGTCCTGGGCAGGCCACAGTGCGCGCCCTTTCAGTCTGAGCTCACTCGGTTTAGACCCAAAACACCATATTAATTGTCTAATGTCTGACTCCATTCACAGTAACAGATACAATTACGCATGGGGATTCAGAGTAAAAAACAGTTATCAGTAAGCATTTCAAGCCTACAGTTGGCCAGACGTGTATTTATAAAATTAAACGGCATAGATTTGGGATTAGCGTGACGCTTTATTAAAAGAGGATTCCTCAACGCGCCCGCTCTCTGCGCGGCCCCGCCGATAGCGCGCTCCTCCCTCATCTTTCCAATCGCCTCGAGATTGCAGCGGCGCGCTCCCGGTGGAGACACAAAGGTGAGCGCGCACACCGGCGGTAGATTCACGCCAAATAATCTTCGTATTTAAATGCGGATAAGACGCTGATACCGCCGTAGACTTATAAGATAATTCCATGTACGCCATTATATCAAACGACGTAATAGAACTTCGGTAGCGGTACATTCCTACTATAAACCTATCTAAGTAAATAAGCAAATACTTCGAAGGGTTGCTTAACTTTCTTTAAATACGACTCCTGAGATTCCCCAAACCTCACAGTCTGGAACCTTCGACCAGCATGTGTATGCCGTCCTGAAGCTAAGCGATCCTGAGGAAAAGAGTAAATGTTACTGACCTTATGTAGCCTACCGAGTATTTCATAAACCTGAGCACTGGAGCCCGTTAATCTGGGCAATGGTTAAATATTAATCATCTTTTTAAAACGCTTTATACCGCTTTCTTATTAAAATCATCGTCACTGAATTGCACTCTAAATTAATCCCCAATAAAATGCATTTTCTTTCCTGCAAATAAAAGTAGATCATTTTTAAATATCGAAATCAGTTAATTGACTTAAACTACAATTTAAGAAATCTACGTAAGCAAAGTTTAAAATGAAAAAAATAAATAAATAATACAAACGTCAGTTTCAAGTCCGAACCGCAGATTAGCAAACATGAAATGTACTACTGTATTTTTTTCTTTGCTCAGAGCTGAGTGGGTTTTGATATTATATATATATATATATATATATCTCACATTTTTTTTTTGCAGTGCTTAGAACTGTTAGTGAAACAGAAAATAACTAGTTACAAAATCCACTGAGCAGAATGAGACCGGGGTCGGTCCAATTTGAACAGGTGCTGAGCCGCATTTTTATTTACGCTGAACCGGATTCACGATGGCGCGAAGCAGGCCTCGCACTGGTGGGCTTTCACACCGTCGCCGGTTCCCCGGCCAGGGGTATTTTTGGTGCATGTTCCTCATCCAAGGCGGCCGCTTTGCAGTCCAGTGCCGAGCCGGCGGGTGCCGAGTCACGCGGATCCTTGAGTGGCACACGGAGTGCGGCGAGCTGGAGCGCATCGGCACGGAAGGATGCGTGGTGAACGTTCTGGACACGCGTCTTCAGGTTCCTTTTCTGAGAGGCGACGTGCGGGCAGTGCCAGCACCGGAATGGGCTCTCCCCTGCGGGACACAGAGACAAGGGCGCAACAGAGGGGGGAGGGGGGGGTCAGATCCGTTGTGCACTGGGCACAGGTGGCACTCTGCCTGTCATGTATGCAGCCCCCCCATTTCGAAGGCAGGCCGAGGAGGAGCTGCCACGGTGACTGACAGCACGTCGCTGTGGCATATGGGGAAGCCGAGCTCTCCAGCCCAGGGGAGACGTCAACCGCGCCCGCCATCAGCTGGGCGCGTGACAGAGACGCCGCGACGTGCCGACGGGCCGCAGGCTTCCCGTGGCCCGGCCGAGAAGGCGCACAACATTCATACGAGTAACACGCCATTAACTCTGTCACGCCACTAAGCACTGCAATTAAACCGCATCTCCGCTCCGCTGCTGAACGGAAGCTTTTGTGGCGTACCAAGATGTATAACATAAGAGTTTGCAGGGAGGGGTTCAGCCGTGTCAAAATATAGAGTATGTCACCTGCCTGCGCTCACCCCCAGGTAAGGCACCCTCCGTACACACTTGGTGTAATTAGACTGACCTACAGAGACGGCCAATAATAAGCAGGGGTCCGATTAAAACAAGCGACAGTGAGAAAGGAACAAAAACCAGGCAGCAGGCCTGCCCTCCATGGCGACGCTGAAAGGATCAGCATTTAGAAGGCCTAGTGTCAGCCAGTCTTAGCGTCAGCGAGAGGCGCCGACTTTAATTACGAATGGTATTCCTGCTGCTCCAGTATTAACCAATTGTACGATGTAATAAATAGGAAGGAATGAATGATTAATAAAGCAGGGTTTGTGCAGAGCTGCTGACTTCAAGAACACCATTAATTTCGGCCTGCTCGCTACTGGGAACGCTTTATGGAATGGGAGAGGGGTAGAAAACCTCTATTACTGCTCAGTTAGTCATGGAGGCGAGTGGACGCAACGTGACGCGTCACTGGTGGGATGTCGGAGAAGCGCACCAAGCCAGAAGAGCGGTTCGAAAGCTGCAGGACAAGGAGGTGAGTCCGTAACCTAGATGAATGGTCAGGCAGGATAGATGCGACAGGACAGGTCCCTGCAGTCCCCTGAATAAAGGTGTTTTTATTTAAAGTTAGGTGTCAGCAGAGATCAGCCCCGGCTATGGTACCCATGTTACACTGTCACCACACTCATTCTGCCTATTCTTTACTACCATGGTCCCCATGGCAACCACCCACCCAAAACACGCAGGCTGGAATCACCGGCCTGTCCCTCTGCGTGTGACAGATCAGGAGTTACGGAGTTACGGCATTAACCGTGTGCCCGGTTAGTGCCAGTCACAGACGTGACCGGAGCCCTGTTTAGCGCCCTCATTATATGGCAGGAGATGGAAACTATCAAGCAACCAAGGCTCACATGTGCAAACACACACACACCCACACACAAAGTGAATGGCGGAACATACTTGCTTGGGGGCCTCAGCAGGGGGGGTGTGAGCATCAGAACCTCGGAGTCCACTGGACTCCACAACCACTGTGGGAACAAGGGGGGGGGGGGGGGCGG
>JAODJU010000138.1:8807761-8820218 GCA_026776725.1 Gnathonemus echidnorhynchus | reverse complement strand
GGGGGGGGGGGGGGGGGGGGGGCAGTTAAAACCAGAGCCTCTGAGCCGCAGTTCGGATCCACAGAGGTGCCAGCGCCCACCATAAGATTGAGATCGTGGCCCATGTGCTAATACCGGCAATTGTACATGACACTCATAGTTTGGGGGGGGGGGGCGTAAACCTGAGACCTTCAGCCAGCCGCCATCCTAAGAGATTGTTTCCGACTGCCACCACCCGCTCGAGGACGGAGAGGCTATCCCATAGCCCGAAGCCGCCAATTGAACATGACGCGTGCGGTTAGCGGGCACTCTAATGGACGCCGGCACTGACAACATTAATTAGGGTTCTAGGTGAGACGTGGAGGGGGAGGCCCCCTTTCTGCATGGCTGACCGGACCGGCCCTGTCCCCCGGCATGTCCATACGTCACTCTCGCGTCTGACGTCGCGCCCGCCAGCCTGCCCGTCCGCCCATGACGCCAGCTTCCCCGCTGTCTCCCTGCTGCGGCGGGGGCTCCTCCGCCGCAGGGGGGGCACGCACCCCCACACCACCAGCTCTGTTAACGGTAGATCAAATCTCCCTAACTGGCACCTAATTAATAATGCATACGGACCCTCGCCGGCCTGAATCACAAAGAAAGATGCAACACTGAACCAAAAAACAGAGCTGATGTACGGGGAGAGTAAACCCCCCTCCCCCACATTCTCTTTTACTCTATTTAATGTCCCCTAACCTCAAAAAAAAAAAAAACAACAATAAATATATGAAAAAACTGGAACAAATCAAGTAGAAGGTTTGGGACTTCTCACCATTTTAGAAGCCTGTCAAATGCACAAAGTCTGTCTTTTAAGGTTTACTGTCCCGTCGTCCGGGAGTTTGGGAAAATGCGCACAGGTACAAACACGCACACACCCACATGTGGGCTCACGCGCACCCCTCACGCGCACCCCTCACGCGCACTCCCGCCGATGCACGCCTCCGTCTTACGCACCTGCGTGTGACCTCATGTGTGTGCGTAGGTGGCTGGGCTGGCTGAAGCTCCTTCCACAGTCGCGGCAGATGTAGTCTCCTTGGTGGGCCAGTGACCTCAGCATTCCTGGGGGGGGGGGTTAGAAAATTAAAGTTAAAGAAGACAACATTATGCCTGGGCAAAAAAAAAATGGAGAGAGGAAACATCATTAGTATGTCTAATGTGTCATTATGTGGGGCTACCTCCAGGGGCCTGGATGGCTGCTGTCAGGCGACATGAAGCAGGCCTGACAGCCAGACGCGGGCAGGCCACCGAGCCGCATAAATTACAGACAATTAAGAGGCGTCACCCGTCACGTGCCCGCTCCAGGACTGGCGTGTCACATGTCACCGGCTGTCTCGCTCTCCCTCCCTCTCTATCTCTCCCTTTCTGCCTCCCTCTCTCTCTCTTTCTCTCTGCTTCCTCAGCCGTCACCTCGATGGCCAACTGCCAACTCTTGGGGGGGGGGTGTGGGTGGAGAGGAACCGGAGTCCTGTAGCTGCACATCTATATGGGTGCAGAACCTGACCGTGCCTTAACTACAGCTACACATGTTCCACATCCCTATCTGGGCCCAGTCCATCGACTCATGCCACACCTGTCTCTATGTGACCGCACCCCTCTCCAGCCCTGAAGGGACACGGCCCCCTTTTGCCCGCAAGATGAAAATAAATGACACAAAGAGAAGCAAAACCATTCCCCTTTCTCAAAGGTCACTTTACCTAGTCTGACTCAAAGAGGCCGCGCAGGGCCGTGATATCACCCTCGCCGACTCTCAGACACAAGGCGCGGAAATTTCCCAAAAAAAAGGGAGAAATCACACAGGGGTGGCAGATAGAGCACAGTTTCCCATGTTAAGTTGTCCCACTTGACCTTAGAAATAAGCAGTCTTTGCAGAGAAATCGTGCAGAAACGTGGGTTTCGTGAATGCCGGATTTCTAAGAAGCTGCTGCCTTAATTGCTCAGTGGTACTTTACATATTTGTGCTGTCAGGTAGAATCCAAAGTGGATCTAACCTGAGCTTGTCACAATGGCTTTTTGGCTGAGGGCATCACAGTGCCGGGCTGCCTGTCTCTGCGCATTACTCACAGTTCTAGCCGCCGTCAGTATTTTTAACCACACGTGAATGTGCTCCATGGATAGGCATACGCTCAGAGATGGGGCCTTTTGGACTCCGTTACGAGCGCGAACCTAAAAAAAAACACAGCCCTTTTTGGGAAGGACGGGCGAATCGGCACCACAAGTTTCACAACTATTCTGGTGCGGCGAACTGAACGTGACGGATGGATCCTGAAGGCGATGCTTCCATCACATTCCATCACCAGCAGGGGGCAGAAAGGCAGCGCTGGCTGTAGTTGCTGGGGGGCAGGTTGAAACATCTGTGTGTCCCCAGCTGAGAGTCACTCCAAGGACCTCCAGTGGTTAATAAATACGTAGCTACACACAATGTATTGTTTTGTACTGTGCAAATTTTATTTCTTTGAAAAGAGAACCCACAGTCCCGCTTTGCCAGGGAAGTCATAAATCACGACATAAGTCATGGTCAGATGAAAAAGTACTTCCACCTAAATGAAAAATGGACTGTGACTGTTTAAATAAAGTTAAGCGGTCTAGGCGAGGAGGTCTACAGGAGGTCATCCTCAGATAGGGTCCTCAGAGGCCGTGGATCTGGAATAGCTCAGGAGCTTCGGGAAGTGTCCTGGCATATCCGGTACGTGTCTAGCAGCCATCTTGGTGCCAGGGCCCGAGTTGGCGGTGTCAGCTTTCCTTTACCTGCCGCACGCTGTGAGCGAGACGGTTGCTCATCAGTACGACTTAATTAGATTGCATGTAATGTGGCATATCAAGCAACAGATCTTCAGTGACTGTAGAAGTGAGAACCTTTGCTGGCACCTACACTCTCTAGGCCCAGCAGTCAGCTATCAGGTAATTATCCGGCTAATTAATGGAGTGAGCAAAGCTGGTCCGGGAGGGATAACATTGCGAATAGCCCCGTGCATTTGGGTTTGGTTGATGTACACACACATACACACACACACACCCACACACACAAACATGCACACGCACACATGCGCACACATGATACCATTCACTGTCATGGGCAGTTATACGTAACTGCATTGGCCCCGCCCACTTTAGGTGTGGCCACACCCACTTACCTGTGTGAGTCAGAAGCGGATTGGAGGAGCCCCACCGCTGGTAGAGCGTGGCCAGGTCATGGGCTTGGCAGTTCTTCAGGAAGCTGAGAATGTCTACCGGGGAGTTGGGGGCTGACTCGTACTTGGTCGCGGGATGTGACAGGGGGGAGCCCATGACGGAGATTCCCCGTGTCTGCGAGCTGCCTGGGTTCCGTCCACCTGGACTCGTCGGGTCCTGCTGGCCCACCTTGGCCTGGGACTGTACTGCCGGGGGCGGAGGCAGACCTGGAGGGGGGGCGTTGTGGGATATGTTGTGTTTGCTGGAAAGCATGAAGCCCAGGCCCTCCTGGGGAAGCGGGTGTCTCTCTGCTGGCCGGGCCCCCATTTTGGGGCTCGCCAGTGGTGGCTGGGGGGTGTCGGGGCTCCTCTCCACGGGCCGGGTCTGCGTCTCGGGCTTGGGTCGCTGCTGCCGGGCCTCTTCCACCCCGGACCGGCTGATCCTGCTAGATGCGGCCCCCTGAGACCCAGATCCTGTGGTCGTGCTTCCCCTGGGTCCGCCGCCTGATCTGTCCCAGTTAGGGGGCTGTGTACGTGCAGAGCGGGTGGTGGGGATGGCAGGACTCTCCTTCCCGCCAGAGGCGGGGGGGGGTCCGGTCCGTCTCCGAGACGCCAGAATACCCGAAGCCCCCTTGGGCCTGGAGCGCGGGGCCCAGCAGGGGATCAGGGCACTGCTCTTCACCTTGTGGGCGACAGTCTGGTGGATCCAGAGCACTTCAGGATAGTGGGTGACATAAGAGCAGTAAGAGCACTCGTGGCCAGGTGGGGTTTCTTTAGGGGGCGCCAGAGTGCCCACAGGTGGGGCACCCACACATATCGACAGATCAAGTGCAGCAATGGGGGGTTCCTTTGAAAGTCTGGGCTTCTCCTTGATCTTTCCATTATGGATACCTGTTACCAGATGAAGACACTCCACCCCAACCCTCTCAGGAGAAGAGTAGGGGGCAGAATTGCCCGAGCAGGCTGGTGCTGGCCTTCCCTTCGGGCCCGGGTTGTCACAGAGATCCTCTCCCACCAAAGTGCCCGATTTGCCCAGACTGCCACCTGGGGGATGCTGGGAAAGCAGGTGCGCGGCCAAGGTGCTGGAGTCCCTGCTTCTGAATTCACACACGCCGCAGACGTGCTGCTTTTCATCTGTCAAGAGCGAAATGAAACAAAAGGGGTCAGAAGATGATTTTCTAAAAGGTGTACATGTGTGGTTAGGAAGGGCAGCAGTAGTAAAATGACCAGCACATGACGTTTATATGAAGAATAATGCAGTCATTTATGGACACCGCCACAGGATGGCACTGTAGCACCACTTTTAGAGCAGTTTGCAGCCTCTGACTGTTACTCATGGCAGTCCTAGCTCCCCTTACAATTCACCTTAAAAATGCTGAGACATGGTGCACAGCTAATCCTGCAGCTTGTTTTCGCCCCGATGAGCCGCCCCTATTTCTCAGCACTCCCCCACATGTCTCAGCGGCTGGCGGGGGGAGGGGGCAGGACACAGGAGGCCATCTCCGCAAGCTGCAGAACATCAGGGCCTGGGAAGCAGTGACCCGGGCCTCCTCCGGGGGCAGCACTGTTTACACACGCGCAGCGAGCCCCTGAAGTGGTGCCGCCTACCCCCCCCCCCCCACACACTGCACAGTGATGGCGCTGTATCTTACACCGAGAGGGGGGCAGACAGCCGTCTGGATTCCATCCAGCCGGCAAAACGCTGGGATGCCTGGGGTTGGTGAACTTGGGTCGTACCAGGGGGCAGCAGAGATCTGCCCCTCCTCATCCTGCCCACTGTTCTTTCCTACGCCCCCCCATGAGCCCCAGAGAAGCAGAAACAGCAGGAACAGCATGCAGTTTATATGAGGTTAATGTGACAGTGTCTGGGTCACATTACACTGAAATTTGAAGTACGCTGTGGAGACGGCAGCGGCATTGTGGGTAAGCTGGCCGCGGTGGTGCTCGGAGACTCTCCCAATACTCAAGCTCACGGCACAGACATCTCTAACTTGGGACTCGTACAGAACCATGTGACCAGACACAGGGGGGCTGGATAGGATGTTTATTAGGGGAGTCCATGTCCTTTTTGGGGACAAACGTGATCCAGCTGGGATGGGAGTGGAAGCAAAAAGAAAACGACGAGTTTGGTGGGAAATGAAAAGTAAACATGAGGGGGAGTAGGAAAGGAAGGCCTTTGGGGGTCGGGGCCCTCAGCAGACTGCAGCTCAGCTCTGGCTTGGGAAAAAACCCACACAAATTTACACTCATTTATGCACCACATGGGGAATGACGGACAAGGGCAGCTAATCGATACACAAAACCTTGATCAGCCGCTCTGCCCAAGGATGTCGCACTGGGTAATGAGTGTCTGAATGCAGCCTGCACTGTAGGTTTGTGGCTCATTACCCCAAGGCTAAGAAACACACAGGCACGTTTTCGCTAGTAAAAATCAGAAGTATGTCCCTGCAATTTGATTTGCGTTATTTCTACCTTTGTTCCATTAGTGTACCACCTACTGAAGCTGTCCACCATACATACGTTACTGTATGCATATGGGGTTAAAGGTCAGCTGCACGATGACTCATCACACGGCTGGCAGTGCTGCCTATTGTCCTGTGCCTGTTACACTATTCCACACACCCCCATGTCCTACTGCATCCGCTTTCAGGTGACTCTCCATGAGTGTATATTATTTATTATGGACCTGGGACAGAAATACAATGGGATGGGATGATATACAGTGACACCTTGGAACACGAACTTAATTCATTCCAGAAGGCTGGTTGAGTAGCAATTTGGTTCCAAGTTGAATTTCCCAATAAGAAATAATGTAAATGAATTTAGACCCCCAAAAGATTGCCCATTTAAACTTAGCTACTTAAATAATGATAAAAAGCATTATCTATCAATATAAAACTACACATAAAAAAGAACACATACAAAAGCAATGAAGATGAAATAAACGACGATCCCACACTCCGAAGCGAGAGCAGACACACGTTCACCACCTTCAAGTCTCACTATAATTTCCTTTTTAAGTTCTTCAGTTACTCTCACTACTTTCCTTTGGTTTGCTGCTATCACTGCTCACTTTCTTAGGGGGCATGATTACTGTATCACTAAAGATACTGTAGATAAAGCACAAAAAAATTCACACTGAATACAGGAACACAGCTTTCACACGTCGACCTCGGTCGAGAGGCACCGTGAGTCTGAGAGCGATTCATAGACATCATGATCCCAGTAGGTCCGTTCGCCTTTGTTTCAGTCCATCAGACACGCATCTCGATCTGTACAGGTTTTAGCAGGTCTGATTTGTTTTGTTGTGTTCAGAGTTTATGGCCGAATTGTGGTTAGATTTTTCTTGACTGACCTGTTCAAGGTCCGAATTAGTAGAGTTGAATGCATGTCGAGTTCCAAGATTTTGGTCCAGGTACAAGTAAAAAAAAAATTCAACAGACCTGTTCGACTTCCGAATTGGTGGAGTCAAGAGGCGTTTGAGTTCCTAGGTTCTGCTGTATATATATATTGCACTGAATGACTGATGCAGTTCAGGCTACAACGTTTACTGGGCTGTCTGACACAAATCTCACTGATAAGATTTGAACCTGTAACCTTCTGAGCAGGATTCCAGTTCGCCAGCCCACTTGAGTACCTACCAGCTCTCGGTTTTGAGTTTTCTCATGGAGTTCCCACTTACAAGCCTCTTGACCACAAAATAACATGACTTTAGAGCTTTAGGCAGGGATAATGTAAGGCTCTTTGAGACAATGTAATGTTGTGAAAAGGCACTATACTTATATAACTGAATCACATTGAATTGAATTGAATTGAATTGAATTGAATTGAATTGAACTGAAGTATGGTGAAATCAGAAATCTGTGTTGGAGTTTCACGCTATTAAAATACAGTTATTCTTTGCCTCTCCCAGGTGATCCTGCAGATCTGTTAGTTTGTCAGGTATGTCCCCTACCACTGGCTTCAGCTTAAGTGAATTCTGACTAATCTAATCTGAAGACCATTATCTACTAAGAATGTTACACTGATAACATTCATTCTTTGGGAGATGTGTCATGTGATTAGGTCATGGAGAATGGAGCTAAGAATGTTCTGTATAGCACCTGCTGCTTCCAAATGTGACCACTAGGTGTCTAGAGCATCCCACTCTTGTGTGCTGGGAGCTGGAGGTGAAGGACTGGTTTAACAATGGGCTTTTCACAAACAGCTGCTTTTTAGTGCTGAATCTGTCCAAAGCAGGGAGCTGAGAGGGACTATAAGCACAAAACAAACCCGTTGTCTGACAGAAACGGGTCGGCGGCAGAGAATGACTATTCTTTGTGAGTAAATGTGGCCATGTCCTCAGAACCAATCTCAAGTATTAATGTCATGCATAGTTTAACTGTTTTCGGTTAGAGACACAGCTATGGCTCACATAGAAAGGTCCTGTAAGGGACAGAGAGTGATGCATGCTGCTATCACCGGCAGGTACAGCAGAGGTGGAAATTCCAGGTCCAGAAAGTGAAAATCCAGACCATGACTTTGTTTAAGCCAACCAGATGAGTAATCTGTGACTGTGACTCTTCAGGCTCAGTTGGTTGGTTGAAGCAAAATCTTGGTCTGGATTTTACTTTGGTGACCTGAACTTTCCACCTCTGATGTACAGCCCCGCCAAAAAGTAAAGACACCTTTCTGGTTTACCCGATAACCCCAGAGCATGAGACTTTTGGTCTCACCCAATAGCACGTCTATTCGTTTGCCGATCTCTGAGCTTACCCTGCCGTCTCTGAGCGGCCCTAACCAACAACAGGGAGGAAACAAGTCCTTATTTACCCACAATGCCATAAAATGACCCATGTGAGACAGTTCATGTTATGTTGTTTTTCATTAATTATGACTATATTCAATATTAATATAATAATTAGTTTCCCTGGTAAAAATCTGGTTCTCTCTTGTATCAGTCAGGATGTAGCTGTGAAATGTCAGTCTTTATCTGTTTGTACTAGAAAACAATGAGCGGCAAATTTGCAAAAAAAACTTGTAAGCAAGTGGAAAGACCTATGAGTAAGCAAACTGGGCTGAAGGTCTCAGCATGATTATACAGAGAAATATATCTATGTGCTGCACACTACCAGTCAAAACGTTTCTCACACCACTGGTTTTTACCACTTTTTCATTTATTTCATAAACTGATTTTTTATTCTTGTTAAATACTGGAAAGTTGAGTGAACAACTATAAATGAAAATATAAGGCAAATAAAACAAGTTTCTTTTATAACATGGAAAGAGTATGTAACAGTGCATGTCTGACATCCTATTAACTGGTTGTGTGGTGATGGCAGAGTCAAATTCTAGGCTGTTGTTTAATTTTAAATGCACTAGTTAACTGATCATCCTATGAAACAGAACAGTATTTAATGTCCCTTGCAGAAAGAATGCCTCAAATTTTCTCTGTTGTTATTATAACTGCTAGAGGAGGTTACTTTGACGAATCAAAGATGTGACACTTTCTTACTAATAAAGTAAATGATGAATATACTGTAAATATATTTGTTAGCAAAGAATACTGAGTGCATTTTTAGTAAATGTGAGTAACATGCAGATGTAGAAAATCTCATGCAAATATAGAAAAAGTCAAAACGTTTGACTGGTAGCGTATAGCTGTATTCTGTTTACACAAACCAGATATAATCAAAAAGATCGTAAAACCGTGTCCTTACCTGGGACGGCGGTCGGGGATTTCTCTTCCACCCTGTCCGGCGTGGTGTCGCCTGCCCTGGAAGCAGGCAGCGAGGACCCAGAGCGAGGGGTGCTGGGGCGGCTGGCCGAGCCCGACTCGGCCTCACTGACGGAACCACCTCGGTCCCCCCTGGGGGCCCGGCCCCCCCCCCTGCGGTGTGTGCGAGCGTGCATCGCCATTTGGTTGCGCGTGCGGAACACCTTCCCACACTCGAAGCACTCAGTGGCTTTGCTCTGTGAGGAGCGCCGACCCGCTCGAGATGGGGGCCGGTACTCTGAGTCACTCAAGCTCTCGGGGGTGAAGTCACCCAGAGCATGTCCGTTCCCACTGTGGTGGTGGGCGTGGCTCCCGCTGTTCCTCCTTTTGCCACCGCCAGAACCATAGTGGGAGTCTGCCTCCCTCTTCCGCTTCTCTTGCCCTACCGGGATGGACTCTCCTGTCCCCTGATCACTGCCCAAATCTCCATCCACTGGCACCTCTTCCCAGCCAATGTCCTTGCCGTTGTCCCAAGAATCCGTCACCCTACCCTTGGTGGCTAGCTGCCAGGCCTGGTAACTGCAGACTGGGTCCAGCTCCAGGATCCGTGTGCCCAAATTGTTCTTCAATGTTTTGTTTCCTCCATCCTCAGTGGGTTGGAGATTCAGGCACTCCAAAAAAAGCTTCTTTGCAGTAGACGAGTCTGGGTGGTTGCTGGTTCCTTCGTGCTTGTCCTGCCGCTCAAGGTGCGACGCCTGGCTGTGGATTCTGTTATGGATCTGAAGGTTCTCTCTGTCATGGAAGAGGTTCCCACACTTGAAGCAGAGTTCGTAGAGAGAGGCAGTCCTGACCAGAACTGCTTCATCCTGCACCACGTTGTTGATGGTGGCCGGTGGCTCCAGCTCACTCCTTGACTTGCCTCGACAGTTAGCCTTGATACTATGGGTCTTCATGTGGTTCTTTAGGAACCAGGCCTCGCGGAAGCGCCGGCCACAGACATGGCAGGCATGTTCGAAGGGGCCCAGGTGCTTCTTCGTGTGGGCCTTCAGGAGCCAGGCCTGGGCAAAGCTCTGGCCACACAAGCCGCAGGAAAATTCGCCAGACTCCCCTTCGGACCCGACCCCGGGGGCTGCGTCTTCTGGGATGCGAGGCCTCTTGAGGTGGTCGAGGAGCTGATTCTCTCGTTGAGCAACGTGGCTACAGAGCCGGCACAGCTGTGAGTGCTTATCCAGCTCTGCCTGGCTACCCAACTTCCTGCTGCAGATGGTGCACTGAAGAGACAGCGTCCAGGCGTTGCTGCTCTGTACCTTGCCCCTGGTGCCCTCTGGGCTGCCGTTGACCATCTGGTTGCAAGCCGACGTGCTCTTTGTGGGGCTGGCACAGCTGTCCAGGCCCTCAGACACGCCTACCTCGCTGTTCTGTCGTTCCCCCACCTCTGCCTCCTCCTCGTCTCCTTCTGCATCCGTCTGTTCGTGGCCACGTCCAGGTACACCCACACGGTGGCTGCGGATGTGGACCTTCAATCGACCCTTCTGGGCTTCCCGGTGGTCGCAGTAGGGACACTTGTAAGGCCTGGCCTCCGTGTGCTTCCGCATGTGCTGCGACAGCGAGCTCTGGAAGGGGAAGCTGCGGCCGCAGATGCTGCAGGCGTAGTGGGCTGACCCGTCCTCCTCGACTATAGCAGCCTTGCTCCTGCCCATCTGGACGCCTCCTTCGGTACTGTGTTGGCGCTCCATCGTCTGGCGCCTAACCGCAAGTTTACAGATTGCCAAGCCGGGGCTATCTGTAATGGTACACCCAGTCCGAGGCTCTGGAGAAAGAGCCGCCCTCGCTCTCCGTCATGCACTCTCTACGCCGGTGCCCTCGCCAGTAACGCTATTGATTCCTTGGAGGCTCGTTTTCACTTTTCTTTATCTTATTGCCAGGAAAGCCTACTGTGGCTGGGACAAATCATTCCGGATACAACCCAAGCAGCTCCAGACCTAGGTAACAAGGGAAAGCAGAAGGTGCATTAGCCATTGGCTATAAATCCTGCAGGCCAAAACTAAACTCATTACCCAGTGGATAAGCCTCAAAGCAACATACAACCCCTTTAAATCTCACTCTCAGGTAACACGTCATATTTCATTACTCTTGTCTGCACATTACATGATGATGCATCTGTATGCGTACACAGTATGTGCGTGCTATGTATTTGTGCTGTGTAATGTAAAACAGAATTTGTTTGAATACATGGAATTCTCAGTGATCTGATTCATGATTCAAAATTCAAGAGATTTATCCGTCATGTACGCAGTTGTACACATACAACATGTAGTGAAACCCTGGACACTTTGAGCAGCTGTACATGAGAGAAAAGTGCACAGCCTGATCAGAGCGACCAGGAAAGTGTCTGACCTTGGCCGTGCCATCAGTGAGATCTGCCTGTCCATTAAATGTTTGTGACACAAAATCAGACTCAAAAAACTCATATACAACCGTCAATGGATCTGAGGCATAAAATAGGAAAGTTCACAGAGGCACGATTGTGCTGTTACTGCCGTGACTGCCACTATCAGCCACCGGGATTCTGAAACACTACACCGAATGTAGCTCATTTGTACGCCTTTGTTAGCATCATAAAGTTAACGCACAGCCACAGAATGTGTTTTTTTTTTTTTGTCCTGCAGTCAAAGATGCTAAATGTAACCTACTTTTGGAGAACTCAGCTGCATTTCGAAAAACTGCTCACTTAAGATGGAGAAAAGGAAACTGCCTCCCCTATGTTGTTCTATGAGCCTCAGTGAGGGATCTTATACAGATTAATGACTAAAAGAGAATCCACATTTTCTTTAAAAAACTATACATCAGTCTGAACTGGCGCCCTAAAAATGAGTATCTGTATAAATGACTTCTAATGCCAAGGGTTAAAAACAAGTCATTACAGCCTTTAGGGAATGACCACTGGATCTGCATCCAAGGAAAGCTGCCCAGGGAAAAGCAGATATAAACCAATGAGAAGCACATCAGCTTTACGACATCATCACGGTGCATTACGCATCTTCGGTAGAGCTGTTGTGATTACTCGGTCAAAGTCCATTTTTAAAAAGCATTGATTAAAATTTGCCTTCTCAGTTACCCAGCAATATGACAGAAGGAAGATGAGGGTCCAGATGAAGAGCAATAGCCTCAGTCGTGTGGCAGACCTTCAGGTTTGAGGGACTCTGCTTGTAATGTGAGGTTAGCCATGAATAACTAAGAGATGCATATATTCAGTTCATGTGTGTTTTTTTCTAAGAATTCAGTTTTTTTACATCTTATGTGATAACGTTATGGTCAGCAGAGAAGCATTTGTATGCTTTCCAGTTGGGATACAATGATGTAAATAAATTAAACCATAATCAACGTGAGTGTGCTCCCCAGGATGGGCTCGCACTGCCATCCAGGGCTGGTTCCCGCCTTGTGAGTGACATCCCTAATCTTTGGTTAACACTTTTATTTTTTGCACAGCAAGGGGTGAACTTCTTGACCTGGCTTTGATAGATACACAGTGTTCCAGACTCAAGAGATATACGAAGGGGGGGGGGGGGGGGGACGGGAA
>JAODJU010000138.1:8770323-8790717 GCA_026776725.1 Gnathonemus echidnorhynchus | reverse complement strand
TATATAGAGAGAGAGAGAGAGAGAATTTATTTAATCTCATTTGTCAAATAAACCAAAACTGTTACACACATATGGCAGTTGATTAAAAATGACTTAATCTGTACGTTACGATGCTACCCTGTATATAGCACACAATACATTAAATTATTTTAATATAGCCTACATATATTGCGCTGCATATGTCTACACAATATCCACCGGTCATGTCCATATTATTGGTTTATAAGGTTAGTTTTTGCACTATGTGACTCTTGATCCATGTCTTTAGGGGTATCAGTTAAATTATTTTTACACATTATTTCCAAATAAAAATGCAACGTAACAGTACGCTATACTAAAATAGTTAACACATATTGCCCGGAACATTTTAGAAGTAAGCGTATGCATAGGCAAAAAAACTGTCAACTCTCCCCGGACATTAAACTAAAATGTGACGTTTAAACAACATGGATTTTATTAAAACAGCGAGGTTCATAAACGAAAAAGTAACTTCTAACGAGCTGATCGCTCTTCATTAATCACAGAGCATCTTCGCAAACTTCATAACTAAAGAGATCAACCTCCAACACAACCCCCCCCCCCCCCAAACACACCTTTACAACCCCCTATACTACCCCCACCCCCATCCAGGTCCCTTGGCTAATTTTCTAAAACTCTGCTTCTTGTAAATTTTTCATCACCGGCGTTGCTTTTTAATTATTAAATCCCCGATGTTCCGTGTTTGTTTCGCATTCTGACGTCGAACAGTTAATTTTTTTTTTGTTTGGCTTAACATGGTCTTTCGCACAGGAAAGAGGTTATGAGCTTATACTGTTACTGTGATTACGGTAACATCACTTTTATTTATATATCCGACCTACAGAGCTACAAACTGGAAAAGGTCGTTTTCTCCAGTAAGTAGCCTATAGTAAAGATTACTGTGTGCGCTCAGATTAGAATCTGACGCATTTCGGGACTAATGAATTTCCTCATCATTCCCAGATATTTGTCATCATCGCTTAGGCAGTGCAACCTTTGCCACTTTGTGACAGACTGAACGCTGATACCATGCGACCTAAAAATGTTCAAGAGGACGGCCCAGTCTACCTCTGTCTTGAAATCGATGCATTTCTTGGCAGATGGAAAGTTTATTATTCTCAAGTTATAAGTACTTTCCCCCATCCATACAGATGAAGTTCTCTAAGCATTTTCTGCAGCCAGAGACATCGCAAAACAGCAGTTAGTAACAAATAACATGAAAACTTACCTTTGCGTGTATTCAATTTCAGTAAGGACAGATAAAGAAAAAACCCGAAGGTGAAACCATGCGCTGTAAATGGAACTGCACATGATTGAGTGAGCCGATTCCATTTTTTACAAAGGGGAATTGTTTGAGGTCAGACACACTTTTGTACAATTAAATGAGGCTTGAAGCCAACTGTTTCAAAAGTATTGGTCTTTTTCAAAACTCATGGACAAGATTTGACCAATGGCCAGCTATATCTGTGGAACAACTTGTTTAAAAAATAAACCGGGTTGGCCGTCACACCTTTCGATGTCAACCGTTGGTATCTCCCGTATTAAATGCGTTGGCTGTCTACTATTGTCTCATCAGCACAAAGTTCTTGTGATGTACGTGAAGTCGGTGTGAGGTGTGAACGCGCTGCCAAGCCTACTGACCCATAGCCCGCATCGTTTTATTCAGTTTTGCAGCTGTATAGTTTTATGCATGTTGTTCTGAAAGTTTATTTGCATTACTGCCGCAGTATGCCGAATGTGTCAGAGCTGTTAAATAATTCATACTGGCGATTTTGGGCGTGTACTTCATTTAGTCTTAAATTCAGTATTTTTAGATATTCTTAATTAATGATCAGAATTTCTTAATCATTTCAACAATTATGGCAGTTCATGTAACGTGTCGTATAAATTAAGTTACGGTTTGGAATAGGGTATCGTGGCATTCTATGTGTTACAGTTTAGTATATGGGTTCGCCGTCTGTGTGTGTGTGCGCGCGCGCGTGTATATGTTGGTGCTAGTGTGCCAGCCTGTACTGCTTATGAATGTATGCAGGTTGTATGAAAATATGGCAATAACACTGGGGAAACTTGATGCGTTACTTTTAACAATAAAAAGTTTAAACGGCTCTGGAGTTGCATTAGGAGCTTTTAATTTGCATACGTGTTTCTGGCATTTTGCTGAAGATCGCTCTCAGCCAGGTCAGTGATACGGGTTGCTGACCTGATTTTCTAACGCGGCCAGTTGCTCACATCTGTAACACACGTTCACCTCTCCTTTGCCTGCAGTTGGGGTGGGTGTTAAGGGACTGAGCTCAACAACAAGACTTTAGGCTTGGGGTCCTGGCTGGAAGGGCAAAAGGGGAGTAACGGTGCCGAAGAAGCTCAAAAAGGTTTTTAAAGGCGAATATAACTGAAAGTAGTGTTTGATACAGGTATCTATACTGCTCACTGCTTTAACAACCACCCATTCAAAGAGTGCAAGCAGTACAGTTGACCTTACAATGATATGTAAAATTAAGAATTACCTCTAGGTGCAATTGTACACTGTTTCACACTATTTTTCAATGGATTTTTAAATTGCTGACTTGCTAGAAGTACCCATGTTGCATAACGTTGCATGTGTTTCGATAATTACTGTAGTACTGCCTGGGACCCCTGTGCAGTGAAAGGTTTCTTGCATCTTACAAAGCAACAGACAGCAGCATCATCTGCCAGCTGTGAATAAACAGGCCACACTGCCCGCAGCAAGTCTTGATGTGGGACATATGCTGACTACTGTCATGTGTCATCTGGCTGGCTACATTATTACTCCCCTCTTCACTGGAACTAGGGGGGAGTTGGAAACTTTCCATATGGATTAAGGGGAATATATGGAAATTAATGGGAATAAACTGTAACTCTGCAAAATTGCAGGTTAGCCTTTAACAGGGAACATATGTAGACGGCACTAATAGTGATATCATTGTGTAACCCGGCGCTTGTGAGTAATTATGTCTGCATAAAAACACCCCAAAATAAGCATCTGCATCAAAGTGCACTGTTTATAAGTCATATTTTATGTTGTATTATTCATAAAGTTTGCTTTCTCTCTCAGACAGAGTTCAAAGGAGTTCAGTATTTTCAAAATTCCCCAGCTTAAATTTCCATGGAAAGTTTCCGGAATTTTTCCACCCCTACTTCCCATGGAAAGTTCCTGGAAGGTTTCTGGAAATTTACCAAAAGTCTTCCGACTCTGCAACTTTGGAACTTTCTGAAACAGCTCTGTACTCCTCAGTAGTTGCACAAAGGCATAGTTTTCGCTGTCACCTATACGCTGTGGAAAAAAGGTCACTTGTGCTAGCCCAGACCTGGATTTAAAGGTAGCTTCTGACAACTGTTGATCCCTGAAATGTTTGAGGGATTGTATCTGAACTTGTTCAATGCTGATCCTTATGGTAAATTTTCATCCATCAAATCTATCCCATGAGCTCAATTCCAGGTATTTGCACATATGCAAGACTTCCTGCTATTGTGTTCAATTGTATCAGTGTTAGAGTCTTTAATCTCATCATAAAGCTGGGGACTTACTACTCAGTTTTTTTTTAAAATCTGCCTTTCAGCTGCAGGTGTTGTTGATGTCTCTCTGACATTCAGCATTGTTTGCTCCCTCCGCCTGGGTGACTTCCTCCGTCACCTTGGGTAACAGGGAGAAACAAAACACACGTGACGCTGGCTGAATGTAAGATGTGTGGCATCTGTGTGTGTTAAGGTGATATGACGCGATGCTGAATGACAGCGTGCTCTTATCAGGGGAATTAAAACCTTATAGCCCTCGATGGACCCATTCCTCTCAACTCACTCTGGCTGCAATTTTATGGTGCAGTTCTGTGCACTCAAACATGAGATCTCATGCACAGCTCTCACAGAATGTCTTGGGACGTTGCTTAATTCTGTAAAACTGTTGTTAATTTATTGGCTTTCTTTAAGTCAAAATTTCTCTACATTTTTCATGTAGGTGATTGTTCTCTTTGCCATGTAGTAATGTTTTAGTGTCTGTGACCAAAAGATCGGCTTTGTGAAAGAACAAGCTATACGAACCGGTAACATGAGGAATTGTTTGTTGACTTGATTTTCCTGTTACCGAAATGGTCTGCTAAGCAACTAAATGCAAAGAGAAAACAGCGCAAAGCCTGTGTTTCCTCACAGATGCCACACATCTTACATTCAGCCATGGGCGTCGCCGCCATTAAGTCTGAGGGGGACGTTTCATAATTATTAGTTTGGACACCCCCACATTTAACATAAAATATGTCTTTTGTAGGTAAAATTAGGTGTTTAACAACCTGCTAAAAATACACCAGAATGCAGGAAATGGCATCTAATTCATTAAAAAATTTCTGGGGGAGGGTCCCCGGACACCCCACAAGTGTGCCCCCCCCCCACATTCAAAATTCTTCTGACGCCCCTGCATTCAGCCTCCGTCACACCAAGGAGTTCAGTGAACTTGCGCTGCCATTTTTCTGAGGGATTGTATCCAAGTTTGCTGTGTGAGGATCCGTGTGCCTCTGTTGGTACCATTCTGGGTCAGTACCATTCTGGGCACAGACATAAGGCACCATGATCCACACACCTGCCACTAGAAGGTCTGGTGCTGTTATTCTCACAGATATGTGTATAAGTGTCTATGAAAACCAATACAGTCATGTGCCGCTTAGCATCAGGGTTACATTGTAGGAAACATTGTTTAAGTGATTTTGTTTTGTGTACTTATATGGTATAGGGAACTTACACAAACGTAGGTGGTATAGCCTAATTCTCACCTGAGTTACATAGTATAGCCTAACTATATGGTGCAGTCTAAAATTGTAAACACACAAACCAGTAACATATCTGATTATTATCATTATCGAGTACTATGTACTATAAATAATTGTATGTGCTACACTGTTAGGTGGCTGGCAGTGCAGTGGGTATGTTTACACCAACATCACCACAAACACATGAGTAATGTATCTCGCTACAATGTTACAATGGCTACAATATCGCTAGGTGATAGGAATTTTTCAGCTCTGTTACAGTACACAGTCGGCTCTTCTGCATTGCGACTTTCTCCGTCATGATTTTAGTTTATCACAGGGTTGGCGTAAGAATGGGAATTAAATGGGCATTTTTAGGGAGTATTTGGGAGTTTTACAAGAGCCACAGACAATACATGAAGGCCAGTACACGACACACAAAAAGGTTAGGAACTCAAAAACTCAAAATATATACAGTGCCGGCTTGGGGGACACTAAGCTTGTTTACAGCAGCCTCTGATACAGTGGCATTGGAAGGAGTTCGACACTGGGGGGGGGGACTGAATTTCCCTGGTGGTAGGAGGGTGACTGGGAGGCGCAATGTATATCGCAACATCACAATAGGCACACAAGAAATAGTCACATTGTGAAAGAATGCAGTGTAAGAGTGATTTTTAAATAATTTTAAAATAACAATTGGGTGCCATGTCACAACTAAATATAACTTTCAAACATGATTTAGGACTACAGTCCTCGTTAGGTATATCTTTCGTCATCACGCTCTGAAGTAGCAGCAAATTGGCCTCAGTAACGCGTGGATTCACAATGAAAGACAAGGAACGTGCTCTTAATTAGTCTCTGTTGCATCTGTGTTGTAAGAGAAACACGTTACATAGCATAGGCCCCGTTATGAACGGTTATCACAAAACCCAAAATTAGATTTTTTCCAATATTGTTCACTTCTAAGTAGATATCTGTTCATGTTCATTTTTTGGGAAGAAAGGGGTGGGGGGGGAATCTACAAATATTGGGGGGACGTGTCCCCCCACCTTCCCTATTTCCAACGCCCCTGTTCTCACATGATATCTCGCAGTGATCTTGCAGTGATCTCGCAGTGATCTTGCAGTGATCTCGCAGTGATCTTTGTATTCCGCATTTCTAGTGTCTTTTCACTTCACTTGCCAAAGGGGACCTAAAAAATGTTACGTGGGTTTATCCAGACCGCAGAGGACCTGCACCCCTAACCCCCCCATGTGGATGGCCCGACTGTAATCGTATGGGATCACTGTCATATGCGCTGTTGACCGAAACGTCATTATGCAGCTCGTGACTGTATGTGCATATTAAAGTTAATGATACAGATTAGATAATGAAGGGAACAGCATTGATAGGTTCTATCTATTGAATCTGCGTTAGTGTGGGGGGGTCGGGACAGGATTTGGAGCTGAACCGTACTTCAGACTGCATGTAAAGCCCAAACCAAGACTTGCTGTGATCACTGCCATCGTCTGTGAGACTGGTTCAGATCCCGCCTCTTCACTCACGCCTCTTCACAAAACCCCGCAGTAAAGCAGATTAGCCTTTGTCGCTGTGCCTTCTCTGCCGTTTATAGGTTGCCCTAATTCTTCCCTTTCTCAACTGCTCCCTCAATGGCTTCCCTGCCCCATATAGGCTGCTTCTCATGCCGAGCTCCTCCGTGCCATTCCTGACGCGCGGTCGCCCAGTGCGCTGCTAACGGCCCGCGCTCAGGCTCCAGCCCCTGCAAGCTTTGAAGGGATTTTCTCCATGGCTTCTGTTTTACATCGATTCAACCCTGCGACCACGTGTTTTGTAATGCTCTTCAAAAACTGAGGGGTGATTTGGATATGCATGTAAGCTGAATGTTTTTGAAAAGCATACAAAAGATACGTCCTCTCCTCCGCTTTCATCTACACGTTTCTTTTTTCACTCTAGTGGCTTTGATTTTTTTTATCTGCAAAACTATCTTTGATTCTTTGAAGCGATACAGACGTACACCTGTGGCACTCTGTATTTTATTTCTGGAAATTACAGCAACAGACACAAATTATTACGTTTCACCATCTGCTTGTCTTTGCCCAGCTGGTTGTCACATATATGTGCGAAAAACACAAAACTGTGAGTTTTTTTTTGTTTCAGGTTTTGCATCTTCTTTGATGAATCTCGCCTCAATTTTTTTTCTGACTGGTTGGACTGGGAACGTGCAGCATGAGAGAATATCATTTTAGGGAACCAGACGATGGTCCACAGGATGCATCAGCAACATTTGCTTGACTGGCTACACTCTACAATTAAGCGGGGTTAGTGCATCATATTCATGAGATCATTAGAATATCGAGGGAAAAAAATGAACCAGACGCTATATAAATATCGCACTGGAAAGAAGATGGTTCCAAACCAGACCAGGATGAAGATGGTGTGCTCTTTTTGGCGTTCCTGCTCTTGTGATAAAATTAAAATAAAGGCCAGATACTCATCTGTACAACAATGTCGTATTTCTTAGACATTTTAAACTTACAAGTTTAAGTTTACCCACACATACAGATGCACACACACACACACACACACACACACACACATATATATATATATATATATATATATAAATGTAATGTAACATAATTTCCCCCTCGAATCAAGAAAATCTTATGCTTTATATATACTTATGTTTTATTACTTTTCTGAAGAACCGTACCAGTTAAGCATCTGATTATATTGTATGTCAGTTTCCAGGGGAAACTGGGGGGACTGGGGGGGGCTGTAATTGCTCACATGCTAACAGGCAAAGGAACAAGGGCAGCCAGACTGCATGGCTCTGATCATGCGGCAGAACAATGAGGGCTGGTCTAGACGGCAGAAGCTGACTTATTGATGATCTTTCTTTGGGCCGTTCCTGTCGTTCCCCTCGGCCCGGCATTCGCATCTGTAGAATCGACCCTGCGCCAGCCCACAAAGACGAGTATTATTTTCCTGGCTGACAGGTTCGTATCGAAGGCCGGCTGAGAGCTGTGCTTTTTGTTTGTGTATGCACACATGTGCGCGCACGCACGTGCAGCTTGGCGCGTTCTCACGCACACACACACACACGCCCGCATGCACACACACATAGACACACTTTCCATTCAGTTAGGCCACATCGTGGCCCCGTGGCTGTTTGGCTTCTTACCAATGCACATTACTTGTTTCACCTGGGCCTGCAGCGTCGTTCATCTGTGGCTTTTGGGGAACTTTGAAGGCCAGTGAAGAGCGGCCACCGTGAGCTGCGGAATGATGGCACTGATCCGTGCTCTCGCTCAGAGAAGGGAAGGAAATAACAGGACCTGGTGTGGTTCGGTGGTGGGGGGAGGGGGGCAGCACCCGTGGGGCCGCTCTCAGCTGAATCAATGTGGAGCTCCCAGTGCGGGGGCTGGGGGAGCGGCTCGACGCCACGGCAACGCAGCTATCCTCTGCCGTCACGCGGCCTGCCTTTGCAAAGAAGGTGATACGGCGATTCAGGGAGCCAGAGGTCTCTGAAAACCACCATTTATTTGTTTAGACTGTACGCGTGCACCTGTGCGTGAGGTTGCTTTCACAAAAAAAAACAAAAAACGGACTTTAACTGGAATTCTAACTACTGAACATGACCCATAATTAACAGCGTGTCGCGCTAAGGCACTTTGCTACTGGGTAGTGATCTTCTTTTTGAACCAAGCAGACTGCGTGGAGGTTTCTGCTGTCCAGATCCAAGACTCCACCCCCCCGCAGGGCCATCTGTTGCTTCCAGTTTCTGCCTCTCCCAGCTTTGAGGGGGCTGGGGTGGTGGTGTGGGGGGGTTGCACACTGATTAAACAAGGTCGCGGCAGCAGCCACCGTGTCACAGACGTGACCATAGTGAGATCTTCCTTTGCTGTTCTCGTATGCAGTTACAGCCAACAACAACAACAACAATATTAATAATAACATTAAGAAGCATAAAAGGATTATAGCTTCTAAACGCTTACAGGGTCCTGCTCAATAATGATAATACGAAAAATGAGAAGAAAAGAATTTTTATTCTGCTGGCAAAGGAGACGTGTTCAAAGATGGTGAGCACTCGTAAACGGTGAAAAACATAAGGAACATCCATACAGCTCATCAGGCCCTTGCCTGACCGCTCATATCCGCACCATTGTCTGCACAAAGTGCGTGTGTGTGTGTGTGTGGGCGGGGGTGGAGTGGGGGGGTCGTTCCTGTTGCCCTCTCAGGAACAGGGCGGTTTCTCAGTTCAGCGTTTCACCGCAATGCGCCTGCCACTGTCCAGGATCTTCCCTGGAATTTGTGACAGTAAATAGAGAAACCAGGTGCTTCACTGGCACTTTGAAGAGGCACGATTCCCCCCCCCCCCCAAACCCCAGAGGGGGGTGCAGCATTACTGCCCAGGAAGGGAGGGACATTAAACAGCCAGCAGGCTGCATCTGTCTGCTTTTGAGTGGTAACTGGTTGTCACAGTAACGTTATTTTTGATTTAAATGACAGGAAAATGGGAAAATTTCGCAGTGTTTTTTTAAGACGGCTATTTAGAGCTAAATCTTATATGCAGAGGGACTTACAGTTAGGTCAAATGAAGATTACTTTGTACATGACCATGGATTTAATACAGCTGAAGATGAAAGCATCTGGGGATATGGACTGAGAGATTTACTGTCAGATTTACTGCAACCACTGCGCCCCCTTGTTTCTCTGGCGGTAACTGCAATGACAGATTTCAGTCAGCTGCTTCTCACTGTCCATAGAGCACAACACACTTTGAGCATTTAGCATGGGTGCTGACAGTGGGTAGCTGGGAAGGGCCAGAATCGCAGAGGTCCTGACCCTCATTTGACACCTTTTCACTGAGTTTCTTTTATGAAACAGAAGGAATGGAAGGTATTTAAATCTCTCATGGTCTCATTCTCTTTCATTCTCAATGCTTCCATTCTTAAAATACATCAGCTCAGTGCCTAATGGGCTTTAAATTTCATTAAACTGGCCCCCGGGGAGCCCCCTCACACGGAAATTGTCATAAAACTGCATGCCCAGAGGTCGCGTGCCTCGATGTGCGTGAAATCCGTTAACGCAAAACCAGGAAGTCACTAATTTTAGCCTGAAACAAACGCATCCTTGACATCCTCATCATCCTCATCATCTTCGTCTCTACATCTGTAGCTGAGCTTCTTTCTTTAATAAGTCGTCTGTGTGGTTTCAGGTAACCGTGCCGCTTTCAAAAACCGGGTTAACACTTCTTTTTGATCTTCACTGAACTCAACATCGCCTGTTTCGTCAGATCACTGTGCTGCCTGTACCTGGCCAGGTCTGGGGAGAGGAAAGCTCTCTTTTGCTGACAGAGGATTTTACAATGAAGTGTCTGTGGACGGCAAAAACAAGAAAGGGTGTTGTTTAAATACAACAGAGACCTATAAACATGACTAGATGACATCCAGAATGTTAGGAATGAGTTTTATTTTAATGGTTAATAAACACAACACACAGCCAAAATCTACAATGAACTGACCTGGGCACAGAGCTGCCTTGTGTACAGTCTGTGAGTCACAACATTATTCCCTGGCAATATACATAATTTAATACGAATTTTCTGCATTATCCATTTTCTGTAACTGCTTGCACTATTCAGGGGGTCTAGATATTATCCTAGAAACTACAGGCACAAAGCAGGGAACAATCCAAGATAGTGCACCAATCTATCACTTGGTGCATGCACACACGCAACTTGGTAATTCCAATTAATCTCAGCATGTTTTGGGACTGTGAGGGGAAACCGGAGCACCCAGAGGAAACCCCATGACAACAGGGGGAGAACATGCAAGCTCCACACACATGGAGCCATGGTGGGGACTTGAACCCTGGTCCCAGAGGTCTGAGGAAACAGTGCTAACTGCTGTGCCACCATGCCCCACAGGCTGTGTGCTCTGTGTTGTTCAGTTACATTTGAAGATTGCATTCTGTCCCTCATACCTAATTGTTTTTCAGTCCTTTAATGGGGCTAAATGATGTCAGCTGAATGAGGGCATGGTCAAGGATTCTGTTGAGGGATCTCATCTCCCATCTCTGTTGGCCGTCTGTGGAATCGACGCCGTTACGAGTAGGTGATGTGCTGAGCTTCACGGCTCAGAAAGTCAAGACGAGAAGTTGCCGTCAGCAAAATAAAACCGTTATTTTTTTTTTCTCTCACTGCTGTGACCCCGGGACCCATGTGATTGTCAGGGTGATAAGCAGGCACTGCCCGCTGGTGCTGCCCGCAAGCCATGCCCCAAAATACGTCCAGGCACCAGTGTGTGGGAGGTACCATCTTCAGTTTCAGCATCCACACAGTGTTTCATCCGTCGATGATGGAAGATCAGTGATTGATTTCTGCACAGGAGTACAGCGAGGACTGGGCTTCTCAGGGGCGGCAATGAGTAAGCTCAGAGAAACATCAGAAGAACATCAGAGGAATATCAGCGGAACATTAGAGGAACTGACATCCCTCGACCCATGAGCTTATGAATGTGGAACCTCCTCTACCCTACAAACAGAAGCAGAACCTAGAACTTAACTGCAGACTGTGAAATTCATTTTGCAGTGCTTCCCTCCTATCCCCAGATGAGGAGGAAGAAAATCAGGCCCACCCCCAATACCACGAGAGGTAGTTTCACTAATTTAACAAAGGTGAGAGTAAATTGCAACATCATTTTCCTGTCCTTTAGCACCCCAGTCTCCCGCAGCAGGCCCCCACTGCATGTCCTGCGATCTTCCCAAGCTACCATGGGACAGACAGTCATGTTTTGGGTGAAGCCCGTCGACCCCCGTGAGCAGCTGGTGAGTCTGCGTCAGCGGGGTCTGTCCATCCGGTCTGCGGCTCCGGGGAAGAAAATCCCTGTCGTGCCGAGCCGCTCTGAATTATTAACGGCGCGTTTTTGCTCCGCTCTGGAAAGCGCTCTTATTTCCGCGGTGCGCCTTCCTGGCTGCAGCAGCATGGTTTTATTCTGGTGTATCTGCTTGTCCAGAAGGAGAAGGTTGGTTGTATACAGGTGCATTAATGAATACAGGTGTATGGAAAGTGTATGATAACTGCAAAATTAATTAACCAAAATCTATTGTTGGATTCTTTAAGCAATTTATGATATTGTGTGTGTTTGTGTGTGTGTGTGTGTGTGTGTGTATATATATACTAGGGGGACAGGATGTGGAGGTAGAGGGGATGGGATGTAGAGGCAAGAGGGTGGGAAGTAGGGGCAAGGAGTGGGATGTGGAGGCAGTGGGAAGCATGGGATGTTGAGGAAGATTGGCATGGAAAGGTGCGGGAGGTAGTGGGAAGTGGAGGTGGGAAATAGGGACAGAAGACGAAGTGGAGGCAGGAGGACGGGAGGTAAAGGGGGAGCGGAAAGTATAGCTGAACCTCCTCTGCTCTTCGTCTTTTTCCTGAGGCTTTCTCTCTCTCTCTGTGGCCATTCTGCCTTCATACAAACGGCCCTGTCAGCTTTCCGCTCCATGCCGCCCTTGTGAGGCACACACACACACACACTTCATCTCCTTGTCGCTGTAACTGGATTTCCTTCGAGGGGATGCTGTACAGTCTCAGCCCCTCCCACAATATGGCAGCTGCTGGGACGGTGGCCTACTGGGAGCGGTCGCTAATGGTTTCTAATTGACCTGGGCGCGGCCAGGAATGGCGGTACGATCCGGTGCTGTCTGTCCACACGCCAGCTCCCTGCAGCAGCCTCGGAACCTGCGAGAGCCGTACGACCATCCTGCTGAAGGGAGGGATTATCCGTCTCAGAAGGATCCGGAGGTGGCTTGTTCCGACCCGGAGCTGGACGCTCCAGTGCGCCATCCGGGCTGCACCTACGACTCCAGCTTATCTCAAGTTTTTCCTGAGAGGGAGGTGTGCCTGAAACATCCCCTCCGGGGGGGGAGGGGGGGACATCGGAGGATTCGTGCAACACTGACACTGCAGTCACACACACACACACACACACACAGTTTTCAGATTAAAAACAGCTTCTCAGTTACTATTAGTTTACTGATCTATCATTTGTTGGTTATTATTTGTCTACTTTTCTCTATTAATTTAATAATATTTTCCATCGCACTATCCATCCATCTTCCAGCTACTTACCCTGTGACGGTGGGGGGGGGGGGTGGGTTGGAGAGCCTATGCTGGGCGTTAATAATATTCTATCTAATGCTATTAATAAATATCTATATTTCACAGATTTATTATATCACCAGTGCAGACATACTTAAAATCAGCCATCTTATCAATGCAGTGATGGCTTTTTAATGCGTAAAGGACATTAAGTATTTTTTTATTTATAATACATGTCATTTGTTGCTTAATGAAAATGTGTCATTGTATTATTGTGTTATTAGTGCACCCATCCATCTTCTGTACTTATCCAGCACGGTGAAGCTGCTGTCTGCCCAGTGACCCCCCACCCCCCCCACATGCGCAGGCTCTCAGACGCCCGCAGACGCAGTCACTCACACTGCAGCCAATTAGACGCCAATTAGCGGACCTGCTTGTCGGTGGCCGGCAGGAGGGATCTCTGCCACAGTTTCTGCATATTCAGCGCTTTATTTGGGAAAGATGAACCTATCGCATCAAACACCAAAGCAGATGAAGCTGTCTAATGTACGACAAAACAGGCTCTGTATTTCTCTCGGTTAAGGGTGAATTTGGAAGTGCAGTGTTTTTTTCCTTTTCCCAGCTAGCTGATGTATTTTTAAAGTGCTGCTGCAGTTGAACGCGCAGTGGTGTGCAGTTGATTGCGCAGTGGTGCTGACCTAAAGCACGTTACCTGTAAATCTACACCGGACAGGTGGAAAACGCCATTGTCTCCTGGAGGTCCCAGGCGTGGAGGAAGATGAGGAGCAGATGGTACATTCCAGACGTGGAAGAGCAGCCTTCACACGAGGGACGATCCCACTGTGTACCCGCCCCCGCCCCCCCACCCTGTTGAAAGCACCATGGCAACCCTGCCGGCTCCCCGGCTTGCATGGGGACCACACCCCCAGCACCCCTGTGGCACATGACCAAACATCTGCTCTTCCTTGCCCCCCCAACCCCACCCCCACTACATTGCTGTGTGGACAAAAGCTTCTCCCTCTGCTGGCTCCGATAGCTATCTGCCAGCCCAGCTTAGTGTCAGGTGACTGGAGAGCGGTGTCGAGACTGGCATCCTTTACGTTATCGCTTTTGGTTATCACACTTTTAGGGCAGATATATTGTCTTCTGTTATTCCTGTAAAGAATCCTCTCCATTAACAAGATCCAAACAGGTAACTGTAGCCGTTCTGCGATGAGTTACAGTAAACACCCAGTTAGGACTCAGTCATTCTATCACCATTTGTTTACTTTCTTAGTACCTGAGTAACCATAGAGACACTTCCTGTACTTGGCGATGTAAAGATTTAACAAATAAATGAATACTTGGTACCTGAACATTGTAACTTAATAAGGTCCGGGTGTTTTTCAGTGTTACTAATGAACCATACAGACATAATTTTATGTCCCTTCTCTCTGTCAGTCTTCGGCCGCCCACGTTTGCATAGGTGCTGGTTTTATTGGTGTAGGCGCTGTTCCCAAATGGTTTTGTTTGTGGCTGAGAGATTAGCAGATTAGGGATTACCCTGGTCTGTGTGGCACTGTGCTGCCATGTTTATATAAACCTCCCAGCACAGCCAGTGTCACGCCCAGTGTCACGCCCACGCAGCTGTGATAGACACCACAGCAATTGTGTTTGGCTGACTGTGAATCATAAAACTGTGGGCAGGTTCTAAACGCAACAAAACAGTTTAAACATTATTTTGTCTACTAGGAGTAGAACGTAATAATTATCTTTTGGTTGACCGTGTTGAATTTCTTTTTTCAAAAGCACAGACCGTCCTCTGTGTGCTTTTTAAAGTTTGGGATCATGTGCACAGCTAAACACTCCATTGCCCATTCCTCTGTTACTCGCTCACAGATAAATGCTCCATTGCCCATTCCTCTGTTGCTCGCTCACTGACACAGCAGTGCTGTTGGCATTAACCACGACTAGAGCCCCACTCTTTGTCCTGCAGTTCTGCTTACTGTGAAGCTTTGCCTCTGAACAGACGAGGAGGGGCACGCTTACTGAAAGGCAGCTGGCACTGCCAGCTACTACAGTGGTGTTTGAGGTCGGGGGCGTGGCCACTGAGAGGCGGGGCGATGACATCACGGTGGGTCAGCTCTGTGAAGGGACTCAGTGGTTGTAAGGTGAGCTCAGACATGAAGGGCCAGGGGAGACTGTTTAGTCCGAGTTGTTGAAGCAGCTTTTATATGAATATGGGAAAATGGAAATAAGTTGTGTTCGTTTGTAAAACTGGAACTTTAAGTGACTGTTATTCTTAGGCACAATCTTTAGGGTTCAAAGACCCCCTTCTTAGTGACGACCAACTAGCCATTTATATAAATATATTTAACTGCTCCCCCTGTATGCCCCCCTTTATTCATAGTAAATATTTAATTTCATTATTATAGGCCTATTGATTGTAACTACCTGTTAACACAGTACTGTAGTTACTCAGTGCCTATTTATAAAAGACAGCGATTTCCTGTTCCTCAGGCTGAGTACCACTTAAAAGCTACAACAGAAAGTCCCCTTCTGTGCGTTCAGCTTCTCAGCGCCTTCTCACCTGTGGCTCTACAAATCTTCACATGCTTTGCGTTATTGCAGTGCGGTCCAGGCCCTGCAGTTGATTTGTAAACCCCGGCCAGCGTTATCAATTATCTTCCCTTTCCTCCCACGCACGCCTCCCCCCGCCCATCGAGCTATCCCGACGTTCTTGCTAATACCAAAGAGCTGGTGCCACCGCGTCACGTTTCGTCACCCCGAGCTTTTGATTGCATCGCTGTCGCTGGTTGACGGGATGGCAGAGTTTCCTGGAGCTGGAGACTGTAAGATGATGGAGACGGTGTCACTTTCAGAAGCAGCAGGAGGCCACCATGTTTAAGAATCAGACTCGAGACTCAGATAGTTCAGTCTGCGAAGGAATCTTGGTGCTGAAGCCTCTCGGGGGCAGTGATGGGCAGCCTTGTGAGGTCCTGACAGGAAGTGGTTCAGTCCTTGATGACGTCGCGACACACAGGCTCTGCTTTCAGCATCCATGCTTATTAAGAATTAAGCGTATGTCATAGAGGCTGGTGCATCTCAGCAGCTGACATGATGCTCTGAAGATTTAATCATAGTTAGAATGCAGCAGTTTATGCGTGTCAGGAGCGAGGCCGAACCATCAGGTGGTTGTGGGTGTAAAACCCAGAACTGCGGAGCTCCTGGCCTGGGTATCTGATGTTGGGAGGGCCAGTGGAGCTGTGATGGTGAGGTTACTTTCGAAATGCAATAGGTTGCAGATCACTAGTTACCCTGTGAAAAATGTAATAAATAATGCGTCCATTTTGTTGACTTCATCAAAGAAATATAACTTATTATATTTAATTACTTTTCGATTACTATTCTAACAGATGTTTTAAACTGGGCAATAAAGCTGAAAAGTCCCAACGACTTTGCTGACCGGTGATGTCTGGAAATAAGCCAGAAGAAGGCATTTCTGCACAGCAAAAAGAGGCAAAGCAACAAAATTAATGTTATATTCTATATTCTATAAGATTTTTACCAAAAAGAATATATTTGGATGTAACCCCTTTGTAATCAGCAACATTTTGATTAGTAGCTGTAATTTAATCATATATTTTTCTCAGTAACTGTAACAGTTTACAGTTACATTTATTTTATAATTTAATTACGTAACACTGTTTAACGTAACTAGCTACCCTCAACGCTGGTGAGCACAAAGAGTGTATAGAGGAAACAAGATGCATAAATGTTGCAGTCAATTAAAACATCATCTAAACAAATAAGCTCTGAGGTGCCCCTGAGGTGAGCTTGGCCATCCTCGCCTGTCTTCACAGTCCTTAATGTGGTTTTAAGGACAGTCCAGTCTACATACCCACACTTATTCTCAGTTATTTCAATTAATGTAAGGTTTATGTAAATGTTAGTCAATAATCATTTACATATTTAATCAATGGCTTTGTGAAACACTAAGCTTGAGCGAACAGGAGAGCAGAGTGGGCTTATGACGGCATCGGGAGACTCTGGTGTGTATTAGTGGTGTGGTAATCCATTTGAGGAAAACAAGCCATTTAGGGCGTTCACTCACACGAGGGACGTGATGTGAACGGGTCAGGTAACCCATATGGCTTTCATCACAGGCTTCCGTAAATGGCCCATTCAACCATTACTGCTCCTCATTGTCCCTTATGAGAGCCTCACCCACCCATAAAATAATGCTACACCCTGCCATAGGTGAAATATCAAATGCCGCCTTCTTTATTTTTCATTTTATCCAAACCTACGTACATCGCGTTAAGTAAATGGATATAGGCTACCAAAGAATAAAAAAGGAAAAGGGGCCGAACGTTGTGGTAGAAAAACAGCAATACTGGCTGTTGTAATCAGATCTTAGCTGCTGTTCTTCTGATAATCAGGAAGTGAGGAGTGCCGGCAACATAAAAAAATTCAGCTCTGACAGTTGAAACTCTGCTGATCTTATCTGAACTGCCGGCTGCTGAAAAAGCAGCGATTCGCAACTTCCTCTAATACGCGTCCTTGGCACTCTGGCACCCTCTAGTGTTCATTTGCATCAATGACCTTGATATACGTAGCAGACGTTTCCATATAATGCAAATAACCAGGATACATTTGTACAGAGTTATTGCTCTGCTACATTTAAATGTGAGTCGCAAACTGTAGAGAACGTACAGCTGAAAGCACAGAACCGGCCTTTAATTAGTCACAGCCACACTGATTATATGTGTACAAGAATACTGTTTGGTTATTTTCATATTCACATTCAATTTAATTCGTTTCCACATATATATATATATCTATTTTTTATTTTTTTTGTTTCTTTATGGAAGAAAATAAAGCAGCAGGACCCGAACCCAGAGGTCGATGTATTGAAATCGTCCTTTGCCGGATCTTTCTACAAGAGCCCGGATAGCTCAGTCGGTAGAGCATCAGACTTTTAATCTGAGGGTCCAGGGTTCAAGTCCCTGTTCGGGCGGAAAAAACAGCTGTTTTTCTCTAAAACTGATCGACCACATGATGCAGGGCTCCAGACCGAAAAAGAAAACTTTAGGAGCCCAATGCTTTATTTAGGAGCGGTAATCCCCTCGGGTGCCGAAAGGGAAATGAATAAAGGATACTTAAGACATATTTTGCCCCGGTCTACCTCACGCTACCTTTTCTCTCTTGAGGGTGTATGCGCGGATCTATACTGAAATATTACAGAACAGAGTTGAAATATTCCGGGATAGAGTTTAAACCTTAACTGTGACACAGCGGTAAAGTTAGCTTTACATGCAGTTTGGCCGTAATATCCTTAGATGTTTGCGTGTAAACTTCACGTTCATATAGCAGTCCAGCTGTCGTGCTTAAAGTCATTGGCGGTGAATGGGCACCGCACAAATATTAATAAATATAATATAAAACAAATAATATGTGTCACGATCGCGGCGGTCGAGCAGGAGGAAGCGGCGAAGGACGAGGCAAGCAGGTAGGATTGCGGGAAACGAGGGTTTATTTGGGGAGACAGGGCAGACAGCGACGCACATAAGATCAATGACGGACACCCAACTAAGGAAGACGTGGACTGATATACATGAGACAAGCCGAAATAACAGGGAACAGCTGGGCACAATCGGGGAAGCACATGTGGATGATGAGGGGGCGTGGCACACACGAGGATAGGACGAGCTGGACGTGACAGCAAGTCCCCCATAGGTTAATGCTTAAAGCGCGACTTACCATGTTTGTATCGATTAGGTTTATACTTATTAGTCCATAAATGAATAATATCTTTTGTACTTTAAAGGGACAGTGCAGTTATTAATGGTAACGGACAAGTATTGCGAGATCTCGCATAAGTCCATCCCACCTTTAATTGGAAATTGATATGCTTCAAGACATTAAAAATGAATCAGCAACCACATTAAATTTAGCGCTATAGGGCAAAAACGTGATTATGAGAGCACAAAAGAGGAAACGTTAATCACAAGCGCGTACACCTGCAGATTGTTCCATCTGAGGTGATTTTCAGCTGAGACAACACTAGAGGTCGCCACTTCCCACAGAGCAGCAATGAAAAAAACATTAATTAATGATGGGAACGCTTTGGAGGGATCGAAACAGCTAATGAGAAAAAGATTCGATCTTTTGTAAGGTTGGAAACATCGCTTCGCTGTGACATCTCGTGGTGAAATTGTGCTTAGCAAAGCCACTATATATTAACACAACGTAATTAAAGGGTGACTAGATAATCTGTCACTTCGAGCTACTTCAGGTTTCACAAAGTACAGTACTTGAAACCGGAAAGGCTCCTGTGTTCGGCTAAATAGTTCCGTTTTCCGGAAATGTCTCGGTTCATAACATTTACTGTCACCATAACATTACCCCCCCCCCCCAATATATTTCACAGCCAAACACCCCTGTTCTCCCTTCACCTCCACCCGGAGATCAGTATGCTTAAGGTGGGCTGTCTGTACATAATTCAGACTAATCATGTCTTTCAAAAAACGTGCCTTCACTTTGTTGAGTATATATTAAGCATGTGCATACTTATTGTGATGTATCAAAAAGTGTCACTAAAACAAAGGGTCTAATAACAGACATAAAAACCTAAATGTTTAAAATGTACCAGTTAACAGGAGTTAATATGATTCTATAGTTTCGGCAGGCTTGGAATCAGACAAAGATACTAGTTGGTTACATAAGAAAAGACTACAGGAATGTTGCAGCTTGGCATACGGTATTCAGGAGACAGTGTAAGTGTTCAGGAGACAGTGTAAGTGTTCAGGAGCCTCTGTAGGAGACTGTGTAAGTGTTGGCAAAGAGCTGAGGTTTAGATAGACTTGAAAAACATTGAAAAGTTTGTTGCGCCGATGAGGTAATATCAGGTAGCATCTAATCACTGATGTGGAATCTCAGATAAAACATTGTACTTTCTCTTTAGCTGCTTTTTTTGGATCATGTAAGATCTTCTGCTTACGTTCTTGCTGATGTTGACAAGAACCTGTCACCCCAGACTCAGGATCATGTCTCACCTCAAGAAGAACTATCGAGCTGCCCTCAACGAGACCAGACTCGCAAATTTGCTTTGACTTATCTACCTCAGCACAACTCCCACTGAGTGAGAAGTGGCTCACAAGTCCATTCTCACAGATCATAAACCTGATCCTTTCATATCTCCCCCTGCTCTTACTTTTATCCAAGACCCATGTGACACAAAGTTAAAATGCTTGGTGTGGATGATTGTGTTTGGTCTCAGTCTTGAAAGGTTTTATCATTGAAAAGATACAGAGGGCTGGTGAAATCTTTATTTGTTGGACGGTTTTGCTCCTTTGGTGTGCAAAGTACTTTGGCTGTCCATTGTTAATTTTCCAATTGATTACATGACAGTTATTTGTATTGAAGATGGATAAATGGATGATGTTTGAAGCATTCTACACCTGTGCCACTGAGCACATCCTGACACGAAGAATCATCCCCTGCTGTGGAGGCTTCACCAATCAGGAGAGCAGAGGCCTG
>JAODJU010000138.1:8753412-8770223 GCA_026776725.1 Gnathonemus echidnorhynchus | reverse complement strand
TGTGGAGAGGAGGCTTCACCAATCAGGAGAGCAGAGGCCTGTGTGGAGAGGAGGCTTCACCAATCAGGAGAGCAGAGGCCTGTGTGGAGAGGAGGCTTCACCAATCAGGAGAGCAGAGACCTGTGTGGAGAGGCATTTTCCAGTGTGTTCCCCCAAAGCCACAGGTGCTGGGGCAAAGCGCTGAGGGTAATACAAGACAGCACCCACCCCCCCACAACAGCGGCCAGTTCTCACTGCTGTAGCCTTAAGGCCAAAACCTGTGACCTAGAAAATGCATCTGTACTCAGCCTATTTGTGTTCTGCATCTTTCATCTCAAGCAGTTACTCTAGTTGTTACTATATCTGTTAATTTCTTACAATCAGCATGTTCTAACTCAAGATTGACAGCTTAGGCTTTTCTATACCAAATCATGGCGAAGCATTTGAAATGTTTTTGAAATAATATGACACAATGAAGGCCAATGCGTCGCAATCACATGGATTTGTCATTTAAGACATTTAAGACTTCGGAACAATGTATTGAAACACTATCTCCAAATGAATGGAGTTTGACATCACATCTTGATTGCTCCATATAACCATGCTTTCTAAGTTAATTAGGACCCTGCATAAAAATGCTTGGCAGATCTGACTTAACATTATTCTCTGCTACAATATCCAGAAGGAATTGAAAAACAGCAGAAAATTTCAATCAAGTACAGTCTGTTGAAGATTTTACAGTGTGGGATACTACAGTCAGGTTGTAGCACATAAACCTCTCATTAAACCTAAAATTACATTTTTTATGAGCAGATTGGTGCAAATGACATAGGCAGTGGTTTCCTTAGCAGTATAACAATGTCATGCGGACAGATGTGCTGGGGCCTTGAAAAAGGTCATTAACCTGAGCTGCTTTGCGGGCGCTGGCTGACCTGCTCTTTGACCCAGAATTTGCTCCGTTTATGCCGCACTAACGTGGGGCTCCTGAAGGTCTGACCCCTGCTGGTGTTTTCCTTATACTGCACTTTTTGTGCTGTGAGGCTATTTTTGCTGCACTATGAAATTCTGCTGCTTTTCCATGCAAGACTAGAATTTAAAGGAATATTCTACAATCACAGAGCTAGTATAGTAGGTTAATCACTGGCTCTGTTATGTTCAGTCAGTCCTGCTACAACTCGGCCGATGCATTACTGAAAAACCTCTCGTTCACTAAAATTATGTACTAAAATACACACACATCCTATGGGAAAAAATAGGGTAATGGGATCAAGCTGGTGAAACTGGCAGCTGGCCAGAGAAGTAGCATTGAGAGAAAATATGTGATCTGAGCAGAGACTTTGAAAGTTGAAATAGCTGAGGCACTCTGGAGACTGAGTTCCAATGTTCCAGGACCAATCACGCTGAACAAGCCTCCACTTGGGAAGGACAGACTCCTCCTGGGAAGGACAGACTCTGCCTGGGAAGGACAGACTCCACCTGGGAAGGACAGACTCCTCCTGGGAAGGACAGCCTCCTCCTGGGAAGGACAGACTCCTCCTGGGAAGGACAGCCTCCGCCTGGGAAGGACAGACTCCTCCTGGAAAGGACAGACTCCTCCTGGGAAGGACAGACTCCACCTGGGAAGGACAGACTCCGCCTGGGGAGCATGGCTAACTTAGGCCCAGAGTGTACAAGCTGAGGTGTGAGGGGGAAGGAGCTCAGACAGACACAGATGGGCTAGACCAGTGATCTCCCAATCCGGTCCTCGGGGTCCATGTTTTTGCTCCCTCCCAGTTCCCTGCCTGACAATTCACATTTTTTCTCCCAAAATTTGCACTGTCTGGGGGATACTGAGGACTGGATTGGGAAACACTGGATTGGACCATGAGGAGCTTGGAAGGTAATGAGGATTTGTTTGTACTGAATACGGACCGATAGCCGGCGCTAATTATAAAAGATGGGAGTGACATAAGATTTATTTAATATTTATTGTGTGGGATAATGTGAGCTTTAGAGTTTTGAATGTACTATGAATCTGGAGAGAATTTTGAAAGGCAGGGATATAAACTGGGCATTGCAGTAGGCTGGAGAGGAGGTGATGCAGGCAGGAATATAGGGCTTCAGCATCCTTCATATGAGAAGGAAAACATCAAGGCTGCGAATTTGGCAGTGAGGCCTCACGAAGAACTGCAGCAAAAATATAACAGTTGGAAAAAGACTCAGGACATCATGTAGTTCTGCTGAATGTTTTGGCTCGGTGATCGAGTTTAATCCTTTGTAAGAACAGAATACACCCCTTTTAATTGTGACTTCAAATTAGGTCTATGTGTATTATATAACCATATTGTATCAAGCTGTAGCAAGAGCCATTTGCTGCAGTTTATTCATTAATCAGAAGCAAGACAGCTGAGGTTAATCTTGCTTGGACGGTGATGGAAACACTGCGTACACAGAGGGCTCCAGGGATAGACAAGAAAACAAATTAAGCAAATATCAGGCCAGTACCAGCATAATTCATACCAGAAGGATTATGCGCAGCATTAGATTGGAGCTGCTGTCTAAATATAAAAACAGAGGTGTGCAAATTTGCATGAACTCAGCCATAACGGCAAAAATAAATATAAATAAAACAAGAAAGTTAACTATATATTTAGCTTACAGACAAACCGGGTGGTTTGCATGATGGAGTTGTATAAATAGCCCCATCATTTGGCTAAAAAGGGTAGTACAAGTGACAGTAATGGAGACCGAGTCAATTGTATGTTTTATTTCTGTCGGAGTTAACAGCTAAAGAAAATGGTTTATTTGCTGGGTGAGATTCCCATGACTAATAATGGGTGTGACGTGACTCGTGGTCCATATTTAAGTTTCATCTGAACTTCAAACCACAGACCCAGACTTCTAAACCTGGAGGTGTGAGGAAACAGTGCTTCTTTGGAGTCACAACACCATTCTTGACAGTCAAACAAATGTACAACAATAGCTTGTAGCTAGTTTATGGAGCACCACTTAAATAGGGCAACAGGGGGCAGATGAAACACTGGAGGGAGACTGTTGCAGTGCTACTTCTCCTTCTCACTGTAATGTACCATTATTTTTTGTTTGTGAGTGTGTTGGTATACTGCACTGCCACTGGAGGTCACTGCTACATTGTGTCAACTCTTATCCAAACTGATTCCCTAGCAGACTGATTCGATTTGTTAATATACATACACACATATACCTGTATGTATGTCTGTATATAAAATGATACTTTAAAAAAATGTATACATTATGTCTATAATTAATGCATGTGCCTCATTCCAAACGTGGGTAAGGAAAGGATACCTCTGTCATGAACAATATGATCAAATATACTCGGGAATAACTGAAGAATGATCAGGCATCAAGAGAAATTAACAGTATGCTGACGGGATCATTTCGTTCAGTTAAAGAACGAATTATTTACGAACGATAGAAGTCTACTGGCAGCTTCATCTGTTGCCTGTTTACCAAACGTGTTCTGAGAGATGGTTGAGAGGGAGCTAGACTCTTTCATACCCTGACAGGTGATCTTCTGCCTTCTCACCCCCTCCCAGAACCACACGGCAAATTATAATAATTGTAATGAGCTACATTTATCTAGGTTACAGGAATGAAAGTTTAATTTATACTACAAAAGCTAATTTGGAGAGACATATCTAATGCTTAAAACCATTGAAGACTCTGCTAATTATAAGTCTGGGAATTATTATCAGAAGCAGGTTTCTTTAATTTCAAAGAGGTGCAAGTCTGAGTTTGAAGATGAAAGTGTGGAGGGATTCATTAAATACTAAACTTCAGTATTGGCTCTCCCTTGGGAAATTAAATGAATAATTAAGAGCCTATGAAGTCATATAAATTAATAAACAATACAAGTTAAACACACGGACAGCCACAGAATGGGTCAACGCATGGTCTGTGTCAGTGGATTTCAATCAGGTAAGACACCACCACCGTAACCACACCAGTCTGAGCTGTAGGCTTGTAGACCAGGAAGCCGCGGTCTTGCAGAGCTGCCGTCTGCACAATGCTGTTTGGCTGCTGGATCTAACTAGATCTAAGTAGTTTTTAAGGTCAAACTTGATATAAATCTTTATGGCCAAATGTTTGTGTTTCAGTTTTGTGAACTAACAGCATTTATCGTGAACGTCTAGGCCTATTTCGATGCAGTGACACCAAGATGCTTGCAGTAAGTTTTTTTTTCTTAAAGTGCTTTGCAGGTTTGTGTGTCAGGAGGGGTGGCTGGAAGTTTATTTTAAGAAAAATCGGCTTCCTCAAAATGTTTTTTTGATGCCACACTGCCTATAGATACTCACTGCTTTACAAGGATCACCACTAACAGAGCAGTTTCTGCTTTTAAACCTTTGCTGACTGGGTGTTTGTTAGGTGGTTGGGTTATAATGGAGAATTCTGTTCATTGCTGTTAGGCAGCCTAGTGGAATCGCAGCGACTGGTCACAGCTGCCTCACAGACATGAACGCTAAATATTTGTGGTTATTTGCTGGAAACTTGCTCTCTTCTGGAAAATTAAAAAAAAAAAGAAAAAAAACCTAAACTAAACAATTGACCCAGCATATCCCAGGGAATGACCTGTTTCCCATTAAATGTCATTGTTATAAGAGCACTGAGTTGTCTGATGACAGGGTTGGACCACTACTGGTCAGCCCATGCCACTTGGGGTGATTGTTTGTAGTATTGGATCCCAGCAAACGGCATTCTTACCCTTGGCTTTGACAGCTTCTGTTGGACCTTTTTACAAACCCACACTATAACAATAGCTTGAATTTAGGTGTTCTTAGATAACGGTGACTGGTCTCTGTGTGTCTGTCTACTCAAGGCAGATATACAGAATGTCGGTTGTACAGATAGGCAGGATGGCAGCTCGACCTTCTCTCTGAGAATGCTGAATAATTAATGAGTGACTTTTTCGTTCCTTCTAGGTCATTCTTGGGGCAGATGCATTATGGGTATCTGTTCATTAAAGATCTCCGTGGACGTGTTCCTCATTGTGAAGGGCATGGTCCCATAACGCACTAGCTGCTAGTGGCTCATTTCACGGGATGACGAACCATTCATTGTTCTCTACCCTAATTCCTTTAATTAGGCTGGAATCATTAGATGTTATTCCAACCAGAGAGTGATGAAATCTGGTTGGTCAAGAGGTTTGAGCAAAAGCCAATATGTTGCCTGAAAGTGATGTACCTGAAAGTGATGTACCTGAAAGTGCATGCGGGAAACGAGAATGACATAACAGCAGCTCTTTTTTTGTTTTTGTTTGGGGGGGGGGGACTACTGAAAAGAGGGCTGGTGGACTGCCGGAGCTTTTGATGTGTGCTCTCGCTTTCCCTGCCTGTGCTACCCAAAGGACAGACATCAAAGCTCAGCTGATGTTCCTGCCTCAGGGTTCCGGCCGGGTCCATATTCGCTTGGCACGGGCACATTGCGCCGCTCCATTCAGAATCCGTTATTTTTGCTCGCCGATCAAACGAGGAGAACATGCCTTTGTCGCCGGGCCTGGCCATCGAGAACTGGGAATGCGGTGCTTTACTTGTCTAAGTGCCCCTCAGCCCACTCTGCACCACAGGGCTTTGCCTAATGAACACATACGACACGCAAAGAGAACCGTTTTCCATTAGGGGCTGAGGTGTGATGTTCCCGGTGCACTCTGACTGAAGGCCTGTGAGAGGAAGAGTGCGGTGGACTTTCCGCCTGAAGATCTTCACCGGATTGCCTTCACCATCAAAGGCCTGTGACTTTAGAACATGCCGCTGAACCTCTTCCTTCTAATTGGCTGTCAAACAGATTAGTATGTTAAACATGAACAAGTTCAAACTATTCGGCATTATTAGCTGTCATACTACAGAGTACCATCAGAGAGAATTCTATGCCTGGTTTTATAAGTATAGTTAAAGTCTGTTTTAATCTTTGAGTTGATAATACAGTCATACCTCAGCTCACGAACTTAATTCGTTCGAGGACTCAGTTCGCAACCCGGAAAGTTTATAATAATTTGAAATACAGTAATTTCAAAAATGTGATTTTTTTTAATACTGTACATTATTTTCATATGCCTAAAATTTTTATGTACATTTCGTGATGCCACGCATCAATGAACTTCTTCGTTTGTACTGTAAACAAACAATACGCAATTGCCACTATGTGTGAATGGAGAATATAACACTTAAATATAACACTTTAATGAAGTACTGTAATTTTATGTATAGATATGTGACTGTCAAAAACCATTACAAACATGTTTTTCAATCACAGGAAGGTACCGCTATAACAGAACGCTCTCTCTATTTTTTTCTTTTTCAGATATGCAACCTCTGAAGAGATGTAGTAAAGACATACATCCACAACAAGTTTTTTTTTTTACATTTCACATCCATTCTTAGGCATAATGTACACTTCTTCCTGTTTCGGGTGCTTTTGGGGGATGTTTGTGTTTGCAGCCTGAAACACGGTTCGTGAACTGGTACAAAAAATTTTCGAACATCCGGTTCGTAACCTGATTTGTTTGTGAACAGGACTGTTCTTGGGTCAAGGTACCACTGTACTCATTAACAATACAAACGTTTTGTGTGCACATACTCAGGTTCATTTGTAAGTTTAGATCAGGAGAACACTAGGTGCAGAAGTTATACAGATTTTGCTTTAGGTCTGCAACTGACTTAATTGAACATCAAGCCTGCAGTTTATTGTGCAGTGAAAATGAGGGATTGATTTATCATTTTTGTGTGTCTTTTTCAAAAGGTTCCAAAAAGGTTCCAAAATGTCTAGTGGTTCCACAGTAATTTTAGGACTTTTATTATACCAAACAGAGCTAATTACTTGCTGTTTACTTAATTATCAGTATCCTGGTTTTTGGTTAGCCTAAATGAAAGTGTGAAGTGATTCAGTGAGTCTGGGCAGTGAAGTAGTTATTCGTGTTTATGTGGTTTGTGTATTTTTTCCCCTTTCCCAATAAATCATTGTTTTTGTTTCTTTTTTGCTTTGCATTATTTTCAAAATCTGTATTACTGGATAAAATACTTACCCGGCACACATAGATGCACAGATTGCAATTTTCTTGGCCGATTCCGATTTTTTTTTTAGTGTGACCGGCCGTTACCGATTTTTGCCGATTATGATTTTCTAAGAACTATATTTGACAGCATATACAAACCTAAATCAGCATTTCTTCATTGCCAAATTTTATTTTCCTAATGAAAGAAATAGTTACACTTTACAAGTTTCCCCAAACGCCACTAAGTTACAGGATATTCTCGCACTGTAGTCTCAAAATACTCAGTAACTGGAAAGAGGTACAATAACAATTGACCGAAAATTAGTTGCCGTACACCCAACTTTGAGACATATTTTACTTTACCAAACAGGAGCAGGTGCAACAGATTTAAGTAACAAAACAAACGTCAATTTACATTTTCCAGTATGTTTAAATTCGCCAGATAACACGACATTTCAGTTTTTTTTTTTCTTTTTTACTCGTCTTAAAAAATTCCACAGGTTACAATTTTAAACCTCAAAATAAAACTGAAGTGTACAATACGCTTCCAAGAAATAATAGGGGCAGGATAATATTATTAATACCAACACCGTATGTTATGCACATACAATTCTTACATAGCTAGTAAGACAGATAATTAAGATCAGGCTTTTTCATACCTTTATACTTACGGACATTGTAGCGCATGGGGGGTTTCGCTGAGACATTTTTACTGTGTCATAGGAAAAAACCTCAGCTAGCTTTGCAATTACAATGATTATTCATTTTCAAGGTTATCTAGTATATGTTTAATAATCAATTTAAAGTACATGTATTACAAACTGCAGGTTTTGTGTCGTCTTCACTCACAGCGAAGAACCTCCACGCTAACGACATGCTACCACGTGGCTATGAGCGTGCCCGCGGCTATGGGCGTGCCCGCGGCTGGGAAGCTATTGCTGCTGTGCGTATGACGTATGGTGCGTGCGTAAAACGGACTGGTTCGATATTGGAAATATATGGGCCGAGCACGCTGGAAATCGGCCGATTCCGATCCTTGTCTGATCGGATCGGAATTGTGTATCACACATACATGCATGTTCTCAGCATGGACTTTTACTTTTTATTTTGCTTTGGGTAATAAATGAAGTTCCTGTTCCGTGAAAGGGCAGAGTAAGTCATGCAAAGCATGGCTTGTTATTCAGAAAATGAACACTAGTCTATTGGCTTTAGCCTTCCTGGCATATATAGGTCCAGAAGATGTTTTGTTCTGAATTAAATGATATGTCCTAATCGGTCTGTGGCTCTTGATTCAGAAATAGATACCTTTTTTGGTATAGCTGCACTTCAATGAAGTAACAAAGGATCCTCATCGGTGATAATATTCCTTTGAAAGCCAAGGAACGTTATTATTAAGAGGGATTTGAGGAGGAAGCCGTCGCCCTCAAACACAATGGACATTGCTTTCCACTGAATTATTAGCAAGGAAATACATTTTTGTATAATTCAAACACCCACCTCTTTCTCCAACCACTGGCATTAATCCCAGTATAGGAAGTGAAAATATTTTATAATGGAGAGTCAAATGTGTTTAACCTCTGGCAAAACACACCACACCACTTTAAAGTGTTCCTGAAATCTATTTTTGCCTCTGTCGTTTTGCTTGAGGTGTTCTGTACTTTTGGCATTTACTGGTGCATCCGCCGGGGAACTGGATTATTATGAAAACACTGTTTTTGCATGAAAGCAGGTTCAGAGATGGCTGCTGATCAGGCTCATTGCATTTCAAATTGTTTTCGGTTCGCTGAAGACAAATTAGAGTCCGTTTTGAAGCATGTGTACAAATTAATTCCACGTTTATTGTTTAGAAAGAGAACATTCCTAGCATATTAACCATGGAAAAATGAATGGAATGTAAAGGGAAAAATCAATCCAGTTTTATTAATCACCAATAACCTGACCAAAATATAATGCAAAAAGACCAGTAACCCAGATAATAAACAAGTTAGAATAGTTTTTTTTAACGCCCAGCAGTCAGTCCTTTGTGTGCACTTACAATGACTATCCGCCATAATGAGATTAGGGACTGCTCACAGCTATTTCATTGTGCCCTTTCATTTTGCTCTTTGTCGGCTCCTGGTGTCTGCAAACCGGGAGATGAGATGTATCTTGGATTTGCCAGTTTTCTCTGAGATTGGCCAATCTGTGGCATCTCCATTTCTATAATTGTCTCAAGGGGAGGATAAAGATGGAACCATCGGGGGTGGGGTGGGGGGTGTTATTTTTTCCACGGAATGATTTACAGGACGCCCTTCAGTTTATGAAAATTGGTATAATTGGAGTGCAGCTCCATGCTGTGGCTAAATCGAGGTCCAGGTGCGGGGAGTGTCACGAATCCTGATGACTGTTTTATGGAGACAAACCTGGGTCAGTGTTGTGAGCCTGTGAAATTTCACTCTGGTACCTTCAAACACAGAGCACATCTGTACCTAGTATTAGAAACTCTCAGGACTGCTCTGTGCCAGGAAACCCTGGGGGGAGCGGGGGGGCAGCAGCTTCGGCTGTCCAGATGGCTCTCAGAGACCTGTCGCTGCTGTGGTATGGGAATCACCATGAACCTGGTGTGACAGGGTCACTCTTAGAGGAAACATGGTTTGCTCGTGTCTATAGGCTTCTTCTGGGTGAGAAAGCAGACAGAATCATAGGACCAAGAAAGAGGGGCCTATTGGGGTAAGAAAATGGAGATCGGTTTATTTAAATGGTGAGGAACCCAAGAAGATAACTGTCAGCATCTCTATAGAAGAGTTTTGATGCTTTTGAAACTTTGAAAAACACCAAGGAGCGCAAGGGAAAAACGAATCTAGATTTTTAATTAGATAAAAAAAATAATTTTCACTTGGAAAGTCGAAAGCGAAAGAGGAAGAGGATGGCCAACAAGATGTGTGAACTCATTACGACAATGAACATGTCAATAGGAAGCCCAAAGACCTATCTGAAGAAGTATATATGGTCAATGTTAGTCATATTGACATGATGGCACATAATCATAATCATAATCATCATAATAAAATGCAGAGACATAGAAGAAAATGAAATGGCCCCCATTAGATCTTGGGATGGGACACAGTGGGTTGTGGGAATAAGCTTTGCCTAAGCGGAAATGGGCAAAAGATTCATATATGATAATAATGTGAAGTTACCAAGCATCCCCCCCCGTCACTTTACACCCCCTTTCTGAGGTGTAGACTTGGCAGCTAACAGCTCCTGCTTGGATCACAGCAGGTCATAGAGATGGTTGCATGTCCGGGAAGCAGCACTGGTCCATCTGTCCTTCCCAGGACCTCGGCTCCTTCGTCTTTGATCTCCAAAGAAGAATTTCATAAACTCATCTGCTTAGTTTGATTGTCATTTGCCCTTTGCAGTTACATGTTGACTTTTTATTCATTTCATCTGCAGACAGGAAAAGTTATTTTAATAAAGGTCAAACGACCTAAAGGAAGGGGCAGGAACATCACTATTGAACTGCTGTGAGTCTGTGTTTCTTCCCTTCATGGTCTAGTTAGCCCTATATTTAATTGCCCCCCCAGAACAGATTTGATCAGGTTATGGTGATTTTGTTTGAATCCATTAAGCGACAAAAGCTGAAGATGTTGTCTGTAAAGGCTGAAGGTCCCCAAGCCATTCTAGGCTCCTCTAGAGTAGGTGCTGGGTGGTGGATGTTTGTTTGTATGTGCTGAAGTTGAGGAACTGCATTGGGCCCCACCCCTAACAAAGGGTCCTACAAGAAACTTTGCATTAATTCTGCTGTCCACCAGCACCCTAACCTTTTTGTCATTTGCAACATTATTGCCATTATTGCACTGATATTTATTACTCACATTCATATTTATGTGCATCACTGCTGCTCTATGGTTGGTGTGACAATAAGGTCCCACTTGACTTGCACAAATGGCAAAAAAAAAAGTTTCATTTCATTTTTCATTTGCTTCACTGACTCCCAATCCTGCATTTTGACTCAACACAAACACAGTTTGCCATGTAAGGATCACAGAATAAGAAACATTTTGTTACGAGGTGAAGCTCCAGGGCACACGATGCCTTTATCGGGGACTTAGGAGAGGATCCACACTGCAGTGACTTTATAAACGTCTCCAGTCGGGACGGCAAGCTGAACATTTGACTTCCTAGGCTCAGATATACGTGTGGCTTAGTGGGTTAGAATGTTGTGCTGCTTTCTAAAACAGAAAAGTGTCCTGCTGTGGAGATCAGTGTCTGCTGAATGAGTAAAATGGTAACGTTGAGGAGTGTGTCTTGCTCACAGTGGCTTTCCCTCGCACAATTTTGTGTGCTGGGTTCAGGCTCAGACAACACAAACGGACACAGTGAGGGCGGAAAGCATGGAAGTGATGTGTTGAGGGCGAATGGGAAAGTGACAGTGTGAGAGGAGATTATAAACATAGGCATCGGTAGGTATCTGGAATTCTTTGAGTGACACAAAACAGAACCACCACTTTATACATCCTGAGGAGAACAAGGCACTGGCAGGAGTAATCATGATGAAGAACATCACCGGGCTCCTCTTCCCAAGCCCACTTACAGTATTGACCTTCTTTGTAGACGACAGGGGAAATTCTCAATACCATTTTCCCGATATTGTTTTGAGTTTGCTCTGCTTTTCTCAGCAAAAACAGCTGTATATCACTTCAGTGCAGTTTAGTTGTAAAAATGCGCCATAATGAGATTGTGCCGACTGATAACTTCCTGAGGCCCCTTGTCCTTCCACCTGGGTCTGTGTTGGATCACAGTTTTGCTGATACTGTAAACAGTCCCTGTCATCCAGAACTTCAGCGCTTGTGTGTGTTTGCCTTCCTGTCTGACGGTTCTGATGGAATGGTGGCATCCTTGACGGAGTAGTAATTACACTTGGAAACTACAGCTTTGTGGAGTCTCGTTGTTGATCTGGATTTCTTCCATGTCAGAGGCACCATTAACACAACTTGGTGTGGATTTACCGCCTACTGGTGACTGGTGAGCGATGGTCCATATTTAGGACAAGACCTGGATGCTTATGTGTTAGAAAGTAAGAAAAGCTAAGAGCAGCCCAAAAATTGGGGTGCTGCAGAGTTTCCTTCTTACTTTTGATATTTTAAAGTCTCTGAGCCAACAGAATGCACTCTTTGCTGCATACAGTCCTCAGGGTGACTGTTCTTTGTCACTAAAAGGATGACAGGGCAGTTTTTCTCATTAATTAATAGATAGATCATTTCTGGTACCCTCTTGTGGTCTAACATGTTACAAATATGACTGCTGTGCTCCCACTGCTTCTGATTGGACAAAGAATTTTTGCTGTACATACTTTTTTGGGGAAGCAGTAGAAAGGATTAGGAAGAACAGCCGTGGAGATGTTGAATCTCATCTAGGGCCTGGCAGGTCTGGGTCCGACATGGTTGTTGAGTCTGATTAGTTGGTCTTTAGATGGTTGAGAGCAATAATACACAAACAATTGCTTCAGACACAGGTCACAATTAATGTATCATTTTCAGCTGTTAAGGATGGTGGAGCTTTACCTCTGGTGTTCTGTGACTTTTCCTCTGTTCCCTTTTCCAAGTGACAGACCCATATTGAACCCAGGAAGTCCTTATTTATGGGTCACTGATTAAATTCACCAAATTGGTTTTGTGTGTCCATCTTTCAAGCTGTTTTTCTCCATCAGGACTTTCAGTCATTTTGTTGGAACCAGGGGTCTTAGCTTGTGTATTGATGTATGACAGTTACCAAATATCTGTTTCCAAGGGCTTTTGATTCAGCCGTCACTGCTCTGCGACAGCTGTGAAGCGTAGCTTTTTGTGGGGGCGTCAAACTGGCAGCCGCATGACAGTGGAGGGAGCAATACTTGCACTCAGCCTTGATGCCAAGAGTTTCTGAAATCTTCTGCAGCGAGATGATTCTTCTTTGTGTCGAGTGCTATTATGGACGTAACCTTTCCCTTCAACAACTTTTGTTTTGGAAAGAGCTGTTTGAAGGACGTCACCTTGTGTAAAACACTGCTCGAAAGCTTCTAATAATCCTTGAACTGAATGATGCATAAGGGAATTTTAGATGTTGACAGAATCCTGAGATACCATTTCTTCTTGTCTTTTTTCTCTATAGACATCTGGATATTCCACTGGAAGGTTTTGCTATACAAAAAGTTGGTCAAAGTTAGGGCTGGGTATGGAACTTCAGTATTGTAGCGGCAGCAGATTTAGAATATCCCAGCATGCACTTGAGCCATTGTAAATAGCCTCTGTCTATATCACGCATGTAGTTGATTTGCCTTGTTCCGTGTGTCACGTGTTCTTGGTCTGGTGTCGTGTTTAGATTCATGCTAATAGCCACCAACCAGCCAATCAGAAAATAGGATTTTTGCATGTGATCCTGCTGCAAGCCAATTATTGAAGTGTGGAAGTGTGCACACACACGGAGTGTAGACAAGGTGGGAGTGGCAGAGCAAGATGCAGTGAATGCAGTAGGCAGAGCTCCAAAGTGTCACGCGTTGACCATGAAACACGCACTGTGCCCCAACAGACGTGATCCTAACTCCAAACTTTTGATGAAACTAGAGAGCCCTGGTGATATATAAATAAAGACTGTCCCGTTATGATCATGACCGATCCCCCCAGTAACCAACCAATTACTTACAAAACAACTTGTTCAAATATAACATTAGTGCTGTAATGTTTAATGTATTCTTGTTGTTGCTGAAATTGATTTAAAACACACTGGTATTGAAAACCTGACCTGACCTGGTATTGAAAAAAGTTTTGTTCAGGAACCGGTATTGAAATCAAGGTATTGTTCTGGTACTGGTATTGAAAAAAAAAATGCATGAAAAGTTTTGCACGATGTCCAGCCCTAGTCAAGGTAAATATGCATGGAGTAGACAATAATTGTATATGACATTGGGAATCAGGCAGGAATTCAAACTTAACAAGGATGAAATTTGAGGACATCTGCACTTTCACATACTTGCACCCGTCCTACAACTGCAAATCCTTCCTTATGGTCAGTGAAGGGCTCTGGTCCTAATTTCCCTCCGGTCTGATCTATTCTTCACCTAGACTCACAGACAGTGGCGTAGGAAGGAGTTTGAAATTAGGGGGACCAAAATTACCTTGGCGGGGGTACATGCAATAGCTCACAGATGCAATAGCTCACAGATGCAATAGCTCACACATGAAGTAGCTCACAGATGCAGTAGCTCACACATGCAGTAGCTCACAGATGGCCTAACCCTGCACCCCACGAGATGCTGTAGTTACTCTGTTCTGGAACTGTGGACAGGATACCTGAACAATATTACACAGTGGTGCTGTCTGATGTGAGTCCCTCAGTTTCTTTCAAGTTTCACATATCTGCAGATATTCTCTGTGGAAAGAGTTTACTCAGGCAACGCAAGATGCCTTCAATGTGCTTTAAATAACAAATAAAAAAATGCCAATGAAAAACACGACATAAACACCCACCAGAACAAGGCTAATTGTTTTTCTCCCTCTTAACAACAGTTGATATAAAAACAAAACAAAATCTATATTACATTATACTAATAATGTTGTCAAAAAAATGCCAATTTAAAAAAAAGAAATAATTATAATAAATTAATATTGAACAGCATGAAGGTAATTTCCTCTTTTATTTTAATATTTGAATCAATAGGGGTTAAAAAAACACTTTAACTGTGATAATAGAGTGCTGAATTATTCAAGGTTTGTAGCCAAAATTTAATTTGCAAATATTCAAAAAGCAATTTAGCTTGTATCACATTCCAGAGATATGAGACAAAAACATGTAAACAGGATTGGCAGAACTTTACATTAAGAGAACTAATACAAGAAAATGAAAAATGTCAAGTGTTTTTAATGCAGTAAATTAGAAACATCTAAAGTATATTTTGAATTTCTCTTGTGGGCTGTGAGTTAAGTTCTGACTCTGGTTCTAGATGGTGCTGTGAGTTAAGTTCTGACTCTGGTTCTAGATGGTGCTGTGAGTTCAGTTCTGATTCTGGTTCTAGATGGTGCTGTGGGTTCAGTTCTGAATCTGGTTCTAGATGGTGCTGTGTGTTCAGTTCTGAATCCGGTTCCAGATGGTGCTGTGGGTTCAGTTCTTATCCAGCTTCTCAATGCTGCTGTGAGTTCAGTTCTGACTCTGGTTCTAGGTGGTGCTGTGGGTTCAGTTCTGACCCTGGTTCTGTGTGTGTGGTGGTCTCCACACAATCCAAAAATATGTCATTTATAAAGCCTGAAGCATGTAAATCTGCATTGCTGCTTGTGTGCCCTGTGATAAACTGGATTCCTGTACTTTGTTCATCAAAGTATTTTCTTCTTTTCATTTATCATTTGTTGGTTTTTCAATACAAAAAAAGAGAAAATGCCGATGCGATGATTCTGTGGTCTGTTAGGCCTTAATGTCACGCCAAGCGGGACAAATGACGTGAGAGGCAGGCGTTTGGTGACACAAAAGGGGTTTTATTGAACTGAAACACACTGGAACTGGAAATAAACCAAATCGCAAGGGATCAAAACAAGAGGGGTAGAATGGGGGCAGACACAGGCAGACAGGAGTAGTGACCTTAATGACCGAACTATCGAGGACGAAACAAACTGGCACTTAAATAAATAAACTAATGCGGGGCAACCAGCATCAGGAGTGGCTCATCAGGGCCACATGAGGGAGGAGGCAGGAGGGGCAGGAGAGGCAGGAGGAGGCAGGAGAGGCAGGAGGAGGCAGGAGGGGCAGGACCTGGCACTTACATTTTAAGGAAAAATATTTTTTATGGAAACATCTGTGATTGAAAAGAATGAATGATTGATAATCAGATATGTAATTCATCAATGACTATAGAGTAACCTGGACGGAAAAAATGTCTTCTTTTTTCATTATAGGCTACTGCCAGTATGACGTTTCTTTGTAGGAAGCTTCCAGAAGAAAAATGAGATCGAATCAGTTCTGCTGATTAGAAGAGGAAAGTAGCCGCATAGAAGTCTCAGTGTTTCCATTTGCTGAGCAATTATTTTCCTGCACTGAAAGGAAATTAAGTCAAATAAAACCTTATTAAGCTCCTGTTACTGTGGGTGTCTGTTCATAATATAATTTACCCGGATTCCAGAAAGTGTGTTAAAGGCCATAGATAATAATCTGGATGTAAAATGACAAACTGCTTTCCTGGAGGAAGCTGAAGGATGCCTTCAATCCACTGTCTGTTGACATGGGCAGCTGTCTTTGGGGGTCATTGGCTCTGCTAATTGCTCCTGCATGATTGTATAGAATATGAGGCTGTTTTACAGGGGCAGGTGAATTCCATGATGGAAAATCTCTTTCCTCATGATGTTCTCTTATTCCAAAGTGATAATGCCCCCCAGAGACACTGCTGAATAAACAGGGGCGGTGCCCCTGTAACAACATGCACAGGCGTCCCTGTGGCAACCCTAAATACATATGCTGTTTTGGTTTGTAATAAATCTACTATTATTATTTATATTATTATTTACATTTATATATGTGGGCTAAAATTTTGTGTGCTGGGTACAGGCGAAACACAAATGTAAACACAATTTTGTGATAGACTCTTAACGCAAGTGCGACCGGTGGTCGAGTTGCTGCAGTTAAGAACAGAAAAAATAATCAAGCTCAATTGTCACAGCAAGACAGTCTAAACAAGAAATCAGAGTATTTGTAAAAACTGTAAAATGTGACTGCAAAGTGTTGTATAAATAAGTTATTGGTTTTCAGAATTGTCTTTTGATTCTTAATGCTGGCAATTTAGTGTAAGTAATACATGGAGGATATTAAGCTCAGAAGCATCTGC
>JAODJU010000138.1:8710829-8753312 GCA_026776725.1 Gnathonemus echidnorhynchus | reverse complement strand
TGCCCCCCCCCCCCCCCCAACAGAACAACTGCCCCCAGTCTGTCCCCCCATTGAAATGGTCTAGAACTGCCACTGTAAAGAGAGTGGCTTCATGAGCACTAGGATGAAGTCAAACACGTTCCTTTGTTCCTTCAATCACCAAATCTAGGCATCTTTACAGTTTCATGCCACAGTTTCATTTGTGTGAAAAACAGCCTGGAGTGGAAATGACTCCTCTTCAAAAACATTTAGCATTTGCAATTTGAAATAATGCATTATAGACAAGTGGTGCCACAGACAACCTTCGGATCTCTTAATTGGGACCAGCGTGAAAATTTGTCTTCATGAATGATTCCTAATGTCAAAATGGCTGTAAAGTCCTTTCTGATTCCTGCTGTAGTTTGGAATCATGTGATCAAGTCAGTAGTCATATCTTCCATTTGCATCCCAAAAAACAGTCGGGCTCTCTTCAGCTGTCTCTTCCTGACAATGCTTTCTCTTCCTTTGATACAGAACCTTTCTGCGTGCGGAACAGCCACAAGGCCTCCAGTTTATTTGGAGCAGGAGAGACTACAGACAGCAGTAAATCCCATCTATCACACAGTTTGCATCTCATGCTTGAGTGCCTTGATGTTGCCTGTTTCTAAGCCAAGAGAGATATAGAGAAAATGGACATGACACCATTTTCTTCACATTTGGCCTCATTGCTTAGATTGAGCATCGATAGCAATAGATTGTATTCATATTGCTAAAGAACGATGAAATCGCAACACTCTGCGGTGTTAGCAGCTGCGCCTACAAGATTCACTTTTTCCTGGCATATTCTCATAGTTGTGGTCTCTGCAGTCTGATAGGAGTATGCCTTGAACATGCTGTGTATTGTCAGTACTTCGTTGCCAGTTATCCTGTGAAAGTCTTTAAATTCCAGGAGCCATTTACAAATGTCCCACTTCCTTTTCTTTACCACAGAACACATATGTAAGCTGTAGAACATTCCGTTCTTTATGGGAGATGTCTGAGGTAGCAGGGTAAATAAGAGGGGTTGGCGGACCAAATATCGATAGTATGGATACCAACATTAGTACTGGTATCGAAATGATACTCGCGTCATAGGATCGATACTATAGCTTCAGTTTCTCTCTTCTGCATTTAGTCCATTACTCCCGTTTCACCAGAAAATAGACAGATCTATGCAAAAATTGCTCCCCCCCCCCCCCCCCCCGCTGTGTTTTCTTGTAGTGCTTATTTGATTAGATTATTTGTAAAAGTAATTCGATTCAATTTGTAGTGCGTTGTAGTGCGAATTTGTAATTCCTCCTTGTGAAAGATCTTGTAATGTGTGACCCCCAGTCGCTGATCAGTCATGTAGTGTGTGACCCCCTGTCGCTGATCAGTCATGCAGTGTGTGACCCCCTGTCCGCTGATCAGTCATGTAGTGTGTGACCCCCTGTCGCTGATCAGTCATGCAGTGTGTGACCCCCCGTCGCTGATCAGTCATGTAGCGTGTAAACCACAGTGATTTCAAGACTCCCGATTACAAGAGGACAAGTCGTGTAGTGCGAACAATTCAGCCGTATGACGACTCTAAAAGAAGGGTAGTACCAACTTAGCATAAATAGCAGTGTATTGAAAGGGGAAAAATATTTAGTTATTATTGTTCCTGAACAAAAAGTCTAACTCAAAAGAGAATTTAAGTTTTAAAACATTTGTTCTCCAGTAATCTTTTTGTTCACTTTATTTAAAAGAAAAGCCAGAAGTGCAATGAAAGGGAGAAATTGTTTTGGTATAATTGTTTCTGAACACAAACGTCAGACTGAAGGATAGAAAAATGTAAGTTTTAAAACATTCATTATTCTCCAGTAATAATTTTGTGCCGATTTCACGTTTGAAAATTTAGTTCATTACAGTAATAAAAATATTTTATTTGCCTATAAACTTAAAATCTGTCCTGGGTTTTAACATGCACATGATTAATTAACTTATGTATGCTCACTGGGATTTCAACCTATGGCCTCTGTATTGTCAGCAAACTGCGCAGTTATTGAACTACAGGAACAGCCTGTACCCACTTATGAAATCAGTACTAAAATCCATCTGTGCATCTGATGTTAGAAAATATAGAAAAATAGACTGAAAATACATGTGGGGGCTTTGTAACATGAAAGCAAACAGTGGGGGCTTTTGCAGCATCTTAATCGCAGAACAAGCATCTTAAGAGATATTCAGAATCCTTAAAGAGGAAATTTCCAGGGGCAAAACCTTTGTGTTGAGTACCCCTCTGCCCCCCCCGAGTGTGATTAAGCTCTTTGAAAAGGCAGGTGAGCCCATTGATTACTTATATAACTGATACTCAAGTAAACAGATGAAGTAAATAAGTAGAAATGTCTGTAGTGCCTGTCCAGGAGAAAATGGAAAAGCAGACACCAGCAAGCATAGCTGATCCAATGACATCACAGTGTGGCTGCTGAGGAATTTCACTGAACAAACAAAATGTGACAAATGACCCTGTAGGGGTGAATAACTCTTAAGTTCACAGTAGTGGGTTTAGATTTGATAGGAGAGATGACTTCTTTGTGCTGAGCGAGCTGTTTCAGTTATGGATATTTGAATGTACAGCTCCCGTTCAACTGTGCAAATTCAGCAAATAAATTTAAAGAAGTAGTAATCAATCTGGACAGCTGTCACCTGCCCAGTGTATTTGTGTGGATATTCTTATAATGGGAAGTCAGATCACTGTGTTAATGTTACTGTCAATGGAAAAAAAATCACATGCATGCACCATGTTCATTGGCAAAAACAAGAAGAGGTGTTTATACCTTAGGAAATGAATTATATTTCAACAGAATTTGTATATTGATGCAGTGAGACATAAAGAACTATCACAGTCATTGACGTTATTAATGTGAAATAAAATTTTACTTTAAATTTGACCATGTTCCCCACAACCCAAAGAAATGGGTTAATTGTGTGTCTCCGAACTGACCTCAGTGTGTGAAATGCGTCCCTGTGGGGACCTGCCATCCCAGTCATGGTGTCTGAAGCCTCTGTCCCATTTCCTGCACTGGGATGGGCTCCAGGCCCAGTGTGACCTGGTCCTGGATAAGCGCATGTGGAGGTACAGCTGAATGGACAACAGTTTGCTTGCAGCATTCATTAAGTACACACACACACACACACACACATTTTTAGTTTTGTGATTGTCACAGATTTTTATACACTGAGTTTCCCATGTGGGGTCTGAAAGAATGGTCCCCACAATATCAAAACAACAGGTTTATATCATATTGTTGGGGCATTTGGTCCCCACAATGTAATATATACATAACCCACACAAACACTCACACATGGGCATACAGAAATAGGGCATGATTTCAGCTCCCACTGCACTGCCATAATTAGGTTTACCTTTCACACGCTGCCACATTCACTAGGATGAAGATGGGTGGGTGAAGACACATTTAAAAAGCCTGTTTTTGTCTAGGCATGCTGCATACCATTATAGATTCCTAGTAGACAGGCCAATGTCTGTCTGAGGAAGCCTGATCAATGGTTCTGGGGGACTGGCAGATGTCTGTGGAGAGCTATAGCTGGTCTTCCTGAGCATGAACCCACAAAATCCCCTCGATGGCTGTTCGGTAAATTTCCAGCTACATAAACAGATAAAACTGGAAGCTGTGAATGTAACTTTAAGGGGAAAATATGTGTCTGTCACCCCTCAAAAATACTATGGTATAAATGGGAGAACAAGTTTTCTCTGTGTTTAGTGGAGGTGTCAGTTGGCATTCAGTGAGGACAGTAACAAATCACAGGTGCACTTTTTTCTGATACCTGGTACAGTTTTATTCTGTCTTGAAAGTTCTTGCATCTGTGGCATTTCCTCAGAGGTTGGGACTATGCCAACCTGCTTCTATATTCCAAGAGCAACCGATGATTTTGTTTGGTGACAATGTCATTTCAATTGCTGGAAGATTGTCTCCCTTTCATTTTTTGGGAACTTTTGCTCACTGTCAGTGTGCTGTCAATGACTGTCATTTTTGTTTTTAGATGATTGCATGTAAGATGTTTATTGCAGTGTTTCTTTTCTGCGGTGTGAATGTCTGGTTTTTATTGTTCAGCCTCTGTCCAGCTGCTTAGGAAATTACACTGCAAGGCAGAGTTGGGTTTGCAAGACCTGCACCTTGCAGTTACTGCTGGTTGCAAGTCCAACACGTCACAAGTCCAGCAGGTTGCATTTTGTATTTTATAAGCATTCTTTAAAATCTACAATTCATAAATCTGCAACGGTACCCCAGAGTGCACCAGACACTGCATGTCTGGGCAACCCATGATGCACGTGTGCACACACAGTAATCCTGAAGATTAAGTCAGATTACAATTTTTTTGGGGGGGGGGGGGGCGGGGGCTGGAACACTGCCCCTTCACTAAGCCCTACTTAATCACGCGGCTGCTGGAGAACAGTAAACACTGAAACGCTGAAACGTGGCCTGGCGAGTCATGTTCGCTGGTTGGCTGTGTGTGTGTGTGTGTGTGAGAGAGAGAGAGAGAGAGAGAGTCTGGAATCTGGCCACCAGTGATGCCACTGAAAGTTCTACAGGAAGTAGACCCCTTTTGACAGGAAGTAGACTTCTCTGGGAAGAGCCGTTCTGTATACTCAGCCACTGAAACAAACTCTGAATCACTTGCTTAATAAAGAAAGGATTTTTCTGGTTGCATTTGGTGCGGGGCAGGGGGGGGGGCATTGGTATCAGGCCACCCAGTTCTGGGATGAAAAGCTGCTCTGTCAGGCTGCTCATTTCTGTGTCTGGGAACCAGTGGAGCATAAAGCCATTTACTAAAGCCTGGCTCAGTGACGGTGGGGACCTCCTGCGCGGCCAACGCAGGGTTCTGTTGCTCTGCCCAGCCACCAGGGCGGCGCCATCATCTTCTCCTCATCAAAGTGTTTGCATGAAGGCTGCCCAAGGTTCTCCTTCACCCTCACATCCCCTGGCTGTGCCATCTGGATGAAAAATAAATCAAAGACCTTAATGTAATTTTTCAAATGTTCAAGAGTTTCAACCGGAAAAATAATGTGTGATTGCATTTGTACTGCCATGGATGTGTGCATGTGTGTCTAAGTGTGTGAATATGTCAAGATCTGTGCCAAGTTTCGGTTTAAATGTGTGTCCAACGCACCAGCATGCTTACAGTGACCAAAGAGAGCAATACCACCATCTGAACTCATATGTTTCACATTGTAATTGTACATATCCTGTGTTTGTGACATACATTGCAGGTAGAATAGGGGAAAACAACTCGGTGGAATATAATGTAATTACTGCCGGAGGGACCCATTTTTCACCTCCCTTAGGTCATTGCGCTGCAAAAATCATATTCCAGGCAACTGTAAAGGTGCAGACAAGGGCAAGCTACTCACGCTCAAAGCAATTTGCACCAAGGCTGGGACAGGATGCCCCGGACACCGCGGTGGGGCTGATAGAGCCTTCTGGGATGCTGAGTCACCTGTCACCTTTCCAGCCGCTCCGCACTGTGCCATCTCGCCGCGTGAGTGACAGAAAACGTACTGAAGTCCAGGAATCGTTTAAAGGCAGAGCAGCGAGGCTTAGGCCGTGCATTTGATGCCGTCGATACAACACGGTGTTCCCATAGACAAACCGCAAAGCCGCTCGCTCTGTCACGGTATATAATGGGCACCCAGCCTTGTACTGAGATTTAGAAATGCTTCACCCACACTAGGAACCACAAAGTGACTTGCAGAGTGGAGAGACGTGGATTCGCGGCTCATAGCGTGCTGGTGCAGTGCTGGTGCAGTGCTGGGTAGCTGCTACTTTCAAGTCTGCAACCTCAGTTTGCAATGTTTTGACCAAACAGCAGAAAGAAGCTGGTTAAATATTCATCCTGTTATATATTCCATTTATTTATTTATCTGACGGTTTTGTCTAAAGTGACGTACAGTCAGCCAACCCCTGGAGTGATTAGGGGTTAGGGGCCTTTCTCAAGGGCCCAACAGAGAACACACTTTGCTCACCTTGGGACGTGAACCGGCAGAGTCACACGCTACTCCATGTGTGGGTCCTCATAGCGGATTGGAATCATATTTCTAAAACAGAAGAGTTTGTGTAGTTGCCTGTGTGGCTTTCATGGTCACACAATGAGGGTGTCTATGCATCCTTTGTCCTAATGTGAAAATTAGTTGTGGTTATGTCATTATACAAAATTAAGTACATTTTTGCACATATGTGTGTGTGAATTTGTATAAATATATATATATATATATATATATATATATATATACACACACACACACACACACACACACACAGAGGCGGAAAGTAAAAATCCAGAACCTTTAAAAATCCATCTGTTTCAGAGTGAAAATGGATAAAAACCTTAATAGCAATCACTATCATCCTGACAAATAAAAATCACCTTATTCATTTTCTCTTTTCCCCATTGTAGAGCTCAGCATTGTTCTTGAAATGAACATTCTCTCGTGTCTGATCACAAGCTGTCCCCTTCCCTGTCACAGAATTGAACTTCCTTCTTGCAGAGAAAGGCTGTGTGTGAGGACTGACAGTGACAGGAAGAACTGGCGAGCCAGCTAAAAGTCTAATAGACTAATCATAAATGTCCCCATTCCTGCCGCAGAAATAAATTCTGTCTTACTAAGAAAGGCTGTGCCGGCTGACTAACAGTGACTGGAAAAGCGAGAGTAGGACGAGCTACGAAAATCATTGGCTGCGTGATGAATCGATTACTGGGAACGTGTGCCGACTGAAGAGCAGTGATTCATGCGGTAATGAAGTTGGTAGGCGTGTGCTGGAGTGTTCTGAGAAAAGGACGTCATCTTTGACTCAACAGTTTTCCAGTGTTTTTTTCTTGTAAAAGATATAAAGTTCAGGATTCAGTGTCATTCTCTTTCTCTATGCCAGTGCCCCCCCACCCCAGCTGACTTTATCAGCACCATTAAGAAAGGAAGAACACCAGATGTACAGTTTGGGATTATAGCTGTGACAACCAATGACAAGTCCTCTTTGCCCATAAAAACCAGTGACAAGTCCATTTTGCCTGGGACAACCAGTGACAAGTCCACTTTGCCCATGACAACCAGTGACAAGTCCACTTTTCCCAGGACAGCCAGTGATAAGTCATCTGTATCTGGGGCAACCAGTGACAAGTCCACTTTACCTGGGACAACCAGTGACAAGTCCACTTTGCCCAGGACAACCAGTGATATTTCCATTTTGCCCATGACAACTAGTGACAAGTCCACTTTGCCCGGGACAACCAATAAAAATGAAGAGCTGGTGACAAAACATGGGAAAATGTCAATATGGACACTGGGACTACCCTGGTTATTTGTTCCGTGTTGTTTTGGCAGTACCCCATGCCACTTCGGATAATTGTAGGTAACATGTGTAGGTTACATTTCAGTAAATCCTCCATGTATGGTGTCCTTGAACATAATGTTCTGCTCACTCTGGTTTTCCAGGCAGATTCGCAACCTTGCCATATTTACCAAGCAAATTATAAATTTCAGACTTGAATACACTTCAGTAGTGGAGTTCAACGGCCCTTCGAGAGATGAAAGGCGCATTCTCTGAGTGTGTGTTTTAGCTATACAGTATTATGTGGAATGCCTCCATGTTGTTAGCAAACATCATTTGCTAGATGATTACCCCTCTGATCCTTACAATGGCCCCTGATGGCATTTGGGTTACATACGGTGCAAGTGATTCATTTACTGATTTATTACAAGACGATATTATAAACAATATTCGGTTGATTTTGTTTTTTTTTTAAGGAATTGGCTTTGTGACTTTAACCCTTTATGGATAATGTTCTCCTCGCTCAGTCACTTTTCATTTTTCCCATATATCTGCCTCTGTCCTGTGATTTTGTTTGGTAAAACGCTGAACTCCTGTATAAAGGGGAAGTTGACACGCGGGGATTGTTTGGTTTGGTGAGCCGGAGTCTGTGTGCAGTGTCTTCAGAGTATCTCTGCAGATACAGATTTGGATCTGGCTCTGACTGCCACGTCAGCTCTCCTCCACCCAACCAGAAAGTCCGCAGGGGGTGAGTACACTTCATAGACAGACGCGCAGCCTTTGATTGGCAGCCATCACCTTCTGCTTTTTTTGGATGATAAGAAGAAGCCAGCTCATTTTGTGTGGGGCAGTGATGCAAGGAACCACAGGCTGACGAAAATGTCACTGCCTCTTGAACTCTTGAGCAAAAGACCTGTGAGCAATACTGATAAGACTATACATATACTTATACTGATAAGAATATACATATACTCATAAGAATATACATATACTCATAAGAATATCATAGCAGAATGCAGTAAAATCTGCATCTGTTATCTGAAGGATAATAGCAGTTTGGCAGATTAATGGACCTTAGTATAGTACACCTGTGTGTCAGCCTAAATACATAGAAACATTCAGTATCACTAAAAGGTTACCTGGATTTATGAGATTATGGATTTATGTGAGCTCTTGTGCTCAAGAAATTACAGTAGAAAGGGCCTGGAGGAAAACAATCTTAAAAAGGCAGAGATGATACTGGAAGTGATGGGGGTATTTGCATGCCTGCGGGGTTCTGCAAAGCGAGTGTGACTGACATTCTTCGGATAGCACTGCTTCTATATGTGCGCAAAATATGAACGTGATGAATGTGGAATGTGAGAGTCAGTCGGGTGAACAGAACTGCGTGATGTGGGGAGGGGCCAGACACGAAGGTGACATTTTAGTATAAACAGATCCGTAGCTGGAATTTTTAAAACACAGGTAAAAAGTGTTTGCCCATCCTAGGCGTTCCCTGTAATGCATCGTGGGTATTGGAGTTGCAAAAGAAATACTGAGCACTTGACCTCGGTGTCTTGAACGGTAGGTACGGGCATGAGCGTACGTTTTTTAAAAATTAATCACTGGGGTCAGCATCTGGGCAGGGAAAGAACCAGAAACCCACCATTAATAACACAGGAACTGGAGAACTGAATGAAAGTAACGCTCCTGGTCACATGACCACTTTCTGCCGCCTCATTGAACGAACCAATATAGTCACCGTATACCCTTCTATGTAGCCGGTTTTCCTATCGGTATAAATGACACGTTTTCTGTTCATGTCATGTGATAAAACACCCTCCCACCTGCACCAGGCTTGAGGTTGAGACGATGTCATGAGGATGGTCTCCTGAGCGCATCAGGAAAAAGCCGTAGCGTCATATGAAATAATGAGGTGCTCATTCATCTGAGATAAATAGCTGTTGGATTGTCCATGCACACCTAATGCTCACATCTCCATTCATCCCTTCATTTTTCAATTGCTGATTCTGCTCAGGGGGCACATGTAATGTTCCCAATAGCTGGACCCATTATCACATATTATTATTATTGACAATAGATGCTTGTAGTCCTATCAGTTGTACTGTAGTGTTTAAGAAAATGTTTCTCTGCTCCTTTCTATCTTAAATCTTTACGGCTTAATTGTATATTAGCATCAGCATCTGACCACAAGGGTGAAAATTCCTGAACTCCAGCTGTTGTAATCCTTTCCACAATAATTACCATGAATTTATTCACTACACGACTTCCAGCTATATTAATGCATATATTAAGTGTATATATTTAGAGCATCTAAATCCCTTTTAAATAATTCAATTTAAGAACTGTTCCTTGAAAAAATTAAGGAATTAAAGAAAACGTACTGTCAGAGTGTAGTCGCTGATATAATCCTCCAGACATTAAACACCAATATACTCAGGGGTCTCAAGTGTTTTTGTCAAGAATTTGTCCTAAACTTGTAAGCCATCAAGATAATATTATGACACAGAATATTAATTTCAAACTGGTGTACTATCAAAGTTTTATTGCAATTTATCTTAATATTATCTGAAGTGCTCACCATATGTTTTTCCATTTTAAGTTGCAGTGTTTAATGAGGAGTTTGCAAATTCGTAGCTAATCTCCTCCAACCTCATGACAAATACAGGTCAGCTAGCGCTGGCATTAATGCCATGGTGTTCTGTGAGATACCACATTTGAGCATTAGGGGCCTGGAGCGGAGAGTCTGGCTTTTCTGTGGCGTGACTAATCCATCGTGGCTGTAATTCCCCGCTGGGTGGTTTGTCAGGCTGTGTCAGCTGGGTGGCTTCAGGATGCTGTGGCTACACTACTTTGGGAACGAGTAAACCGTCTGTTTCACTTGAAACAAAAAGCATCAACAACATTTCTCCCTTAAGCCACTTAATATATCTTATTTTGGATTTACAATACAATACATCAGCATTGAGATAATTATAGACTCTGTACCCCTTACAACCATGCATGGGACAAGTCGGTACAGCCAATGAGTGGATGGATGGATGGATGGATGAACTGTAATGAGTTTGCCATATATAACAATCAAATGGCATAAACTATACAAAACAGGTTTGCTTTTAAATAAATCTATTGCCGAACTCTTAAAGGCATGAAATTACTTAGATGTAAGTATCATATGAATGACTGAATGAATGAATTAATGCAAATAATATTGCAAAATGCAATAAATGACGTCAGGTTTTGAAAAGCAGACATGCTAATTGCCTGGATTTAACCAATGGCGTTTCTTACTTGGTAATGCAGGATGGCTGATGAGGTCACATTTCCCTGGCTGGCATCAAAGCCGCATATTGAGGTTATCAATAGAATTCTTAAGGCTAAAGCTGAAAAGATGCTGCCCTCAGTTTTTGTGATTTGTAGCATCCTCCTGGCAAAAGAAAACAACGTGTATAAGTGAATGTGAAGATGGTAGTATTGCAGACTTGGGGCTCTGAGGATGTGGTCTGTTTACTGCTGATGGCTTTTTGTCCTTCTTAAAGGTGGAGAGGAAATCTGTTATGGAGAATAGATGGATGGATATACATACCTCTGCATGCCACTTTAACTCGCCTACCACGGCACAATGGCTAGAAACAACAACGCTGAAAAGAGCGACATTGGATTCTTGTTGTTCTTGTTCTTGGTTGAAATGAGACCATGGTATTTAATCCATCATTGTTCCTTCCAGTTCAAGCAATGGTGCTTCATAACAATGTAGACAGCAGGACCCTACAAGAAGCACACACTTATGAGGTGTTTATGAGATTCATGAAGATATATTGAAAGTCTGAGGCAAATTAAATAAGGATGATGTATGACTGTCTGCGTAAAAACATTCTGGTCTGATAAATGTATTATTGATCAGAAAAAACATGCCCTTTACTGATGGTCTATTAATCACCCTAAAGAATCTGTATTTAATGTCAGTTACACAGGAGTTATCAATAAGGGCTTGATTCAAAAGCTGCCGTGGAAGATTATTTTATTCTTCCGTCCATCCATGTAACGGCGGGCCTGTAGGCTGCACTCGGAAGCAGCAGGTACGCAGAAGGGGATACGGCTGTTATGGCCTGCGTTCCTGCCCCTCCTATTTCCCCCGCTAGCATGGTTATAATGTGCCAGGCCTGTTATGCATTTCTCTTACCTCTCTTTCCTGCCCTTCACTCCAGTTGCCTCTTGTTGTGCTCCCTCGTTAGTCCCTGTTAAAAGTGCTTCCCAGTCCTGTGTTCCCCTGTCCTGACATTAATTCTGCTGCTCCTGTTAGTCCATGCGTTCGTCCCTGTTTATGAACGCCTATGATCCTGTTACTTTTTACCGTCACTTTTTTTTGTAGCAAAACCTGTTTTCTTGCCTGAGGTCCCAGTCTCACGTCTTTTGTCCTGCCTTATGTAAGACAGGGCACATGCGGGAGTCCATTTGCGTATACAGACATCAAACACACTGAGGGCCATTCACAGTTCCTCCTGACACCTCATGTGCTTGGGAGGAACCCAAAAATCCAATGGAAACCATGGGGGTTAGAGGTCACAGCACTGCTTAATGAGCCACTGACTGCTCTTCTTTCAGCTTGAGAGACGCTAATTCATTAGATCAAAAATTTAAAAATGTGAATTACCAAGAGTCATAACTCCCACTAGCCAATTTACTAACACTCTTGTCTATGCTTGTTATGCTGTAAATAGAGAAATATTACTGACATACTGCATCCCAGTGTGCTTTGCCATACTGCATCCCAGTGTGCTTTGCCAGCCGCACTGCTCAAGAAAAGGCAGCGCTCCAGAGGGTTAACAACACAGTGCAGAAGGTCACGGGCTGCACTCTCCTCTCCTTGGAAGAGCTGTAAGGTCCCGCTGCCACTGTAAAACCTGCAGCATCCTGAAGGACTCCTCCCACCCGGCCCATCACCCGCTCCAGCTGTTACCCACAGGAAGGCGGTACAGGTCAATAAAAGCCAAAACAAAGAGACTGAAAAACAGCACAAACGCCCTTGTTCTCTATCACAAACCTGTGCAATACCTTACTGAGTTAAATCTGTGCAATATTTGTTAAACTTACAATGTGCAATAACCTGCTCTGTTATATATAATTTTTGTACATAAGAAAATTATTTTATTCTATTGCTTTTAATATTCTATTATTCTTGCACTGCAAGGGACTACACACAATTTTCGTAATACTTATATAATGAGAATAAAGTTTCTGATTCTGATCTTTGTCTATGCATAAGTTTGGTAAACATTAACCAACAGATTAACAGGTGGTTGATTCTTTTTGTCATTTTTCTGCTGTCTTATCATTACATACCTGAAGGGTGACCAGAGCTCAGCAAATACAGTTCAACCTATTAAATACTATGTTAGGACAGTATTTGAGTTCTAGGTCCCAGCTGGTAGTATAAAGGACTTCATTACCCATAATCCCCACCTCCTGGTGGTACAGGTACACCATGTTTGTTTGTTAGTAACTTTTCCCCTGTTTTTGTTTAATACGTATCCATCATGTTAATAACTTTTCCCCTGTTTTTGTTTAATATGTATCCATCATTTCAGTTTTAATTTCACAGTTGAGTGAGTTACTGGGTTTCTGCAACACTCCAGAATTTGCTCATCATATTAATTTTCAGTAAACATCTTTGTTAATTTTAGAGCAGAGAGAAGATGATGAGTAGGCCTGTTGCATGACGCACCAGACAAAGGCAGAGAGACACTGGGGAGCATAGCATCCAATCACTGCTATTGCCTGGGATCGCTGTCGCTGCGTGACTGTTATGACATGATGAGATGAGAGCAATCAGGGACGGAGTGTGAGCCTGGAATTACAGGAGGGCAGAGAAGGACATGGCTCCGGGCCCTGGGGGGCTGGGATGGGGCATGTTTGGGAACTTCACTATCGCTCCTGCCTAATTGATAATTGATTCCTGGCCTGTGCTTTTATGAATATTTATAATTCTTTTTGTTCAAAGCATTTTAGGATGAATACAGCTTCATGGGACTCATGGCCTGTGTGTGGCAATGAGAGATGGGTAGTGATTTTAAATGAACTTTAAGAAGAGATGCTGAAATTAACCCGCTCTTTCGCAGTGGAAAAATACATCAATAAGGCCATCATCCAGATGATCTATAATTATTATAGGTGTCTTCAGAGGTTCATTGGATCTATATGGTTAAATGGATGACTCTGAAAATGCCACTCTTCAGGACTAATTCGCAGCATTCTCTGGTATAGATTTGTCCTTTCTCGATTATGTCAACAATCTTCTGTTAGCGTCTCGTCAAATCTAAGAAAATAGTATTTGGCCGAGATAGTTATGGGAGGGAGGCAGGTAGCCAGTGAGCTTCCAGGATCCCTTCCAGGCCACTGGGTGACATGTGAAAAACAGAATTTGATGGACAGACATAACTGGACACACATCAGCATGTTTGAGCAAAGTATTATTGCAAAGCTCACTGTGCCTTTGAATAGCAAAGCAATGTTCTTGACCTGATGTCTCACCAGAGAGGTAGAGGATCTCATGTGCAGAGCTGGCCTCCTCTGTGACTCACCCGCTCCCTGCCAGACAAACGCTTGCAGGTCTCCATTTACTGAAACTGAAGTCACTGCCTTTCCTCTCGCATACGGAGAATATGGCATGTTTTCAAAGCAGCCTGTCCAATCGGCTTTTAGCCGTTTCAGGTCCTGTGAAGCTCCTACTGTCTGTGATCAATTAGTCTTTTTTACCATAGAATCGTGTGTTTCTGTTACCATAGAATGCGTGTGTTTCTGTTACCATAGAATGCGTGTGTTTCTGTTAGCTTAATTGTCTGTGAAGATTCTCAGTCATCCAAGTGAAACTGTCTGAACCACCAGACATGTTAGCTTAATTGTTAATTGTTGACTTCCCTATCTGGTTATTGCTGGCAGTGGACTGACAGTAAGAACATAAAAAGTTTACAGACAAGAGGAGGCCATTTGGCCCATTAAGCTCGCTTGGGGAGATCTCAGCTAATAGCCCAGATTTAAAGGAACTGCAGGTTTTAGCTTGCACTACACTAACAGGAAGACTTCTCCATACTCTGTTATAAAGTCAGAGTTTCGGATTTTGAAAGAGCTCGTGTCTCTTTATTAAAGTGGCCCACATGCAGTATTTTATTACTAAGCCATGGATAGGTGTGTGTATATCAGTAAACTATGTCTGGATGATTTGCCTACAAAGAGCAGTCTCATTGCTGTGAGATTGTTGGTTCTTTTCTTAAATAACAAAGAAAATCTGCACCCCAACTTTTAAATGGCTTTTATTTAAGTTAAGAGGCGGGTCATTTTGTTTGTGCCGGGGACAGCGAAGGCTTCTAGGTTTAAACTCATTGGTATGAGCCGCACACACAGAGACACGCATACGCAGGCTGAAGCTTACTTTAAATACACAGATGGTGCTGATGTTTTCGGGGATGAACGTGGGCAAAACCACAGTGGAGATGAATCAGTCTCCGTCCCTCTGTTCCTCAGGACACTCGACAAACTTTTTCGTAACCTGTCCTATTCCTCTCTATCCCAGTGTTTGCTTAGATGCGAAAAAGGATGTGTCTGTTTTTTCCCCACAGCTGGAAATACTTTCAACAGGACACAGGAAAACAAAGGTACACAAACATGGAGCTGTAATTCTCTTGCCTTTACAAATGGCATTGCGTTAACTAGCTATTCAATTTTTTTTATTTCGACAGATAACAAATGTAACAAACACGAGACATTATGATAGCATACAACAAAAAATACACTTTTATGGCTTGGGGTGGGTAGTGGGTGGGGGGTTAAATTTATCATGATGTAATGACCAGGATAATTATACTAATGCCCCCCCCAGAACTTGATTTGGTGAGGACCGTTTCCTCACAGTCACAAAAACAGTGCAGTACAGACAGACTTTTAATCTACTTAAAGTTTGACGTCCCATTCCCGTTAAAATTTCAGCACCTTAATTAAATTAATGATGTGTTCATGCTAAAGAGAATCGTTAGCAGATAGAAAATCAGTGGGTACCATGAATATATATATATAATTGGTTAAATTCCAACCCTTGTAGGTCATTTTTCCCTCCAATTTTACAGCGAACAAGATCAGGCACTAAACATTACAGATTCCAGGCAAACTGCCTGTACGTTATGATGGGATGGAGGTATTAAAATCTGTGCAGTTTCGGTTGCAGTTTGAGCAAGATGCTCGGAGTAAAACACATGAACCGTGAGTGATTGAGCTACACATTTACAACCAAAGACACTAATTTGCACGAGATGACAAGAAGAGTCACAAGAAACATTTCTAAGCTACTCTAATAACTAATAATCTGTTAGGCGGTAAACACAGCAAATACGGAAAGGGAGAGGGGAGACGTGGAAAAAAAGAAAACGTGAGCGAGGCGACGGAAAGGGAACGTTCCGGATGGGCTGGTTACCAAGCCCGCCGATGTTCCAGTCCCCACTGTTAGTGTTCGACACTTCGACGACGACGACAACAGCAACAGAAAAAAGACGGGGAAATGAGACCCTTCGAGGCTGCGTGCGCGAGAAGGCTATCGGTGATTCTGGTTACGACGGCCATGCTTGTGTCCCGGAGGACGGGTTAGGCGCAGCGGCTGAGCCGTGAGGTGGAGACGCAAAGGCCAGCATTAGTGCGTTAGCGGCAGGGCAGTGGTCAGGCTATCAATCCAGTTTCTTGCTTCCTCTCCCTCGTTGGCTTCCTTTTTCTTCCAAATACACCCTTTTTGGCATTAAAAAGGAATGGGAAGAAGGGACATCAACGCTTGGCAGGTGACCCAGATCTACTTCCTCCCTGGAAGGAAATGAGAGAACGGGTAGCGTTAGCAGCTGGACCAGTCAACCTCATTTTATGACCAGAAGCTGACGTGAACGTCTTTCTGCTATGTTTACTGATGTTTTTATTTGGAAGGATCTTTGCATTCTTCTGGGATGCCTAGACTATAGTTCCTAAATTAAGGGGAAAAAAATAGGATAATGTTGAATATATCCATGTAGAATTGACGCATTGAAAAAATATCACCTTTCAACAGAGCGGGAAAAGAAAACTGCTGGTATTTGCTACAAAACGTTCCTGAATAACAGATTTCACATCAAACTCAACTCAGGCGCGCAGGATTTGAGGTACAACATCAAAACAAGAAAGGGAAAACTTTTAGATGCAGTAGGACACAAATATCTCAGAACGGATCTATTACAGCAGATCAAATGAACTTATTTCAAAATGTAAGCTGGATAATGTAATTTTATCTCAGGCACAAATTATTGATGATATCGTGAGGATCCCTTTGGTGGGAATGGTGAACCGGAGATGTGATTTGGGCAGAACAAGACCGAGGTGAACAGATCATAGATGTAAATACTGAAAAAGAGACACCATTTCGGCAGACAAATTAAAAGCACAAACCCAAGCAAGGAATCCGGGTATAAGTGACCACAAGCCTGTAGTCAGGGTTACTAGCTGAAACACATCACAGCATGCCAATCAATAATCGTTTGGGGAGGGAAGGACAGCTGAAGCTAATCATGTGACACTCTGGTGGCATCCCCCCCCCCTCACACACACACACAATTATTCTTCAGAAGGAAGACCCTGAAACTCAGCATGCTGCTTTCATGAAGCTAATATGTAATCTAACAATCTGCATCCAAGGAGGGTGAAGACATTCTGAAGCACTGCTTTCCCTCCCTTCACTATTTCACAAATTAAGTCCTAAGATAAACTGAAAAAAGACACCTAAATGAACTAATCACTGAACAGAATTACTTGCTAATTACTGAAATCGTGCCTCTGACAACTTCCTGTGGGTTTCGGTTTCTTTCTGGATTTTCTTCAGTGTTGCTCGCTTGAACCCAAGAGCTTGTGTCACACAAGCAATTAGGTGTCAGCTCAGTCAGAACAAAATCAGTTCTGGTGCCACCACTGGGTCCCCGGATGTGCCCAAAGATGGGCCGATACAGTTGAAAACGCGGTAAGCCAAGTCTAAACAATCAGAGATCCAAATTCACCCAGCTTAAATACACTCATACAACAAAAGGAGAAATGTCTTTATCATCACGGTGTCCATCTTACAGCTGATTACTCTCACCAGAGTAATTCTGTCACAAGGGTATTGCAGCAGAATCCAATCGTGCGAGGTCAGCGACCTTGTGAGTGTTGCGTAATATGGCTTTTCACACAGAATTGCCTCCACAGAGGTGATGGCATTTAATCCATATATTCTGTTTGCATATGAACTGCCATGGGAAAATATGGGAGCAAGGTCTTGTGGTGAAATGTAAGCCTTTCATGCTGTCCCCAGCTGTCCCCCACCCAAGGCACACACTTTCCTGCTTATCCTGACTGGACAACCAGCCATTGAAGGGATGAAGGGATGAATGGATGGATGGATGGATGGATTTTGTTTAACCAGGGGGGCATGAAACACAAAGAAGAAGAAGCCAGGTGGTATTTTGTTTATGATTATTACATTATTTGACATTACAGGGACATTTACTCAAAAAAGGGATAGTGTAGCAGGTTCAATAATGAGTGACTTTGCTCTTCATTACTAATTCTATGCTTGTTCTTTTCCTAATACAAATCTGAGGCTTCAGTATTGCGACAGATGGGTCAATAAAGCCGTCAGGCTTAGCTCCCCCGTGCCGCTCCAAAGCGCTTAAGTCCATGGCATTCTTTAGGTGACACAGGGTTTCCCCCCGAGCCGGGTAGGGCTCAGGCTCAGAGGCACAGAGTTCCACGGCTACGTGTATCATTACAGCTGGAATACAGTGATGTCTCTCAGGCATTACAAACCCAAGAAAAACACCTTTTTAGGTGGAATTTATGCATCAATACAATCCAGATCTAACACATGCACACGCTCGGGGACATATCTCAAGGAAAAGTCTTTGTGTTTCCATAACAATATCGACTATGTGACCTCCATTAATGCATTTATGTGTGTTTGAAGGATGATATTCTCTTCAGATTGGGACAGGAGGACTCATTAGTGTCTGTAGACCCAAAGGGACTAGCATATCTTAGCCATGTTAGGCTCATACAGCCGTTAGCCCTGCTAATGTATTAGCATTAATTACAGTCTGTGTTTATGCCCCAGGATGGCGTCAGCTCTTTACCATTTTGAAGATCCTGGACAAGGTTCCTTGGCCTTCACTGCGGCCTGCCTGTGTAGACTTCTGCTCCCCCTAAGGAAAAAGGCATGAGAATCAGTCTCCTCTGGGAGAGGAGGGGGTTTGGAAAATCCGGGGCCCCAGAGAGTGCAACTGGTGCACAGCTGAGACCCTCTGGCTGGACCAGGAGTACGGCATGTGTGTTCTGGAGAGCACCGGCTCCTGGAGGTCCAAGGACACACTCTCAACCACGTTTTGTCGGGTTAAATGACCAAAGCTGCATAGCAACACTGTATGTTCACCCAAGGCGATGGGCTGCGCCTGGACCTTTGGTCGCTTTACGGGATTGTGGCATCATAGAGGATGCGTTTCGTCATTGGAACTCCTACTTGCAGTTTCACAATGTCATTATGAGTGTTTTTCCACTGAAACACAATTCAAAAAGTAATCGCCTATTGAAAAAAAACATTTAATTATGGAAATAATACCACGTTTTAGTTGAGCTATTCCTTTTTTAGAATAAAACCAGTCACTTCAGATAAAAGCTTATTCTCCTGTCAGATGTGGCATAATGAACCTAAATGATGTGCATGGATGGGATGGAGATTTAGGGATTTTTGTGGCGTGCTCCAGATTTTGGTCCTCATCGTCATCATTAATAGAAGCAGCAGCACCTTGGCTACCCAACTTGACCCCAATTTCCCTTCTGCGTCTAGATGTTCTCCTGACCTGTCTGAGCAGAGTGATAACCAGCAGGTGCCTGATTGATCTGCTGCTCCCATCCAGGGAGACGTCGCTTTATGAAAGGAGGGTAGGAGGAGAGATTGACGTTCAGTGGGACGTAGAACTGGATGGTGAGCAAACTATCGCACACAAACCCAGATGATGGAAGACAGCGATCGCCTCTGCAGAGCTGACGCACGGCCAGAAGAGTCAGGCGTTTAAGGAGGAAAGAAAAGACGTTCTACCGGCCAAAGTAGCTGCAGCGCCATTCAACTTGCCTTGCATGACGTCATGGACGGCAGAACTGTTCTGCAGTCACATCATTAGAATCCTGCCCACTAGCGAAACAGCCTTTTAATTACCACGGGTCCAGATGTGACAGAACACAGTCTAATAAAGGCCACACCTGATCTAGCTGGGCGATCTTGGTAGGGGAATTGAACGCACTGTAGTGTTGCTTGATATTTGTGAAGTACTGAGCAGACTGGTTCCCGAATGATCTGTTCACTGAAAAACAGCCCAGGATAAAATGATTTAAAGGTGCAGTCCACAGATCTGGCCACCGTTTTCTATGCATTTAGATTGTTCCATGAAAAGTGTATAATTTTGAACATGTTTATTGGATTGAGGTAACAATGCATTCTGGAGACATCCATTTGCACATCTGTGGGAAAAAGCAGCCAAACCGGACAGTGATACTTTACCTCAGCAAATCAACATTTTTTTTCACTGAAGATGTTTGGCTGTGAATTGAGAGTAGCCATGACAGAGACAGCAGCTGAAGGGGGGGTTGTGGGGTGGAGTGAAATAAACAGGCAGGCAAAGGGAAGTGAGGAACATGAGTAGGAAGACATGCAAGGGAAGGAATGTAAAGGAGTGAAGAGAATAACAGGGAAGGTAATTGGGGACGTTTTACCAGGTAAGACGGGAAGAACAAACAGGAGAGGCAGCATTCACCCTGGCTGCAAGTTTTCCAGTGACAAAAAGGGCTGTGAAATCAATCAAGGGAGTTTTTTTAGGGTTGTTTTTTTGTGTTTGTTTGGTTGTTTTTCGGTCTTATTTTATTTTGTTGTTTTTTAAATCACCTACCCGGCCTAATTTGGCAGATAGTCCTCGCCACTGGATATGAAAGAGAGAGAGAAAGTCAAGAGGGTGACAGCACAGAGCAGCGCAAAGGGCAGCACATCGCCACGTCAGCCGCGGCTGCCCGCCCCCCCCGGCCACAGCCAATCAGCACTCACGCCACGTCAGCCGCGGCTGCCCGCAGCCAATCAGCACTCACGCCACGTCAGCCACGGCTGCCCACCCCCACCGGCCACAGCCAATCAGCACTCACGCCATGTCAGCCCGCCCCCACCGGCCACAGCCAATCAGCACTCATGTCGCGTCAGCCACGGCTGCCCGCAGTCAATCAGCACTCACACCGCGTCAGTCCCTGTGGCTCCACAGATAAACTTCAGTTTATTTTGTTGGCCTGATACACACCCAGTTAAATGACAAACTCTAATGATGATGAATGAGAGGCAGTTGGAGACAGATTGGTAGACTAATGACTTAATTAAGTTATTTAACAGGACTCGTTACTGGTAAATTTACAGTGCAGATTAAGCATTGATGGCTCATATTCCAGCTGGGGAGTCGCTGCCCTTAAGCAGATTATCACACACTTTTTGTTCTCCCCTTCCTCTCCCAAACAACAATCAATAGTAATAAAATATTTTGTGCATGATTGTTAGAAGCCTGTTTATTCTGGGATGGATGAATATGCCAAAATACAGCATTACTTATCTCTGGCTTCCCTGGTAACATGGACCTATCAATCATATTTCTGATTAATTTTCTCCATTTTTCTGTTTTGAAATAAGTGATTCCCAAAACTCTGAGACCATTTTGATATGTTTTGCTTGGACTTTAAACATACTATTTATTTATTTTTTGCTGACCAAAACAAAATCAGTTTTCCCAGAACCTTGTTCCAGCACTGTGTGACAGCAGTAAGCGGGTACTAGATGTGTCATTATTTTGTAGAAATGTATATAGTATTTCCTGTATTTTCTTTCTGTCTCGAAACCATTTTTATTTTGTTTTGACTTGTTTTAAGAGCATCGGCTTGTCAGATGGGTACATGCTGATGATAAGGTAGTGCATTTCCTTTGAACTGAAAGAAGTAACTATCATTATTTTGGACATAGATGTACAAGGAATACAGGAAGTAAGAACCATTTGGAGCAAGAAATAAGCATTGTCCCATTGAACCTACAAATGAGACTGTACCCTTTATCTGGAACTACAGATAAGAGAGGAAATATTCTTATAAAGCAAATAAGAAATGAACATCCCTTTTGGATCTTTTTGGATCCAAATTAGAACTAAATTAATCCTTTGGAATTGCAAGGTTAAGTATAACTACCAAAGACCTATATTACATGGTAAAAGTATTTTTTTCCATCCTCTGTTTTTTAAGCATGTGGAGAGTGAGGGGGGGGGCTTACCTTGGACTTAGGTGGAGGAGGGGACACCTGCAGAACAAAGCCAGAGTAAGCGGGTGAATTTATATTCATTGTACAAACTGGGGAGTTTATGAGAGCTGTTACAAAGAGGCGTTTCCCCAAGCTGATATTTAGATAAACGGCAGGGAAAATCCATCACTGTCTAGCACTGTTAGATATTGTCTGGATACTATTAGAATCTGCCCACCTGCACTGCGTAATAAAATGGAACTACTTAAAATGCGATTAAGTGATCCTTTATATTAAGGCAGATGGATGACATCCTGGATTAATGTATGATGTAAATACATGATAGTATCCATAATGTGAATATTGCTTTAATATTTGACCACAATATTTTGCTGCCTCCTTTGTTGTTGAGTAATAAGTCTTATTAGGCTGTTGATTTGTTAGAAGTTGGTGTGTATCTCCTGCTCTAATACTGCTTACACTGTACCTTAGCGTTCACTGGAAGCTCAGCCTAGCTGTACCTGGGCGTTCACTGGAAGCTCAGCCTAGCTGTACCTGGGCGTTCACTGGAAGCTCAGCCTAGCTGTACCTGTGCGTTCACTGGAAGCTCAGCCTAGCTGTACCTGGGCGTTCACTGGAAGCTCAGCCTAGCTGTAACTGGGTGTTCACTGGAAGCTCAGCCTAGCTGCACTTACGCCTAGTCCACTCCTTGGCAGCACATGTGGAGTCTTTGAATGTAGAAGGCTAAATTTTCAGGCACAAAGCCCATAGATAGAAAGGTTTTTACTCTCTGTTAGAGAAAGGGAATAATAGTCAAGCTTACAGCCAGTGAGCAGAGCAGAACCAGCAAGCATACTTACAATTGTCCTGAAGAACTGCACGACGGCATTTTCGTCTCCGCGCCGGCGGGGAGAACCCTGCAGAGGGCGCTGTGGGGAGGAGGACAGGGAGCCCCGGAAGGAGCCCTGGGGGCACAAAGAGACACAGAATGTTTTCACTGCATCGAGTGTCAAAAGCTCGGGGCAGCTGTGCTTATAAAAGCTTCTTCATCACATTCTCAAGCAGCCTAAAGCAAATTTTTATTGACCTTTAAAATGTAATATATTTTGAAGATGGTTCAGCAGACAGCACAGATGCCTGACACCTCTGGGGCTGGGGGTTTGGGTCGCGCCTCCCCGATGTGTGTACAGTTTGCACATTCTCCCGAGAACCTGCAGCAAATCAGCCATTTTCACTGAAGATGTGTGGGTGTTCTTCCACTATGTAGAGACCTTGGTTAGATTAATCGTTTTTCTAAATTGCCTGTACTGTGTTATTTGTGCCCCCCCCCAATCACACTATCCAGGATAAATGATTGGAAATCTGTTGGATGTTCAGTCAGATTCCATTCCAAGCAACATTACCAAAAAGAGAATATTAGCATTCTGCTATGGGCAGATTATTATTTGCGTATTTTGACTCTCCGGTGTTTACCTAAAACCAAACAAAAGCGGGCAGGTGTATGCAACAAACGATTTTTCAAAAATTTTAAGGATGCTTCAGTTTTAAATTAATGCTAATTTTATTGACAAGCCCCAACAACGTTGCAGGTGGTAATGTGTTTACATACGTGGTGCATGTAAACAACACTATCGCAATTATTTTAATTATTCCAGTTTTGTCAGGGAGATGGGAAAAAAGTCAACAGCAGCTGGTTGTCACAAATAAATCCAAATTTCTCTTCTTTGCATGTGAAAAACAACCAGTTTTAAGAGGCAGGTTTTCATGTACTAGCAAGATTATAGAATAGAATTTAATATGTCCATTTCACACAGGATCCCAGGATTAGCATAAGCATTATAATAATGAACACGTACACATACAAACACACATAAGCACACAAAAATCTAAGCGGTAGTGTTTTGCAGTTAATTTCAGGTTATATTGTTCATGATTATACTGGTCGTGCTTAAATTGCATTTTTCAGGTCTCTCATTTTATGTAGCTGCAATTCCAAGCCATGGAGGTATGTTCCTTAAATATCATCCAGACTTGAAACTGATCTACCTACTTCCAAGAGAGGTAATACAAACCTTTTCATTACCTCCAGTGTCAGTTCAGATACATTGTGGAAAACTTTTAATGAACCAAGTCGCTTCCTTTTCCGTCCTGAAAGTCTCGAACACGCCCATTACTCTAGCAGCAAACAAGTTTTAATTAAAGTGGCTTTCAGTCGTCAAGCTAAATTAAAGAAGAAAGAGCTGATGGATGGAATTTTACAGATATTATAGGGGGGGGGGGGCTTTCCAATACAACTTTCCATTGTTTGTAATAATTTTTATTTTAAAATTGCAGACACTGTTTTGTGTAATTGTGGGACCAATTAGCCCAGTTCTTTAATTAATTAGGTTATGCCTTGAATGGGCCCAAAACGGGTTGAAAGAAGATGGGGCAAAAAAAAAAAAAACAGTCAAAAGAGAAGAGAAAAACAATTAAACCATATCTGTAGCCTTTTGCTCCCTTGACACATTTGTGGTGGTGCAGCTTCTGCATGGCAGTTGTTTATTCCACCCATTAACATTCAATTGACCAGGCACTTTTCGATTTACAGGAATCAATGCAAGAATCCTACCTTTCAGATCGGGGAGGGCCATTTCCCCAACATCACCCTGGAATCAATATCATTGACTTCCCTCTAAATCGAATAAATTCTGCAGGATTCACAGCGGGGACCCTGCAGGTCTTGTGGAATGTCAGTTCTTAAAGTGACCCCATAATTACCTTCTCGAGAACGTCATTATTCTGCTTCATGCACAGCGTGAGCACACAGTGTCACAATCAAATGCCCTTCAGCAACACTAAGGTACAGCATCATGACTGAAGGCTGTCTTCGTTACATAAGCTTCACAGGAAAGCTCTCTACCTCTGTAACTTTGTGATGATAATTAGGCACTTGTCTTTTTTTAATGGGGATATTCTATCAACACAGAATCCATATCAAATTCTGTAATAACTCTCAAAACCCTACAGAGCTCCTCAAAGCGTGTGGTTGTGTTTTCATCTGACCCTGATTAACACGTGTTATAGGGCTTCAACTTTCTGCGTAATCACCTTTATTAGATTAAAAAATACAATACAGACAGTCCCCAGGTTACAAAGAAGATCCATTGAAATTCTCATTTTATTCTGTAGGTAAGTAGGAACAATAATAATACAATACATAATTCTACTATGTGGGGGCAGTGTGTGGCTCAGTGGGCTAAGCCTGTGTGCCTGTAATCAGAAGGTCACCCAGTGGCTGCCCTTTGTGGACAACTTACTCTACAAAAAGAGCTGGTTGAGGAAAGAGTAAAGACAATTTCCCTATGTGGATCAATCAAGTATTAATTATTATTACTAATAATACGGGAATAATAAAAGTAACTAATATGATGAACCACTAAAGCCACGCAATGTTTTCACAAGTGTCACAAAGTAATGCACATGTTCGTTATTACAAATCATTGTATTTATCTCAAATTTTTAATATAATAAGCTTTTATGGTGGTCTGTTCATAATTGCCTGTTCGTAATTGTCGGTAGTTGTCTGTAAGTTGGATGTTCTTAACCTGGGGACTGCAGAAACACAACATCTATGTCATGAAGTGTAGTAAGCAGTATGATTACTTCATGACATAGAAGTTGTGTTTTTGCACCTTTCACTGCTGTGGAACAGCCTTTTCTTTTAGGAACGTGGATTGTGATTGACGAGAAATTAGATAAACAAAGCAACAGATCTGGCTTCTTAAGAACAAACTGAATAAGGACCATTGTTGTAGGCAGTCATGGAAAATAATTAAAAAATCAACTGATGCTTAAAGACCTAAAGAATCTCCATTCAAATGACATGTTACAGTTTTCTGTAGCTTATTTACTCTTTGTCTTGTTACAACTGAAAGGCTACAAGGAATGACAGCTGTAAATCGGGGACAGTCAGTCTGCAGCAGTGTGGCCTGCCAACCCGCTCTGATCTTCCTCGGGGTACCATACCTTAAAGACATGCTGTTAGGTAGATTGGCAATGCCAAGTCAGTGCCCTGCAATGGACAGGAACCCTGTCCAGGTCTCCTCTGCCTTGTACCCACTGGGATAGGGTCCCGGCCATCATCATATTAGGCCTCCAACCCAGACCAATCCAGTTATGTTCCAGATTTTTTATGGCCCGTCACTCACCGGAACCTTGCCCTCTTTACGGAGCCACCTGCAGGATTTCTCTGCAATCCTGTACTGAATGAGTGGTTGGAAGAAGCAGGGATAACAGTCAAAGTGACTTTTGCTTTAAGGTATGTGAAATAGGGATGTGTCTAGCACTTTGGGATTAAGTATTCTGTATGCTTCTCATATTTAACTAAAGTTAACAAAGTCAACTTTCCAATGTTCCTACCCTTATTTTTTTTATCAAACTTTGCTTGAATAGTTGGCATAGTGCCTCTTTGCTGTTGGGTGGGCCAAAGAGCAGTAAGGACCATCCACCCCCCGCTAAACAACTCGCAAATATCAGTAAAGTAAGAGCCAAACTACAAACAGTCCTTGACCCTCATTTCTATCCACTGGAAGTTGCAGCACAGATCGTCACTGCACAACTTACCCAGCTTAATGCACTTGGCAGCATGCAGTTTGCTTTGGCATGAGCCGGGATGGCAGACTGCTGTAAGCTCAATGGACCAGGCTTCATACGGGTCGGACACGTCCTTCCTAATGGCTCCAGCTGCTACAGGCAGCACGTACCCTTGGCTTTGCATTAAAGGGTATCAGCGGAGTTCACTCTTGAAAAATTGAAGGTTCTTCAGAGATTTGTGCTGCTGGAGATGCTGTAATATGGGGTTGTCATTCGAACGGAAAGGCCATCGGTGTGTATCTATACGGAGCCATCAGGGACTCGCACTTCCTGACACAGATTCAAATCATGACATCGGACTTGGGACGGTCTCTTATTCCCCCACGTGTCAACCTGCTCTGTAGCTGTGATTTCCCATCGGTTACGTTTAAAACTTGTGGGCGGCAGCCTGATATTTTCCAAGGCTCTAAATCAGAGTTTCCCAATCCAGTCCTCCCTACTGGGAGCTGGGAGGAAGCAAAAATGTGGACTGTCTGGCTGGGAGGGAGCAAAAACATGGACCGACTGTGGGTCTCTGAGGACCGGATTGGGAAACACTGCTCTAAAAGTAGGATGAAAAGAGGAATCTCATTTATATGTTAATGATGGGACTGAACCGAAGGAAAAAAAGGCACTGCTCTGAATAACATAATGATAAGGTAGAGAAGGGTATTTTTTTTTAGTTTTGTTTCTTTCTTGCTTAACAGTTTGTTCATTTCTGCATTCCTCCTATTCTGGCTGTATGTCATCATAAATGTGAACCAGAGAAAATTCTAATGCTTTTCCAAGTTATATTGACTAACTTGAAGTTTTCCAGGTTTAGCTATACCATACCCCACACAAACTGATTTCACTGGACACTAGTAGGAAAATTACTATGGGGCTATGTGGCTGGTAGTAGGTAGGGGACAGATAAATGACATAACTAAAAAAAAAAGCCAAGAATGAGAAAGAAGCCATTAAACACAGAGCAGTTTTAAGGAAAGAATGTGGATATGTGGTGGTTTGCCATCAGGATCTATAAGAGCAGCCTTTGATTTCATGACTAAAAATGATGTCCTCAGTGGATTTTCAGCACTCGCTAGGGCTAACAGATTAACCCTTTATTATGCAGCTTTGATTGTAACGCTATACATTATGACAGCCTTGTCTTGGTGGTATAGAGTGACCGACTCACTGTAGAAGGGAAATTTAGCATGAAATGGGGAGCCCAAGTGGACTGGCCTGGCAAGTGTTAGCATTAGCATTAGCACTAGAGGACTTTTCTATGTTTAAGCAAAGCTCACGTTATTTTTTTAAACTCAGCACGTTTAATTTTAATTTATTATTATTACTCTTTCTATTAACAATGCACATTAGATGACTGTAGCTCTCCCTGCCCTATATTTTTTAAAAAACTACATTTAATTTCATTGGTTTTTGGAGAAAAGTACACCTATAGTATAAATACCACTATTACATAAACTACCAGTATATAGACCAGCCTAGGAAAGGGTTGGTCTGACCGGGATACAGCTCACATCCACCCTGGCATGGACAGTGCTTGAAGACATTTGAAAAAAATTAAGATGCTAAGGTCAAAATCCAGCTGTTCTGGAATATTCCTGGAATAAATGCCAGTAAATAATGGCCCTCATCACATGATCCATTAAACTTAGTAAAATGTCCTCCTACCTAACAAGATAAAGCTAAAGCTAAACATTTTTTGTTGTACATGACCAGAAAATTTCAAACAACTGGAAACATTACATATTACTGCACAGAGACATAAGGCAATAGACGTCTCATAAAATGTGCATCACTCTCTCTAATGTTCAATGTATCACAACACGTCCCTGTAAAGCGCTTTTGGACGACTCTGTTGTGAAAGGCGTTATATAAAAATAAATTGAATTGAACTGAATAAAAGCCTGGCAGCAAAAAATTAACGGCTATGGTTGACCTTTGACAGCACGACTAAAGTTCCTTTTAAAGATTATCCGAGTTTAACAGAAGAATTTGTTGCAGTACAGTTTCAGTCCACTAGGGGGCTTAGATGTAACTGGTTATAGACAGGAGGGACAGGCTTTACAGCAGTCCTTTAACGGTGACAACAACACATAAAACACACTACATACCACCCCCCCCCCCCAGCCCTGCACAGCATGGAGCCCACATATTAACCAGCTGGACAGGCTCTATACCACGTGCTGCTGCCTCCCCCCCCCCCATTCTGACCACCATGCTCCTGGACCCAAACCAATCGATCCCACAGGGGCTGAGAGACGGGTGATGCTGAGATTCACAGCCGAGTTGGTGCTCGGGGGGTGGGGGGTGGCTAATTCCAAGGTGAAATCATTACAGCTTTAACGATGCACTTCTAGGTCGGACTACCTGTCGGACTCTGTAATCCGAAGGCTCACTCAGTCTGTAATACACCCAGATACATTTCTAACACATTTCAAGCTTGAGCACAATAGCAGACACAACAGACACAGACGTGCTGAAGACTCTGCAGGTCGATTAGCACGCTTGGTCATGTCTAGCTGCATATGTGAGAGCAGGCAGCTGTTAATCACACAGTACAGCCAGGTTATGGTTTAAAGCTGGTTAGGGTTTAAAGGCTGACAAAAAACAACCAACATCTGCAAGAGTCATTTTTGTTAGACTTTAATAAAGTACTATTCCAAAGCTCATGTTAAGAGAGAGGCAGAGAAAAGGCTTGCACGCACAGTTCATAGCAGTTTGTGACCAGAAGCAGTACCGTCATTCATAAGGCATATAAAAAAAGAACAATTACATTAAAATTTAAAGAAAACAGCAGGCGGCCTATATAGCATGATTTATGGTAGGAGCGCGACATCACCGACACAGCGGCTCACCACAGACCAACATTTCAGCTAATGTGACATAACGAACAAGGCCAGGCTGTCACCAGCTGGGGGGGAAGCTGGCAGACCATTAAGGAAATGGGGAGTTTTTATTTTCACGATTGTTCATATTAACTCATTCATGCATTAACTTAGAAGTGCAGTTCATGATCCCGTTCCTGTGGCAGAGTGATTGTGACAATGCGGATAATCAATGAACCATCGCCTGATTTCAGCCATTTTTCTCTTAACGAGAAGCAGGCAGAGTAATGGAATATCGCTCTCTTGGACTTATTAACATCGCACTGCCTATTACTGGCAGAGCTTCTTCTCAATAAATTGTCATGCATTAAGCGATGGGGGGGCGTTAGGCAAAACAATTTTAACAAACATTTTGATAAAATACAAAACATTTTGAAATACCACTACTATACTTGTGCACTAACACTGTATGAACATTTGGAATAAAGTAACAATCGTATCATGCTGCTGTAAAATCTTGCCTGTTGAATTACTTGTGAGTAGGACAATACTTTTCAAAAGCAGTTTGTTTCCCTCAAATTATTTAAACATCAAAAAGTCTAAAAAAAAGAGTACAAACTGTAAGCCTTCTGTATAAAAATCCTCAAGAACAATTTCAATTAAACCCCATCACAAGAACATTTCCTATAAACATTTTACTGAAACATAACACAGTTCCCCAACAATACAGTAAAATTCTTTGTACAAGAGAAATACCTGAACATTATTTGGTATACACAGAGACATCTCATATGGAATAGCATTTTACAATGTTTTTCCCCAAAACAAAACAAACAAAAAAGTCAAACATATCTGATCACTACAGTGATTATGAAGGAAACCTTAAGCCAATTATTTTGTTGAAAAAAAGGAAGATAATCCCAAGTAGTAAAAGAAAAAAAAATCATAAAATACACAGCCTTTAACTAGATCTTACTATCTAGCACTAGTTATTGATTATTAGCAATAAAATTCTGACCAGAAAAACATAACAGACAAATGTGGCAAAAGGCAGACGTCCTTTTTTTTCCAAAGGCGATTCCAGTCACTTGTGTGTTTAGAGATATTTGCATGAATGAGACAGCCTGACCAGAGGCCTGACCAGAGGCCTGACCAGAGGCTGACCAGAGGCTGACCAGAGGCTGACCAGAGGCCTGACCAGAGGCTGACCAGAGGCCTGACCAGAGGCCTGACCAGAGGCCTGACCCGAGGTGTGCAGCTTGTCTACCTGAGTGCTGACCTTTCTTCAGAACCTCCGGCTTACCCCTCGCCTCAACCCCATGGGCGCCTGCTGATGCCCCCGCTCGGGGTAAATGAGAAGGCTAACGGGGAACGCAGCAGCACGTGGGGAGGGATTCAGTCTTGCTTCTTGCCATCTTTGGGTGGATTGACATACTGAATTCCCTTCCCCCCCACCTAATAACAACCATGGCTTTTCTCGGAGTACAACAGGGCGAAATGGGTGCTCACTGGCAGCAACATCCCAGGAGCCACACAGTGGCAATGATGGGGGCGAGAACTACCTGGGAGCTACCTACGACCCCCCCAGGCTCAAACTAAGAGTGTCGCACGACCAGGGACAGAAAAAATTTAGTCTCTCCGCTTCTCATTCAGCCACTACCAGCAAGCAAGTTCTGAAATCCCACTATGCAAGACTGCCCCCCCATAAAACCAAAAGCCGCCCTCCCCATTTCAGTGATATATTCTGCAGCATATACTATATACGTGTGAAATATCTGTACCGTTCGTAATACAGCTTACAGCTTATGGAAAGTTTAGCTAAATATCTACCCGTTTAATGTATCGGAGGTTACACTTGCGTAGAGCTGTCTACAGAGAAATAAACCCCTCACACGATCTAAGCGAGATCTTGGGTGGCGTGCCTGTCTGCTCCTGGTACTCAGGCTGACAAATCCACCCACTATCTCCCTTGTCAGTGGTATGATATAAAGGCTGACATCTGGTCCTCAGATTTGAGGACAAATGATCTGGGGAAATCCTCGTGATTGGTCGACACTAAGAGCGGTCACCTAGCAGCAGCCTCCAAAAGCTGCATCGATCTACATTCTGAACTAGGAAAAAGAACGGAGCCCCGCAACACTGATCTGATCCCCAACCCAAGATTAAAAAATACAAAAATTAAACAGGATTTTTAATAATTTATGTTGCGGGGAAACTGATAGGAAGCCTCCAGAAAATCCACATCGTGTTCAAGAACTCGACAGGTCAGATCAGTCCTGTACCACCACCGAATGCAGAAAACGCAACACCATGTCACAAACATCCGCAGAGGCAATTAAATTCAAGATAATGAAATCGAAAAAGTAGATTACAGTTATCAAAGACAACTGAAAGTTATTTTCAAGATGCCCCTTTGACACAAAACTCTAACCCGCGTGCCACAGATGTCTAACCACACCCGAACCACACTGACCCACTGTCTGTGTACAACGTCGTATGCGAGTTTTGGGAAGTCAAATGGAGACCAAGGAAAAAAATTAGCCAGAAATATGAATACATTATATAGATCCCCCATCCAACATAACAGGAAAAATAATAAATGAAACAAGGAACAATAACACAGAATGCAGTTTCTGTCTTGTTTTTCCCCACAGAAAACTCCTCATCCTCACCTTGCCCTTTCTCCGCCTGTCTCCTCCGAAGAAGCGGCCTAGCTGGTCCAGGAGTCCCGGGTTCTTCTTCCGCTTGCCCAGCCCGAAGGGGGCTTGACCAGAGGTACTTGCTGTGGCCATTCTGGGTTTCGGTCTTGTGGGGGAGGTTGGTCCAGTTCAAGAGTTCTGTCCCAAAGAGGCTCTGAAGTAGGGCTCTAGTCTGAGTCCTGTACCGACGGGTCCGCTGTACACTCCGGAATGGTGTGCAGCTCGTCCGATTCGGAGGGGCGGTCTTTGAAGGTGTTGTCCTGCCGTCCCGGGGCATCCCGGGAGAAAAGGCGGACCAGGTGGGGGCGGGAGCTGTTGGGGTCAGCTGTGCTGGCACGGATCCCCACATTCCCCGCACCCGCGGAGTCAGTCGGCGCTGTCCCCTTGGTAGGTCTGCCATTGTTCAGGCACGCATCTGCCTCGCCCTGGCCTGGAAAGTCGGGAAAAAAACACAAGGGTCATCTATGAACTTGAGCCTGGTGCAGAACAGTCAAGTAGACAATGGGAGCCTTTGTGAGTGAAAAAAGGGTTACGGAAAGGCAGGGAGCTACAGGAAAACGCAGAGGGACAGAATAACAAAAGACGTGTGGCAGGTTGCAGGGACAGCCTGTGTCAAACCTATGTGAGCCTTGTCTAAATTGCCAGTTGGACGTCGGTGACAGGTCCAGCACAAAGTATGTGAGAGGATGCGGAATGCCAGCACTGACTGCAACGACTACGGATGATGGTATTTTGAAAATCTATGGACAAGTGTGGCTTCCATTGGTTTTGAAAGATATGAAGCCCATGTTGACGTGTGGAATTTAGCTAAAGGATGTGCAACACAGCTTACAGCCCCGCCTTCACTGCTGAGGGCAGCAAACCCAACCTGGTCATCAATGCGCCTTTGTCCCCAAATAAAGCGTGCAGCCAAACACCCGAGCTTCTGAATGCTAACGTTTTCTCAACAGTCGCCCATTGTTGTTTTTTTGCATAGTTATTTGTGTGGGACAATGGAAGCTGTGTCATAAAAATAACTCTTCTGGGTATGAAACTGAACCCAAAGCGCAGTGACACTAATCCAACACCGAAGATGGTGATGCGGAGACGTGGGGCTTCAAGCTCACCATGATAAACCTGAACACCGGTTACCCCATTTTGTAAAAACGTTGGACCGCTCTCGGAATGGTCACACCAAAACCGGGGAACATCGCAATGAACACTACTGTGCAAATCTGCAAATGGTGAAATAACAAATAAGCGAATTCAAAAACGTACGGAAAAAATATAGAAAAAATCCACCCGTAGGTGAAAATGCATCCAGCCGTCCACCAATCTTCCATAACTGCCCATCCATTAGGGGGCTGAGTGGGGTCCGAGGCTGGGGAACACCCTGGGTCAGCAGTCATCACACTCATACGATCACACAAATACACTCTCACACCAACAGCTTTGGGCTGCTAATTAACGCATCCACATGGACTAGGAGGAATCTTGTGCAAGCACAGGAGGACCATACAAACTCCACTCATACAGATTACCCAAAGAGCCATTTGATCCACAACAACATACACACAGCAGTGCAAAACCTAAAGGGGAAAAATACCAATATACCAATCAGGCACAAAGAGTGCAAGAGGCTAACCTTACAAAGACCACCAATGGGTGCTAGCCGTCAGTCACTGGCTATTGAGACCTTTCTCGTGTTTGCTTTGACTGCTTCTATGACTCCATTTTCAAGCACTGAAGTTGAAACCAGTGAGCTGGATCATGACGGGCATTAGGGTGCTTTTCCACTGCACCAGGTACCGAACTTTTGGTACATCAAAAAAAAAAAAAAGTACCAAAAGTACCAAAAGTCTTCTTGGTGTTGGTTTTCACTTGGCATAAAAACTGGTAACGGCACTGAATGACATCATCACAACACAAGGCGAGGTATTTTGTATGTAATGGCTGTAGTACGTGATAGGGCTGGATGATGGGGGATGATACCAACATCGCATGTTACGCACATGCAAATCTGTCATCGAAAGGACCACGATAGTTAGCAGGATCAGGCTTTTTCATCCTGTCCGGACACTATAGCACTGGGGAGGGGTTTAAGTTTTGCTAAAACATTTTTACTCTGTCATAGGAAACAAAACTTGGCAGGCATTGCAATTTTGATGACTGTTTCTTATTAAGATGATCTAGCATATGTTTAATGTTTAGTGCCGCTGCTTTTGCATGAGCTCTGCATGCGCTTTCTCAACCAATCATAATCATTTTCATCCTTGCTGTTTAAATCATTCCTAGGTTTTGTGGGAAATTTATCTTGAACTCCGTTTTTGCTTTATAAATATCTCAATATTTAATGCAATAAAATCAAATCATTATAACTGAGATTTTTCCAATATTGCACAGCTCTTTATTACAGAGGTGGGGGCTCAAGCCACTGATTCGCAACTCGACTCAGACACAGGTCACAAATTTGATGACTTGTGACTCGACTTAGCAAAATGAAAGGAAGACTTGGACTCGACTTGAACCTTATGATTCGAGAAGACTTGAGGGTACAGTCCCCCTCTGGATACCATAATGTTAATTTCATAATTTCAGTATATAGCAATTCTCTGCTGTCTGCATTTTCATTTGGCTGAATGCAAGGTCTCCTGAGATATTCTGTTGGAAAGATGCATCACTCCTGCATATACACCGACGTAAAAATTGCGAGGTCAATCGTGATAGAGTGGAGACTCTCTTTCCAACTTCTCTGCTTGTGAAGGACTCAACCTGCAAGGTACTGTGGCGGGTTTTTGTTGCAACGAGATTTAATCACCGTAGAAGGTAAAAAAAACAAACAAACACGTAGGTAGAACTTGAGTTACATGACTTACAAATCGACTTGGACTTGGTTAAAAAATTTGATGACTTGTGACTCGACAGTAAAAATGATGGAAAGACTTGAACTTCAGAGCACATGACCTGACACTTGACTCAGACTTGCCAAGACGTGACCTGCTCCCAGCCCTGGTATATTAAATACTTTTTTATTTCTTGTCATGCTATCCACATCTTGTTGAATCTGTTATTCTGACCAGATTACAATTAAAGGTTTGGTCTCTTAAATTATCTAGGCATCCATTCCATCCATCCATCCATCCTTCTGTAACTGGTTGTCATATTCAGGGTCACAGAGGGAGCAAACCTCACAAAACATCACACAGCACACTCACACATGTACAGTTTGGTAACTCCGTATCTGTGGACTGTGAGGGGAGGAATCTGGAGTACCAAGAGGATATTCTTTGAAGACACAGGGAGAACATGCAAAATCCACAAACTTGGAGCCATGGCAGAGACTTGAACCCTGGTCCCAGAAGTGTGAGGCAACATTGCTAACCAAGTATCCATTAGCTGAAAAAAGAAGTTGGGGAAAAAAAAAATTATCGTTTTCTGAATTTGCAAGTATGCTTTTTGAAATTAGCGGATTTATTTTGTGTTTGCAAGGAAGGTTATTTGCATAACCAAACTAACAATTAACATGTTTGCATGTTCCACCCCAAAGTACCGAAAAAGTAGTTTGGTATTTTTGATACTGATATATGACCAGAAATCAACGGAAAGGGGAAAGCACCAAATTTTTATTACCAAAAGTACGATACCTGGTGGTGGAAAAGTGCCTTTAGGGACGACCATGAAAAAACACCTCGGTCGTTGGGTATCAGTGCAGCTCCATTTGACTTCCGTCTTATTTGTATGGTGCTTTTCAGAACAGGCAATATCACAAAGCGACTTTGCAGGGAATCTGTGCCTGACCTCTATAAATGAAGCCCAGGACAACGGCGTCACGGAAAGAACACCCTGCTCTGAGGAACAAACCTCACGCTCAACTGGACTCGAGGGGAAGCCCATCTGCCCCGGCTGGCCCAGGGTTGGTAGGTGTCTGTATATCATACTTATCAAATAGGATTGTGATTTGCTGCTGGTAGAACAGCCCACAGAGAGCTACAGACCACCAGGGCAGTAATCATCCTCTGATGCGTCCTTAAATTAATGTCATGGATGAGCAATCGGCTCTTCCTGGTTCTCAGAGGATCTTTCCGTTAGAGGGGATTCCCCCCCCCCCCCCCCATTTAGTCTTATCCTTGTTCTGTAGATCCACAAAAGACACTCATGTTTGACCTTAAGTCCCAGTGCCGCACAGATGTGTCCATCCATGTCAATAATTGAGGAGCACTTCTGTGACTCTGTGATTTCTTACCGCTACACCAGGGAAGAAAAATAAACACGCAACACAAAGGATGGACTGGTGTCGCAATCGTTCTAACGTTACAAGTGTAATGTTCAGCTGTCCTGAAACTACAGAAGTGTGAGCAGTCTGTGTTTGAGAACGGGTATGGAAGTCCACGTCGGCCATGAAGACCATGAATAGCGTGTGACTCATGGAGATCCTCAGCACCAGAGCTCAGTGTTTAGGTACACGTGTCACTGAGCAGATGGTCCGACTCAGAGGGAGAAAAGTGACAAAACATGAAACGTTAAATTAAAAACAATGTAATATTCAAGGAGACAACTTATTCTGATGGTGTGCAGTGGGGAGGTCCAAGGGACACCTGCTTTGGCGACCCACTGGTTTAACAGCTTTAGAGAAACTGATTTCTGTGTTAGGGAACTTGAATTGCATGAGTGATCCTGGTATATTTAAGAAACTAATTAAATTGTATGTATTATATGATATTATGTATAATGTGTCACAAAAAAAAAAACAGGCACAGAAGGATCCGAAGCTTGCCGCTGTGAAATCCAGTAAAGGTGCTCATTCTGCAACTAAAAATGTAGACAGCAGGTCTTCTGCTGGGAGCACGTATGACAGCAGGAGCTGTTTTTAGAAAGTGTTCACAGAAATGCCTCCACCTGCAAAATGTGATGCTGTGCTGAAGAAATCCTGAAATAGACAGAGAGGGTGATCGGACATGTCTGTGCATGCAGAGAACCACCTCCGAGGATGTCAACTGGTGCAAGGAAGCCCGAGCGAGGTGTGGGGTCCGCTACGATTCTGTGCAGAACGTCACCTCTCAACACGGGATGTAACCTTCTGTAGATCTCCGGCACCCAGGTGGGCTGACCGACCTCTTCCCTCCTACTGCTCATGGACCTCTTACTGCTCATGGACTTGGACCAGCGTGAAGCTCTCAAGCTTTAAATGACATGATGAAAATCTCAGCTCAGTCCCCAGCCAGGTGCTCTGGATCACACTCCTGGTGCAAATCAGTGGAAAATAACAAGCTATGGAATAAAATTTGGAATGATAATAAAGCAAGGATATGGTGATAATTTGCCCTGAATAAATTCTCCTGAAGCTCTATAAAGAGAAAACATTTTTCTGCTTCAAGGAGAACAATCTTCTCACTGTACTTCCCAGCACAGTTCATCTGAACGCCCTGCCAGTGCTCACTGCTCACAAGCTCTACCCCATCCCCCCCCCCCATTGGCCCCCATTGTCCTCCCCCTGCTTTAGAACGCGAGAGCCACTGAGGGTCTGAGCATGACGGAAGAAAAATGCCGGTTTAGCAGCGACGGCTGCTGTGGTGGACGAGGTCATTGCTGAGCAACGAAGCTGTTAATTATTCCAAAAATAATTAGGTCCTTAACAATGACACAAACAAAACATAATTAGGTCCTTAACAATAACACAAACAGTCTCGCTGTTAATGTTATATGGTTAAAACTTCATCTGGGGGAAAAGGCAGAAAGGTAACAAAAACTGCTATCTATAGAGGTTACAAGACAAAATTGGAGATTTAAAAAAAAAAAAAATAAATAATAATAATAAACTTCAACATAGCTGGCCACGCCCACTCTCTTGCGGGGCCAGGCAGAGTGGGCGTCACATCCTTCATCTGATGCTCTGAAGCTGCATTCATACTTATTGTATTTCTAATTATAATCCTCCAAAATAACTGTAAATGGAATGGGGTTTTCCAAAAAAAAATAATAAGCTTCTGTCCTAGACACAAAACGACACTGGAAAATGCGCATTAGCATGATGATGTACACAGGAAATGGCTCCATTTAGGGTACAAGAGGAAAAAGGCCAGAACAGATATGCTTCGCCGTGGTCTGAGTGCTTATTTTGCACTAGAAGTATGGTTGAGATTCCACATTCGCATGCAAAGTATTAGCAGCAGTGTAATGGAAAGGGACAGGAAGTGGGGAATGGCTTCCATCTCAGCATCTGCGTGCAGCAGGCAGTAAGGCACAAGCTGCCCCCCTTCTGAAGGTGGGCTCCCAAAGGATTTTTAATGACATATCATTTGCTCCTTGAGTATGAATGGATGGCCTCAGGAAAGGATCCAACTTAAGGTTCCAGGCCTCCACCCAGGACCTCAGCGCCAAGCTTTATGGTCCTTCTTCAGCTCCCACTCCAGCTTGAGGACATAAATAAATAAAGCTCACCGCCCCCCCCAATCACAGAAAACATCCATCACTGCTTAATATTAGGTGCGGAGGGATAATATCATTTGAAAGGATGCTGGAACATGTAATGCTGTCAGATCAATGGGGGGGGGGGGGTGCGGACATGGCAGGCAGGCATCCACTGGCCCTGCGACAGGAATGCAGTGGGCCCTGCATCCGCCGGAGAGGCCTCCCTCCTCGGGACCAGCCGTGGACAACGGGAGCCTTTGCTTTGCGAGTGGTGGGACTCCACGGCATGTCCCCCCCGCCGGCCAGAGGCATGCGACCCCTGGCCCGGCGACACCCACCCGGGGCCCTGAACAATCCCCCCCCGGCAGCATTCACAGCAGGTCTGCGACTCCCACAGGCTTGGTGAGAAAGCGGCTCACTGTTCTGCAGAGCTGATGTTTAATTCATGATCAGCCTGCAAGGGATCGTTGGATTGCAGGCGCCCGTGCTGTAGATACAGAGATACCCATCATCGTCCCGGGGTTAGGAACTACTCCACCTCCCCCAAAGGCAAGACAAGGTGTAACCTCCATGTACCATTAACAGCCCACACCTGTCTCGTGTCCCATGATGCACTGCTGCGTCACTGACACCAACAGACAAACATGCAAGAGTTCACCCCTGCAGGTCAGAGAGCTCACGGGAAGGTGACTCACGTGATCCGAGGCTGCAGGCTGCCCCTTTGATCTGTTAGCCTGGATGCTACTTCAAAATCCATTAAAGTACTCAAACAGGGAATGACAGCATGCTCTCAGCACTTCGAGTGTCCGCATATTCAGTGCTCCTCTATCAGACCTCCCTGATAACAGTAGCAACGACGGAGCCACGACCCCTGAGAGGTTCACGTAAACAACCGCCAGATGAGGAGACCTGATACTACGTGAAATCGGATGCAGCCCGTCAAAAGCAGCCTGGCATGGACGAGACGCTTACAACGCACTTACCGATCAACGCCGGCTATTTATTTATTTATTTTTAAGCAGAGCCTACTTTCAAGCTATAAATTAGGGTGTAGCACCATGACAAGGCATCTCTCAGTATCAAGGCGTCTCTCAGTATCAAGGCATCTCTCAGTATCAAGGCGTCTCTCAGTATCAAGGCGGCGTCTCTTGCCGCACTGGCCTCACAGCTCGGAAACATTAAGTGCACAAACACCCGCAGAAGTTTTAGCCGCACAAGCTGCGCACGTTTCCACCGGCGACTCCGTGAGAGTTGCGGAGAGATGTGGAGAATTCGTCAAGTAATGAGAAGCCTCTCATACACACACATAACACACACATAAGAAAATCACTGGTCAGTGAGACCGGTGTCCTGTTCGCCTGAGTGAGCTTTCAATGTCCCTGCACAGCCTCTGAAAAGACGATAAGCCAAGAAGTACCACGGCAACACCTCACCTTGAGCTAAACCATCATTTAAACCGAAAGGCTGTAACCTTACTTCCTTGGCTGAATTCATCATGCCTCACAGGGTTGGGTCGGCTTCTAAAAGAGCCCTCGATCTGATAACTGGGTTTTGGTCCCAGTTGCAGGATCACAAACCAAGGCCATCAAAGCTGGAGGGGGAACTGAGCCCAGATTTCTTCATTTTGGTCCAAACCCAGTTGGCACCAGGCAGGAAGATGGTGACTGTCAGCCAAAGAGTTGACATTCTATCTCACCTGAGCTCAGAAAACACCTCCCCACATGGATGGAGATAAAGTACGTGATCCTAAACGCAGATGAGAAACGCCCGCTAACCACTGATTCAAGCTGGGTCCCCTTTCTCGTCTCTCCAGCTGTCAGGCATGATGCCAGAGTACCAGCACAGCAGCGGCAGATCAGGGGCGGTCAGCAGCGTGTGACCTTGAGGGCTGAGCTCAGGCTGGCTTCCCTGCCACCCTGCCCTCACATCGCGAAGGTCGCAGATCCACACTCCGCATCTCTTGAAGATACATGCAGTCCAAGGCATGACCAACGTACTAGAACGAAGTACAACCTGCCAGTTCAGATTATTTAATCAACTAAATGCTGAAAATACCAAAGCACTGTTTGTGTTTAGATGTGAACGATCAAGCTACAGAGAGGCTGCAACAGAGAATCTTTTATGGGCTGGAATATCGCTCAGCCCAGTTTGGTGTAGACTGATGGGGTCCATCTGTTTGTTCATGTAAAAACGCAGCCCCTTTATGAAAGTGACCCTGGGGACCTGGGGTGTCGGAGTGACAGCAGGCCTGCCGTGTTGCCGTGGGTCCTGCCAGTGCTCCTGAATGCCCCTGGGGTCTGTACCAGCTAGCGCTAGCTGCAGCTGCAGGGGCAGGAAGAAGAAGGAAGAAGAGTGCCTCGAACCCACGGATTCACACGTGGCACAGGTCTAGGTCTAGGTCTAGGTCTGCGTCTGCGCATCCATCACGCAAATGGAAGCTTTGTCTCCCCCCGCACCCTCCGCACCGTGTCTTTTGTTGGGGGCCCGGAGGCCTTAATAGCACAATTGTGCCACGGCTTAAATGGACGCTAATTGCGGTGGCAGCAGGATTGGAGGTACGAGCAGCTCTCTGCTGTAGGGGGCAGCTTTGCCCCCGACTTCTCTCAGACACAAAAGGAGGGTGTGGTGCCCCCTCCCACTGTGCCCCCCTGAACCCCCCGCCAGGCTTATTGTCTAGTCACCACATCGTATATCGCCATATACTGACCTTTCAAATTCCAGGCGACAGCCAGATTAATCATGTCAGATAAGGTTAGACTGCTTATAAAAACAAGTTTAATCCCATTAATTTGCATACATGACCTCTAAAAATGCTGAACACTTACACTTAAATAATTTGACATTTGTTAAATGCCAGAAATCCTCAGAAATCTTCTCTCCTTTCTATGTTTAAATCTGAAATGTTTTCCAACATAATAATTATGCTGTGATATAGATGCTTTTGGAACCCTTATCCTTTAAGTTAAAAGTATTCACACTGTAATTTGTACCTGACATTAAAATGGTTCTTTAACGTATCATGATAAAAGTGACTATAGGTGACAAAGCAAACCACAAAGCGAGAGGAAAGTGAGCCCAGAGAACCGAACAGGAACAAGGATGCTTAAATGCTAAAGAGAGAACCAAACAGGAACAAGGATGCTTAAACGCTAAAAAGAGAACCAAACACGGACAAGGTTGCTTAAACGCTAAAGAGAGAACCAAAAACGAACAAGGATGCTTAAACAATAAAGAGGGAACCAAACAGGAACAAGGATGCTTAAATGCTAAAGAGAGAAGCAAACAGGAACAAGGATGCTTAAACGCTAAAGAGAGAACCAAACAGGAGCAAGGATGCTTAAATGCTAAAGAGAGAACCAAACAGGAACAAGGATGCTTAAACGCTAAAGAGAACCAATCAGAGCGGAGGAATGAGGTGCCGAACAGAAAGACACGTCACTCACATTCATGGGGCTGAAGTGTCTGATATTTGTAAGAGTTTTTAAAATGTTTCAGATGCAGGCCTTGTACTATATTTTTTTATATATGTAATGTGTGTGTGTAGAGTTCTGTGCAAGAGCCTTAGGCAGCCAAAGAAAATGTTTAAATGACCTTCCTGTTGGTTTAAAGCTATGCTACTAAACCTGTCAAAGCGTATCAGTTTAGCCGTTTCAAAGCCTCTATTAAAATCACCCCCGTGTTTGCAGCAACTGTCCAGTACAGCAGTGTTTCCTGACCACCAGCACGCCTTGCATGCCTAATAAATACATCAGTGAGCTGGTGGTGAAATCTAGGAAATACATGGAATTTCCAGGGTGCCCCTGAGGAGAGGTTTGGGAGCTGATGTGATCTTCATCTAGACATCCAAACACATCTCAGTAAGTTTTGGAGAACAAAAGAAATTCTTGGTTATTTTTATTGTGTTACTGTTAAAGTGCACATGTTCTACTGTTATGTTTTATATATAAAATATATACTTATTATCCAAAGTGGTCTTAAACATTTTCTTTGACTAAGACTTTTTTCACAGTACTGTGTGTATAAATACATACAATACACACACACACACACACACACACACGGCTGTCAAACTAATGCTCCTGGAAATATTATACGTATAAATCCTGAATGTGGTCCCTTCAGACCACAGGAAGCGCCGAGAGTCGCCCCCACAGAATCGGGGGGTGACCGCGCGTTGGAATCGGCAGGCGCACATAAGAAGGTATATAATTCATTTATCTTAAAATGATGAGCTGTCGGAACAACAACAATACCCCCCCCCCCCCCCCCCCCCCCCCCCCCCCCCCCCCCCCCCCCCCCCCCCCCCC
>JAODJU010000138.1:8694133-8710671 GCA_026776725.1 Gnathonemus echidnorhynchus | reverse complement strand
ATCTAATCCCTACTCCTCTCACACACCCACCCAACCTCTACAATCTCCATCCTCCTACACTCTCTCCACCTCTCCAAAAACATCTTGATTAAAAGCCCAACTTTGTGTGACTTGTCTCAGTGCAATCAAGTTCGCCACAGGGGATTTGTCCCTAAACTTCCAGTTGTTCACCCATACAATGTGTGTGCAAAGTTAGAAAGAGATCCTTCAAATACCTTTTAAGTTCTCATGCTAATATAAAAGTGTATGCAGCAGGAGACTGGTTCTAAAACCGTGTGTTCCCTGTCCGGGGAATACAATAATATATAGTATAATAATAGTATTAAAATTACAAAGGGAGATTTGTCTCTAAAGCCACAGCATTCATGGGGGAGAAGACTGTACCTACATGATACCAACCAGCCAGAGAGGTACGACTCCATGATCCCATGGTTATCCTCCATGGCCGCGGTCAGACCTGTCCATGCCCTTCCCACACATGCTTGCCACTCAAATGGCACATGGCTCAGTGTAACCATTTTGGCCTGAGCCAGGCTGGTCAATAACGTGCATCCCAGTGCACACCAACCACAGGGCTTGCTTTTGGTGTCAGAAGCAGGTCCCAGTAACCCTAGTCCAGACTGGGACCTCTGATATACTCTGATATCTGCTTTTAAGAGGAAACCAGAGGGTGTGGTCCAACTTCTCGGCCTCCCTGGGAAAGCTGAAACCAGGGCACTGAATTATACTTGGTGTTCAAATCTAGGATTCAAGAGGAACAATGGGGATTACAGTCTGGCCATGGAACCGAGGTCCAGCAGAATTCATGGAAATAAGGCAACCTAGTGCCTTGTGGAAATGGAGCAGGAATATGACCATGTGTCCAGGCAGATACTGCAGGAGATGCCCCTGGGCTGTGGCTGGATGCCATCGTGTCCCTGTATGAACGCAGTAGAATTTGCGTCCGCATGCTTGACACGCATTCAGGGTCATGCAGTGCGAGTGTTGACCTCCTGCAAAGGTGCAGCTTTTCTCATCCCGTCCGTAATTTTCATGAACGAGGTAACGAGGTGCAGCTGAGGCTGAAATGGCGGGCTGGGGGGGGGCGGTCCTGCTACTGGCAGATGACAATGTGCCCCTCGGCGCTTCATCCGAGCAGAACCTCCGGTGCATGCTCGAGCCGCCCGACGCAGAGTGCGAATCGTCAGGGGCGAGACTCAGCACCTCCAAATCTGAGGCCTTGGTATTCCATCAGAAAAGAGCTGATTGCTCCTCTAAGGTGAGGGCCAGAGTCTACCTTAGGTGAAGGAGTTTAAGTGCCTAGGAATCTTGTTTACGAGCCATGCAGAGAGGGAGCATGAGCGAGGCAGGCGGACCGGTGACCGGCCGTAGTTTCACGGGCGCTGAGCGTAGAGAGGATGCATCTTTTCACCTCATGTGCTCTGGGTAATGACTGTAACGGCAAGGTTGCAAGTGCAGGCGGCTGGAATGAGGTCTCTCTGTCAGGCTGGTGCTCGGCGATAGGCTGAGGACTCTGGAGATCCGGACTGTGAAACAAAGCTGCCGTTTCTTTCAAGGTAGTTGAAAGTAAGTCCTTGGGAAGTCTGCGGGCCCTTCCACATCTCTTAGTTAAATCCTGGTATCTTGCCGTCTTAAGCTGACAATGGCACCTCTAGTGGTTAGCAGAGAATAGTGCAGACCAAAAAAAAAAAAAACGGGCCAGCCAATCCCATCATCACACGAATGCCGCCCTATATTCATAAGTTCATATCAAGACCAAGCTGACAGACAGGTAATACACCACTGTGTTACTGCAGATGAAGCATTAAATTAAATCGGGGGGGGGGGGGGAATCCAAAGAGGCGAGTTTAAATTGAGACGCCAGAAACCCTGAAGATACGCGAGCAGGGGGCAGAGTGAGCCGACAGTAACTACATTCTGGGGGAGAATGCAGAAGGATTAGGGGACGTGCTGTGCAGACATAAGGTAACGCAGACTAGACGGGCCGTCGGCACGGGTGGATGCAGCAAAACCGTGAGACCGATCTGGGGGGGTGGAGGGCCGAGCGGCCGGTGGGGGGCAAAGCGTGCTGGCTGTGTGTGTGCACACGGTGCCCCGAGCTCCTGCTAATGGACTCCTAATGTCTTTTTAAAAAGCTGACGATTTGGCGTCTGCCTGTTTACTCGGGTCTGCTAAGTACACAGCTCAGGGCGGCACGGGTCCGAAAGCCGGGTCCGGCTAATGGCCCGGAGCAGATTGCAGGCTCAAACAAAGCGACACGCACCCACGCAGCCATGCACCGGCCTTAAGCTCGGCACCCTAAATACACTTTGACTGCCGGCTTGCGGCTGCCCTCCCTGCACCAAACCGTGGCAGCAAATGGTCTCCAAAATGTCACCGTGAAGAAATTTCACTGGTCACACGGAACATCAGAAGCCTCTCACAACCCTGGGCTGAGTGAGATACATCCGTCAGAAATGCATTACTGTGAAACAAAAAACAACTTCTCTGGTCTAAAAAACCCCAAAACTAAGAGAAACACAATAAAATCCCTTAAAATCCATCTCAGGCTCTGCAGGATACAATGACTCAACACCTCTGTATCGGTTACTTGAAAATTGAAAATGTGAAAACACAGACAGCCAAACAGGTCTTCTGCAGGTCTTAAAAATAATTAAATCATTAATCATCCCCTGATAATATGATCTGTTCCACCAGATGGCCAAAATCTAAAATCCTGTTTAGGCTACCCTGAGAGCCAGGAAAACCATAATGAAAAAAGCAAATATGCGCACACACACACACACACACACACACACACACACACGCACGCACGATACAGATATTAATGAGATAATGAGGTTACTGAGATCATGTCTCTTCAGGGTGTATCTTAAAAAGGGCAACTCTGATTATAATGGATAAGGACGGTCTTGGTGATTATGGACTGAGACTGAGTTTAAAATAGTGAAAAGGTGTTGGGGGGTGGGGGGTCGGGGGATTACACCTCCAGCAATATTCAGAAATAAACAGTGATGTCATCATGAATCAAAAACCAGCCTGAAACAAGAAGTCATAACAAAAGAAGGGGAAAGTGTTTTTTTTTTTAATAAAAAATTTAACCAGTTCAGTTAAATGGCATAAAAAATCTAGTATAAGCTTTAGGAAGATGGATGGATTTAATCAGAGCTGAAAATTAAAAAAAAAAGTATTTTAAATGGCAAATTGTTCAGACAGAGAAGCGAAAAATGCTTCACCAGCCTGCAAAAAAACTACATTATAATACGTTTTGATTAATCAAAAATGTTAAAATGTGTTTCAGCCAGGGCTCTTTTAAGATAAAGAAAGAAAATGGACTCAGCAGTGAGTCTTTAAAGGCCAGAGCACATGTGGCAGCGAAGGCCAGGAGGGATGGGGTCATCAGCCTGACGCCAGAAGCCAGATCAGCGCGTCTTACACAGTCAGGACTGTTTACCTTCCTCAGCAGTTACCTGGCAACACCCCCCCCAGCTCTGGCATGACACCCCAAGCAGCTTCCGTCCGGACGGCAGACAAAATGGCTCTTCTATCGATTCAGCACTCATGGTAACCAGGTCGGCTTGTTTTTGCTCTGGTTTAATTGCCTGCTTCAATTCACCCTCCCTTCATTTACCTGTGGCAGAGTTTGCTACTCAATGATGAGCGAGACAGAACAGCCTGATGAACTCGGGGGGGGGGGTCTGTATGGCTGAAGTGTGTGTGTGGGTGACGGGGAGTGTGTGTGGGTTTAGGCTGTGTGTGTCTGTCTGTAAAACAGGACTGACATGTACCATTCACCACGGTACTGTAATAACAGGTAAAAATGCTCACGTCAGCCTTATTTTTATAGTTTAGCCATTCAAAGCTTCTCCGGTCAACTGCATAAATACAAGGTCAAACAGCAGTGTCCATCCGTCCACCCATCCATCCCAGGGTTGCTGTGCATCCTCTCATCTATCACAGGCAGCTCAGTGGATGCCCTGATGCCAGAAAGCTTCACACTAAGCCTTATACATATATTGATCCACCCATAAAATTATCAGATTTGCGAAATGAGACACGCAGATCTTCCTGTCAGTTGTATTGAGGACATTTGTATTGCAAATTCAAAAATAATTTGCTGACAAACTGAGTTTCACTTTGGGAAATTTCGAGTTTGCAAACCCGATCATTTTAAGGGGGCTTCTAGCTGCCTTTATTACAGCATGTCCCAAATAAGAGGGGCTATTTCCAATTCCACATACAGGCTGGACTTCAAAGGGTAAAGTTTGAAATTAGATGTGTTGCCGTCACGGTGAAAACAGCAATGCAGGTGCAGGGTCCTCATTCCTGGTGAGACGTTCTGTGACAGCGAGGTTCTCTGTCACCGGCGAGACGTTCTGCGATGCCGAGGTTCTGTCACGGCCAGCAGGAAGTACCCTGAATGATCAGTCTTACTCTGACTCATGCAGGACTACCACACGCGTGCCTTTCTGCCCGATGTAGTGAGTAGAAGCAGATCAGAAAGGCGTTTGAGCGCAGTCTACCGGGGCAGCATGTAACCATGCACGTCACACTCAACTCACCCCTGTTTATAACGCACAGAGCTTCAAGTCCTTAAAATGTCCACTTTTAAATATTTATTCTCCAACCTGACCTTAATACTACACTCTGAGATTGATCGCTTTATGGATTCCGTCAAAGGATGGAAAAATGTTTAACTGGGTCCACGCAGAAGTATAAAACGGAAGAGGACGGCACAAGCTTGGTTCTGTTCTCTTTCCTTTATTTAAATAAAAGGCTGCTCTGCTTATCAGCCCCACCAAAGGCTGCCATTAGCACCAGGCCCCTGAACACGATCGCGTGCCGTCGTTCACGTAACTGCTGCCTTAATTGGCAGCACCAGACCAACAGCAAGACACGTCCTTCCTCTGCACCTGCAATCTGTTGCAAAACACAGTGTAGCTGGATAAAAGTGACCTTTCTTTTTTTTTTTTTTTTTTTTTTTTTGGGGGGGGGGGGGCTTTTTCTTCTATGTATGGTTGTACTTTGGATGCACTCCTGGACCAATCCACACATGGGGACCCACAGAAGGACCTGTACCTGTGTCATTCATCCATATCAGCAGGTCATGAGGACAGAGAGAACAACAGGCTGCTTTTAACCAATGAGAGTGCAGTATTGGGGTAGGACTGTGCACAGGTCGACAGAGGTCACCACATTCCCATGGTGCAGTCACCAACAGGGCGGCGCTCTCCCTCCAGTCCTGAATGCCACAATGGTCAAAAATATCAAGGCAACTAGCTCAACCTCTCTCTCTCTTTCTCTCGCTCTCTCTCTCTCTCTCACTCACGTGTGCAGACACACAAACACACATACACGTGGATAACTGACATTTTTGTCTAATGTAATGGTTTTAATTATTATATTTACATGCCTTCCATTAAGTGTATAATTAACCATAATCAAGCTAAGAGAAACATTGCGTTGGAAACGGTGGAATAACTGGCTCCCAGGCTCAGCCCAGGTACCCGCGGACTGGAATGGCGGGACATGCAGGCTCAGCAGGAGAACAACAATAAAAAACAAAAGGAAAATTGTCAAAATCCAGACAATACACAGGGGTTGGGGGCAGAAAAAGGAAAATAGAGGAAGGGGGAGGGATTATATAACAATAAACAGCTGGGAACTGAAAATACTGTGCTTTTCGGATTAATTAAAGTCTCTGTGAATCATAGAGATTGAAAGTGACTATTTATTAATTCTCTTATCTAAAGTAACTTCAATTTAATATTTTACTTTATATTTTTTTAAGGAGATTGTTCCTGTTATACAGGTCTGGGGGGCAGCAACAGCTGGTCTGCTCCCAGGTTTACAGCGAATCCTCATCTAAGCAAGTACAGCACCACTAATCAAAGGGAGAATGGCATTCTGACACGCCACCAACACATCGGCATAGGAGGCAACTAGCTGTCGCCCCCTACTGGTGATTTTCAACACCGCAGCACACGGACGCTGCATGGAGAGCTACCCTGTAATTCTTCAGCGCGCTGCGGACGAGCTGCTTACCAAAAACTTCGTTGTCGTCATCTGCTTTTTCCGAGGGCTGGCTTGCTCCAGGTTGAGGAACCGAAGTCTAAAAAAAAAAGAAAACGAAATGGGAAACCATAGCAACCAGGGCAGTTCTCCCCTGTTCCCCCTCAGCGCCCCCCCTCACCCCCTCTAGCACTCACAGTAATCCATTCTATCTGACCGTCACGATAAACATGGCACGTATTCATCTACCTGTTTGTTCAGATCGCTAACGGAGCCTCTGGCATGTTACCATCTGTGACATGGGCTGTATATCAAAAGGAAGCTGATGTTCCAGGAGTCTTTTCATTTAAAGTTTTAAGTTCAGGTTTCAAGTTTTTTTTTTTTTTGTGACGTATTCAGGGAACATTGTGAAATTCTTGGGCAACAGTTGTGGGGAAGGGGGGGGGCAAGATGTAATGCTGGACAAGACTGTGTAGGATAAGTGTGCATTATAAGAATACAAATAAAATAATAATAAGCGTAATTAGCAATGAACAGGCTTAAGCAGTGCAAAGTGGGGATGAATGCAGCTGCATGTTTTGGGGAAAAACATCACTGCGATATTTGATTTTTTGCAATGAATATTGTGATATTCACAATACAAAAAAGGAGTTGAAAACTGACCAACAGAACCTGCGTAAGTGGTGGTGTGTCTGTGAGCTGTGCCAAATGACAGACAGTGCCGACAAATCACTAGTTTTCTCATCAATACTACGGAATCCAAAATATTTTTTATGCTTTTCTCCTCCTCACTCATGTTTGCTAAATTGCTCACAAAGTGCCACAGTCTGAGTGAGTCGGACAGCAAGGATGAAAATGATGACGATTGGCTGAGAGAGTGCAGGCAGAGCTCATGCGTAAGTGATTTTTTTTTTTTTTAACGTTAGATAATCTTGAAAATAATCATTAAAATTGCAAAAGCATGCCGTTTTCTTTCCTAAGACAACAAAAATGTCTTAGCGTAACTTATCGATGGTCTCTTTGCGATCCTTGCCATGTGACAACTGCATGCAGCGCTGACATTAACAACGCGCATGGTGCAGGCCAGGCCTGGGGTAGCTTTGCATGACGTGCAGCAGCGCTGCTGTCCGGCAGAAGGTACGGGTTCTGCCAGGTTCTGCAGCAGGCTCTCCCCTTAGGCTGTCAGGACAGTGAATTCTCTGCCTCCCACCCTAACCATTCTGCAGGGTACTGACTCCGCCCTCCTGGACTGGCACTGATCACTAACTAGACTCGATCTTGTCACAAACTCCTGTCTTGAACACTTGTGACTCAAAAAACTTTCCTGAGTCCATCTGAGTTCGTAGCATATGTCTGCAGCCTGCAGTATTCAGCCACAGTACCACCACCCCCCCCCCCCAATTTCTTAAATTAGCTTCAGTGTTTTTCAACGTTGTGCACGCACCCACAGTCGAATCACATCCTCATCATGTCTATCAAGTCAGCAATTATCCATCTTGCATACATAAACCATAAGGAGTTTCTGTCCAATACATCCAGTAAAAAGAAGCACACTGCAGAATGTAAATATTGCAAAGCATCAATATACATGTTGTCTGGTATAATTTCCCATTTCTACCGGAAAGACAACATATAGACAGGAGCTTAATGCTAGCAAACTGACCTCGTCAAGAGGCAATGACTCACCAAGCATGCAGCCAAAATTTGCTTTATATGGCAATCTACCGATAGCTATCCGGCTAACTGGCTAATGTCTTATAATATTATTATAATAATTATTACTATTATACTTTATTAATCCCCATGTTGGACATTCTTTTTCATATTGCTCACGTCTCCAGATCAGGGGTGGCCAATCTTACCCGCAAAGGGCCGGTGTGTATGCAGGTTTTTGGGGTAACCTTTAGGTCAGCTGTTCAAACCCAGGTGTGAGGCCTCTTCAGCCAATCAGTCCTCTAACCCACACATACAGCAGCCCTTTTTGAGTAAGATTTTTGCACTTTAAGTATTGTGAGCACCGGCCCCCTGCCAGTGTTGCTGTATACTGTGGTTCCTGGGGCAATGCCACCTTGTACCACCCTATACTTACGTATGGCCTGTATATGAATGGTATCAGAATAAAGGCCACTTGTCGTCACTTGGCTATAAAGTGTTGGAGGATACAATAGGGTGGACAGGTACATGTTTTGTATGACCCGATGGCTTGAGGGAATCAACTGTCTCTTGAATGGGTGGTGCAGGGAATGCTGCACTGGAAACGCTTCCCAGTGGCCATGAGCGTCAGGACAGCGTGAGCTGGGTGGATGCCATTCCTGATGATGACGACTTCTGGCAGCAGGAGATGTAGATTGATTTTAGCTGTGAAAGACCTGTGCTGAAGATGTTTGAAGCTGCCCAGACAGTTCTTTGCGGTAGTTTGAGGTCCAACGCGGTTAGGATACGCAACCACATCATGACGCAGTCAAGATGCTCTCAATGGTATAGTGAGAGAAGTTCAACAAGGTTTTGGTTTCCAACCCAAGGCTCTTCAGCCTCCTCAGGAAGAACATCCTCAGCTGATAATACAGCTGATGTTTAGAGACCATGAGAGGGACTTTGTGATCTAGACGCCCTGGAACCTGAAGCTGCTGAGTAGTGAGAGGTGAAGGCCTCTGGTCTTCCTGAAGTCAACGATAATTTCCTTTGTCTTCTTTATGTTCAGGGAAAAGTTGCTTTTCATGGCATCATACATTCAGGTCTTTTATCTCCCTCCTTAAGCAGCCTCCTCATCGTTACTGATACGGCCAATCATGGGGGTGTCGTCAGCAAACTCGATGATGCCTTTGCCCTCATACTTTGCCATATAGTCTTAGGTGAACAGACTGCAAAACAGTGAGCTGAGGTGGCAGCTTTGTGAAACGCCAGTACTGACGATTAATGTGGATGATCTCCTGTTGGCAGTTCTCACTGTTTGGGGTCTATATGTTCAAACATCCATTCTCAAGGAGAGCAGATCAGACCAGGATCTCTTAGCTTTGACAACAGGATGGATGGCAAAGTGGCGTTAAACACCAAACTGAAGTCAACAAATGGCATCCTGATGTACATGTCCTTTTCTACATGCCCGAGGGTGGTGTCCAGGGTGAGTGAGATTGCATCATCCACGGATATGTTATGCAGGAATGTGCACTGGAATGAATCCAAGATTGTGGGCACGTGGTGGTTAATGTACGATACTTCAAAACTATAAAGGTTAAAGTGTTGAGACCGTAGTCATTTACATTTACATCCTCGGCATTTGGCAGACGCCCTTAGCGAGAGCGACTTACATAAGAGCTTAGAAGTTATTTAGGGAGCTTTCGTTGGCAAAGGCATGATCGTGGCCTTCTTGAAGTACAACGGCACGGCACAAAACAGACAGGCACTTGCTGAAGACACTGGAGTACACCTATGACCGCTGCCCAGCACAGGCCTTCGTGACGCATGACGAGATGTTGTCAGGGTTGGCAGATTTGTGAGATCTAACCTCTTTGGAGGGTTTCCTCATGTCGGCCTCCCACGCCTGTAGAGTGGTCCTTGCTCGAGATGATGTCACGCTACGATCGCGGCGCTCGCATGGGCCACAGAAGTTATTCAGCGCACTTGGGCGTGATGTGGGGGTGCCTGTAAACGTGGCTGGCAAAGTCCTGTAATCTATTATCGCATGCAGTCCTCCTCTCCGCATGCGACATGGATCATAGTCTCCATATTCTGTCCACACTGTTTCTTATGTCTTTGGAAAGAAAGCCACAACGTGCTCCAAGAAGGTTCAGACGGGTCCATCCAGAACCTGACAAAGTCCGAGTTCATCCAGCTTCATGGAGGAGTCCTTGAAAACGGACCAGCCACATCTGGGCTTGAAGTCTGAGTTCAGGTTCAGGTGTCCAGCACTGCACTTCCCTCCCCACCAGCTACGCATGTTCCAAATTTACTTCCTAGTTTGCTTAGACGTGACATTTTGTCCCCCTGAAACTTTCTGTTTGTACATGTGCTGTTCCTCTAGTCAACGGACAAAGAAGATGTTTGTCGGAATAATTTTCTGGGTTACTACACATGAGACACGTCTGCTGATGTAACGCAGGACAGCCCCATGCGTGGCTGTACTCCCCCGCACTTACAAACGTGAAACTGACAGTGACACGTGTTTGCTGCGAGTGTCGGGCACGGCGGGCTTCTGCAGACGCGCCTGCGGATCCGGCAGCGGCCGCATGCCACAGCAGCTGCGAGCTCAGACGTCGGAGGGGAAACTGCTGCATGGATGCAACCGCAAAACTCCCGTCATGATGACAAGAATCAGAGAGTAGAACTGAAAAGTAAAGATGCAGCATTTTAAGGTTACGGAGATGAATCTGAAAGTCCTTTGGGAGATTTAAAATAAAATATGCACTCTTCCCGATGACTGTGCTGACTGAAATGCATTGTAATTTGGAGGGACCGCCCCCCCCACGAGAACCTCTGCTGGGGGGCTGAGGAAGGCCACTTCCGAAGCGTAATGTCACAGCCACAGGCATCTTTGCCAATTTGTTTTCCGGAGCCATAATTTAACCATTAGCCTTGGCTGTCCTGCGGGGGCACCGCTGTTAAAAAGAATTCCATGTGTATGTGAACGGATTTGGTTACAATCGAGCGGAACAAATTCTACCACTGCAAGCCAAGTCTCTTTGGGGAAAAGCCTGAGAACGCAAAAGTCATGAGTCATGCAGCTGAGATTTTTGCCAAAGGTAAATGACAAGATAGGCTCCCGTGTGGCACAGTCTGCAGGGGTCAAAGGTCACGCGTTGGACCTGTGCAAGCTTGCTCTGTTGATTTCTCTGTCGCTCTGTGTGTCGCCCTGCGTGTCAGAGGATTCAGGATGCCAGACTCCGTCTTAGAGCGGCGTGCTCCGGCGCTAATCCCGCAATCAGCCTGATGACAGCGACACCGCTGGTGAGCTGCCCAACGAAACGAGCAGCTGTCTGAGGATGACGCACCCTGTTGTCAGGCGTCGGGGGATCTGCTGACTCTGGCTGGGGGGGGGGAAGGGGGGTTGGCACAGGTGACATGTGGAGATGATTGTGGGAAACGCAGCTCTGGGGCAGATAGACGACGTGCTAATCGGGTGATTAGAAGCAGGCTGCTGCAGTATGAGACACACTGCCTTTCTACCTTCTTACTACCATGCAATCATAATAAAACTAATAATAAGGAAAATAAGAGAGGTTCTGAAAGAAAGGTGCTGGGTTAGGTTAGGGTTAGGGTTAGGTTAGGATTAGGGTTAGGATTGGGGTTAGGCTAGGATTAGGGTTAGGATTAGGGTTAGGATATCTCCCTCACCTGCTGGTCCACGACACCTTTCATCACCGTCTAATCCTTACAGATTTGATTTACTACTCTGGCTGAATGTGGGTGACACTCACAATGTGTGACAGAAACACAGATGGACTGCATACCACAAGTATTGGGTCGGCACAGGGGGCGGGCACACACTTGCAACTGAAATCCCAAAGGCCAGGCTGCCTGATGGACACAGTTAGCATCCAGTCAGAGAAACTCTAACTGGGGTCTGCCTGAGGCAGGATGCATTTTGCATGTATATGACCTCATCAGCGTATACCACCCACTCATTAACCAAATTAAGCCATGTTATTTTATAGTTTTATAAACTTAAAATTTTTACTAGAAGTTTTGCAAAATTTTAAAAATGCTTTTGGAAAGTAATGGACAAAAGAAGACAAAGCCTTAGAAAGACGCAATAGCACACGCGTCTCAGTCAGCCCTGCAAAAGTGCACACTCGCGCACACACACACGCTCTCGAGAGGCAGACTCTGCTGATGTCATACGTCCGCCAGCCGCCCACCTTCGCCCACCAGGCCGGGGTCACCATGACAACGGCAGCAACCTTTACGGGAAGGCTGTTCAAACGCATTTCTGCAATTACAGATGGTAGAGGCAGATAAACAAGGCCTGGCAGGTGAAGGGAACCTGACACCCACTCCAAGAACTAATACCCGATGACCTCCTTATGAATATTTAGAAATGCGCGCATGCGCGGTACAGACGCGCGTGGTCTCCGTTGGGAGGCTCCAGGCTCTTCTTTCCAGACCACCCACTTTCAAAAGCCATAGGCTGAGTTTCAGCCCGTATGGGCCCGTCGTGATCCTCAGCGAACGCGCCCACTCCACGGCGTGTCCGCGAGGCGATGACCGTCTGCGGAGGACGACTTGGCTTTGCTCTGGGTCCAAATGTCCAAAATGTTTTTGAACTTTCTGGGCTTGTGAAACCATTGCGAGAGGCCAGTTGTTTGACTAGTTCCTTAACTGCCTCTCAAAATGGAGGGAATGGTCTTGGGTCGCCACCATCACCGGCGTGTACGTATGCATGCAGCGATCTCTCCGGTGCTCATACGGCCCGGGAGCGAGCCCGTGCTGACCGTTAATGCGGCTGACACAATGTAATGTTATTTCAGAGCGGAACAAAAAGCTGAATTGGAATTAAGCAGGCTGATGCACAGATACCTGCACGTTAGAGCGTGACACGCTTAAATCCCCCACTTCCTGTCGATGCCCTCCACAGGGCACTGAAGAATGACAGCACTAATGGAAAACAGGAAGTAGAGCTGATTCATGCTTCATACGGAAATATCGCACAACTAACGAGCAGGGCGAACAAAAGAGAAAAGGCCTATTCCGTTTGCTAATTATTCTGCTTAGAGGACACCTCTGATAACACAGCTAGATTCATTTACCTTAACCATTGCTCTGTAGGTAAACGGCGGAATAGGCGGAACTTAAAACCTCCTCATATGTTTTAAGTTCTAGAGAAACAACTAACCAAAATAGACAATTCTCGGGTGTGTAACGCTATGAATCTGGGGCCAAAGGTGATGTGTGAGTTACATTTCAAGCGCAGATGAATCATGTTGCCATTTGGCCCTTGAGCAAAGGCCCTTAAAGGCTGCAGGGACACTGCGTCATTCTGCTCTCTGACACTCACTTCGGACACTTTGGGAATCTGCTAAGTAAATAAATACAGTCTTCTGTGAATTCGGGGGGATAATGATGATAACAACAATGATAACGACAATGATGATGACAATGATAACGACAATGATGACGACAATGATAACGACAATGATGACGACAATGATGACGACAATGATGACGACAATGATGACGACAATGATGACGACAATGATGACGACAATGATAACGACAATGATGACGACAATGATAACGACAATGATGACGACAATGATAACGACAATGATGACGACAATGATAACGACAATGATGATGACAATGATAACGACAATGATAACGACAATGATAACGACAATGATAACGACAATGATGACGACAATGATGACGACAATGATAACGACAATGATGACGACAATGATGGCGATAACAATAAAATCACCACAGTCTGACATTCACCCACCAATTTGCCAGTCTGCATTTTCACCAGCCTGTTTACGCGCCAAAACATCCCTGGGTAATGCGGGGGGGGGTCATGCGCCCAGCAGAGTGCCTCCACCAAGGTGCCTGCCATTTACACAGTGCTACAAATCAACTGAAGGCAGAGGCTGATGTCCCGGCATCAATGAAGAGCATTACATGCTGTTAAAAGTCCGGGAAGCGAAGGGAAACAAATCGGGGAAGCGAAGCTGTAAATCTCAGCGGCTAATCAGGGCCCCCGGCGGGACGGAGCCCACGCAAGCTTCTGAGCCAGGATCTGTGTTTGTGCTGTGATGTCTCAGGTCTGTCGGAGGAGAACCATCCCAAACTATCCCAAAAAGCAGAAGCTACACAGCCAAAGGGTGTGAGGTTCCTCCCTGAGGGACATCCTGTTGGACACGCTGGATTACAGTGGAGGGAGAGAGCTGGGACTGTGACATCACTGCTGTGCACCCTGTCCGGCCCAGAGCATGTCCATAGCCCAAACTGGTGTAGATTGTGTCTCTGGACCCAACTGGAAGTTCTGGAATTGAGAAACGAATGGGAATGCTGCTGAAACCAACTGGATTAGGCTCTGCTCTGCTTCTTAGAATATTGAAGGAGAGCTTCCACAAATCTCCTTGATGGAAAAGGTTCTCCGATGCTAACTGGTACTGACTACGACTCAGTGGAGGTACCCAACCCTCCCCCTGCAGAGCCATGGCCTAATAGACGTAGGTGGCATCCAAAGGCGTGGGGAGGCTGGAGATGCATCTTAGGATGGGGGGGGTTGTCAGGGTTACATGGAGCTGCCTGAGAACAGGAAGCAGAGCAGGAAGCTCCTCCTTTGCACCTCGTCCGGCAATTTCCATAAAATGTCCCCCCCAGTTCCAACAAACTTAGACATCACGACCTCAGAAACATCATTTCTTTGTCTTTGAAGTACGTGCATTTCAAAGAGTTTCAAAACAGAGAGGGAGATGCAGGACGTAAGAGACAGAGAATACCACAAGTAATCCATACGTTTCACTGTGCTTCTCCCGAAGGACTGATCTCATCCTGAGAGTCATTGGAAGGAATCAAGAATCCCATCACTGAACATATGAGAACTTCATCAGACTTTCAGGTTGCTGCTGTCGAACCGTGACAAATCGCTACATCCAAGACCCTTCTGCACCAATTGTGAAAACCTGTGTAAATTTAGGTCAGCACTATTAAAAATGACTGACAAGAAACTAAAAATAAATGTGAGATTTACTGAGTGTGGTGACATTTTTAAAAAGTTTAGAATGAGTGGTCCAATCTGCCCAGTGCATATCAGGGACAGTAAGAGTTTAGAAAAGGAGCTTGTTGCCCCCCCCGCCGCCCAAAACCAATCAGGGCACTCGACATGCTCATCAGGGCCAAGGGTCTGATATGACCCTCAACCTTGCCTGATTTTCAGCCCTCTGGTGCGGGGAAACCCTATGTCGAAGGACAGGAAGTCCACCATACCAAAAATCAACTGATTTATACATGGCAAGAACAGTGGGGAGACCCGGCCTGTGATCTTAAACGCCAATCACAAACGACGCCAGCATTCCGGAGCTGTGACTCTGGGGAGACGTCGTCCTGCTGCCTCGGATCCCCTGCGGATATTCGGATTCAGACCCCAGGGGACTGAGCACCGTGAGGCTGGGAGAAGTGGGGACTGCATGCAGAAACAGCCGGTTTCACAGAGAGAACACGCGTGTGACACGCAAGATCGGAACAGAAGGTCGAAGAGCTGCCACACTTTTAGGCGTGTCATTTAACAGAGGTTAGGTACATACTACTACTGTGTATCTCCATACTACAATAAAATAATGTTATATAACGAAATCCATTTCATTACATAAGCACATACTGTACCTTTTACCCCCCCCTAAAATAAACTGGCTGTTTATTTTAATCTTCATTAAACTGGTGACTTAGATCCCACACAACAGAAAGCAGGGCAGGAAAAACAACACTAATGTGTGATGTGTTTGCCATGATGTGTGACGCACGCCATCTTTCTGTCATGTTACTTATTACCGCTATACTGCATCACACACACGTGACAATCTGAAGTCCCCGAGTAAGCAAACGGATCATTAGTAGTCTGCTGGGGGTCTGAACCTAAACATGCCCAGTTTGGTTGATCTAATATATCCATGGGCGTCTGTGCTATCGATTTTCCCGTTTCCGTTATCTATTAGTCGCCGCGCTGACAGAATTTATTTAACTTATAAATACAGTCCCTAAATATGCTCTCTACTGTGGAGCTGCAGTCCCTGCAGAATTCCAGAACTTTCCAGAATGTTCTGTGGCAGCTTTCTCGGGCCCATGTAGGGTGGCTGTCGGCCTGAAGGACAGCCTCCTGGCCAGGACGGATTTTTAACGGCAAGCGTCTCTCGGCTTGTGCCCATGGGACGCCGACATCAACAGCAGCTCATCTATGAACTTCTGTCATTGGTCACAAACAAAGCGTAACAGGCCGCCATTGGCGGGATGGATTTCTAAGAACCATCCGTCTTCTGACTGTCCCGGGAAGCAGAGGGCACTGGGCGGGGTACACCCTACTCTCCAGTGCCCCCGATCAGCACCATGTCCAGCTCCGAGAGCCTCAGAAAGACGTCGGCGAAGATCGAGGTCCCTGCCTGCGTTACATTTCCATGGAGTGTTTTGCATCTCATATTTCATTGTTCGCTATCGAAAGGTACTTTTGGAGTCAAAGGGAGGAGCACTTTCAAAACTGAGAAGGGAACCAGAAAGGGTCACCCAGCACTCCAGGGCTCCATCCAAACTCTCATTTCTCCCCCTCCATCGCTCTTACCTTTCATCACACAATACAGCATTGAGAATGGAGGGAGTTCGGAGTACGACTGAGCCCTAAATCTGCCGCTGCGGCTGGCAGACCATCGGAAATCAGCTGCTCTCTCATTTGCCCGTTTTCCATGATTAAGACCGACTGGACTGCAGTTTCAGCTCCGCTCACGTCTGGCCCTCGATCTGAGGCTCTGTTCTCATGGTCGCTGAATGAATTATATTTATACCATGAGGGTTTGTGTCCTCTCGCTGCCCACAGTGTC
>JAODJU010000138.1:8656221-8674302 GCA_026776725.1 Gnathonemus echidnorhynchus | reverse complement strand
TAGTGGTATTACAACAAAGTGGAAGCAATTGGGTACAACAGCACCTCAGCCCCAAAGTGGTCGGCCGTGTAAAATCATAGAGCTGGACAACGCATGCTGAGGCGCACAGTGTGCAGAAGTCGCCAACTGTCTGCAGAGTCAATAGCTACGGACCTCCAAACTTCATGTGGCCTTCAGATTAGCATAAGAACAGTGCGTAGAGAACTTCATGGAATGGGTTTCTATAGCTGAGTAGCTGCATCCAAGCCTTACATCACCAAGTGCAGTGCAAAGTGTCGGATGCAGTGGTGTAAACCACGCTGTCACTGGACTGTAGAGCAGTGGAGACATGATCTCAGGAGTGACGAATCAAGCTTCTCTGTCTGGCAATCTGATGGATGAGTCTGGGTTTGGTGGTTGCCAGGAGAACGGTACTTGCCCGACCGCATTGTGGCAAGTGTAAAGTTTGGTGGGGGGGGGATTATGGTGTGGGGATATTTTTTAGGAGTTGGGCTTGGCCCCTTAGTTCCAGCGAAAGGAACTCTTAATGCTACAGCCTTTGAAGCCATTTTGGACAATTTCATGCTCCCAGCTTTGTGGGAACAGTTTGGGGATGGCCCCTTCCTGTCCCAACATGACTGCATACCAGTGCACAAAGCAAGGTCCATAAGGGCATGGATGAGCGAGTCTGGTGTGGAGGAACTTGACTGGTCTGCACAGAGCCCTGACCTCAATCCAGTAGAACACCTTTGGAATGAATTAGAACAGAGACTGAGAGCCGGGCCTTCTCGTCCAACATCAGTGCCTGACCTTACAAATGCTCTCCTGGAAGAATGGTCAAAAATTCCCATAAACACACTCCTAAACTCCTGAGCCTTCTCAGAAGAGTTGAAGCTGTTATAGCTGCAAAGGGTGGACCAACTCCATATTAAAGCCTATGTATTAAAAATGGGATGTCATTAAAGTTCATGTGTGTAAAAGCAGGTGTTCCAAAACTTTTGGAAATATAGTGTATTTATGTGTGTTTAGTGTTTTAATGCTGTTGCAGTTTGAATTAAAACAAACATCTTACACCATATGTACTTAAGTAAGTGCCTTTGGATACTGCACACTTACATATGTATTGCGTCCTTTGGTAGTATATGCAACATTAAAGCTTCTACGTAATGTCACTGAATTCACATGGTAAAATAATACAGTTTATCTGCTTATTAGGGTGGGGTGGAATAATCAAAATTTCCAATAGAGCGGAAAAGTTGTCACTGGACCTCGTTATTAAACGTGCAAAATATCTTTGAAATAGGTTAATATTTTCAGGTTCCGCAACACGATCGAAGTTTTCACCTGTCACATCAATGCGCAGATCCACGGTACGCATCATAAAATATTAACCTATTTCAAAGATATTTTGCACGTTTAATAACGTGGTCCAGAGACAACTTTTCCCCGCTATTTGAAATTTTGATATTTTTTTTCACCCCACCCTACTGCTTATTCAGCTGGATTTTCTTTAAATTATTAAGTGACTCATTTGCAGAGTCCCGCATAATGATTCAAAATCAAGTACTTCACAAGGAATGAACCACTAACATTCTGTCAAGTTTCTTTACCATTATGCCACCTGCAGTCAGGGAATGGTATAATGTTTTAGACCCTCTGTCTGATAATAACCCTGCAGTACCCTGTCTTGGGTGTTGTGTTGCTCTGTGGGTTAGGAATCTGTGTCTGAGACTGGAAGGTTGCCAGTTTGAATCCCTTGGCTGACAGAGGTCCCCTATCACCATTACATCCTTGAGCGTGGCCCTTTCCCCATGAGCTGCCCCAAGGCTGCCTGATGAAACGCTGACTCTCAGCTCTTTGTTCATGTTTCATGTTGCTGTCAGAGTACGGTCACCCTTTGTGGTGCTGAACATTCTGAAAAAATGCCCTTCCTTAGCAATATGTGAACAGTGCCCCCCCCCAACACACACACACACACACACACACATGCACACAAAGGGCTTAAAAACAGTTCACAGAACATCCTGGTTAGATTTGAGTAATTGGATATAATTGCATTAATTTTCTAAGGCTTTGTCAATGGAGATTAGAGGGTACCAGGGTTGTGAACCAGGGGTATAAGGTGTTTGGGCCCCTCTTCTTTTCACCCCCCCCCCCCCCCCAGTCTCTGCAGGTTTCTCCTCCAAAAATATGCCCCTTGGTTTCAATCTTTCAGGACTACACAGGAAATGATTCGCTGGCTTCAACTGAGACACACGACTGAGTCTCTGGAAATGAAGTGGTGCAGCTCATTGGAGAGGAAAAAAAGAGTAATCCAGAGAAATATAGAATATTTAAAGAGCTCTTTTTATTATTTTGACAATCTAACAGTGACCCTTCACTGAACAAGTGGTTGTGAAAAATGGACAGATGCATCTTTACGGGCTAGAGGTGCAATAACTGTAATCCCTAATATAAAAATATTTTGTTGTCTTATATAAGAAACCTTGAGAATTTACTAACAGGGTCTCAGAAGTCAGAAGATGCTCCTGATTTCACTTCTAGACAGGCATAAGCAACGGTCATTTCTGTACACACTGCAGGGCACCGAATCGACACGGCTGCGGGGTGGTCATAGGACACACTGCATTTTAACACGTCGATTTTAACACGCAGCATGTAGCCAGTCCTAAATCGCCAAGATGAGGTTAAGATTTGCAGATCGGTTACACTTTGGAGATGCAGGTAAGGGGAAAAGCAGGGCTTTTCCTGAAATAAACATCTAGGGAAACAGCAGCGGGGTAATCGCTTGCAGATCATGCATTGCATTCAGGTGGGATCAGTGCTGGAGGAGGATTAAGTGATGACGTGAGAGGCGTAGCCCACCAGGACTATAAGTCTTCCTGAGGAAGCCGGAGAGGGGGACTTATCTGCGGATAGCCGGCGGAGCGCAGGATTTACAGGTGACCACTAATAAAAACGTAGAAGACTTTATGAACGGGGAACCAAAAGAGAACGATTCATAGATAGATAGTGACTGCAACTCGAAATACATAAGAATATGTAACCTTAATTAACATCTGTTAGATAGAAAAAACTACATTATTTCTCGGAGAAATCGGCGTTTTTCAAATTAAAGCAATGAGACCCAGTCATTTCTTTTATTGGAAAGCTAATTCGTTTCGTATGGAAACGTTCATAGAAGTATCAGTTAAGACTTTTGCGCAGACCTGCGCGCGTCTCCCCTGCGCGCCGCACACACGCGCCTGCGGAGGGACGACCACTAAGCTGTAGTACTTTGAGAGAAAGTCATGAAAAGTGTCAGCAGTCATGGATTTTAGTAATCACTCGGATTTATCGCGGCATTCGAATCAAACCGATGATGCAGTATCACCTCCAAAACTTTTGTTTGGGATTGGCACCGACAATTTTATAACGCTTCTCGTATTTGGACTGATATTCATCCTCGGGGTTGTAGGGAACTCCATGGTGATCACGGTGCTGGCACGGAGCAAGCCTGGCAAACCCAGAGGCACCACGAACATCTTCATTCTCAACCTCAGCATAGCCGATCTCTCGTACCTCCTTTTCTGCATACCCTTCCAGTCGACGGTCTACATGCTGGACACATGGGTTCTGGGCGCCTTCATTTGCAAGTTCATCCACTACTTCTTCACCGTGTCCATGCTGGTCAGCATCTTCACCCTGTCGGCGATGTCGGTGGACCGATACATCGCCATCGTCCACTCCAGAAAGTCGTCCTCGATCCGGGTGGCCAAGCACGCCCTGATTGGAGTGGCTGTCATCTGGATCCTGTCGTTCGCCATGGCCGCTCCTGTTGCCTACAACCAGAACATCGTCCAGAGAAACGAGAACTACACTTACTGCTGGGAAGTGTGGCCGGACCAGAGCCAGAAGAAAGTATATGTGGTGTGCACGTTTATTTTCGGATACGTGCTGCCTCTACTTTTGATTTCTTTTTGCTATACAAAGGTTAGTAGGACATTAATAATAATAATAATAATAATAATAATAATAATAATAATAATAATAATAACAAAAAAAGCATCCGTGTTACCATGCACTGTAGATGGTTTGAGACTTTATGTTTTGCCTGAACACACCTGAGGAAAAAAAAAAAATTTAGCTACAGTATTTGTCTATTGTGCGTATCCTATTTTCATATAGGCCTACATATTGGACCCCCGGTTCGGCAAATTCTATGCTGGGGGGTGGCGTTCCATATTTCTTCTGGGGTCTAATCCCCTATAAGGATCAAATGTTAGAATCGCCCCTGGTTATTACCCCCTATGTGTGAGTGTTATTAACTCCAGCGGGGCTTCATGTTTCATGTCAACGCCGTCAGCACCGTTAGATTTAATCACCGTTTCACGGAGTTAAACGCACATACTGTTGGATATTTACTTATGCACACTGCCACATTATTAAGGGTCCAAAGCACGTAGTGCTATGGAACCTTATTGTTTTTGTTAGGATTATTATTATTATTATTATGTTAGAATGAAAATGAGCGAAAAACAACAGTTGTAAGCGTGCTAAACACGACGTGCCTTTTATTCTTCCCCACAGGTTTTAAATCATTTGCACAAGAAGTTGAAGAACATGTCAAAGAAATCGGAAGCGTCGAAGAAAAAGGTACGAGACACCGACGTGTCAGTCCGAAGGGGCTGTGAGCCAGAAGACTGGGAAATATTAATGATAAAGCGTCCTTCACGACTTAAAAATAGAAAACGTGAAACGACGATGGACTTTACACTTCCACTGGTCGTTGTCTGTCTGATACAGGACCCTGAAGCAGCTTAATTAAACGTTTCAATGGCTGAACATTAATTCGTCAGTCGCCATTGATTGCAATAGTAGTATAGTTATATAAATGTGTTTGACTGTAGTGTGATGACCTTCCCAGTTTGCTCCCAGCTCTGGCGCGGAGATAGAGTCATCAGGTGGCGTTTAATAGTCTTTTGAATGTAATTATTACGCCAGTCTGCACTTGTACGATTAATTACTAAAAACAAACAACAGTAAAATATTACTATCCCTATCATTAGTGCACAGATTAAAAAGTCCTTTATATTCAGAAGCAACTGAAATTGGTGGGGTGACGTCTTGAAAGCAGTGATACACAGTAGGTAGAGTACAGAGAATATCTATCAGGTTCTGTAAGAATAAGCGAATAATGATGATGATGTTTACTTGCTGGAAAATTACTTAAAGACTAATTACCACACCACATGTGAGGAGTCTTATGTAGGCAGGGCACAGAGGAAGGCAGCTATACCTGTGTCCACAGGGCTCGGCTGACAGAGCTAGTCAGCATGCAGCTGTTCTGTGGAGCCATTTCCTGTAGCTGAAGTTGATTTGCATCACGGTGTCAGTGCCGTGCTCTGATGCCAGCCTGCTGCTCTGACCATCATTTCCTACAGCTCTCAAGTCCCATTGATTTTTGTTATTCAGGGATCTTCTGCCGTTGTGTCAGGTGGGTCCCTCAGCAGGTGTTTAGACCCAGAGGTCTTTAGCGACAGATGCTGTCGCAGTCTGAAGCTGCACATCAGAATCATGCATTAAAATTTCTGCATCACGTTGTCTCATCACATCGCATTCTTTTCTGGTTTTGTTCATTAGTAAGCTTGCGAACTCACTTTTTAAAGATATGACTTGTTTTGCTGAGAGTACTTTTAATCCTGCAGCGAAAGCTGCGATGTTCACGATGGTGGGCGTCTCATTAAACTTGCCGCAAAATCATTTCATTACTGTCAGTATGGCCACAAATCATCGCATGCTGGTAAAGTGGACTTAGCAGCGAGGCACCCAAAGTCGATAAGTCCAAAAGCACCAAGCAAAGAGAGACCGTTTAATTTACTCGGAGGTTTGAGAACAGGCCGTTCAAACGAGTGTTCCAACAGCATTGTCCTTTATAAAGTGCTTTAATGTATGAAGTCGATATCGGTCGCAGGAATAACTCTGGCACCAAAGTCCATTTACATGTCACTGTTTATTAAGCTAGAAAGTGAAAAAGGAGAAGAATGTGTGTGCAACAGGAGAGCATCTCTTTCAGGTGCTGACACTGCAGTGTTTTCTAGTTGTGCCAGATCTAATGTGTGAAGATGAGGGCCTTAGAGACTGAGCCTGGTGTGTGTTTGCTAATGGCTGCCTCGCAGTTTCCTAATTGCTGTATATTGTAGCAGCTTGTCCCTGATGTTGGACACCTACTGACTTAGGTTGTATTCTAAACCCGACAGACCTCAGATGGGAGGGAACAGCTCAACTCGGCAAAGGCAGCGATAGACACGAGCAGTGCCGGTCATCCAGTTAGGTGACACAGGTGGTCGTCTAGGGCACCATCTTCTAAGGGGGTGCTGACTTAGTAAACACTGGCTCCACACCCCACTGGCTCCGGCACATGCTGCCAGAGACAAAGTGAAATTGGGTGGTGATGTTTGCTGTGGGGGGGTGGCGTTCCAGTGGTGGAGCTTGCTGGGTTCCACATGGGCTTAGACTGGAAAAGAGGCTAATATTTGGAAGTTTGCTTTTTCTTTTGATTGGCACGTTGCAAATGGTCACATTAAATCATTTTTAGAGTTTGTTTATTCCAGTCAAGCAGCCTGGTGGGCCAGAGACGTGAGGATATTGACTTTGGGTGTACTGGAATCTTCTCAGGGACGGCACGGCGGTGCAGTGGTTAGCGATGTTGCGTCACACTTCTGGCACCTGGGCTCTCTGTGTGTGGAGTTTGCATGTTCTCCCCGTGTCATTGTGGGGTTTCCTCTGGGTTCTCCGGCTTCCCCCTCAGTCCAAAAACATGCTAAAGTGATTTGGAGTTACCAAATCATCGATAGGTGTGACTGGTGCGTGGGTCCTGCAACAGGCTGGCACCCTGACCTGGGCTGTTCCCTGTCTCGCACCGGTAGCTTCCAGACCCCTGCGACCCTGAATAGGACAAGTAGGTACAGAGGATGGATGGAATCATTCCAGGTTTCAAGTTTTATTTGTCACATATACAGTCAAACACTAGGACCACCCTCTATCATGCAGCTAATGCATTTATACCAGCTTTGTGGATTGTGCCTGAGCAAATGTGCAAAACAGCAAAACAGTTTGAAAAGACAGGTATGAATAAGAATTTTTATTCACCTTATATAACAGTATAGATAAAATGACTGCAAGATAGACAAAAATAAAGAACAGGATATCAACAATTAAAAAAGACCTGCAATGACAGCTGAGGAAACCTTGTTCATGATCTTCGCATGTGACATATGGCTGGGAATGTGGAGTTCTGCAGTCTTGACTTATTTTAGATCATCATAATCGTAACACTATTCAGAAGAAATGATAACTTCCACTGTGGTCTTTATCTCTTTGAGAGCTTTGAGAGCTCCTCAAACGTGTGGCAGATTCTCAACGGAAATCCGGACGGGGATTCATTTGTGCCATTACGTTTGCATTTATATAACTGAACAAAAGTTATGTTTTGAAAGAAACTTATTGAGTACCTTTATTTGTAATATTTGCTATACAAACTTGAAGTGTTTTTTTTTCCCAAAATAATAACTGAACTGCACCATCAGAAATGCATACATTTTGCAGTGACATTGAGGTCTGACAAATACATGCTTACAGGGTGCATAAATGTTACTCTTGCCACTACAATCATACAGACCTGAACAGAAATCTGCCCTAGCGATGTGAGTGTGAGAGAGCTCTTTGCTCACGGAACCTGCAGCACAGTTTCCATTAGAGAGCTTTGATTTCCTTTGGTGATTAACATTCCTCATCATTTCATTGTCTCGCTGCTGCCCGCCCCCCCAGGACGGTCGAATTCCACCTCCTCACTCTGTGTGATTTCCTCCTACAGTCCAAACAAATGCGGTTCGGCTTATTGACTTCTCTAAATTACGTGTCCGTTTGTGCATGTGCCCTGCAATGGACTGGCATCCCCTCCAGGGTGTACATAAGCGGTGTACCTTGTACTGCCTGGGATAGGACCCAGACCTCTCTGCCACCCTACCCAGGATAAGCAATTATACGACGAATATAAGATGGACGGTAGTATTAATTATGAAAATGTAATAGCGAAATTCAGAAGGAAAATGTCTTATGATAGCGGATTGATTTAGTAAATTATTCAGGTAAGAGGGCATCACCCAGAATGTCTGGAGACTGATTTTTCTTTATGAGCTATTCTTTCCAGTAAAGTACTGACCAAATGCAGTTTGCACTCATTCAAATTAATTTTACCCACCTTCACTACTGCTTCGTTAGCAGGAAGGAACATCCTGTATCCAATTTAACAAACTCTATTTTCAGATCAGGAGGGTTAAAACACAAACACTTGTCTGCTGTGAAATATACATCATGTTTTGTATGTTTCATTTTCAATTTAGGTTTTTTTTGCAGTGTAACACAATGACTCACCCCAAACCTCCAGTATTTGGTGTTAAAATTCAGCTTTGTGTTCATTTCATGTCTGTCTGGGTTTCGTCTCGGCGATCTGGTACATCATCACAAAGACATTTCTGAGTGCATTGGGCATTCCCTGCCTTACATAGCATCCTGCCTGGGGTATTCTGTATGGGGGGGGGGGGGGGTCACTGAAAATTTTTTTGCATAGTAAATCCCCACACAGTGGCTCGACACAGCAAACATGAAAACGAACCCGTACAGAAGAAGGGGGATGGCTGGTCACAGCAGGTCTTTGGAAGATCTCTGGGCAGGAAAGCTGCTTTAAGGGTGGGGCTTTGGCCAGGCACAGCATCAGCCCGCACCTTTATAGGTGTTACTGTAAAGGATAAGACCAGCCTACTGACTTATACAGATTTGCTTATGGCTCCTCGAGGACTAGTTGTAATTTCACACCCAGCAGTTCTGACACCATGCAGGTATCATGAAAACCCACCTCTTATAAGAAACGTGCTCAGTTTCCCAAGCAGGTAGTAGACTGGAGTAAAATGTCTATTGTGTGACGTCATATTCGGGGTGCATGAGCGTTCGGCTGCCACCTGGGAGACAAAGTCCTGGCAAAACACAGACCACAGGCTCAAAGCTACACTGTTGCTATGGTGCCACCCAGATTTCTGCATCAGTTAGCAGCTCCTGCATCACAGGCTTTGATGCCCCCCCCACAACTGAGAGATTTCCAAGGTTCCCTCTGGATTGTCAACTTTTTTTGTCTTAAGAAAAAATTGGAAAGTTACTCAGGGATTATGCAGCTAGTGACTTGGTCTGTACACATAGGGATGTTGCCTTGGTAACTGTTTAAAACCCCTGTTTTTGGACACCTTCCAGACAAGAATTTGGACCCATATAAGGCCACATATAGGAATAAATCCCCAATCACGTGGCCCGCACCTCCTTTCTGGCAAGCGGACTCCCACCGTAATGTGTTTCCTATATCACCTCGGTGCGGGACTCTTACGGTCTCACTGGCGCACTGTGGAGTCCCTGGGGAAGCACAGGCCGGCGGGGGTGAGACGGAGCCACCAACCTCTGGCATGTTGTGATTTGTCACTCTCTGTGAAAAAACCCATATGCTGCCATATTTATCTGAGAAGCCTGATACCCCGGGACCAGCTCGCTGTAAATGACACAGCTGCAAGACCAACACTGTTTCCAGTGACACAGCTGCACGACCAGCACTGTTTCCAGTGTTTTCCTTTTAAATCTGCGTTTCGCTTCTCCTAAGTGGCATCCCTGCGCTCTGCTGCTTATTAAACACAACCTAGAAAGCACACATCTTGGCGGATTTGGGATCTTTCTCTGTCAAGTGCAGGGTTTAATGCTGGAAGCTCACAGGTCACACAAGTTGAGGGTCAGAACTGGCCCTCTGGAATATGCGAGATAGTAGAAAAACATTCCCTGCATATTCTAAGTTATACGCTTCAGGATTAGCAGTGAGGATTTAATGGTTTAGGTACCCTAAGTAAAGATAAAAAATACTGACGTATCATGAAGAAAAGCAAAAGGAATTTAGGACCAGTTGAGAAATAGGTATATATGACAACGATTCCCTTTTCTGTCTGATTTTATTCCCTTTCTAATAATTTATATTCTTCTGACAGATGTGTTCCCTGCATATACTATTTAGAGCATTCAAATAGATCATTGGTCATTGTTTAAACCCACCGATGTCTCTTATGGAATTCTGATGCATACTAAATTCACATTAATTTAATTTCTTATTCCTGTGAGTCACATGATGAACTCAGTGACTCAGACACTGAGTTAAAGACTTGAGTCTAAGTTCAGTCTCTGTTTGTCCTTTATATTTGTTTCATAATTCACATTATTATGGGATTAAAACTTTCATTACCTCATAAACACCTGCTCCATTTTTATGTGCTGACTAATTGAAATAATTAACAAATTCATTATAAAAGACAAAGCTGATAAGGTTCCCATTACTTGAATCATGTATTTCTGATAAAACTCAGCCAAAGCAAATTAACCAAGAGCTAAAAATGAACACAAGCAAACCACATTCTCCTTGCCGGTGTCTGGAGGCTTGGCAGAGGAAGTCCAGTCTCTTTTCCCCTGTCCCTGGCTGTCTCAGTCACCTCAATCATGTTCGCTTTGTTATCTTGGCTGCTTAGCTACGCTCAGGTTGGCCCGGGCGGCAGTGGCAGACAGCACGGTCTGGTCCTGTCCCCTCAGGGTCAGGTTTCATCTTTCCGCTCAGCTCATAGCACATCGGACGGTTGCTTATGCACTACACTATGTACAGCCAACATGAACACGGCAAGTTCCTTTTTAGAGGAACTGCAATAAAGATTTTTTGTGTTATATTATTGACTTGTATCCCTCCATCCATCCCTCCATCCACGCAGAGCCGGGCTTGGGACTCGGACCCCAGCCCTGCTGCCTGCTAGTAATGAGTTCCCCCTTCTGCCTTGTGCCCCCACAGACCGCCCAGACCGTCCTGGTGGTGGTGGTGGTCTTCTGCCTGTCCTGGCTGCCGCACCACGTGGTCCACCTCTGGGTGGAGTTCGGCTCCTTCCCTCTGAACCAGGCGTCCTTCCTGTTCCGCGTGGCCGCGCACTGCCTGGCCTACAGCAACTCCTCGGTCAACCCCATCATCTACGCCTTCCTGTCGGAGAACTTCCGGAAGGCGTATAAGCAGGTGTTCCGCTGTCAGGTCGCCAGTGAGTCTCCGCTGAACGACATCAAGGAGATACGGAGCAAGGTGGACACTCCTCCCTCCACCAACTGTACCAATGTCTGACTGGATGTTCTGGTCGCAGGGGAAGAAGACTGCTAGTGGATCTGGGGGCAAGAAAGAAGAGCTAAGGAAATTTATCAAACCCGGAGTAAAACTGAGAACCAGCAGCTGATCAGCAGCTTCTCGATTCTGAACCTGTGAAAGGAATTACCATCTAAATATAATCCAGCATGCCTTTTTAAATCTCATTACCGCTGCCATTAACTGAGAAGTTAAAAGGCATTATTAAAAACTTTAAAAGGAACCTGGAAATATTTTTATTCGTATTTCAGTCTTGCAGCTGGTATTTATGTTGGTCCAGACGCTGCGCTGTTCACTTCAGCTCAACTTATATACTCAAGAAAAAATAGCAGGATCAAAAATAAAACATGCAGCCAGCCTTCTTTTAAAAGAAACATATATCATTATCAAAGTGGCTTTGGATTTGTGTATGTAAAGCATGGCAATTACTTTGAGTAATCAGATCTCTTTGATGGTTCGAGCATCTTAACCATGAAGGAATGCCTATTAATTTAGTAAAATCCTGGGGGCCGTATGGAATGATACTCTTTTCTCTGTCCAGGTGTTTTTTAAATGTACGTGACTGTGGAGACGCCATTGTAAATAACACAGAAATCGTAAATTTCTCTTTTGTCATGGTTGTAATAAATATATGCATGTTCATGAGCTCCTTACGAGGATTTTATGTTAATTAGCACATCTGTATGCTAAACTGGACCAGGCTGCAGAATAATTCCTGAAAGGGAATCTGCGGTAAGGCGTCGTCCACACTGCAGGTTGACACTTTAAATCTGTCCTGAAATAATTACTTTGTTAGAAAAAGATAATGAAACAAATTGCAGTGCACCAGTAACACTGCGCGGTGCGGCCTGGGCAGTCTGGGAGACCCCCGGATCCGGGGTACATGATTATTTTTCTCCCAAGGCCTAAATTTCATCAGCCACGTGAAGCTAAGGTCCACTGGGGTGGGGGGGTGGGGGTCCCTAGGTAGATTTCACTGACCAGGGGAGCCTTCAGTAAATTTTGCCGACTTTGGGGGGGGGGAACTCCCATGGAAAATTTTGTGTTTTTTCTTTCAAAGTTCGCCATTTGAGTTTCCCCGGCCAAGACGCTCTGGAGCCAGCTGGCAGATACAGCCCCCCCGATATGTCCTGTGACTAGATGTATACAGGAATGGAACAGCACTCAGCCGCCCTGGTAACTCATATTCCAGCAGTATCTTCTACAGTATCTGCTGCTGGTCCACAGGCTGTCGACATATTCCTATGAGCTCTCACAGGCTGAGAGTTTGTCTGCCTGGGGGGCAGCGTGTGGCTCAGTGGCTTAAACCTCTGTGTCTGACATCAGGGGGTCGCTGGTTTCAGTCCAGCCTCGGTAAATCCATGGCTCGTTCAGCAAGGCCCTTAACCCCCAGCTCCCTGGGCACTGCATCAGCTGGCTGCCCATCACAGACAAGATTACTCTCACCTACAGAGAGCCAGTTGGGGGAGGCAAAAAAAGAATTTCCCCATGGGGAATAAGGCTATTCCCAAGTTTCAGCTCCTTTTCTCACTTCATTGTAGCCTTTCTAGCCCATGAATACCTTTCTGCAGCCTAAGGAGACCCTCTGTGAAAGAACTGTCCTAAAGAATTTCTTCTTCAGCTTGGAAAGTTCCCTAACCACATGTGTCTACCTGTGGGTCCATGCGACACCACTGTCACTGGAGGTAAGACTAATTACATCTAGTCGATATGTGGAAGATAAAAAAATTCTCCCAAACAGCCCTGCTCTACCTTGTCCTTTTCCAAAGAATTTAACTCTGAACTACAAATATCGGTAAGGCACATTGTTCTTCATTAGCAAGCAGAGTAGCGCAGCCTGCTCCGCTTTCCCAGGTGTCGACACACCCAACAGTGAACAGGCACCATTGATAATCCCTTTCACCATTCCCTTACAAGGTCTTCTTTAACGGGATCCCTCTCAGATTCCTGATTTTCCCTTTACTCTTCCCCCAGATGTGTCATCTCGCTGCTGGTCTGACAGTTCTCCCTAACCATGCCAGGTCAGCATGTTCTCCACTTGAGTGCCGTTCGCACATCCGCAAGAACTAACAATATCCTCTTGCCTATGGCCTAAGACAGAACGACAATCCCATAATGCACCCCACTCCACCTAACTTTCAATTCTTCTTCCACAGACACCTTTGGCTTGGGCTCCGTTTCCACCAGAGATGGAACATTCCATGTTACTAAAGCCAGTGTCCATAGCTAAGGCCTCCAAACCTAACGTTGTACTCACGTTTCACCTATGGTGAGACCATAAAATATATTTACTATGACTTCCTAAGAATATGAATATTGATAAATGTTATGTTTCAGTGTTATGTGTCAAAATGATGTGTGCAGATGCAATGGCTTCTTTGGAGCCAAAGGAAACAGGAAACTCTGTGTTTTATAAACCCAATGTGCCACTTTGTCACAATATTTTCAAATTTGACATAGCATGACAGACAGCTACTATTTATCCTGAGTCGTTGTTGTTATTGATATGTACTATTCTTAATGTTTTTATTTTTATTTATCTCACTCCCTGTATTTTTTGTCCAGTGTTTATCTTTCAAATATTCTTTGGTCTAGATCCCTGATGCTCCTATGAATTGCAGTTTCATTTCAGCTGTGTGGAATGACAATAAAGTGACTTGACTTTGCCCCTTGACTTTTCTCTATTAATAATAACAATAATAAAAGTAATAATCATAATCATAATGATACATTATATTTAAAGGTGCCTTTCAATAACAATAGAATAACTCCTGTAGAAGTAATGACATCTAAATATAACAAAACCAATAAAATCAGACGTAACAAAACAAAAAGTCAAGCAGGTGGATTCTGAGGAAACCCAATGAGGTGAGTTTTAACAGAGTTTTAAATTGTGTTACACAATGTAGTCGACAAACATGAGGGCGAAGAGGGTTCTGGAGTTTGGGAGAAGGTTCTAGCACCTGTGGTGTAGAATGTAATGTCTCTGTACTCACGTTTCACTTTGCGAAAACTACCGACTCGTTAGAAATTACGCAAAACATGTCCTAATCATATAAACTGCATAAATCAGGCACATACAGAAAACGTATGAAGTATGAAATATACTACACTAAGCTAACAATTAGACCCATAAGTATAAAACAAAAATTGCACATTTGTGCACAATCATTAAGCTTTAGATATTCGATGTTCTTTGACATTGAACTTTACGGAGGGGTATCTGTTTTATCATTTTTAGGTATCCTTTTTCAAACAGGTTTGAGATAATACCTAATTTATTTCAGGTACTATCTGTTTCCTCTACTCTCCACTTTTTGTCTGGTTTATTGTGAATTCAGGGAATTCAATTCAATTCAAATAAAAGATCTCAGCCTTGGATTTCCCACAGAATTCTAGCAAAGGACTAACTTTTTCTCAGGGCTAACTTGCTTTCAGATTTTTTTTCAGAACACACTTTGAACTCAATTATAAAGCATAATTGTGTGAATTTGGGGTTTCACACTTGCAGCAATATATGCACCTATGGGAACATGTGCTAATGAAATCCAAACACCCCTTAAGCTCAGTCTTCCTTACAGCTATTTCTGTACAATTTGTCCTTATGCCCTAACTTGAGATGTTTACTTTACCTTTATCCTGGACACCACCATCCTGAATGGGGAAAAAAATCACAATTAAAATAAAAAACTATGAAGGATGCTTTTTTGAAGGGAACCCCTATGCTAGCAAATAACTTCCTGCTTTTTGGGTTGAAAATGAAGCATTTGTAAATATACAGATGGATGCTTGAATGTTTTACCTGTTCTCCTTTATGTGGAAAAGAGAGAGGTCAGGGGCATGCGCTGATTACAGCACATTGCCACACCCACCACGCCACCTCAGGGATGAGAACCTGACAGGTGATACTGCAGCACAGTGGCTGGAGAGCCAATCCTGCCATCAACCCCCAAATTTACCCTGTAAGTAGAAGGACCTCCTTGCAGGGCTGGATGTAGATTCACATCATACACACAACAGAGCAATTACAGGTTAAGGGCCCTGCGGAGCATGATCACTCCCAGCATTCACAGGATTCAAACCAGCAACCTTCCGATTGCCAGTACAGATCCTTAGCCTCAGAGCCACTCTGTGGTAGATGAGAGAATATTTTCAGCAGAGGTGCCGATGGTCCTGTTCTGTATTTCAGATTTATTCGAGCTGCAGGACAACCCTGACAGCAGATTCGCAAAGCCTTTGCTTTTGCCTAATGAGTTATTTATTTACCTATCCTGCCAAATTGTGGGTCATGGTTGAGCCGTGTTTCGGGCATCCTCCAAATTGGCATGCACCAAAATCGGCGCAGTGGCAGGACTGCTGAAACACGCACCCACCTCGCCCGCCGCTGCCGGCCAAATATGGCTTCAGGGCCTCGGTCTCGGTGAGCGAGTAGGTCTGTGAGAGGCGATGCAGCTGCGTGCATGTGCTTCACACTGATCCTCTGTCATTCCCGGAGAACAGAGGTTCGCTCTGGGCCGTTACACAACCGGTCAGCTATAAATGGAGCTGAAAAGGTGAATGTGTTGTCTGTTCACGCCGAGATGCTCTGGCCTCACCTTTCAGACACTAATGAGAGAACTTCAGCTACCTAGTAGCTCTCACACTTTTCTTTACTCATTGTCATCACCTGGTTTTCAAGGGAATGATTTTTCTGAACTGTCCGATCAGTTCTGTACTGGACACCCGATCGCACGGTAGAGAACTGGTTCATTTACACTGGTAAATAATTCATTACGACTGCGTGCTCCTGAATGTGGACTGTTGGCGGAACACATTTTTTAAAAAAATGAAGAAATATACCACAGTATGTTTGCTTTCAAAATTAAACAGCATTTTTTAAAAAAAAAAAAAAACCAAGAATGGAGCTTGTGCTGTTTTGTATTTTGTTTACATATTGGAATTATTTACAAACCCAGTTGCACCCAGTGTATTAATGTTCCCTTTCAAAAGATAAGTGCATTAACCATATGTTTGAGGTAGATAATAAGCACTACACTGAGACCTGTGTCTCCTGAAACATGGACTGTGTTTGGTTCCTTCAGACCCTACATTGTCTTCCCTTACTTTGTTCCTCTGCAATTTGGGTATTATCCATTATAGCATCAGCCAAAAGATCATTAACTAAAAAATCATTGGTTCCTAGTTACAACATTTAAAATAAAATTATTGTTTGAATTCAGAGCGGAATGCAATTAACTTATAGCGAAAGGGTGTTTTTAGGAGTTGTTTTATTAATCCATCCATCCATCCATCCATCCATCCATCATGTAATTGCTTATCATGGGCTGGGTCAGTTGCAGCCTATTCCAGGCAGCACATGGTGTCCCTGCTTCAGGCTCAGTGTCACACAGGGATTTTGCCATACTTTGTACTAAGTATGCTGGACAAATTGAACAAGTCGCAATCTCAAGCATGGCACCTGTATTAATATCAATATTTCTGATAAGTCAGAGTCAGAATAAAGAGTTCTTTTGTTTAGAAAAGAATTTTCTCCAAGGTCCAGAGTTTGGTGCTTGTTTGCCCCCGAAGTGGCTATGCAGCAGATTAAGGCAGGTGCTTGAGAGTTTCTACTCACTGAATTTCTCACTTATCCATAATCGACATGCTAGACAGGTCCGTGAAGAGTTTTCATTTTGATTTCCTGCCGACAAAGACACGTCATACTTGCAAAAACATACTTGCATGCACGCACCCACAAACACACGTGTACATGCACAACTGTGCATATAAGCACCCACAAATATATATGAACTCATACAAACACAAGGACAAACACATATCTAAAGACACACACCTATACATACATCCACACCAATCCATGTAAATACTATATGTACATATACAAAATAAGGGCGCAAAGACCCAAAACGGGCATGCGAGTGGCACGGACGTCCATCTCTTGTTTTAGTCCTTTTTCTCATGTCCTGGTGCCACCCCCTCTCTGTGCCCACACAGGATCTCAGCACGGTCCGTGTGACAGCACAGAACGCCCTGTAATGTTGTCCCCCCCAAAGTGCCTTTGCCCCGGTCTCTCAGTTTCCCGTGTCTCCTATAGACACAGATCCCAACTGGCATCAGCCTCAATGGGTCATTATCGAAATGACTGTAATGAGATGGAAAATAACAGGTTCTATGAGCACAGGCTGCCGTGGTGGCAGGGTCCGCTGCATCCTCTGCAGACGCTGGCACTGAGATGTAGACTGCCAGAGCAGACCTGTAGACCGAGCCGGTGCCTGACTCCAGGCCTGACCCTCCTATGGAGAGTACCACTGGTGATTTCTCAAGTCTGGACAGGGAACGAATCCATGTGATATGGGGGTGGGAGGATGGAACAGGGATCTTCTTTGTCTTTAATATATTTTAGGAGAAGAGCAAACAAAATGGACTGTCAAGGGAGGCAACAGGGTACGGAGACACAGAAGAGCACCAACAAGAACATTGTCAGGCTACAGAAACAAGGGCTCTGACTTGACTTGGAGTATGGGCTGGAGAGTCACAGACAGGCTGCAGCACTTTCTGTCTCTCTCTCTCTGTCTCTTGCACATACACAAAGACAGAACTCAAACATGGCCTTCAATTCAATTCAATTCAACTCAATTCAATTCAATTCAATTCAATTCAATTCAATTCAATTCAATTTATTTTTTTATAGCGCCTTTCATATCACAGTTGCCCCAAGTTGCTTTACATGGGTGTTTTGTAATACATTAAGAATAATACAAAATACAAAATGATACAAAAATATGAAAAAGGAAAGACAAAGAAATTAAAGAAAGAAGTCAGATGATGATGGAGGAGAGGAAACAAAAACTCCCAAACCCCCCCCC
>JAODJU010000138.1:8631852-8646408 GCA_026776725.1 Gnathonemus echidnorhynchus | reverse complement strand
CACCTGCCCCACTCAGCCATGACACCCTCATGCGCTCTGTGAAGTATCAATAACACTCATTAAATTCAGCCATAAGTATGTCCCGATTGTGAGGCTTGTACACATATCTAACCTCGCACACCTGTGGTTCAGGTGAGACCAATAACAAATTAGGAAAAAATATCAACAGGCCAGAGAGTGGAACAAAACATGTTTTAAAAAATGATACTTCTTTGTTTTGTTTTGTTTCTCATCTTCTATATCAGGACAATGGGTATGTGTTTCTGATTCGGTCGACCATGCTCACTAAACAAACACTTCATTTTCTTGTTTATGTGCTTTATTATATCCAGAAACGTGTCTCTCTCGGCTCCATATTAATATTGTCTCCAAGGTTAGCCCTTTGTAGAAAAACAAAACACACAACTTGTGCAAACAAAACAGTTTTACATGGGCTGCCCGTGGGCAGAGCTGTGTGTGAATGCGAAGTCACAGTTCACTGATGGAGGTACTTCAGTTTCCTGGAAAACGTTTCAATGCACGGTAATCTATATGACATATAGCAATCCAAAGTATTAACCAACAAAACTAATTACTGCTCGCATAAACAAAAATAGATCATGACTTGTTAAATATTTAATGCAATAGCACTAGGGTGACACAGCATGACGGTCTCTAGGAAGAGGGTAACCTGTTATGCCAGAAAAGGGCCAGGGCACCCCAATAAACCAGGGCTCCCTCTGCAGGATGGCAGGAGGGATACAAGAATAATGTATAGAACTCATACTGATCACATGCAGCTGAACAGTAGCTCACCGCAATGGGGGAAAATCCTGAGAAGTGGGGGGAGAAGTGTGAACATGGTGGATTCAAAACCCAACCATGACTGATTGTGCATGTATACACAAAGCTATACTGGGTACTGTTGAGGCTTCTGGACACATGACAGCATGGAAATTCATCCATTTTCTGTAACTGTCCTATTCAGGGTCATGGGGGGTCTGGAGGCTATGGGCACAAGGCAGGGAGCAAACCAGGATGGGTTATCAACCCAACGCAGAGTACACATGCAGACCATTCACTCATACAGGCACACCTGTATCATGAAGCGAGATTTGTTGATTACCCGGATAATATGTCGGATTTAAGGTACCCCAGTTTAAATGGCCTTTATCGTTGTTCACTCACATTTAGCCCAGACTACCTTAAATCTGACAAGTTATCCAGCTGAGCTAGAAATGCGGCTTTGTGATGTAGGCCCCCGTGGGATAGTCCAGTGACCCGGTTTGTTTGTATTGATTTGTTCCATCTGTCCCCTCACAAAGTGTATATATTGGTGTTCTCTGTTTTATCTCACCCCCAGGAAGCACTCAGACATCAGTGCTAAGAGCAAAGGGCCAGATTTACTAAGCAGGGCAAATTAGCATGAGGACGCAATCAAAAAAAAAATGCCAATGGCAGTGGCCGGTTCTGAGGGTAATCTAATAAAAATGTGCAAATTTATGAACACAGGTGCAATTAGTTCATTTAAATAACGAGCGACCCAATCTACCAAAGGCTGTGCAAAATTAGACACGCATTTCTCAGTGTTAAATAATGGCGCAATTTGCAATAAATTGCCTATCGCAGACCTAAATTGCATTGGGTGATTCATTTAAATACTCTCCTCCCACAAATTTTGTGCTTTGAAGGGGAACTACTACTGTACAAATGCATATGCAATACGGCCAGTCGCAAAATTACCGCTAACTTTTCACTGTGCATCTTTAGTAAATCTGGCAAACTGTTTGTCAATCTGGGCCATGATCTTCTCCCACATAATCATTTTCCCTGTTCAGCCTTAATGCATCAATTCCTTGTCAACAAATGTAGCTCCATGTTTTGACATTTACACTTGTGTCATATTAGCCCAGTCCCTTTCTGAAAATATAGTCAGTAAACTCATTCCTCGCTGCCAAGTCCACATATCACACAATTCTGTTTGCTGGGCCAACCAAAAACATCCTCACATCTGATTTATGGGTTGTGTCATTCCCTTTTCAAGTCTTTTTGAAGCATATTTCTTTGTTGCTTTAACCAAAATGTCCAGCAAGAGTTTATAGCTGCAAATTCAAGTTTCAACTAAGGCTGACAGCTAGTCACTTCATGACAAATATTGTAAAACAGAGGTCTTTCAGGTATGTGGAGATGCTTTGGGGCGCAGGTGGGGACTCGAGTCACTAACTCGTGACTCGACTCGGACTGAAGTCACAAATTTGATGACTTGTGACTTGACTCAGCAAAACTAATGGAATGACTTGGACTTGACTTGGACTTGAGGACATATACTTGAGACTTGAACCTGATTTAGACCCCATGACTCAAGAAGGCTTGAGGTTACAGTCCCCCTCTGGTATACCATAATGTTAATTTTATAATTTCAGTGTATATTAATTCTCTGCTGGTTAATTCTAGGCAAGGTCTCCTGAGATAGTTTGTTGGAAAGATGCATCACTCCCTGCATAAACACGGACATATAAACAAAATGTGTGAGGATAGCCATGAGTGGACACCCTCTTTACAACCTATCTCTGCCTATAAAGCATGTATCCTATGACATACTGTAGATTTTGCTGCAGCCAGTTTTAATCACTAAAGGTAAAAAAACTGACATAGGTAGGGACTCGAGTTACTGACTCCCAACGAGACTTGGACTCGAGTCACAAATTTGATGACTTGACAGCAAAAATAATGGAAAGACTTGGACAAGACTTGAATGACTCAAGACTTGATTTGGACTGCAATGTTTTGACTCAAGACTCAACTCTGACTCGCTAAATACTGACTTGTTCCCATCCCAGGGAGATAGTCACTATAAATCAACGATGAACTATCCTTGATTAAACCATGATTTGTTTATAGACATTTTTTTTTTTTTTTATGAATGGGGAGAGATGAACACACAAGCAAAATAATCTTATTTTTGCAACTGACTTCACCTAACATAATATGTAGTCAGACACACTCTCCCATGTCATAAAGATCATCAAGTTGGATTCTTCAGCTCCATGAAGTGCTTTTACTTCAGATTTAGGCGCTTTAACATCTTAGCAGCCTGGGGTATCATACTAACCCATGTTAAAAACACACACCTCTTCTATCTCTGAAGGAACGATTGTTGGCAACATGAGACTGAGACTGACAGTGACCTTTTCTTCATCAGTTCTTTTGTGTTAGACAAGTAGTTTGATTTCTTTGAGTCCACTGTTTAAACTGTAGAACTAGTGGAGCTGAAGAATCACCTAAATTGAGGAGAAGATAATATGGTTCAGTAATCAGTTTTCCTCTATTTTATCTATTTTTTGTTTTCACTTAGTTTATACTTCTGCTGTGCACTCTGGGAAGCATGTTCTGTGAGATATACACGTGACTGACTCACAGCGTGTTGTGGATTCGGTGATACTCATCTGTAGGGTCCATTTAACAGCCAATAACATGCGGCGAGAGAATACAAAATTGGGTCAGTTACTATAATGCTTCTGAGAGTCATGTGCCATCCTACCCCAACCCAACTGTGACACACTCACATGCTCAGTGAACCATCAGTAACACCCATGAAAATCAATCAAGCTCTTTTATTGACCTGTGAGCAAAGCACAATGAAATTATTACTTGCATCCTGCAGACTGCCATGTCAAATAAATACTATACTAAGGTGCAAAGCACAATGAATTTATTACTTGCATCCTGCAGACTGCCATGTCAAATAAATACTATACTAATACTAAATAAATACTAATACACACATATATGAGTACAGCAGGCAATGATAAGTAATAAACAATGAATAACAGGGGATAGCACCTCCACAGACAAACAGTCAGAGCTTCCATGTCCGAGAGAGTTTTTGAGATTAAAGTTTCAGAGTTTCAAGTGCTGTGGCAGCTGGTGTGCAGTTAGTGTTTGCTGGGGAGCCTGAGGGTAAATACCCCCCCTGGCTGCTATCGGACGGCTGCCTAAGGGCCCCTGGCGTCTGTCGGAAGGGAGCAGGGAGAAAAGCGAGTGTTAAGAACGGCGGGAGTCCTTATGACACACTCTGCATTTATAAGGCTGTATGCCATGTCTGTCCTGGGCTGCTGTGGCGGGTGCCTCAGTAACACTCCGAGTCGTCTGCAGCCTCCACTGCAGTGCTCTGTGGTATTGGGCTGAGCAGATACCGTGCTGGAATCTGTAAAAACATATCATCCCTTCTGGGGACATCTGGACCTTCCTCATACCTCTGAGGAAGTAAGGGCACTGCTGGACGTTGCTGGTGACTGTTGAGCTAAGATGTGAAGTTTGCATTTATTTATTTAGCAGGTTTTTAAAACAACCAGTCAACAAGGCCCTGAAGCAATTTGGATAAAGGGCCTTGCTCAAAGGCTCGACATGCCTTCAGCCATGGGATTCAAAATGGTGACCTTCTGATGACGACGACAGCAGCCAAATCCACTGACCCACAAACTGCCACAAGCATTTAAAGATGATGATCCTCTCTAGGACATCCTGACCGAGGTAAATGGAAGTGTGGCCCGGCTTTCAGCATCCTAACTCTTGCTGAAGTTTCAGTAGTGCTTGGCCTCTATCACCCTCCCAGTCAGACTGAGCTTTAGTTTCTAATTTGTACCTGTTTGGATACCCAGCCCCAACAGTAAGGCATTCAAACAAACATTTTTACCTTAGCTGCCCATGGTCAGTGTAGTGTGTGTGTGTGTGTGTGTGTGTGTCTGTGTGTGTCAGTGACAGTTTGTTGGCCTGTAAAGCCAACAGAGTGGACTGTGTCACAGATTCTCCGTCACCCCCCCCCCACCCGAAATAATGTCCTAAACTTCCTGCTGACATTCAGTGCTTGCAGAGGGGGCATACAATTACAGCTAATTTTGCACATCTGCAGTTGTTATTGTAATAATCACGCTGCTCATAATCATAATTACCCTTCAGCCAGCCTCACCTGCTGCACACAGACTTCACTCAGGTTCACCCTTACAGCCCAGAAATACTTTGCTATGGGCAGATGTACAATTTATGAAAGGTAATGACAAATAATTCATATCAAAAAGGAAACACATTTTTATATTCCCCTTCTCCTCAGAGCGGTAAACATGATTAGTGCTTATAACTAGGCCTGACACAGGCATGTGGGCAGGTAGTAAAATTACAGGTTAGAAACCCCCCCGCCCCGGTCATTTTTAATTTTAATGAGAGGGACACTGCTGCCAGACCTCCACACCAATATATTTCCAGCTACAGGCCTGGTTTCCACTATTTTATGAAATCCAATTAATCCATCCATCCATCCATCTATCTATCTGTTTTAATTCATGTTATCAATCTTTAATGACAGCGGCCTGATGAACACAGATCTACCCCCAAATACAGTCTAATCTTTTTACTCAGAAGCACCACTTCCGAATGATATCTTCTCACATGTGTGTAGTCATTTTGACGGTAACTAAAGCAGCACGTCTAGTATGTTGTGTTGTGTCGGTCGATGGTTGTAATACCTTTGAAGTTCAGGATTTTTCAAATTGCTGTGGCTAATGGTTCCAAGGAAATAGCAAAGGCTGATGGCTTGAGCAGCTGAAGCCATCCCTGCCTGAAGCCGTCCCTGCCTGAAGCCGTCCCTGCCTGAAGCCCTCTCATCTTATCCCATTAATGATGACTGCGGCCATTGGGAAGCCGCATAGTATTTTTATCCAATGAGTGAATGATTCCCCATCAAATATATTGAGAGCTGTGAATAGAAACCTCCAATGTGCTTTAACAAATGCTGTTTCTGCATCGAATGATGCTATAATTGTTTTATATTTTTTGATTTGTCATGTTAATTATGCTGAATTTACATACATTATTTAATGAATGTCTTACTTTAATAAATGCTGTTTGGTCCAATGGACTGAGTCTCATTTCCAGTTGCTAGTTCTCAACTGATCATGTCAGTGTTAATATGTATTAACAGCCATTAACTGGGCATGTTACTGGGTCTTTATCAGCCTTCAGTAAGACCTGTTGTCATATGTGGTGGAATAAAAGCATTCTGTTTAAGTTTCATTTGTATGACTTGGGGTGAAGCAGTTTGCCAAAAGTGCTCATGGAATTCAGGAGGAAATCCATCAAATCCTGAAGACTTATTATTTCACATATTCTTAAGAGCATTATATTTTATATGATATTATTATGTTACATTGTTGCATTGACCAATATGTTATATCGTCATATCAAATTATGTCCACCTTCTGTTAAATAAGAGTAATAAACATTATATCCAGTATGTTTCTCGAGGCAGTAATAGCAGTGCATAATTCAAGTTAAAGAGACAGTCATTTTACAGGACAATTATTACAGTTTCTCTTCTGATTTATGTAACGTTTCGTGCCCAGTGGTGCTGGACAGACAGTTGACTTTGGACCCCCAGGGGCTTTTTTTCCTCCCACATAAAATCCCTTTTGTTTCTATGATGTTTTCAGCATTTATTCAGTTCATTCATATTCATTTTTTTTTTACACTAAACTGTTGCATATCATTTAGCGACAGTGCTGATAGATTCTTTTTTAAGGGCTTCACAAAGATATTAAAATATATTCAATTGAACTGAATTATTGTAATTATATTATACATGCACAGGGCATGAAGAATGGTTTATGGTAAATATATGGGGGGTGCCAATCAAATCAAAATTACAGTACTAGGGAAAAGAATGAAAAAATTCTGATCTTTGTTCATCAAAACATCTCAATCATACAGACAATACTAGAACAGACTAATAAAGTTTTAAAACGGGAACTAAAAAAAAAAGCAATAAAAAAGACAGAAAATTAGAAAAAAAATGTTTTATACATTTTATTCAAAGAGTGAAAAATGCTTATGGTATGTCCCTGACTGAGCCTGTCCAGATAAGGCCCTTCATTCCGAGCCCTGCACATTGTACCTAAAAGCTATCAGGCCCTACAGCACCGAAACATTAAAAGAAAGTTATATTTGTATTCAGACTTCATTCATTTAGCTCAGCCTTTCTCACAGCAATGTCCACAGGCTGTGGCAGACCCTGGCACCCTGTGCTGATGTCTGGCTGTGGTCGCAGAGCTACTGGGGGAGAGAATTACAGCTCCATCCCTTGAATATCGCCTCACAAATGTATCAGACTATATATGAGCTTAATTACTGAAAACAAACATGGAGCTGCTGAGCCAGACTAGTCCACAGTACCTACATTCCAAGCATGATGGGTCACTGGGTTATTCTGTTCTGCAGTATCCTTGTACAGAAGTACAGAAAACCTTTGGCCAGAAACATGGCTTGGTCTTCATAAACCAAAAAGCCTGGAAAAATCAGCAAAAATTATTCCATCCATCCATCCATCCATCCATCCATCCATCCATCCATCCATCCATCCATTTTCCATACCTGCTTGCCCAGTGCAGGGTTGTGGGGGTCCAGAGCCTATTCCGGAAGCAGGGAATAACCTAGGAATTCTGCTTACTCTATTTCACCTGAGCCTGTTTTTTGACTGGAAGGAGGAGTGCAAATATGGAAGCAGAGAAGTGCTGAAGAGAGCAATCTCTAAATAAACACTGAAGAAGGGAAATGGTGAAGACACTCAACACTACAGTGAGCAAGGCTGCTTGATCGAAAACAAAACCGCCCCCACTGTGATGCTTCTGTTCGTCAATTGCAATGTTCACTTATAGCAAACTGAGGTCCCTGCAATATGACGATGATTGACTGTTTCTAGCACAGGCAAAAATTCAGAAGGAAAATCACTCAATATGTTTTTTGTAACAGTTAAAATGAATCAGTCTGCAAAAATCCCTTTATTTGTCAAAAAAAAAAAAAAAATCAAGGTTGTTATTTTGTCACAAAAACCAGAAAGAACATGAGACAACCAGCCATTTACTGAAAGACACCAAAACTGAAGCACATGTAGACCCTTCGCCCAGCTATGACAACTTCAGGACAGTCCCAGGATACCAGTGACGAAAGAGGATTCCTTGGGGGAACTTTTGTGTCTGCTCTGGAACACACATACTGGTGGACACATACTGGTGGACACATACTGGTGATCAGTGTCGGGGAGTTTACTCACAAAAGTAATTCATTACAGACCGAGGTGGAAAGCTCAGGTCGAGGACGTGTAAATCCAGACCAAGCTTTTAGTACTCAACTGGTTTGTTGAAACAAAAACTTGGTCTGGCTTTGTACTTTCTGGCCCGGAACTTTCCACCTCTGTCTGTAATGTATTACTTCAGTACAAGCAAAGCATCACAAAGCAGCAAAATATTGAACATCATTATAACTGGCTGATGGCTTCTGATGCACCCAAATACTGAGGCCTGTTATCATTCCATGTTTATTGCATAGATATTTTAGTCACTCAGCAAATTGCTTAATTCCCCATACGCCTGCATTGTGAAGCATCATCGCTTAAGGGTACAAGAACACAGTCTCCAGAGATCTAAACCACCAAACTTTGGAGATCCCTTACAGATCCTCAACCTGTGTTGTCCTAACTGCACCCCCCCCCCACCAATATTTTGGTTTCTAAGCTTTTTCCAATTGATAAATGTCACCCATTTATACAGCTGGATACATAAAGCAATTCATGTCAATCAAGGGTCCAACAGCAGGTTCCTGGTTTTTAAAGCAGAAACTTTGCATGATAATTTGATGACCTTAAGCAACTGGCTTCCTGCTCACTGTCCAGCAAACTGGCTGTTCTTCAGCATAAAACCCAGTTTGGGGAGGGGAGGGTTCTGCTGCCTAAGCCATTCAACAGCCCCTATGCCATGTAAGACCCACTAGTTAATATAAGGTATCTAGAGCCACACACAGGACGTGTGACTGACATGTTATAAAAGCAATCTTTCACTTATCTGGTATCCTTATCAGCTCGACTCAAAGTTCACAGCTCCACCTGGCTGCTCATTTCCCGGCTGCAATCGCACCGAAATGTCACCTCTCCCGCTGGCAATGCGACCTGTAATCTGTCAGTCCAAAGCTCAGCTCTTTGAATGCTCACATCAAGTGTTTAACCAAAGCGACGCCCTATGTCTCACACAAAGCTTCCTCAAGACTTGTGGCTTGTTCCCAGCACTGAGTGAAGGTAAAGAAAAACCAAGGATTCTGAATCTATAAAATGAGTCCTTTAACTCTCTGAAGTCTGAGGCCTCTCATTTTTGAGGTAGTCTGACACGACTTGATATTTTTTAATATTTCGCCTATCTAATAAACATTTATTCCAAAGTGTTACATATACTTTTAGTCAGCACAAACTCTGAGACCATTAAGAATGTCATTCTTCTATTTTTTGTTTAAATCAAAGCCTGCCCTCCTTGGCATTTATTAACTGAGGGGGCGAATCAAAGCGAGGCAGTCTTTCCTGGCTAGAGCGATTCGTCGACGCTTTTCCCATAGTGGGCTACCTCACCTCATCACAGAAGGCTGTGGTGTTTTGACTGTTCCCTGCCGTTGCAAGAGCAGAGCTGAGTCTGAGCTTTCAGCAAAGTCTGACACTATTCCATCCCATAAAGCTGCTCTCCCAATATAGTCGCCCGAGTGTGATTCACAGACATGCGCACATACGCACACACTACGAAGACAGAGGTAAAGAAACGAAAAGAAAAGAAATAGCAAGACAGTAGAAGAGAGAAGTGAAAAGACCTCTGGAGGTCCAAGGACAACAATCTCAGGCTTGATGATGCTTTTCCATACATTTTAATGAATCTGTGCATATTTCACAATAGTACTGGTTAAAGTTATATGCTAACTACATAACTGCAATATCTTTCTATTAAAACTAATAAACTATATAAAGTAAAAATAAAGACATTGCAAACAGGATGCTTTTTAGTGTACCTAACCATTCATTGCACACAAATGTTGCTATGGAGATGACTGAAACTATATTCCATAATCAAGGGTAAATTCCTGGAAAAGGTTTTTTTAATGAATGAATGGAGCTTTATTTGCCATGTGCACAAGTACAATTATATTCAAATTCTTTAGATTTCACATATTTCATATCTTACTCTCCTTTGAGACATACACACACACACATATAATTTACATATGCTTGACAGAAAGCTTAGGATTAGAGCACACGGTACAGACATTTATCCAGATCCCTGGAAAAATTTTGAGATTCAGTTTGAATCGACTATCAGATAAAGACACGGGCAGCATCTAAACAGATTAGCTCGCTGTTGCAGTCCAGTTCATTCCGGCATACAGGGCAAAGCTGGCAGACAAAGGCTGAGTTTCTCTTAACCACACATGATGACTCCATCTGTTGACTGTCTAACCAGGCTGATCAAGTTGTGATCCAGAGGAAGGAAATCGCGCCTCACCTAATACTGCAGCAACGGGTCACGTGAAATACTGTCATTGTCCTCAAAATGACCTCTCTCTCCACTGATGATCTTAGACCCTTAGAAAGTAGTCATGGAGATATGACTTACCACAAGGCTCTTCAGGTACGGCTGTAATGGGCTATTGTAGATGCAGGTTCCATACAGGGTTACAGACATAAAAAGAGGGGATTTCAGGAGACCTGGGGCTCTTCTGCTTTGTTATGGAACAGCAGACTGGCAGAAGCACCCTGAATGAAGCAGAGCATTCTGGGATACATTTCTAATCAGTCAGAACTGCCAACTGCAGTTAACACTTGACCCACTCTAGCTCAGCTGTCAAATGGACTAATTAATTGGGCCGTAACTCACCAAGTGCCCGCTAATTAAGGTATTTAGAACTGACGTGCTTAAAACTGGCTTTACCGACCTGTGACTTAATAGACATTTATTTAAAAAGAACGGTCTCGATATGCACAGTGATTACATTTACACTCCTGGGCAAAAACTGGGCCAAAGCTTAATGTTGTGTAATTTGGGTTTGGCCCATTTCTTTGCCCAGGAGTGTACATTACAGAATCAGCATTCATAGTCAGGTTCTGAGGAGTCACATGAGGACAGGACTGAGATGGATGCAGGCGATGGCTTTTAAACGATGTGCATAACTTTATGATAGTTAAGATCTACAAAACTGAGAACCAGATATGAAGCCCATGATAATAATAACACTAGTTAATGTTGTAACTTGCTAATGTTGCAGCATGAGAACAAAGACAGCAAAGCAGGGAGCAGCATGAGAACAAAGACAGCAAAGCAGGGAGCAGCATGAGAACAAAGACAGCAAAGCAGGGAGCAGCACAGGAACAAAGACGGCAAAGCAAGGAGCAGCACAGGAACAAAGACAGCAAAGCAGGGAGCAGCACAGGAACAAAGACGGCAAAGCAAGGAGCAGCACAGGAACAAAGACGGCAAAGCAAGGAGCAGCACAGGAACAAAGTTTATTTTTATTGTTAAATTTTTTGGACAGCACTTTGTGACTTGTGTCTGCGAAGTGCTTTATAAATAAATTTTACTTACTTTACTTACTTATACCTCTTGGACCAAGAATTGAGTCTCCACCATGGCTCCTTGTATGTGGAGTTCTTGTGAGTGCATGTTCTCTGCGTGTCATCATGGGGTTTCCTCCAGGTGCTCTGGTTTCCCTGTATAGTTCAAAAACATTATGAGGTTAATTGTAGGTACCAAATTTCCCATAGGTGTGGTGTGAGTGACTGGTGTGTGAGTGAATGATGTACGAGTGACTGGTGTGTGAGTGACTGGTGAGTGAGTGACTGATGTGTGAGTGACTGGTGTGTGAGTGAATGGTGTGTGAGTGACTGGTGTGTGAGTGAATGATGTGTGAGTGATGGTGTGTGAGTGACTGGTGTGTGAGTGACTGGTGTGTGAGTGTGCCCTGTGATGGGTTGGCACTCCATCCTGGGTTGTTTCCTGCCTTGTGCCCATAGACTCCAGACCCCACCAACCCTAAATAGGATAAGCAGCTACAGACAATGGATGGATGGAAATTTCCCACCGGCGTGTATGTGTGAGAGAATGGTATGTGCGTGTGGCCTGCGATAGGTTGGCACCCTCTCCTAGGTTGTTCCCTGCCTTCTGCCTATAGCAACCGGGATGGGTTCCGCACCCAACTGTGACTTTGATTGCAATGGGTCCCCTTGTTCCGGACAGGTATGTGATACTGGAACACTGCTGACCTTTGCAGAGCAGTGAGTGGTCTTCGACCCGGTACACAGATTGCACTTAGTCCCAATCCTGAACGGTGGCTCAGCCAGAATCACGGCCAGCTTGTCGGGGACGGGGGGGGGACACAGGGAAAGTCTTGACACCATCCACTTTGGCTCACCGCGCCAGAAAGGCACCGGGCATTAGCACTCGTGACACCAGTGTGTCGCTCAGGCTCTGGAGCGCATTTCTGTATGACCCGAGTCATAAAATAAGATTTGACTTTAAAATGCAGAAACCATTGTCTCCATTCAGAGCTGAGGAACAGTCTCACTCCTGCCTTTTACATGACTAATCCTGCACAATAATGTCTGTTAACTGACAGTAGTTTTTGTAATTTGCTTATACAAGTGACTTAAGTGGCTTTTTTCAATTAATTTTTTGTGAGCTTGTTCTTCCTTTTTCCTCATTTGTAATCGGGAATCTGGTGCAATATGAGAAGAGTGGGCGACAGAATGTTCTGCTAATTGACCACACTTGCATATCCTACTACATTGCCAAAGAACATTGCCAAATACGTTCATTTATTTCTAACCTCCCTTCACGACAATGAATGACAGGAATCCCCATTATCTACACACAGATGCCATACAACAAGAAATCAGTTGCACAATATTGCCATCAAGATGGGAAAAGAACGGGAGAGGAATGCAGTCAAACACAGAATGAGAAGGAAGATGCCACAGACATCAATGCCTTTACATTCGCTAAACCAGTGAAGCATCGATATAATTCAATAGCAGGATATAAAGGTACCAGAATTTATAAGCCTTAAGCTGAAGATGCTGGGGTCACAGTTAGATAATTTGGTACATTTTTCAATAGGAATAGTAGTCAATGAAAAAGGAGGATAAAATGTATTCATAGGCTCAACATTGACCATTAACCTACTTTGTTATTACGTTTACAGACATGTAAGGGCTTTGAATATTACAGACATAGTAAATACACATTCAAATTTAATAATTGTCCTTCAGTAGCCACTGGGACAGTGTTTCTATTTTACTCCACTCTTTAAACCAGCCTTTATCTGATTTGTAGAATAATCTGAGCCTCAATTCAGTTTTCCATCTACCCATTTTCATAGCGGCTTATCCAGTGAAGGGCTGTGGGGACTCGGAGCCTGTGTGTGCAGCCTGAATGGGATGGCAGTCCACAATAGGGCACACAAGCACACACTTATGGGCAATTAAGAGACGTCAGTTCACATAGGTGCATGTGTTTGGACCATGGGAGGAAACTCAAGAGGACAGAAGGAAAAAAATTGTGACATAGGCGGCTGTGGTCTGAGACCACAGTGCTGCCATAAAACCCTGAATAAATTTTATGAGCTAAAATTACACAGAATGATGTCTGCCTTTTCATGATCTTCTAAACCACCTGGTCCTCGGGGGCCCCAGACAGTCCACGTTTTTGGTCCCTCCCAGCTTCCAGTAGGAGCAAAACTGTGGACTGTCTGGCAGGGAGCTGGGAGGGAGCAAAAACACGGAGCGTCTGGCAGGGAGCAAAAACACGCAGCGTCTGGGAGTCCCCAAGATCCGAGTTGAGAAACACTACTGTTCTAAACTATTTGAAATGTTACTTAACAGCCCAATCTCAGTGCAACAGAAAATCCAGGGATTCGCATATCATAATTAAGAGGTCCTTTTTTTTAAAAAAAAATCTCACAATCCATAAATTATAGAAAATAATTCTCCCTTAAAAACGTGAACTATTTTAAGTATAATTACATTTATACTTTAGTGGATTCTCTGCACCTGACTGCTTTTGCAGAGTTCCATCCTTTTTCTGAGTCCATATACTCTCAGTCACTACCACTGGGAGTACTGGTTTCCCTGTTTTCATCATCATACGTGCTCCTCATGTTTAATGTGTATACATCAACACCTGTTTGCTCTGTTGACCTAAACATGGTTTTCACTCAATCTTCTCAGGTAGATATTGCATGGCTGCCTGATTTTAGTGTTAGTGAACAGCACACAGTCTGAAACAGCTGTAGAGGTTTCTCCATATCTGGAAAAGATGGATTTCAGCTTGGCCGTGATCATTTCTGTGGTTTCATTTGACATATTGTGGACCATTTGGCTGTTTTGATTATAATTCTATAAGTCAACACTTACCAGATATGCATGTGCTGTGAAATGAAAGACATCTACTAATATTTTCACCTAAGGCACGTGTAGCACTTGGTGTTGGATGATAGGTTCTTTTTATTGTTTTCTTGACAGAGAGAGCAAAATTCCATCATTATATCAACATCTCCTTGAACTCCGGACAATACAGCAGTGCTCTTGTCTGAACCTGGATAATACTGCATTGCTTTTGTCTGAACCTGGAGACCTTTTCCTCTAGTGTGGAGTTGTCACAGGACTTCAGCTTTGAAGTCATTGAGCCAATCACTCTCCATTTTACCAGGATAACCCTTCCCCCCCCC
>JAODJU010000138.1:8613984-8625286 GCA_026776725.1 Gnathonemus echidnorhynchus | reverse complement strand
GGGGGGCAGAGCCTATCCCAGGCAGTGTAAGGCTTGGGCATACCCTGTGCAGCATACCAGTCCATCGCAGGGCAAAGTATAATTCAAATAAGACAAATAACTTAATGTCTAGTTGTATAAAGTGTCAGCCTTGATCAGATGTTGATGTGATGTTCCTTAGATTACTGAATTCCAATTACAGTTTAATTGCTTGGATACATTCTGCAATACTGAAGTCACTTTCTCAAAACTCTTTATACAGTTGCCATAACATCAGTTTATGTGGGCTAAACTGTCAATCATTTCTCATTGCTTTCATACAAAATGCATTTCATAGAAAATGACTAAATGCTTCAAAATTCATGGATTCCTTACTCACGCGAAATTCCCCACTATCAAAACGTTACGTTTTTACAGGCCGTTTTTACATACTTACATATTGCTATCACAACTGTTACAAATACATTCAAATCTAAATAACAATTAAATTTATCTTGAAACAAAGTATACTGCATATACATGCAGTCGCAGTTGAATTTCTTAGCAATTGAAAAAAAATGGTAAAATTACATATTTAGCCAGCAGATGCATGTGTCCAATATGATGGACAAGTGACAATCACACAGGAACCCTGAAGCAGTTGGGGTTGAGGGCATTACTTAAGGGTATGGCTGTGACATCACTCGGCCAGCCCTGGGACCTGAACCAGCAACCTTCTGAGCATGGGCAGGGAGCTCACAGAGCCACACACCAACTAATGATTGTGTAGTAATGAAAAACAAAAGTTAGTTGTGAGAACTTTATATTGCCACTTCTTATCACATACTTCCAAGAAAAGTGGCCAGCTAATTTGTTAGCTGTCAAGCTATATTTAGATTTCTCAAGACACTTTTTATTAAGTCTGTCATTCTTAATGGTATCTCCATTCATTGTGGCTCCAGGAGTCCAATTCTGTGGCTCCTTTTAAAGTGTTTTCCAAAGAACATGCAAAGAGCAGTATGTGGTCATTTACCAAAGCGCAGGAGAAAGTAATCAAATCAGAATAAAGCCAGGCATCAACATGGAGGTCAACTAGCAACACTGGAGCAAGCAAAGGATAAGCTTTTTCCTCTCATAGACTAAACCTGAAAGCATTAATTACTGCATATGAAAGCAACCTGGCTATGAGCCAATTTAAGTTGGCCAGAATGAGCACATCAGGTGAAAAACCAGCTCCACTCAAATGTCAGATTTCGCTGCCCTCTGCTATAACCAGCTGTGTGAAACTTTGATAAGTGTGATCTTCACAGTCACAGGTCATGCCGGCTGGAGCTTCTGGGATCTTATCTGAATGCAGCTCTCAATTTAACAATCTGATCATGTTTTGATTGGGTGACTGGTAGCCAATCAGGGTACTGACACTGAATATTCACAAATCCAAACACACATCCTATTCCAATGCTGTCACCCACCAATCCCTGCATCACTGGTCTATCTCAAGCCGTGGTTCCATTCGTCTGCTCCTTAACTGTTCAGGTCATTCATGCTAGTTAGAGTTTCTGGAAAGATATCTGAAGGCAGTTCTCAATTTAACAATCTGATTATGTTTTTATTGGGGAACGTTTCATGCTGAACGTTCATTAATCTGGACACACTCATACCCTTTTTCTAACAGTGTTACTCATTTTTATCAGAGTTATCTGAGGCTAATACACATAGCAAACCCACATGAACAGGTTTGATTACACGTTATGCATAACGCTGATGGTAGTAAAATAAGCAGGGCCCGAGGCATAGGCAGACACGAAGAAGGGGGGATCGAAAGACTGAAAGTTAACGTGAGAACATTTCAAAGTTCAAGCCTGTGTTGGGCCGCCATCTAGTGGCAATATCAATTATAACGCTCCATCGGAAAAAGGCGTCAGTTTTAAAATCTTCAGTCAATGCTGGATTTATTTTTTTTAAAACCGGTTGACCCAATAAGAAACTTATCCCCCATCGTATGGTGCATTATCAGGCTAGGGGGGGCTGCATGCTTCAGATAAACCAAGAATTATGTCATCCACACTTTTCAACTCTTGAACACTTTTCTTCAATTAGAAGAAAGAACTGTCATTGGAACATTAAACGTACAGAGCATGAAGCAGTGAATAGTGGACACACTAAAACTTGAAGGCTTATGAATCAACATCTAGTCTAGACTAGAACATGTTCAGACAAAAACATGGTTGAACAACTCAGGAAATGGACAACGGAACCTTCTAGAGTCACAAAGCACACGCTGGTAAGGCTGTAACTGGATACAGTGCTAAGAATGGCCGAGTGCTATCAGTCCGATTTCTTGAACACCTCTTCAACATGACAGTCAAACAGACAAACACTGTATTCCTGGTCACTGGAAGTTAGACACGAGAAGGTGAATAGCACATCTTACCAGGCGGCACCAGAAACAAAATTGGTGTACAATTCAGCAGGGTCACAATTCACACCCACACATCACTGCCTGGAGTTGACAGATATCAAAGAACACATTCTGAGTGCCAAACACTGAAAGAGTTGTATTCAAATATCAAAGACATTGCCAAGAGCAAACAGTGGAAGTACCTAAGTTCACGCTTCAAGTGAGACTAAAAAGCAACTGCAAGACTGACTTACTCTCTAGATGGAGAATCAGAAGAACTACGGGCAGAACTGGAAGGACTCATCCAAGAGGAATCTGAGAAGAATTCAGTCAGAAAGAGGATTACAAAAAGCGCAGTGAAAATCACAAAGAATAGAAGTCAACCAAAGATAAAGATCTCTTTAAAGTGTTGAATCGTGAATTCCAGGAGAGAGAAAGACCAACATTGCGACAACATCTACAAAGTCATTGAAGAATGAAATGGATGTGGAAAAACAGGGCCTGTTTTTCAGAAGATCCGTGAGATAAAAGGAAGTTTCCGCCTTGATTCAGTATGCTGAAGGACACTGACTGGCAAAAATAAACAGCATAATGGAGATGCAGCAGAGATGAAAGGCGTACATAGAGGACGGCTACAGCCAAGACAACACAAACTGAGCTATATTTCATAGGGCCAGATACATTAAGGAAGTTTCAGTAATAGAAAAGAGGTCAGATTAGGTCTGACATCACTGCTGAAAAGGAGGCCAGGAGAATGTGGGCATCCCAGCTGAAATATCGCAAGCAACTTAAGAAGAATCAATGTTTTGATCTAATTATGCCAACAAATTTAGAAAACAACTCAATGGACTTCAGATATATATCCCACTACTCAAGAAAGGAAGCCTGAGAGTCCGTGCAAAGTATCAATCAATCAATTTCCCTCATATCACATGACAGTAAGATTATACTAAAGCTGTCTTAGTTTAGGCGTATTGTGAGAGACCCTAGTACTTCATTTGCGGTATAGAGGTTAAAATGCACGATCATTTCCCGTCACATCGGCGCAAACGCACATAAATACGTACGTATTCACGCTGTTATAACAATCGATTGTCGCACGTATCGCTATAAAGGTGAATGCATACTTGCGTACCAGTTATGTCAATCCCTGACTATATGTCTTAAATTACATATATTGACTGTCAAATGGCTTCATAACCTGAGTTATTTTAACTGCATGAAATTTCTATATTATAGCTAAATTAAAGGAATAAATCCCTTCAGTTCAAGTGATTTATTATGAGAAAACATTTTCTATTAATCTTTGGCAATGAGTTTTAACATCATGAAGTTATTCTTTTTATCCAGTAGGTGGTAGGATTGAGCCGTTTATCAGCTTTCTCTAACGGAACCGGTTTGCTCCGTTTAAGAAACACTACTAAAGTACTCAGTAGCTGAAACTTATCACAGCATCAAATTTTAAGAATAAAATTTAAAATACAGAAAATACAGTTTTTCCACTTGAGAAGCTAGAATAGAAATTATTAGTCAAAATATAGAGCTGTGTTGTAGGTTTTAAGGAACACAACTTATCTGTAGACGAGGCCCATTAAAAGCACGTCTCTAAAATCTTTCACTGTTTGTTGTTATATTCAAATTCCTCAAATTCAGTTAAAATATCACCTACTGGTTTGCTCCGAAGAGGCAGCTACTTATGATTTCCTGTTTTGAATTGTATGTTGTTTAGTCACTTGTTAAAGGGGATAGCCATTAAAACATAAATCCTTGCCCCATGCAGGGCTTTCAGTACCAGGAAATTTCTTGTGGCCCGTGGGAGAAGAGAGCTCCTCCTTCTAAGGAATTCTGACTGTACAGTTACTTTCTTTCAAAAGATTCTTAATTATTCCATTAGGCCACTGCTGGTATTTAAAATAAAAATAAAATAAAAAAGAAGTCAAAAAGATATTTTGTCTCAAAGAAATCACCCCCTTTTGGATAACTAAAAAGTACAATGGTGAATTCTTCATCCACCTCTAAGGCAGGTCCTGTGCTGGGATACTGCAGGGAACTAATACAAGGGGAAGCCTTTTAACACAGCAAACAGAATACTTCCAGACATGGCGAATTAAAGCAGGGAGATGAAGATGAAGCCGTCAAGCTCTTCCCATGGGGTGCATGTAAAGGAGAGCCACAGGCGGCCGGCCCCGCTGTGGTCACCGGTGCGTGGCATCCCACCCAGGAGGCGACAGAGCAGACAGCGCTGATGATGTCATCAAAACGAGCCCTGGCAGCCCAGCTCATCGCACCACTACCCTGCCACAGGCAAGACTGAAATAGCTGCAGCTGAGTCTGGCACCCACTTGTGGCTGGGGGGATGAACTGCTGAAAAGGGGGAAAGACAAAAGAAAGGGGGAAAAGACAAAAATAGAATGAGTGGAGTCACAGTGGTCCCACTATGGGCATTGCTAGAGATTTAAGGCCCCATGAAAATTTATCATATTGGGCCCCCCAGTCCAGACCAGTCCAATTATTTTCTAATTTTTCTAGGTCCCCTGTCACTCAGGGACCCTTGGAATCGTCCTCACTTTCCCTCCGCCTTACGGCGCCCCTCCTGCAAACAAAGAATATAAACTGGTGTGTTAAGCCATTTAAACTTTTTTTTTATTATTATTCTACCACTTCTTTATCTTACAACATGGCTATTTGTTTTAATACAAGGAGGGAAAAAATCCTGCCGTTAAAAAACTTTCAGAGCATGACAGCGCATCGTTCAGCGTGTAATTCAAGGGAACCACTTTTTTCCTCTTTGTGGGACAGACAAATGACGGCATTCGAGGGTCGCAGGCAGACGGCTGTAGATATCTTGCGGCCTCTATGGGAGACAGTGCCAACAGACATAGTGAGTGAGTAACATTTAAACAATCGAGGGTTATTTAAAAAATTGATAAATTAATTTTATTTTGGGATATTAATTCTCCTGAATTTCATCATGTTGCCTTTTGTGAAATCAGTGTATGGTGTTATAAGGCTTTTGACATCCTGTTAATGAAACTTTAATGAATTACTTTGATAAAATTCTGCTCCACAACCAATGGTTTGAGTCAATTATGGATGTTCAGCTGAACACAGCCAAGCCAGCACACTGTACTGCTACGCCAAATTCACTGTTAGGACATGTGAATTACTTATTAAAGTTACTTATTACTTAAATTAAATCAAATTAAATTAAAGTAGCCCCAGTCGGCTGAATATCACAGTCAGGAGTTCCATTTCTGTCCCCCTGTCGTATTCTGCGGGTTCTCTGATCCATCATAATTAGCCGCGGTGGCTGAGGGCAGTCACATTGTGGTGCTAGGGGTGAAATTCTTGGCCCAGTGCCAGCCAGAGGAATGTAAAAGGGTTTTCCAAGGAAATCAGAGTTTCTAAGACTGGCAGACACAGTTGTAGTTGGGCTGAAAATGAAACCTGCTTAGGATGATCACTCCAAATTTCACACCGACACCCTGGAGTTTCACTTGAATCTGGGCAACATGCGGCCCCCGCAGCGCCATCACACGGATGTGCTGTGACCTCCACCCAACTCGAGTCTTCTTCCTTCCATGTACCTTTGATGAAAACCTCCATCTTCCTCTAACTGCTGACTGAGAACCATAAAGAACACAACACTGTGTTAATATATAAGTTCTGCTTACTACATTATCAGCCGTTGACCTCAGCCCAGGAAGACCACGCAGAGACAGACCACACTGCATTCCCCACTGCAGGAGTCCGGGTTCTTGCTGTTCAGTGACGTCGGACAGAGTGAGCCCTCCACCTGCTCAGGGCTCACAGATCAGTTGGGGCGAGGTGGCTGTCTTTGATTTCCCCACCTGTCTCCAGCACTGTGCCCCCCCCCCGCACCTCTGCCTTGCGCCTGTCCCTCTCCGATCCGCCATTAGCCAATGAGCTGATTCACTGGCTGCGTGCCATCGGGTAGATCTGGTGTTGCGGTTATGACGACCGCAAACCACACTGTCACTGAACGCCGAGGTCCCTGCAAAGGTCAAGGGCGGCATTTGAGGGAAAAGCGGGGGGTGGAGGGGGGGGGGTGTGTGAAAATGCAGTATATTTAAAGCTATGACATCACAGCTTAATGCGGCAGAAGGATTGTGTTTTTTTTTTTTTGGGAGAAGTGTAAAAAGATAGTGAAAGCAGAGTCTAGGACTTTGGTCAGGTGCTGTCCAGTGAGGTAACGTAGCTTCCATTAGCCTTAGGAAGTGCAATCTGATATTTCCATTACATTAATTAAAAACACTGATACTGCTAGCTATTGATTTCATAACATACTTTACAGTACATTCATTAAATCCTTATAAACATATACATATTTAAAAATCTGCAGACAGCATATTATCGTGCAGCATCTGTGCATTTTTTGCTGTTCTTAAAATCATTCTGGGCAGATTTCATTCGTGAAGGTCAGGAAAAGTCACATGTTAGCGACCGTGCATGTGAACGGCAGGCCGTGTTCCGGGGGACGCACTCCACAGCCAGCGGAGGCCAGCGCGCCCAGCAGGAATCACGGCGGCCTGCGACCTGGTTGGTGGGGGGGGGGGGGGGGGCCGCAGACGGGTGCGTGGCAGGCAGCCAAAACACAGCCCCGTCCTGAAAGTGTCCAGCGAACCGCAGGAAACCCAAGCCACCCCCAACCTGCCTGCCATCAGCAAATGACTTGCTGAAATTTTAATTCTCTGAATGCAGATCAGGGGGTGGAATCAGGCCCACAGTGAAACATCCCTCTGCAAGCCCCCACATGTCTGTCTGTATATCTACCTGAATTTGTGAGTCGGATATTAGCTGAGTCAGGGCAGGATGCTGCTCAGACAGACGTGTGGATGACAGGATGAAAGGACCTTGTATTTTTTTTTATTATTATTATTATTTTTTATTATTTTATTTTTTTATTAAAATAAAAAAAGAAATGACCTTGTATTGCTATGGCCAGAGAGCAGGTGGACCAATGGCAAAACTAATAGACAACTTAGATGAAGCCAGTTAATGCAGGAACATTTCTGCGAAAGTCATCAGACGAAGGCCGTTTCATGGTCTGCAGGCCAATCAGTGCCGTTGTTCTAAATGACCGCAGCTTCGGCTGCTGTGCCTGTGATTGGAAGGTTGCCGGTTCAAATCCTTGGTTGACTGATTTCACCGTTGGGCCCTTAACCCTCAATTATTCCAGGGACTGTCTGACCCTTCATTGCCGATTGTGTGTCACTTTGGATAAAAGCATCTGTTCAATTTCTGTCCACGTGCACTTATAAGGCCACAATCTTGAGGAAAAACATGTGATGGATGCATAAGACAGATATTCTAGACCTTTCCTGCTGAAGTGAGCGGGCATCCCATTACATCACAAACCCATCGATGACATTCAGGGGCGTGGGGAGTCCCTCCATTTCATCCCTGTCCCTAAACAAATCCAGACACACACCCAGGATTACCTGCAGCTTCTCTTCTTGTTGACGACATGATGTCTGTTTTCCCGTCTGAACGTTTATTTTTGGTTCCCTTTCATCATTCACTGTTGTTCATCGTCTTGTTCTTACTTATCTACTTTAAGTGCCACATCTAAGGTTCTGTTGCAGAGCCCACAGTGTTGAATATGAGCACTGGTGCTGCAGCACTAATGGAATGAAATTACACTTTCATTCATCACCAAGAACGTGTGAATCAAAGCAGGTATATGAATCAACTTCCTGAAAAAACAGCACGATCCTTAAATATTGCACAGCATTGTGAAGAAGGTACTTCTTTAATGTAATTATGACTGATCTTATAATAATTATATTTAAACATTGCTAAACAGCCTTTGTGAGAAATGGCTTTTGGGAGAAGGACTTAATTGCTTCAGCATGCTGTCCTCGCAGTATTAATTGATATGCCCATTTATAATCTACGATTTCGCCATATCTCAACAAAAGGCAATGTCTGGCAGATTAAAAATGCATAAGGAGTAATGGTCCTTTATGAATAAATTAGTAGGTGAAGCTTCAGCCCAATCCAGCCTTTGAACAGCGATGTCCTTCTCGAAATAGCTTTACAGAGAATGTCTGGGTTTCCAGGACCAGGTGGGAAACCGCGGAAAACGATCGGACCCAATACTGTGGCTGCTGCCCCGAGTCCACGGAGATGAGAACCACAATAACAAGAACAGGAGTGAAATATAAACCATACATATTACTTGCAAAATTTCAAAGGCTGCCATGTTATTAATCTTTACCATACAGCATTTATTTACATCTGTCAGTTTCCTTTGGTGGAGTAACTCAATTGCAAAGGGCAACTGAAATAAATAAAATTATGTGTAATTAAGAAAAAGTTACAGCTAATAAACATCTATACTCCTGAGTTCAAAAGAATTGAGGCTGAATAGCAGAGGCTGTCACGCTTAATTGTGCAGTTTCCATAGACGTCCTGTAGGGGGCATACTTGTATAAGTTTAATGACATTCGAGTCATGACGGCTTCCTATATTTAAGCGCGCAACACATTACGTTTTCTGTGGAATCCAATATAATGCTACTTTGCAAAAATCAAAAAGAATGTGAATTTCCGACATATTATTCCGACAGAGTATTTACGGTTTATATTAACAATGCGGTTGTAATATCTACATGTGTATGCATGTATGTATCGTTTTATTTGTATGTTTTGAAATATAGCTCTGTATTATAGTATCCCCAGAGTAAAAAAATAAAATGAATTTAGTCGAAGCCGAATCAAATATTTGCATGGCTTGTATGAGACTATGATTGGGAGAGATGAAATATAATGGCACAAAAAGTGCGTTCGGCATGTGATAAACTCGCTTAAGGGTATGAATTTAGCAAACAATTTGATTACAAAAGTACCTTCATTCGTTTCATCGTCTTACCCAAATGGAAAAACGGGGGAAATAATGAAGCGGGGGAAGGAAAATGCTCCCCAGGTTTGAAAAAAAAAAAAATTACGTTGGCATGCTGGAAATTGTTGTTGATAATGCATGTACTCTTTCATTAGATTAGTGAATTTTTAATAGAAGGGAGCTTAAAAAAATAACAATAGTTCTCCTCTATTTTTCTAAACTAAGCAAAACACAAGCCTAAATAAACTGTACATTTCGAAAATTGCAGATTTAGAAACATAAAGTCTTCTTTACGAACTTCAATATTATTATAAATTATTATTAGAAATAATTATTATAAATTTTTTAAATAGGCTAAAATCCTTGTTTTTAATAAAAGGACATTATAAATTAATTAAGTGAAGCGAAAATTATGTTGCTTATTTATAAATAATGATTATATTAAATGCACGGACGACCGGAGTTGTTCTTTTTAATTACCGTGTTTTTTACACCATTTCTCCCTGTCGGACCCCCCAGTCTCCTCTATCAGCAGCTCGCCGCTCATCTTGGCTCAACTACCTGCTTCACTTTAACTAACTAGCTAAGGGCGTCACGCTTGAATGCAGGCAGGCCTTGGGTACGAAGGAAACATTTCAGGAAGTATTAAATATTATGGTATATATTATTCGCATGGAATTGACTGCACGTTTGTCTTCTAAAACAAAACTTTTTATAGCCTACTTAGGTTTTTATACTTTTGACGGGAGCTCATTTTGAATACTCTATCTCCGGAAGTGCCGGCGATGAGACGGAGGGAGAGGAGCGGACTGGACTCCCGGACCGAGGGGGAGCCGCCGCGCCGACACGGCAGAGCAGATACTGCCGCGTCAGCCTGGATCTGTATTGTAAACGTTTGTAAACTAGCAGCTTCATTTCTCTTCTTCTTCGTCTTCGGGGTATTTAGAAACTTAAAGACATAGTAAAAATGATTTCTTAAAATTGATTTTGCAGGAAAAGTGCTTTTGGTGATAGCACGGTGTTTTCACACCTTGGGGTGTGTCATTTTCATATTGTGGGGACCACTTTTTTGGTCCAAAGGGAAACTAAGTTCTATAAAAATCTGTGACTGCAATCAAAAAACTAAAAAAGTCAAAAGTCTTTTGTTTGGTTACTTATTGTTAAGGTTAGGGCTGGGTAGGGGTTAAGGGTGTCATTGTTGGGATTAGGGTTTGTCCCATAGAAATGAATGGATGGTCCCCACAAAGATATGAATACAAAAATCTCTCTCTCTCTCTCTCTCTGTGTGAGAGACAGAGTTTTCATGCTGCCTCTGTTGCTTCAGAGTCCAAAGATATGCAGGTAGGCTAACTGTTATTATTAAATTGTACATATTTTGTGACTGTGTATGTGCCCTGTGATGGACTGGCATCCTCTCCAGGGGGTACCCCAGCCCTGTGATGGACTGGCATCCTCTCCAGGGGGTACCCCAGCCCTGTGCCCTGCAATGGACTGGCATCCTCTACAGGGGGTACCCCAGCCCTGTGCCCTGTGCTGCCTGGGACAGTCTCCAGGCCCCCTGCAACCCTAAACAAGAAAACCATCTAGTAGGGGGATGATGCATTTGGATTTGGGTCACTTTTGTTCTGTGAGCACAAACAAGAACAAAAATGTATACCAGCGTGGCGTGATCTTTGCTTGTGGAAAATGGCATGTCCTGCACTTGGCACTGCCTAGAATCATACTCAGCAACATGCCATGCCTTTCTGTCTTTGAACTGCAGACTTGAGATTGTCTTAAATCATTTACATCATGAAGGTTGTGAAACTAGTGGCAGTTATAAATCCTCCTTTGCTTATTGCACTGGAAATATATAATATAATTACATGCACAGGTCTTTTTACACTGGAGGGCTGATACAGTTAGCATGTTCCCACAGGCCTTTTTACACTGGAGGGCTGATACAGTTAGCATGTTGCCACAGGCCTTATTACACTGCAGGGCTGATACAGTTAGCATGTTCCCACAGGCCTTATTACACTGCAGGGCTGATACAGTTAGCATGTTCCCACAGGCCTTATTACACTGCAGGGCTGATAC
>JAODJU010000138.1:8573713-8591152 GCA_026776725.1 Gnathonemus echidnorhynchus | reverse complement strand
CACTTTAATTTCATTGTACAATGTCTCATTGCTACAATGACAATAAAGATTCTATTCTATTCTATTCTATTCTATTCACCTGCTTCACTATCAACCTCTTATCAGATTCCTGTCTCCCTTGGAAACGGCTTCTGTCAGGAGATCTGGCCTGGTGCGAGTGAGACAGCTGCTGTACTGGCCACTGTTCAATCGTGGTCTCATACTCCTGAGCCATGTGTGAGATCACCTGCTTTTCAGGGGGGGTTGTGGGGGAGGGGGGGGCTTCTATAGAATCCTCAGCGATATCTATGCAAGAGCTTTCCTTCTCCACGTGAGAGCTTGAATTATCAGACGATATATACAGAATATGTGCATGTTTAGCTTCGTTCCCCCGAAAGCTCTCAAAGAGCGGGAAGTTTGACCTCCCCTGCTGATTAGTCTGATGAAATGTCGCTGGAAGTGATCAGTGTGCATCCGTGCATCTCTGGCAACCAAGAGTCAGATTTAATGGGCTCTAATAAACATGGATACCTGGTAGGGCGGGAGAGCAGGAAAGCGCGTTCCTGCCCTGCACTGCTGCGAGCGTTTCTGAGAACCCTTCTTTGACGAAACACATTTGATGGAAAAATTGAGAGGAACGGTTTCCATGGAGATGGTGAACAAGGTAACTTGGAACCCAAGGCCACAGGATTTTATTATTATTATTTGGTTTTTTTTATTTCTGTTTTCCTTCTTCCCAGCTGAGTCTTGCGGAGTCGTTTCCCCGACTTCGCAGTGTACATGCGTTGAGTTCCGCTGAACGGAACATGGAAAGGGTCAGTCAGATAATCCCACACGGGAGAAATCTCAGCTTCAAAACTCACAATGACGGAGCCAAGACTCGCGGCCAAAAACCAAGCGACCCACATGTACTGTGCAGGTGTTCAAATTCTGCACGAATCCAGCTAGCAAAAATCCGCAATTAGAGAGGATTAGATTCACAATTACAGCTAATTGCATGCTAATTATATGCTAAGGCTGCATTCTAAATCTTCTTAAAAATGGGGGTTAAGGAGAATCACATAGGACAATGGTGGTCTCACTGCTTCCTGAGACCCTCATCAACCACTGAAGTACATGACAACATTCAGTGCTATCTGTAAGCAGCAAGGGAATTTTAATTAGTGCGCGAGTTCTCGCTCAGGCGTGACTCATTTGCGAGGCTGTTCAGACGCCTTGATCACATGTAACATTCTGAACGACGTGGTTCTTCGGGAATGAAGCATAAAAGGTTTGAGATCAAACTCAAACGGGACTGCGGTCGAGCCTTCCACAGTGCCAGGGTCGGGGAGCAAGTCCTCTGCCTTCTGGAAAAACTGCATGAAATTTTTTGGTAGTATCACATGGGAGGCTGCTGGAAACACGCTAAGCATCCTCCAAACCTGCACTGCATGTGTATTTCATGCATTTATGAGTTACTAAGATTTTTGTATGTCATCTGCTGCTTTCACGAAAACACCCCAAAAACCAAATTCTCATTTAATTTTCATGCTGACCATGTGATATAATGAAGCAGCGATGGGGGAAGTCGTGATGCCTAAGGGTCGACTGTACTGGAGTGTTAAGGACATACTGGCGGGGTCTAAACATGATAAAATGCAAAAGACTGAAGCGAGGTATTCCAATCGAGTGGTTCTCAAACTTGTACTCAAGCCTAGGGTTACGTACATGCAGATTTCCCCGGACACTTCCTCCTTTTGGGCCCATGTTTGGGCATCTAGTTTTTTTAAAAAATGTCGGTTTATCTGGGTTTAGTGCTGCAACCCGTAAGATCCAATATTGCAAGTCACATTGCAATACCAAGTGAAGGAGAAGGCACCGATTTTCAATATATGGCAGCCGCTAAAGATGAAGTTACGGTAACTTCCAGAAACCAGTGGCACTTGGAGGCTTTTTTGTTTTCGTGTGAACATTGAATCGCGTTGTTTGCTTGAAGTTTAACAAACTTTAACTTAGCGTTTCGTAATATTTGTTGAAAAAGACGTACATATGTATATTCTGTCAATTTTATGTAGACTGTAAAACAACAGTTAACTGCAAGGTTACAATGCATATATATTCGTGACTGAAGCGCTACCTGATTGGTCGGTGAATGTGAAAACTCTCTCCATTTTCATCTCACCAAATATGGTAACCCTATCCCTGCCAGACAGTCCACTTCGAGAAACAGTGCTCTAATTAATTGTCTGACAATTTCAGAGTTTTTCCCACAAATTGCCAGGGGTTTGCGTTTGTGTGGATAATATTCTGCTAATCCATATTCACGTATGCCAGTAGAGGTAAGACAGAGCGTTACTCACCCTGTTAATATTGACTGCAGTATTAACCTCACTGTGAGTGTTACTGTCTTTTCATTATGAGTTGCCATAATTTCTGTTACTGAGAATTAGATGCAGGATAAAGGTATTAACATTGCAAATATATAGGGGAGGGAATAATAGATTATCATGTAATTGCATTAGTGTCTCATCAGGGGGCGGTCACGAGCACACAGGCTGTAAGGTTGGGGGTTTTAATGGTCTGTCCAAAGGGTGAGGAAAGGCAGTGAGCTGTAAGATATAACCTGCCCCAATGCCCACCCTCTGCCTTTGGAGAGTAGAGCCCCCCACCACACCATGACCCCACACCCACTGCTCAGGCCCACGTTCCGCTTTACAGCCCACATAAATAAACAGACAGATGGCTTTCCATGGCCCCTTCTGAGAGATGGCATGTTTATCTGTCCTCGCCCCCAGCCGACCCCCCCTCCATCCCCTAACGCCCAGAGTTCAATGCGGGGGCTTCGGTTTGGCCTCAGATGACAGGTGAGAGCCCCCCAGTTCTGCAAGCATGTGCACCTCCAGATCTCTCATAATATTAGTTAAAATCAATGCAGTGCTTTTTTTAATTATTGCTCATGGTGGAGAGTGTGGGAGGCTCATTTAGGGGGGGATCGATATCGGAGAGGGATTGGTGGACGGCGGGGCGCTGCATCAGGCAGCCTTGATGTGAAAATCATTGAAGCTGTGTAGAAACGGCTCCCGGTTATCAGGCTGGTTAGCCCCCCAGCCAGCATGGGGGCAGTGTAATGGGTGAACCCTCCATGAACCAGCGCTCTCTCAGAAAGTTGTTACCCAGAATACGCATCATACTTATCTGTCAGAAATAAAACAGGTACAAACTGGCACCCCCCCACCGCCGCGGCCACCCCTCACGTACCCGTCTGCCTATCGATTGTGTCGGCTCGCCGCGCTCCCTTTCTCTCTCTCTCTCTCCTTCCGTCCTCATCCCAGGGGCGTGCTTCGTGCGAGGGGGGGGGAGCTTTTATTATCTTATCTGTCCCTTGACCGTAGCGATGGGCTGGGCCGTCACTCCTTGTCCTCTCGTTGCTGTCCGACTTTAAGAGGTTAATAACTTGGGCCTCGGAACATTATTTAGGGCTAGCGGGGGGGGGAAGTGAAACGTTCCTCTGTTTTCCTTTGCTTTGGATTCACCTCTGACCCCCCCCCCCCATTCTCACACACACACCGGCCTTGTGACTCCGGGTCCGGCAGATTCCCACCGGCCCTCGGCCGGGCAGCACGGCCACTCGGAGCTCCAACGGATACAAATGACGGCAATCTCCGCGCGCGGGGCTGGTCCTCCGCCATTATCCGTCACAATTTTCATTTCTAATTGGGCCGCTTTGCAAGCAGACGTGGTGGCTAAAGACCGTGTAATTGTGCTCATCTATAAGGCGTTCGGTGTTTATCAATGAGCCTGTATATTAACTGTGTGATGATTTATTTAAATCCTGGAACACATGCAGGCATACTGGGAGTCTGCCATTAATTCCACTTAAACACCTAACAGGCGTCTAGGTGCTGCTATTGTACCGATTCGGAAAAACCACCAGAACAGTCCGAAAGGGAGAATCCACTTGAAAAATGATTGATGTAAGTTTCTGACCACCCATGTGATCCAGTGTGAAGGACACCGGTCCCTAGGCACCAGTACGCTAGGTGTTTGAGGCCTTGTCTCCACGATGGAGAGCCGCTGGCCAGGCTGAGCCATATGGCCTCTTGCCCAGGACTGCTGCGCTGAAGTCCTCCACCTTCCTGAGAGAGCAGCCAGCACATTGGCATGACTGTAAGCTTCTATCTTTGATCCATCCATCCATCCATTTTCCAAGCCGCTTATCCTACTGGGTCGCGGGGGGTCCGGAGCCTATCCCGGAAGCAACGGGCACGAGGCAGTCTATCTTTGATCATCTTCTGTAATAAAGCTAACAATGGAGAAGCCCAAAGTTTGCCATTGGGTGGTAAAGATTCAGATTCCTAAGGCAATGGCTTCCCTGACGCTTCTGGTCTGTCATCCAATCACGACTCCAGGTTCCCTCATAAGAAGCCCAGTGATTCGTCAGCTGCTCGCTGGAGGCTGGATGTAACCTGCATGCAGGTAAAACACTTGAGACATCATGTAACATAAATGACAAGCATGCTACCTCACCCAGTGTTACGGACAGCCTGTAACGTGACACTTAGACATGTATACTGGCTTTTTTTTTTACAAAAGCAATTTGGGTTAAGTGTCCTACTCAAATGTATGACAGCAAACCGCCTTGGAAACTTGAACTGGCAACCTTTTCATAACCAATTTGCCTTCCTCAAGTGTCTACAGCAAGTGCTACCCTGCGTTACTGAGAGCTGTGTGAGCTGCACCTCTCTTCTCCCACACCGAGGCCAGAAGACTGGAGCCGACAGACATGCGTAGCCACAGCATGGACGTATTCGTGGCCACTTTATTTACACCCTGTAATTGGGAGTCTGTCCTCAGTGGCAGAGAGAACAGCACCAATGTAACGCAGAACGTTCTTAACAAAGTGGACATATGCAGAAGCACTGATCCAGGGCCTGTGTGTTCCACACTTTACTTTTTATTTATTAGTAGAAGCTTAAAACACAGGAAGTGTTATGTGGTTCAGTGATTTAGAAATCTGTGCCTCTACTCAGAAGGTTGTGGGCTCAAACCCCATGTCCAGCAGAGAAATCATATCACAATTAGACCTAAGGCCCCAAAACCCCCAGCTCCCCTGGGCGGCTGCCTGACCATCCTGTCCATTCCCAAAATTCCCTCACTTGTATCCACCACTGTTAGGTTAAGACCTAACAGTGATTCCAGTCTTAAAGCTTACTTTGCACGATTTATCATCTAATAAATTAGTTTAACAGGTGTTCACAAAGGTTTGTGTGTGTTTGTGTGTGTAGAATATAGGGAACAACTGCGGTTTTAGATTCGGAGCAGAGCCGGTGTTCTGACGAGTTGAGCTACCTATCGAGACGTACTATCGAGCCTTTTTGCGCATGTGCAGTTCCACCGTTTGGGGGTTAGGTTTTAGGGGTTTGGGTCAGGGTAAGGGTTTTAGGAGTTTTTTGGGGGTTAGGGTTAGGGCTGTCGGTTAGCACTACGGTAGCCTAACTCGACAAAGTAGCTCAACTCGAAAGTAGCTCAACACCGGCTGAGGACGCAGCTCTCCCTAAGCATGAAGTGACAGCCCCTGCGGTCAGGACCACACAATCATGCTTTTATATCATTAACCGAGCTCTTCAGCTCCCAGCCGTGTCCAAAACGCCTCGTAGCTCCGGTCTATCTTAACGCGGCTCTGCAGTAGTACATACACAAATGTACGCAGGGTATTTATATAAAAGCCTCCATCTTCCGTTTGTGTGCATCGCCTGCAGCAAAGGTTTGGAGAGACGCAAAGACGCCTTTAATAATATTCCCGTGGTGTCCAATGTATTTAAGCTTGTATGCAATTACCGGGACAATTACAGCAGATTAAGGTTCACGTGAGTTAGAAAACGATCCGAAGTACATATTTAGATAGTCGACCTAGTGTTTAAGGTGTCTATTCAGGAATAATACGTTAAATACCGTCGTTGGGGTGACAGATCCTATACTGACATCCCATTAGCAGTAATGAAATGATTTTCGTATTTGTTCCATGTTTTTCATTTACTCCCGTTATTTTCCCCATGTATGCACGGAACAGGCTGTCCTGATGAATAATTGTGACATTAATCACTCATTCTTATGGGCTTCATTTGCTAATTAAAATCTTCAGAAGGGCGAATTGACTCACCACTAAATGCTTAATCACGAGTTTTGAACTGTGTCAGACCACATAATTCATTATGATGGATTGCTGAACTGTTTAAGCGTCCGCTCATCGAGCTCATTTATTTTACCTATGATTCCTCCGTCGGGTAAAACGTTTTAAATTTAAAGCGATTTGATCGAATTGCGCGCTTGACATGAAATCCGCCGATTGCAGAAGTGACATGGAAAAGTCAAGCGTTAGATCTAAGTGGAAGCCGATAAAATATGGATAGTTAATTTTAAAAGATTATACATGACCGTGTGTCGTTTGAATAGGCGACACCATATTCTGAATATCTCAAAAGAAAGGTTTAATTTACAAGCTTTATTTATAGCAATATTATATTGTATTTTAAATGGTACCTCCACGTGTGGAGCCATAATTCTCTGCCCTGGATGTAAACTATAAAACGAACTGCTGATTTTACAGATCACTGCGCAACGTAGACACCAAAACACACCTTACTAATGCCAGATTATAAACATATGTATGCCAGTGCTCAAACACGAAGTATCCATTCCAATAAGGAAATTCCAGCGTCATATGTTTAACACTTTTTTGCTATTCTTTAAAATACCTTCACATTAAAAAACCAACAATCCGTTCTGATTGGCTGCCGCCGGTCCGTTCCGCCGTACCTTTTTATCTCCATGCCCTTCATCTCTCATACTCTTGTTTTTCCACTCCATTTTATCTTATTACCGTATTCATTCCTCCCATGCGAGGGGCGGCCTGTTGAGGTCGTGTTGCGCCGCAGCGCTCCGCTTTAAATGGTTATCTACGAGGCGCATTAAAAAGCTCTTTGCTGGCCTTTAAATATTGTGATTGGGTTAGAGGGCCAGGCTCCCTGCTCCCAGAGGCCTTCTTCAGAATATAAATTGAGTAATATTATAACGGCAATTGGAGGCTGGCCGACGGGATAATCACTCTGAAACATGATATATTGGTGAAGCCGGCCGTTCGATGAACTGGAATACACTAATAACGCTGTTCCCCTGCAGCAGCAAAGATGATATGTTATGACCCCCCCCCCGACTTCCTCATTTAAGCATACTACTAAGTGCAAGTCAGTGGTTGTAGTGACACAGGAACTGGGAAACTTCACAGATGTACAGCAATAAATGACAAATTTCCATCCCTTGTCCGGCCCTCAGCTCCCTTTTCAGACATTTTGATTTCTTGTGGGGGCCAAGGGTGCAGTTTTCAACGCCCCCATGGGCCGAGCTGAAGAAAGTACCAAACTTCTAAGTGCTGAAATAATCTCACCAGCTATCTCCCAGCCGCCGATGCCAGCCAGAGATGCAGGGGGCTTTGAGTCAATTCCAGGCAGCACAGGACATACAGGCCAGGCCAGCCCCTCCCTGGGAAATCACATCACGGGCATTTACAGACACACCTTTGGAACCCACACAATGTACGGGAAACATGCCTGCTGCTGACTTACCAAGCAGATGCCCCCCAACCCAGGACTTTGTAGCAACAGTGCCACTCAGTGCCATCCACAGGTCCACTCACAGCGCCACTCACAGTGCCACCCCATACCGAGATAAATGGGCCCCTTATAATTGAACAGCACCAAAACTGACCCACAACACCACCCCCCCCCCCCCCCCCCCAGATCCATAATCTGACAGAAATAATAAATCGGAAAGCTGATCTGTTCATCTTTCCCTATTCACAGATCATCCCCAATCAGGACTCCGATACTGGCAGAGATTACAGCGGGACTTAGCCAGATATTACATTCAATTTAATCCATCCGCTTATCATTTTTCCCCCTTTATCGAGATGAATTAAACTCATCTTACATTATAAGCCCCGTTTTAGTTGTTTAGTTAGGAAAAGTTCAACATGACCCAGTCATTGTATACACAACATAGCATATTTCCAAAGCAAGTCCTTGTTATCCGCATGTGGATTACACTGAATGGGAGGCTAAGTCACATTTCATATTCTCAACATCCCACCAGCGCTAAAGCGGAGTCCCTTTCAATGGGTTATTTATTTTGTTGGTGAAATATCTCTGCACAAAATGTTGTACATAGTGCTTATTTTATAAAAGTGAAAGGGCAATTCATTTAAATGAGTATATTTATATATCTTGGAAAACCCACAGGGGTGTGTAGGTGTAAATGGGGACAGACATGGAGGCAATTATAAATCAAGCTTAAAAAATCATTCATAAAAAAGTCATTCATAAATATTAAAGAACAGGGCTTCCCAGTTTAAAAACAGATTTAAATTTGCGAGGTTGTTGGTGAATATAATGTAACGTGCATGCCATATATGCCATGGTCTCGTACTGTTTTTTCATTTACACTCAAAATGAATGATTACTTTTAATACAAATGATTTATTATGTTTCTCAATGTGGCACAGATGAGTACAAACAAAGATTAAATTTAATACAGTAATTTTCCCACATATTTACGGCCGTAAGGCTCAGATTTCGACTATAAACTGAGCACTGCCCAAAAAGCATATGAGCAGAATATATTTTTAAACTCAGAACTGTATGGGACCATTTTTGAATGATGGTATAATTCGGAGCATTAGGTATGACATGGTAGTTCACTGTCCTGAGTGATCACTGTAGTCTGTGTTTGTTCAGAATGTTCAAACAGCGATTCGCTTCAGGTGATTGTACTTTGCCCTGTATACGAAGGGCTCCGTTCAATATCAGACCAGCTTTTATTCAGTGGAGGTTTTCTTATCAAGGCACATCAGACCTCCTGAAATACAGGGGAATCAAATCACGGTACATACAGGATTTAAAGCATTACATGTTTTTTTTTTTTTTTGTTCCTCTGACTGATCGAAAGGCTGAAGGTTAATTGCGGGCGACTTATTTTCAAGGTTTCCTCCTCTTTTCCTTCAGAAATCAAGTGTTGTGTTTCAGAGATTCCATCTCAAATCCCCAGGTGATGTTAGAGATGAGAGAAGACCAAAGTGCTCCCAGCTCTATTGAAACTACATTCGTGGAGACACCATTAGGATCTTCAGGCAGAGAGGAGATGTTTCTGTGGTTTGGTCCATTCACTTCATCTGCCTCCTTGGAACAGCAGCTCGCATTTAAATGTGACATTCAGGCAGCATGACATCATCCTGTTTCACTTAAGTTGCAAGCAAGAAATTGACACATGCGAGTAGTGGAAGGTGGACCTTGATTCTGCAATGTTAATCTCAAGGAGACAGGAAACTGGACGGCCAGGTCATTTTGCTTCACTCTGAAACTGATCTCTTTAATTCAGACCATGCTTTTGGAAGACAGGTGTTCTGTTGGATGTAGAACCCAAGGCCACTTCCCTTAGACCTGTGGAAATGTGTGCAAACTGCTGCAGTGAGGTTCCTAAGAGGGGCAGGACAACAGTGTCCTGGTTAGGCAATAGGAGCCATGCTTCATGACTCAAGAGTATGGGCCAGAGCAGCTGGTGATTATTCGTAGGCCAGACCGACCCACTTGACACCGCTTTCTGTTTGACCTTTGAGGAACACAGCCTACAAAGGCTACAGCTTCACAGACCACGTACTTCGAAGGATGTTTCTTCCACGAGCGTTTAGCTTCAGAAACTCCTCTAGTTACCATGAAATGCGAATTTCATTAATGTGCACTTGAACTTTGAACCTTTAAGGTTAATATTAACTCACAGCTTGAGTTTCTTTAACCACTCTAAACTCTCTGTGACCAAAGAGAGTCTGTGTGACATGTGGAGTGCACATTAGTAGTGTCTCTGCTGTGATTAATGCCTGTCCTATTGACAAGAAAGACAAGACAGGCCGCTATACAGTACTGTATGATGTCAGACCTTAAGCTATACATTTGGAATGATTGTTTGTCTGTTATCAGTTCCAGCCAAATTACATCACACTCAGCTTGATGCTGACATTTCATCAGTGGAGATAAATTTGGCAATAGATTTTATGAATCATTTCATCCAGACACAAGTAGCTCTCAAGTGATCCAGGGGTTTAGTAAAGTAAAATTCTTTAGGATGTGTGCATATATGTTCTGAAAGCTTTGCTATAATATCTGAAAGGGTAGGTGGGTTGTTTGTGGGCAGAGTACAAGCAGTATTATTTACTGACATGTGAACTTGGCCGACATTCAGACCATCTCTGTCCTAGACCAGTGAAAGCTTAAGCTCTACTTGTGTGTGTGTGTTTGTCCCTCTTTTCTCAGTTAAGGCTGTGGAAAGTGGTTATTTCCCATCTCGATTGCGCTATCCAGAGAGTGCGATCATTGACGGTGACAGAGAATGAAAGAATGAAAGCAGAACAAGAGTCGTGGGCACTTCCCAAGTAGTATCAATACGTGTGTCAATGAGAGAGATGGAGAGAGGTGCAGCAGAGCCTGTCAGACAGACGATGCCCAGCGCCCTGGGGGACCCTGTCTTCTCGGAATTTGGGCTTTGCCGTTATTCAGAGCCATTATCATACAATATGCAGATGATTTTGAACGGTTCCATGACGCTGTGACTGGTCAGCAAACCTAAATCAGACTTTCTCTTCTTTCTACTCCTGTCCCTTCATAACCTACTAACCTCACTCTTGTTATGACTCTTTTAATGATAAATCCTTTATTTGCCATTTGCACCGGTATGAGTACCGTTACGTTACAGTTGCTCTCTTCAGCCAATTTGTGGCCCCCCTGGAGCTGGGGCTTAAGGGCCTTGCTCAAGGGTCCACAGACATGTGATTATTCGACTAAGGCTGGGGCTCGAACCAGTGATCTTCCAGTCACGGGCGCAGAGACTGAACTTACTGAGCAACATTCTTAGAGAAAACAGACTGATGCACCAAAGGGTGAAGAACAGCTTTGAATTCATGATCTTTGGGAGACTGTAAAGATGCACCAGAGGCCGTGATGTAGATTTTATAGCATGATCTGTAATGATGCACTGGAGATGGTAATACGACTTTTAAAGGTGTGATCTTAGAGAAACTGTAGCAATGCACCTGTAACAGGACGATAAAGCAGCTTCTGGTCCTTCTCTAGTTGCCAGGTCTCCTCCTGCGTTCTCCCCATGGTCTCTGCAGTGGCCCTGAGCTGCTCTGGCAGCCATAGTGCACTTTCCTCATTGATAACGTGCCTCTTTAGCTGTAGCCTGATCATCTCCTTGATAGGAGGCCCAGCCTCAGATCAGTAAGCCTATTACGCAGGTGTATCTGCTAATGATATGCGCAGATATAAACAAACCACAGTGAATGAATCACAGAGAGACGGATAAACTCCAGTTTACTAGCATTTGTATGGTTCTATGGCTTTGCCACGTCACTTATTTATTGTTTATCCAGAGCGTTCACCTCTGGGTTAGCGCTTTCCTTTGTTTGTGCCCCTCGATTAACTCCCTGTTATTTCGTCGAACTGTCTGACTTGCTGACCTAAAGTCTTTCATTCCTCATTAAAAAAAACCCAAAGGAGTTCATTTTCTTTCTCCTCCTTCCTCTTTGTTCTCGTCTTTCAAATGCAGAGCTCTTTCAAAGTTAATTTATCACAGTTTAAAGTAGATTTTTTGCTGTTAAATGCAAAGATGTGAGGAGAACTGTTTTTGATAAAAGTGTGCAAATCCATCTGTTTTCTACTGTTTTTGTTGTCCCCCCCATTTGTAGTGTTATATATATTCCGGGCTGTTCTCTCTTGCCCCCCTCCCTCCCCTAGTAAGGAGAACCAGAGCATAGTTTGGTCATAGAACAAGAACCACCAAGAACCACCAAGGTCATTTTTTCACAGCAACTTTATTTTTTGCTCTTTGCCTTTCTGAGTCTTTCTGAGTCCTTTCCTGCTCCGTCCCTGACACAGGAGGGCCGTCAGTGAAGCTCTAGTCCTTGGATGCACCCTCAGTGTTGTGATCCAGTCCGTTGGGCTGCCAAGGCCACGTTACAGAGAACTTCTGGAGGGTTCAGTCTGGCTCTTAAGCCAACATTGCACGCCAACCAGCAGTATAGTAGCTTTGCTTCAATATATGTCAGCATGCACCTATGTCACCCTAATCCCACAGCCCTGGAAATCATTCCCAGTACAGACAGATGGCAAATATGTTGTTTGTCGGCATGGCAGCAGTGGGTCGCTGAAAACAGGTGGTACATAATATAAGAGTAGGCTGGTAAGTCGCCAGATTACTTCAAATAATTCTTAAAATAATACTTGTTTTTTTTTTTACTGGACATCTGGGCACCCACCATTGTTGCTTAAGCCCAACCCTGCATGCTTATATTTGTTATTACAGATGACAGCGGGGATTTTAAAGAACAAACTGGCACCATATGGCTGAACATGCATCAGGGTTCTGCCAGGTAAAGTTACGCTTTCCTGATTTGTTTATAGGTCAGTGTAGCTGTGGAACCCACTATATTTATATTTTAAGGCAAACACTTTCATCCACGCGCAGGGTCTGACTGGGGGCTGAAGGCCTTGTTCAGGGGCCCAACACTGAAAACACTCCAAAGGTATAGGTTTGGTTTCAGCATTAGTAGCAACCAAATCAGCCCCAACCCCCCCGGCCCCCTAAGCACACACCCCCCTACTGTCCATACCCTAATGTATGCCCTTGCATTACTCTACCAGGCCCTGGGATCTGAACCTGTGACCTTCTGGTGACGGGAACAGCTCCCTAATCCTCACACCTCCCCCATTATAGATGTTATATACTATATTTTCTCATGCAGTAGTGCTCTTACGGCGAGACGGAAGGCTGGTCTCTAGAACACATATTCAGGGTCATTTGAAGGCTGAGCAGGTCAGCCGTGAACTTCAGACAGCAGGTTACCTGCGAATGATACCGGTGCCTAAAGGGTGCAGCCCCCTTGTCCTTTCTTGAGAACAGAGAGGATCTCTGGCCCTGGTTTCCTGCCGGCCTCCTCGTCCAGCACCCAGGCAGCAGCAGGTCAGCGAGACAGAGGTGGGACAGTTCAGACGGCAGCACCAAAGGCACGGGGCCCCCAGCTTCCATTTGTAAGTGAGGCCAGTGAGCTGGGGGGGGGGGGTGAAGCGCTGATGGAACTGAGAACAGCGGACCTGCCCGGTGGTCTTTATACGCCGCAGGATGAGCTTGTAACCCTTTATATAATTATTGTATTAAAGCCGATGTTGGCCTGGCTCGCTGGCACTTGTCCCCGGATCAATGTGGAGATAATTTCAGAAATGAATAGTTAGCATCGATTGGCCCTTTAGTGATGTCTTATCGCTGACCAGGACAGGTCATGCAGGATTATTGGCCCAATGTCATTTATGGCTTGCTATGATAGTATTTGTATTTTTGGTGCCTCCCATATAAACAAAGGCAATTCAATTTGCAATGGATTTCCTTCTGTCTTCTTCCAACCCTCCGGTACACAATAAGCAATAAATCACAATCTGTGTATTTTTTTTTTTTTTAACGAATGTGCTTGCTTTGTTTCCAGGCATCGCTGGAGAGACAGGAGGGTCAGGAAGATTGTTAGCGGTTGAACTCTGAAGGATTGAACCATCTTTAGTTCTGACATTTTGTTGACCTTGAAACCTGAGGTTGTGGATAGTATTTAGCGTGGATAGTATTTTTCTCTTTGTCTTTTGTTTTGAGTTGGTAAGACCATCATCCACCACACATTAAAGGGTTTATCCCACACTTTGTTGTGTTATAAGGTGACATAACACTGCTGTACGAGGTCAGTGATATAACGTCAATGTGAGAGTGATGAATTTAAAAAAGCAAAGAAAAAACGCTGTGTGAGATGTAATATTAATGCCTCTATATTTATAGGTTTATAAAATTAAATGTCGTATTTAAATGTTTAGTTAAATTTAAGCATCATACATTTGGTTATATGTCTTATACCTCATATAAGCTCTGAATTCACACACCCTACTCCGCTCTACATTGTGAACACAGGCGTGAAATCAGGTTCAAGTTCACTGGGAAAGATCACTAACAGATCACCAGGAGATCACAGAGAGATCACCAAGAGAAAACCAAGAGATCACAGAGAGAGATCACCAAGAGGCCATTATGGTCATGCCCCAACCAATACGGTAGAAGACATGCTGTCATGTTTTATGTAAAAATGGCATTAAAGTTTCAGATTGAAAGCGAGATTTAGTAATCCATTTCATATTGTTATTTGTAACTTATGCTGTATGTAACAAATTATTTAAGTACTATCCAAAATACTGAATAATAATTCATAGTATTTACAGTATATGGTACTTTCATGCAGCATCAACATGATAGTACTTAATGGAAAAAACACCACAGCTGGTGCTTGTGTGAGCTCATGTATGAGCGTGTGTGTATGTGTGTTCGTTTATTTATTCATCACATTTCGTTCCTACCTCAGACACCGGGTTCCCCGTGTCCCGCTTGCTCTGCTTTGTCTCCCCCCTTTCAAACTGGGAATGACAAGTTGTATCCATCACAAGGTAAAACTCCATTTCAATAGCAGCTCTGGGGGAATCATTCAAAGAAATGTAATTTACTGGGTATTGGTCAGTTTGACCTCTGACCCCAATCCCTTGACACGGTTACCTAGGCAACCGCTTGAAAAGGATGGAATCGGATAGTGGGTTGTGACAGTCTGCAGACCTCAGCTGAGGCGTGGTCTGGACAGAAGAGAAGCAGACGGGATTATCTTGCCATCCCAACCTTCTGTGGCCTTAAACTCATTATTCACAGAAAGAACGAGTGAATGGGTGGTACTCCTCAGTCACACGTGAATTATTTCATTCATTTTATTTTGCAGATTTAATTTACCTGCCCCTACATGCAAGGACGGGAAAATATTTATACGTGTAATAAATCGACGCATCGCAACAGTTTATTGCATATATGAAAGCACTGTTTGTTAGTGCAGTTCCTGCATAAAAATCATCTTTGATGTTGTTCTTTCATTAGCATAAAACACGATTTTGCCCATTAGCACATTACACCAAATGAGTTTTAAAAAGTCCGCATATCTCCACATCCACCTGACAGTTCTGCAGGACGCCGTCCAGGAGCTGTACCATGCTAGACAGGGAGGCGAACGGGACGCCTCTTTTCTGGCAACACCTGCTGATCTGGACGGCAGGAAAATTAACGGTTTCGAAAGATGGGTCAGAGACACGGAATTTGAGGACAGTCCTGCAGGCTGATCGCTGTTTATGTAAGAAAAATATAGATGCCAGGGGACAGGGGGGGTTTGGGGGCCCCTCGGAGCCCCTCTTGTCCTGTATGTGACTACCTTGGGCGCTGTGACTGGTGGCCTCCTGTAGGGGTCACCGGTGTCAGGCAGCTAGAATTCTTACACGTCTCAAATAATATAGGAGCCTGGCTAATGGGGACTGGCCTATACAGACTGGCCTCCTTTCCAAGTCCAGCCCGCAACAGGAAATGTGTAGCACCTTTACACTGGAGACCCAGCGTACCTCATCTACAGTCCAAGAGGAGATGCAGACGGTCCCCAAGGAGACCCTCTGCAGCATCGTATACGCCGATGCTATTTGTAATAAATGTCAACACAAAAAAAATCATTGTTCATTTCAGTGATGGTTTAATTACATGCAATTATTGCAGAAGCGTTTGAAACCTAATTAGTTTTACAGTTACATGTTAATAGCCAGAAATCCGATAAAACAAATGAGTGCTATACATCATTTCAATTAAGGCCCTTGATGGAATAATTATTATTCTCTGTTTTATTTATTCTATGCTCATTGTATGGGATTGAAACCCTTACGAGTAGCATTTTGTTCTTTTTTCGTTCCATTTAGACACGGATGCTGGACTGTCTTCCCACGAACGGGCCTCGGTTCGGTGGCGAGCCTTGTGGCTCTGCAATGTGTCACACAGGGTAATACCTCTCACTGTCCATGTCACACGTTCATACGTGTCGTATCACATGTTCTCGGTTTTGTACTCTTAGGTGCCGGAAACCATGTTGTGAAACGCTTGTCTGCAAACTGGCAGTTGACTAAGGCACCATGCAGCAGGTCTGCTATATAACGACATTACCTCATCACACACTGCAAGATTTTATTTACAGACCCGTCCTTGTACTCTAAGATGGCCTGTCAGTTCTCTGCTTAACTCTCGGAATTCTGCAGGGAAACTCGACTCCTCAGCGATTCCAATCGGCTTGACGCAAACTAATAGATCAAGGCCTTTTGTTTCGTTTGTGGGTATTTTCCCCCTCCCTTCTTTTCCCAGTAAGCAGGAATAAAATGAGGTGTTGGGACAGCAGTTTACATCAGCATTTGGGCAAGAAAAAAAAAACGAAAAGGCCGGGAGCAGCTCCATCGAACCCCCCCTCGATCCTTCATCGGATGACGGGAGGGGCTGCCAGTGCCCGTCAATGCTGATCTCCCCTCCCTGATGCCCATCCGTTACACACGTGAGCACACGGTATTGCAGCAATTTGCACATTTTGCATGACAAATGTGTCCGAATGGACCGACCCCCCCCCCCCCCCCGTCAGCCGGTTCACCAGCTTATTCTGCATTTATTGGTCTGCAGTGGCTTCCCCATGCTTATAAACTCCTGAGAATATATTTTTTTATTCGGACACTCTCTCACTCCTTATTTATTTCATGATTTAAACGACTCTTGTGATTTCACAGATCTGGCTGCTGAAAGGTCTGACGATTAGCAGGAATCGTTACCTACCAGGACATTAAAAAAAAACAAAACATGCCCCATGTTTGTATAATTTGTTTTATATGCCTTGACCTTCCTGCGGGTCAGCGATTATGACAGAAACGTGGGTGCTTGAGAGCAGGACGGCCCCATCCAAGCGCTCCACCAGACACGCTCGCTCATTTGCACAAACAAAAGTTGAACGTAATGATCCCTTCTGCCATTATGCAGAATTGATTCGATCTGGTCCACAAGACGGTGGGATTTTTTTTTTTTGACCGCGGATTGGAGGCGGGGGGGGGTGGTGGGTTATAAATGCTTGTCAGAGTCCATTGCCCCTCTCCGATACACGCTGGACCAGATTCCTATCCGAGCGGATGGTGAGATTTGAGGACAGACCCTGTAGCACGTTGTACTTTAATTGCCATTTACATAGAAGGGGAAGCATTAATCTGTAAGCCCCTATTACTCACTGGATGTCATTCCCCATCAGTGTCATGGGCCACGTCCCCATTAAGCATCGTTAAAGCTCATTATACTCTGTTTTAAAATGTATCTCTCCAATATCTTTCTCTTCTTTATGTAGTCCTGCCAGGTCATGGGAGCGTAAACAGCTCGGGAGTCTAGTTGAAGTATGATATACACACCCACGGTAACCTGTGGTTGACCCGGCAACCCCGTGATATGTAATTGTGTTGACAGTTAAACCCCCCCCCC
>JAODJU010000138.1:8533060-8544567 GCA_026776725.1 Gnathonemus echidnorhynchus | reverse complement strand
CCCCCCCCCCCGCCCCCCCAGTCCAAAAACATGCTGAGCCTGGTTGGAGTTACCAAATTGCCCATAGGTGTGTGTGTGTGTTCTCCCCTGCCTTGCACCCATAGCCTCCAGGACAGCCTCCAGATCCCCCACAACCCTGCACAGGATAAGCGCTTTTTTCATTTTGCTCTCTCTATGGAACAAAAACAGTTTTAAGCAGTTTAGGCTATTGAGTGCCGCGCCCTAAAATGGACACATTCATAACAGAGGATGTGTGTGTTCCAAGATTATTTCTGGGGGAGAGAGACAAATATTATGCAATGTGACGACTACTAAAGCGGTAGCCGACTGAGCATTAAAAACACAGGTGAATGAATAAATTAACATCTGTGTCTAATGTTGCTGGGCTGCTTACTTTACCGTAATATTAAGACACGTCAGCTGCCTGCTACAGCGCGATTGGCTCATGACTGCTTCACCTGGATTGGCGAAACATGACCAAATGGAACCCATGGGGTTATGATGTGAGGTAAAACACTGGCATCTGGGTTAAGGGACGTCATGTAACAAACTGGAAGGTCTGAGACAAACTGGGACCCAGTGGCACATGGGTGACAAATCTGAGAGCTCTTTCTGTGAGTATTTCCAGAGCTCCAATTCAGAGTTTTGATTGGTTAACTGAAGAATAGCCCTGACAGGAGGAGGAGTTTTTAAGGGTCAACAAACAATTTATTCTTAACAAGGTGTCTTTCAGGTGCCTGAACACAGAAAAACTGGAAAAGAATGGTAACAAGCAACTGTCCATGGTGCTGAAAAATATAAATAAATTTCACTATTTAAAAACAGAAAACCACTTGGGTAATATTGCTCTTAATTACTAATATGATTGTGGTATCTTTCTGTTTTTATTCACAGTATTCCCTGTGGTGTTGCCAATTCTGGTGTCAATGCACTGCAATTTCAGGGGCTCAAGGAAGCAGCTTGGAAAGGTCCATCTATACAAAAAACAATATATGTACATGTGAAAAATGCGGACTTCTGGGTTCCTGCTACAGATTAAATGAATAAGTGGGCACCTCGGCACAGGGTACCGTCTGCAGACTTGAGCTCAGGGATTGACTGGGGAGAAGCGTGTTAAAAATTCATATGATACAGTGATATATGTGTAAGACCCGGCAATGTCTGATCGTTACCTTTTGCTGGGAGTCAAGAGTCAAACAGATCAGAGCTAAGAAGGGTCACACGGGCCACCCCACGCCACCATGCCCCGTCAGGCTGACGTCCAGGCTCACATCGTCACTGCACTTCTTAACTGTAATTATATAGTGGGATAAAACAGAGGCTTTCAGTGTGCATTTAAAAATAGAGACTCATTCCAATTCCCAGAACAAAGCCAGGAAAATTGCGCCATAAAAGAGTGACTGTATGATTAAGGGCTGTTATGTTGCTTTTCTTTAAACTGAAAATGAAGTAATCCAGGTATTACTAGACAAGAGCGAGAGCAAGAGAAAGGGCTTCATATGCAACATACACATCAGAAATACGCAGCAATATATTGATTTCTGCAAACGGGCTACATGTGTTACGGTGATACCCCGAAATCAGTCCCCTATTTCTCCTCAGATGTGTGAGGGGTAAAGGAGACAGGGCAGATGAGGAACCTTCCCAACAAATGCCAGTGCAGCGCAGTTTGGGTGCGGGAGATGCAGGAGATCACTACCAACGGTTCTGATGACATACAGCTCTGGAAAAAATTAAGAGACCATGCATGGAAAAAAATTAGTTTCACTCATTTCTCTACAATTATGGGCATGCGCCTGTGTAAAATGTTCATTTTTTTTGCAAACTACAACCTGGCTCTTCCCTGTTTCTCATTGATGAAGGGCTTCTTCCTGGCTTTATGGGACTTCAGTCCAGCCTCTAGGAGCCTGATATGAACTGTCCTAGCAGTGCACTTCACATCTGCACTTAATGTTTCCCAGTCCTTTTGAAGGTCACTTGATGTCATCCTCCGATTTATGAGGCACTGCCAGATAAGTTGACGGTCATCTCTGGCGTTAGAAAGTCGCTTCCGCCGTCCACCTGACTGGTTTCTGGTCATTCCCAGTGACTCCTGCTTCTCCTTGTTCTTCTGCACTGCTGTCTTAGAAGCTTTGAGCCTGGAAGCAGCCTGCTGCTCAGTGTAGCCTTCTGCCAGCAGAACCAGGATTAAACCAGGATTTAAGAATGCAGATTTTTTTTAAAATACAAAGTGGTCTCTTGATTTTTTTTGGAGCTGTATGTTGAGTATGAGCTGTATGACTCCCACCCTAGAGAAGGGGCGTCCTCTTCGGGTCTTAGTGATGGTATCATGAGGGAAGTCCTGACATCACCTGTAAACCAATATAACAATGGCAGTTTCCAGTTTCAAGGACATTAAGTTGCCCCCAGAACTCAAATAAACTAAATAATCAAGGGAATGTAATTCCTGGGGAAACATTTCAGTGCTTCCACGAGTGAAATATTTATCAATTGGCTTTGCTGTTTTTAAGAGCTATCTGCTGAATGAATTTGTGTTTGGTTCATCCAACCAAACCCATCTCATGGGTTTAAACAGCAAATGCATATTGACATTTTCCAGGTAACTAATTTAAGGATCTGATTAGTTCCCTTAGTCGAGGCTTGATATACACTTATGATTTGCTCAGTTGATGTATTTATGGAGAGGGACAGAGGGTATTTACTGGTTACTGAGAAGGACCCTTGGCAGAAGGAGCCAGCAATAAAGATGAAGGCTAAGTGGTTTTGATAAGAGCATCCGCTAACGTGAATAAACAATGTTCTTTCATTCGACATCCCAGTGCGGTAGGCCTCAGACCCTGGCCTAAATATCACCACTGGGACATGTTCACACAGAACCAGCTAGAGAATCAGGAAGAGCCCTTGACTAGCCACTGGATGTTTGAAAAGGGTTACATTCCTGCAGAGGAACCACTGTTGAATCCTTCAGCTATATTCTAAAACTGGAATTGCTGTTATCCCTGCAACTCCGTACTGAATGAGAAATTGGAAAATGGATTAATAGGTCACTGTTAGCAAAACAAATCTACAGGGGAAAATTAATAATAATACCTAAAGGTCAATTAGAAAAGTCCTATTATGTCGGCAGGATTGATAAATATAGACCTGTCAGTTTTGTGAATCACGTTGCACAGTCAGGAATTTAAACGTTGCTTTTCAGTAACAACTACTGTAGCACTTACAATGAATATTCCCTTTATGAAGTATTATAGACATATTCATAAATGCTTTTCTTTATAGCGTTCCGGTAGACCTTTAGACATTCACCCTCCGAAGATTACACAGTGGTGAGAGGTACCTCCCTGCAACCATCGTAAAAAATAACTTTTGGAGTCACAGTGACTTTGACTCTTCTGTCATGCTGGTATAGATGCAAAGGCTATGCGGAAATAGGGCCATTATGCTACTCGGATGTGTCTCACAGGGACTCCCGCGTGACAAAAGTTCTCTGGGAAATATTCCTTAAGTTTGATGAGCCATGGAAGAGCAGAAGATGACCCAAGTTAATTATTATTGAGTTTGTTTTCCGTGCTCTGTTGCTGCCCAGCTCAGCTGGGGTAAAATGATGACAGTGGGTACTCTCATTAAACCAGCTGCTTCAATTATATCTGAAGTCCCCCCTTCCCCCCCCACCCCACGATGGCAGGGCAGTGTTGTGCTTTGAATTGCGTAATTGGTCCCTCGTTAACTCTTTGCCACCCTGGAGTTCTGGTCCTGTTTGTTTTAGGGCCATATCTGCCCAATGTTTTCTTTTGCATAACAGCCCCTGCAGCCCTGCTTCACTGCCACCCTCCCCATACTTTATGGTGTTTCGGGAGGGAGGGGATTATAGCATATGCACATGTCAATATACCAAAAATAAAGAGTTTTGTCAATGAGTCAAAATGTCCCAATTAAGGGAAATGCATTAACCGGAATTTCTAAGCAAGACTAAAAACTTTGCAATTCCTTGGAAAAAAACTGTTACAGCAGAAGTTTGATTTCAAGTTGCAAGTTTTAGATTTGCAATGCACACTGGAAACTAGTTTCAGTGAATGCCAAGCATGTGTTGGTTTATGGGAGTAATTGGCCAAGGACCCCTAAGATTGCCTTCACTGAAATAGTTTGTTAATGTATTCTGCCTTTCATTTTTTGGTATTTTTTCACAAGTTAAAGCTTTAGATAACACTTTACTGATGCTTGAATGGGCGAAACCGGATGATAATGTATTATAGATACTTTCATAATGCATTATAATGGTAGGTATTAGAATTAATAAAGCATTACAGTATCTTCTATTGACAGTCATAAGGCATTATAGCGTTGATTATAAGACTTCATAAGCTCCAATGAAGCTCTACTTTATAAAGCACTATAGATACCTTCATAATGCATTATAATGGTCTGTATAAGAATTAAGGATGATGTGTACTGCAGTATAAAGGTATCTATGGTGCATTATAAATGAGAGCCTCATAAAGCATTCTTAATGCATAATAAATATGGCTATAACGTATTATGCCTTTCTATAAATAATTATAGATGTACTTATAATGCTTTATGAATGCATTATAATGTTACAAATGTTTTCATAAACATGGCAGTAACAGAAAGTGTTTCAAAGCTTTACATACTATTCTTGCATATTTAAACTCTACTTGTCTAATGTATAGATATCCCTGCCTGAGAAATCCATACACTTTTTATGGAGTATTAAATTCTGTTAAATACAGTATTGTTCATGTTTGCATATTTATATAACTGACTTGAAATAATACAGTGACTCTGTAGTCTTACACCAGGAGTTTCCAAATATGGGGTTACAAGAAGGCTTCCAGAATATGTGAATAAAACTTAAAAACATAAAAAATATTTGTTTGCTGATTCGATATGTATAGCGAATTTTAAATTGCTTATGGACTGTGACAGCACACATATTCATCAGGCGCCGTTCGGTAATTTTCCATTTGGAATGCACAATGAAAAGAATCACTACATTTCATGACAGGGGTGGAACCTAAATTCACAAGTACATGGTCAACACAGAAAACGTGCTAATTGTGGCTGTGAGGTGGTTATGGCCAGTGCTTGAGCGCTCAAAGACCTCCCACGTCACTTAAATCAGTAGTTTGGTTTCGCAGTAAATGACACCAACACTGGAGGTAGAGTAGCTGATGAGACCAAGACTGTCTGTCGGCTCTGTTAAACCGAACCAGTGTAGGGTGCTGGAAACATATTCAACATGCTAATTTGTTTGGGACGACATCATCTGAGTGTCTGTATGACCAGAGCAAGCAGAAACAGCTTCTAAAAGGTAGTCTCCCCGTGGCATTTAAAGTGCTTTTGCCAGGAAATTCAGGCACAGCTGGAAAAATAAGTACAGCTCTAAGGGTGTTTATCGCTGCAGATATGCCAGCATACTTGGTAGCAGAGGCCACAGGATTTAGATGGGATTTAGTGATTTATAATTGTTATGATGCTGTGCTGTTTTTGTACTCCTGACTCTGTGTCTGTTCTCCCAGTGTGGCCTCCCAGTGTTCTGGGCTTAGCCATGGTGTGTGTGTGTGTGTGTGTGTGTGTGAGGGGGTGCCCTGTGATGCATTGGCATCCCATCCAGGGTGTTCCCCTGTCACATGCCCCATGCTTTCTGGATAACAGATCATGGAAGACGGATGGGAAAACGTACAGCATAAATTGGAAGTAATTATAATGCATACTAAATATTATAGTGCATACTAAATATTTTAGTGCATACTAAATATCATAAAACACTATTTTGAACAGGGGCGGCATGGTAGCTTAGTAGTTAGCGCTGTCGCCTCACACCTCTGGGACCAGCATTTGACTGTCTGCCATGGTTCCATGTGTGTGGAGTCTGCATGTTCTCCCTTTGTTGTAGTGGGGTTTCCTTATTGTACTCCAGCTTCCCCCCACAGTCCAAAGACATGCTGACTTTAATTACCAAATTGTCTCGTAGTTGTGCGTGTGTGAGTGAATGGCATGTGAGTGTGCCCTGCGACGGATTGGTGTCTCGTCCTGGGTTGTTCCCTGCTTTGCACCAATAGCCACCAGAATCCTCACCTCCCACAATCCTGAATAGGACGAGCAGTCACAGAAAATGGATGGATGGATGGATGGATAAATGGATGGGCTCTTTTGAACATTTATGACAGTGTGATGCTTTCAGACTGTAAGGTCCTGTGGACATAGGAGAGAATCTCCTGTATATCTTCCTCCTCCAGCTAATCAATATGTCTTTGACAACTTCATATCAGACGCAGAAAGACATATTAAAGAACGCAGCTTTTGTAGTATGTAAACCTTTGAGGAGTTTGTCACACTGGTCAAAATGGAAATAAGTAAATACCACAGTCTCCTCCCATGAGGATGCAATTGTAATTATCTCTACATTCAGTTGTGATCATTGCAAACCTTGTAAATAGTGGTGATGTATACAGGTGTGCTGTATATGTCCTGCATACATTTGTGAATCATAGCAGTGAAGATAAGTATAATAATCTTTTACACCCTTGGTTGGTTAATCTGGTTAATATGCCCATTAAGGTGAAATACCTTCCCCAAAAACTGCGGTCAGATATAACTTAACCTGTTCTCAATTTGAACATCTGCTTTTTAATATCAATCACAGAAGAAACATGCAGTGTAAATAAATGAGAAATTTGTTAATGTATGTAAAACAATGTCTGCTAATATTGCACAAACACTGAAAGGATCTGGATTACAGCCAATAGTAGAAATTAATTACACACTGAAGCGCAGATCTGCTAGGCTGGGTAGATCTGCTCAGACGGCGCTCACATTATTCACCAAACTGTTTCACCTGTACCTCCTTTGGCTCTCCTGCAGCGGTGGGGCTCGTTCTTCCTCTCCCACACCGATGCAAAGCTGCACCAGGCTTTGTCTGACACAATATGGAAGAGCATTTGTCATTGGTTATCGGGGGTGATGTATTGGCTAGCCTGCAGAGAAACATCTGCGTGGCTGTAATCTCTGCAGTGTTGGCTGCTGCTAATGGGCTTCAGCTGTAGGAAATCGCCACTCTCTTGGCCGGGGAAGACCCCGTGCCTGATGTACACATGCTGTTTTCATTGCCGTGATCGTAATATTCGATTCCTGTGCCAAGACTCCACCTTGCCAAGGCCACTTCTAGGTCACCACCCCTGTACTGAAACACATCTATACCTTAAGTATCAAGCTGTCATTGCATTAGGGCCTCGCAGTTCACGCTGCCGACCGCATGTCACATTTTTACTTGGACATCCGGATGATCTCCGAATCTCTGTTGTCCACCTCTGCCTGAATAATGGATGAGAGGAGAATACGACTCAATCTGCAAGTTGCACAGAAGACAGAGGGAAAAAAAAAAGAATCGACCCCAGTCTCTCTGTACTGTCATTACTTGTTTCGATTTTTTTTTCCACTTGACATCATTCAATATAATCATCCTTCAATAAAACTGAATGAAGACGACCTTAATGAGAAGAACAATCTTGGTCAATACTCAGAATATAGAGAGTAACGGTTGCCCGCAAAGAAAATGTAAGAGTGGCGTTCTTCATTAAAACTAAGAGGGCCCAAAGTGATTAAAGGGCCTTTTAACCATATGGGAATTATTATTTGTGGTATGTTTCTATTGTTGCTTGTGCTCTTTGGCCTGAGAGGAGGTCCTGACTGCATTCATTAATCAATGATGTAATTAACAAACTATCGCTCAACCTTATTGAAACGGGATGAGTACATTTATGAGAGGACCACACTGCCGTTGACAATGAACATTCTCCTTTTTGAGAAAATTATCTTTCCAGCCGTCTGGTGCACCGATAAGCCCAGTAGTGGCTTCAGTTTCCAGGGAAGGAGCCTCTCCCCACAATTCCCTGAGCAACAGCTCCTTCACGTGCCACTCATCGAAGGACTTGTGTCAAGACGCCACGAGATCCGTGCATTTCACTATCATGGCCTGTAGGCGTTGCTGTACCATTCGCCCGTGCATCACCAATGTCACCGTTGTGAGTACCAGTGCTTGGAGGTGATTGGAGGTGTTTGTCTCCCAGTCAGGCATCTCTTTGAGACTTGGACAATGTCAGAACAAAGAGGAACCACTGTAAATCCTACTGAAAAGGCTAACATGGGCCACCTAGGGCAGGGACACAGTATTTATAATAATAATAATAATAATAATAATAATAATAATAATAATAATAATAATAAAGGGCCTTCATAAGACTGGAAACATCTGACCCCAACATTTACCTGCTTCCCATATGATACCTGTGTTCCTAGGCTCTGTTTTCATCAATGAGGAGTCATTTTCAGTTTGTTTTTCCATTTATTTGCTATGTTTGTGAATCAAGGTACTTTCACAGGACCCCCAACATAAAGCTGACACTAACATTTAGGAATGATAGTGGTCATCATGAACAAAACTGCTAACTTTGTGTTCAAAAGAAAAGTTATGAAATTGTGTTAAAATATTTTGGTTACACATTACTCGATGGGGCACCAATACCTTGTAATAACTCAGTTACTACTGACGTACAAATCATGAACAAATATAGTAGCTACTTGAGATGAAGGATGTGTCATGATTCTTTAATGATGAACAAACATGAGATTTTGTATTATATATCTGACTTGTGTTATTCATTATTTGTTCATTCAGTAGTTTCTTCAGTAGTCCACAAAGGTTTACAGCATTATCAGATATAGTAAAAATATACTAATTGCTTTTGGTAAAACATGCATCACGAATCAGTGATGAATTAACATGAGATCAGTATGTAACTAAGACTTAGTTTGTGGTTCATGTGTGATGTGCTACTGACCCGAAAGGTGTTTCTCCACAGGGCCCAGAGCCCTACTTTTTAATTTAGCCGTGTTTATGATCTTGGGGTCAAAAGGCATCAGTTACACTCAGAGAAGGCAACCATAAGAGAACGGCAAGCAGGAAGACATCAGTATGTTAAAAGAATAAGTAAAGAACGAAAGCCAGCAGTAAATGAGCTGCCTTGCGATGTAATCATCTTAAGAAGAAATTAACAATTACTGATTATTTTTAAGTCGGCTTGCTTTTTGGTTATTAAAAAAGTAGATTGCCTGTTTTGCTGTTTGAAAAGATTAAAAGTTAATAGGACAGGCTAAATAAACAAAATACAATTGCAAATAAACTATACAAGATGGTAATTAATTTGTGGCATCCTCTGAGCTAATTAACTAATATAAAGAAAATGAAGTTAATGAGCCTTAATGTAAGTGATACGAAGGCAAGTCAGACTAATGAATTTATGAATGTGTGAGCAAATTAACGCCTTTGTGTACGTGGCATGCATGACAAGACTCAGGGTTTTAATTCGAAAAAGTAGATTTAATGGCCAATGCAAACAGAAATAGACCTTTTCTGTGGAATGTTCCATATCATAGAGACACAATGACTGTATCAGACGTACAAATGAGTTTTCAGGCACTCTACAGCAAGTGGTCTTACCACTGTCGATATAAGGACATTTCAGAACCCAGATAAAACAACGGATTAAGGAGAGCTCTCACAGGCTAAGTCTGGCAGTCGTGATCATGAAGCCTGTTTGTGATCCACCATCCCAAGGCCCCATGCAAGTGTCACCAGCCGCCCAACGCGACCTCTGACCCTCCATTTGGAGAGCAGATGGTCATTTTTCATCCGTTAAACACTATGACAGCCTGATCAATAACAGCTCTAGAGATGATCATGGAAAACAGTGGCGTCATATTGTTGTGGGATTTGGGAGTTTTTTTAAGGACCATGTGCTTTGATAGGACAGGTGACAGAGCAGAATTGTGGGATTTTAATAATTCAGCTTTTTGTTGGTGTGTAAAACCAGCATTTGCTCCTGAACATATTAGTCTTAGTTGTACTGTGTAGGGTGTTTCCCTGCCTTGTTCCTTGTCCTGCTTGGGAGGAGGAGGGTACGCACCCCCACATGAGCCTGACAGGGATAAGCGTCTAGAAGATGGATGACTGGACAATTCTGCTTTCATTTTGTCTTAATCTTTCATGAGAACCATAAAAAATACATGAAGACATATCCAGTCTTAATGAAATAAGTCCAAACTATGTGTTACAACATTAGACAATTTTATCAGGAAAAAACACTGCATTTGTAATATTAAAACTACCACATAAATCCTGCTGAAGAATAGTGTTATGGTGACAGATCCAGGATCTGGTCAAAAAACTGTTGTCCCATGCGTCTATAATCCTTCCTTCCAACCAACATTCTTCTTCCAACTAAAAACTACAAGTCGCTTAGTGTCTTTTTGGACAAATGGGGTCTCAACGTAGGGGTCTCGATTTACATATAATTACTAACAAAACAGATATTACTAAAACCTCAACGAAATATTCAGTAATAAGCATGCAGAAATAAGACAACTGTGAAATTATTTAACAATAAATAATGAATGATATATGAAATGAAATTATTGTACTGTATATGGCTCTAGCAAATGTAAAATGTGCTGTATGAAAAAGTGGGAAAATGACTGTATATTTTATGACCCCCTTTGCATCCGTTTTCCTGATGAAGGCACCTCCCCACCCTTTGGTCGCTCTGAAAGCGTCACTCGATTGTTCATGAGAAATTTGATTACAATTACAAATTACAGATTAGATGGTGTGTTTGTCAGCGAACAGGCCAAGTGATGAGGTAATCATGCAATTGCAACTTTCATAAACATGACCTTTGATGGCAGGAACAAGAGAGGGAACATGTTTAAGCCGACCGGTAGGATCCTAACTTAATGATACACTTTTCAGCCGGCTTTCCTCCACTGTAAAGACTCTCTAATAAGTGACAAATGGAATCTTATGCTTGGAAATTCTTTGTTGAAGATATTGTTTTATAATTCAGCCAATCCCAGGCGAGCATGTTCAGTTATTTATCCAACTGAGTCGTAAGATTTACTCGTTATTTACGAGGTGGGGTGGGTTGGAAGTATGATGAGGTAATGGTGAGCATGTTGAGGTCATGGTGAGTATGATGAGGTAATGGTGAGTATGATGAGGTCATAGTGAGTATGCACGAATCGTGAAGTGACAAAACCAACCAAACTCTCAGTGGAACATCCTGGATATGAACAACATCTATGTCAATATTGGGGAGAAAATGACCCCCGCAACCCCAATTCCAAAACTTTCAATTTGTGTGCCACTGACATCTGGTGAAATTACACAAATAAAAAAAAATGGGGAAAAAAAAACGTTATGGTGATTATATCTCACTTCCTGTAGCGTCACTGACCCTCTGTGAAGGTCCAAGGTCCTGCATCACAGACGGAGCCTTTCCTGCTGCATTTCAACACCTTCATCCAGGTTCACTGTGTTAATCTAGATCAGTGTTTCTTAACCCAGTCCTCGGCGAACCCCAGACAGTCCATGTTTTAGCTTCCTCTCAGCTCCCAGCACCTGTACCAAGTATTTGGTGTTCCTGATTGGC
>JAODJU010000138.1:8511053-8530977 GCA_026776725.1 Gnathonemus echidnorhynchus | reverse complement strand
CCCATTTGCCTCGCCCTCTCTCCCCCCTCCCCAACTCTCCCGCCCAGGTCTCTTTGCTTTAGCAGTCAGGAGGCAGTAACAGATAACTGAGGCGGCTGAAGAGTGGCGTTTTCTGATAGAGTTACACCCCACAAATGGAGTCAATGAAGCGGGGAGTGAAAAATTCATTTTCTGACAGGGGTGTCAGCCAGATCGCCCGGTGCCAATGACAAAAAATCCATAGCAGGGGGCTTGGAAAAGAAAGAAAGTGGGGGGTGGGACACCTGACATGGTGTAAAAGACTGAAACTGATTCCCCACCATTCATAGCCTCACCTTTCAGCTGTCCGTAACGCTGTTCCATAGCCATTATTACCCACGAGGCCGCACTGCGCCTGCACACAGCTGATTGGCAGGAGGCCTCCGTCTGTGGCTGACACAGAACATGCTGTTTGCGGGTATGAAACGGCTGTTTCTCTCCCAGTTTACAGTGACCCTCACTCCAGGCTTGGCTTTTTCACATGTTTCAGCTCAGCTTTTTAATGCTTTTCTCTGTTTTTCTCTCTAAAATATTTTGCCTTTAACTTACATTTCATGTGAACATTTAATTTTCTTTTTACAGATGTCTCAATATCTAAGTCAGTTTTTATTTCTCACAAATGATTACACGTATAACTTTTTATATATAAAAAATATATATTAAATGATTTGTTTCCTCAGTTAACTTTAATAACTTAATAATTTTTACATTGTTATTTGGGAGGATTTCTGGGGGCATAAATAAGGTTAATTGTAGACCAAACGGCAAATTTACTGACAGCAATGAAGTAAAAATTAAGTTTTAAAATGGAGTCCCCTTAACATTAGCATGTTAATCTCTAGCAATGCAAACTCAGCTATGAAGAGTCATAACAAAGCCAATGCCAATTATCAGTATGTATCAGCTGTAAAAGAGGTTAGACGATCAGCACTGTGATATGCGAGTTTGCAAAGTACAGTTAGGAACTAGCAGAGATGCAGTGCATCAGTGCCAGAGGTGCAGTGCATCAGCACCAGAAGTGCAGGCGAATCAGTTACAGAAACTGCAGCATCGTTTACAGCTTGAAGTGGAGCATTGTGGGAAAACCATGCGAGCGTATGCCGAACGGGCAGAGCTCATCAGCAAGGAGGAGCAGCAGCCTCCATTCAAAACCCAACCCTTCAGTGTTTGCAGGTACAGAAAGCCCTGATGGGAATAACTAGGCCCAGTGACTGCTGTGTATGGCTGTAGGCCAAAGAACAGGGGCCATTCTATAGGGCCAGCCACACGCTATGGAGCAAACCGCTTCCTCATCATGCCCCTGTACTCCAAGGTTCCACATGCACACTGCTATGCAAATTCAAGCGGGGATTTCCTGAACATTGAGATAAAGTCAAAACGTTCCTTGGCTCCGCCAGTTACCAGATTACATTATTACACCGGGATATTCTGGAATGAAAAGCGCTTTTCCGGCTCCTCCGTCCATCAAAGATCTGGAGACCACAGACTCGTACGAGTCCAAGAAGGACTGAAGCTGTTCTGAAGGAAAGAGTAGGCTTACTCTTTATTTGGTTTTTGATTTTAACACATTGTGACATGGGTGGCATGGTGGCCCAGTTGTTAGCACTGTCACCTCTCACCTCTGGGGCCTGATTTCTGTGTGGAGTTTGCATGTTCTCCCCGTGTCGTCGTGGGGTCTCCTCCAGGTACTCCGGTTTCCCCCCACAGTCCTAAAACATGCTGAGATTAATTAGAGTTACCAAACTGCCGGTGGGTGTGAGTGTGCCCCGTGATGGGTTGGCGCCCCATCCTGGGTTATTCCCTAGCTGGCGCCCATAGCCTCTAGGATAGGACCTGAACCCCCCACGATCCGGAAGCGAAAATGGATAGATAAGCGTTATGATTATGTACTGTTTTACCATTTGTATGACTTACCTGCAAATTCGACTTAAATACACACTTAGGGAACGGTTCTTATTCCCATCCTGGGGCCTGCCTTTACCAGCATGGCTACAAATACCAGAAATGATCAATGAGAGAGAGTCTCAGGCCTGATTTGCCCATGATCTCATACAGAGATTATCAGTCCCTTCCACCCAAAGTGTTGCTCCAAACTTGGGTGTTTAGGTGGATTTGAGAGCAGAAGTAAAACCCCAGACAGGCATCTGCTGCTGACGCCACTGAGTCCAGAAGATGAACAGCAGACGAATGAACAGCAGACGAATGAACAGCAATCGCAGAGCATTTCATGATGTGATTGTTATGGTGGAGAGACATCATGTGATTTCATTTCCAGGAGTCAGACGTGCTAAATAGTTTAGGCCTAACAATGGCAAAAGAAATAAGATTGTCCCTCTATCCTGACTGCATGCAGTGTTTCTGGGGTATTAATTCATTTGCTTTAGTGTCAGTGTGAGGGCCGGGCTGCTGTGCAACATTCCCTCGCTCTCTATTACCGCCGAAGTAAATCCAGCTCCGGCTCGGCCCCCAAACCTGTGCGGATCCCCCCATTGTTGCCGTGGCCCTTTCATTTCCCGCGTCCCGGCAGAGAGTGACCCTTTGAAAGGAATTAAACATGCTGTCATTTCTCTCTCACCATGCTTGAACTATGGTTGACCTTGTCAGCCAGCTCTCAATCAATTGTATTTGCTTTGGGGTGTTGAGCGCCTGTGTGTGTGTGCGTGTGTGTGTGTGTGTGTGTGTGTGTTAAGGGAGTGGGGGTTTCTCTGTCCATTAATGCTGTTCAGGTCAAAAAAAGGGTAAGCCGTCAGGCTAAAAATCAGCATTAACTCTTAAACACATCAGCCAAACTGGGGGGGGGGTCGGGGTCTATACACTTTGTAATATAAGCATAGGTGCCTGGGATAGCTTAGGTTATGTAACAATAGCAATAGCCGAAGAGCGTCATACTGCACAGGATGATGAAGTTCTCCTCCTGGCTGGATGATTGGTTGCCTATTTAGGGAGGAGTCTGTTTCCTGGACATTAGCATCTCTGTGTTGGGTCCCGAATGAGACGGGCTTGGTTATAAGCTCAGAAAGGGAAACAGGAGCAGCGGGATTCTCACACCCAGCAACCAGAACTGTGGTGACTTCAGAAGAGGGGAAGGAGTGTCTGGGTGACTGTGTGGCCCATTAGGAAACCAAAAGCTAATCTCAGCAGCACACCCCTGGCTGGCCCTGGAGGTGGCTTATGCGAGGATATCGCAGCGGGGGGGGGGCGAGGGGGTGCTGATCTGAAAGCTCGGCAAACTCCCGCGATAAAGTCCAGGCGGTGAGAGCGGGAGTAAAAATGAGAGGAGCGCTTTCTAGAACATGCCGCGGGTCACAGCAGGCGGCGGGTGGGTGCTAGCATCGAGCACTTTGCGGCGAGGGTATCTCGACTTGGGGGGGCAGTGAAGCTTTAAGGGTAGGGGGGCAGGGGGGGGGGCGCCACTCTTGAACTTTTGTACGCTGTTCTCTTGAATCCGCCATATGAGTGAACGACCGGTAAAGTCTGCAGCTCCCACAGGGAAAATCGTGCAGTCGGAACATTTCCGAGGAAGCTGTCGTGACACTAAGCGATCAGTAACTCTAATCAAAGAAGAACATCTAGACAATCCTGAGGCACAACGTGCAGCTCTGAGCTTTCAGACACTGTCCATGAGACCACAACGAGCCTGTCGATGTCCGGCTCACTGCAGCCGCCACTGCCTAAAAGTTCCCCTAATTCTCCATCACTTAATAAACGACCTCTAAAATTAAAGTGTGGTACGCTTAATTAGGCAAAGGCAGACGGAGGGCTGATCCGTGTTCTACTAACTACCCCCACATCTTAGACACCTTTGAACCAGAGAGATCCTATTAACCTTGGACTGCGTCTCTTTTTTTAATGAGCACTTGAGTTTAAGAGCTTCCTACCAGCAGTCGGACGAGGAATCAGATCTGGAATAAGAATCGTAATCTGCTTTATTTCCTTGTTACATTACCCTGGATGTGGGATTGACAGAATCTGGTTCTGCTCAACAGAAAAACGTGACAGGACTGACAGCCAAGACACACAGCCCTCAAAAAATACAGGGAAACATATGAATGTCATGCAGTACCAGATTAATATTTGTATACAATATTTATAAAAATATAGCCAACCAATACAGAAATAAGTTATGGTAAATAAGTTATGGTAAAAAAGCAGGTAAGAGCAATATTTTAAACACTCAACATAGAGATTTAGCTATCACTCAGCACTCCAAAGAAAAGTTAATATAAATAATAATAATAATAATAATAATAATAATAAAAAAGGTGTGATCACTAAGGAAAAATACTGCAGAAGATTACAATTCACCCCTCTGCAATACAGATCACTACTGAAGGGACCGTAAAACTGGGCAAGTTGTGCTTTTAAAAAAAGAAAATCAAATGGTACAGCTGTCTGGTCTAATAACAGCAGCCAAAAATCCCAGGAATTTAGCGCCGGTTCTATTTAAGACAGGAATGCACATTACTTTTCTGTCATCAGTGGCAGTACACATAAATAAACATTGCTAAAGCAGGCCCACATATTAATGCTAAATTGTGGTTCAGATAATATGTGTTTTCTGGCACGTGCCATTTTAATCCACACATCCATACGAGCTCAGATATTCATATATGTCAAATTCAAATACGAGACCTGCCGACATATAAGTGATTGGCTGATCATTCATGCCGGTCAGCTGCGTATGTCATGTGACCGAGAGCCCCCCCCCCTTCCTTTTTTCTTTTTGACGCACAGTCATTGTGACTGTTTTGATCTGGCTTTTGTGTCCCTCGGGGGGGTGCTCAAATTGGATTTTTCACCAGGTCTGGGGGACGGGAAATCACAAAGCGGCGCGCCTGACTTTCTGCAGCGGGGCCGTATTGACCAGAGGCAGCGCGGAGCCGCGGGGACGCGCGCCCACATGGCGACGATGCGGCGAAAGCAGGCGCACCGCTAACGCAGACGGAGCTTCCCTCCTTCTCCATTTCATTCCGAATCTGGCAAACAGAGAAAATTATTGGAGGGGAAAAAAAGAAAAGGAAAAACAACGAAAGCTTCCATTTAAAGTGCCACTGCAAACATTAATGAAACATTTTAAGTAAAAAAAAAATAATAATGTGCAAGAAAGTGAGGGGCTAAGTCTCAACTTTTTAAAAGACTTTTTTCAGCATTTGTTCTGCACACTTACCTACGCGCACTCCTCTGCGGACCGGAGAGACTAGGGTCCCATTTCTGCCTCAGCATGGAGCTGGCGATCTCGTCAGCTGTAAAATGAAGGCATTGGAGCACAGCATGAGAATGTATTAGCCACAGTTAGATAAGAGGTACCTCAGTGAGCCGTGCACGCTTTCAATTGGTAAAATAATGTCTGTACAAATTGTTTTTGGTACATTAAGTACCTGCTACCTTATTTCACAGATGAAAAACAATAACGCAGGCACCGGGGGTAGAAGCGCTATGGCGTTACGGCTGCGGCGACACCCCCGTTTATGTATGCAAAGTAATTTTCTAAGAGAGTTTTTTTATTCAAAGAATTCAACAGATTGACAAATATAGCATACGATGATAAATGACAAAGTGCTTCGACAGGCAGGCAACAGGCTGCCTGGGAAATCATACGGAATATCCATGTTAATAAAAAACAAAAAAGAGAGAGAAGTACTCTATGTAAACAGGGGATTTTCCAATTAATAGGCGGGCAGGCGGGAGGGAGCGGCGCAAATGAAATGAGTGCGTCGGATGTCAGATGATTTATACGTGTGGACTGATCTAACAGCTGCATGCAGCGGCTATGACACCCTGACAAGGTAACGGCGCATATGAAAAATGAGCCAATACCGCGCCGCTAAATGCGACACTTTCAAAAGCCGAAAAGCGAGGCCGATCGCAGTCAACCGCCTTTCTGTTATAAGGGATCCCATAAGGATCGTCACAGTCGGGCTTTTTAGCGGCATCATTCCCAGTTTATGTGGACTGGGAGAGAGGGGCATATTGCTGAAAGGCGATGCGAAGCGGCACTGCGCCTGCATATGTCTCTTTCTAGTTTGGGATGGAGGGGGATCAGATGCATGCCGTGCAGCGAAGACAGCGAGCCTATTAGAGGGATTGGGGATGAGGTGGGGGACCGCTCATCTAGCGGCGTCTCCGGGTGTGCAAGCATTTGTCGCGATCAGCGAGACGGCATTGGCACGCCTGGTTATTTTTACTGTTTAATCTAAATCGTTGGCAAAGTCGCGTTTCTTTTCTCATCTCTTCACGTAGAGATATCACCACTTGATGAATAGTAATCATAGTAAGCTCTAGTAGCCTAATAGTAGGAAAATATCATATCAAAGTATATTATAGTGTGTGCATACTTGGGAGAGTTTAGAGGCGTATTTACTTGGTTTGTTGGTTTCTGTAGGCCTACTTCTTAAATCTAATATTCATTCGTTTTACCTTGGCTTAAGATGTTCTGGAGAGTCATAATATAGAGACCTTTGGGTCGTGTTACTTTGGATTTCGATGGTTTGCTTTGCTACAGACGGGCAGATGGAAATATAAGCAGGCACTTTCGTTTCTGATATTCAGTTGCGTTTACACGACGGTACTGGTGTTAAATTAGCATTGTGCTAAATTTAAATAATTACTAAACATGGTCGGATTATTTCGTGATTAATTAATCATGACCAGTGACACTCACAGATGCTGTTTCCACGCTCCATAGCTATCTCTTCATACAATGTGTTAGGTACTCCAGTTCTGAACTAAATATAAGCTAAGAAGAACGTTAGATTGTGGATATTTTTTTCCATGCAAATCTTACAGGCGCTTCGTGGAGATACGTAACCGTAGAGATGTCATCAAGTAAGGAAAAATGCTAACCATTACCGGAAAGCGATTGCCAATTAAGGGGCCACGGGTTATGTACGGTCTGCCTGATTGGGTCTTATAGTAAACTGGAAATCACCCTGTCAACTAGTGATGGTTCGCTATGAACATGAACATAAAATTGTTTTTTTCTTTATTTCTTGACCGATCCGATCGGACTTTTTTCCTTTCTTTCTTTCCCAAAGCTCAGCAGATTTAGAGGAACCAATTACGAAGTCTGTGATCTGCGCTCTCCAATCTCACATCTTAAATGTCCACCGCCTCGGAGGACGACGCTCTTTTAAAGGGGTTAAATTTCATCACATTTTTTTCCTCTTCTTTCCTTTTTTTCTGTTTACCCTGTGGTTTTATTTCGCAAAACTGCGAACGTCCTGGAAGGGGAAGGATTTTGCTGAAGCAAAAGGCGGCGGGGGGGGGGAGACAATAAAGTATATGAAAAGCCCATCTTCACAGAACATTAGACATCACAAAACAACCTACAGCCACGACCGGATATATCAAAACTGACACGTTAAACTTTGCCTGTTGATTGAACAATATCTCACACAGACAAGAAAGACCTCACAGTTTCTATTAAATAAAACAGCGTCTGCGAGAGCAAAAAGCATCCTGTGTCCTTAAGAACCATGGCGTTCAGGCAGAATATTAAATCGCTTCCTAATTACAATCAATAATCAGCACGTGAATGGACCCGGACAGGTGTGATGTCATGAAAGTATAATGAAGCTTTGAGTGAATCTATACGTATCTGTTACTGAGGGATAGTAAAATTGCTATAATGAACCGCTTTTCTGTAAGTGAGGTTTACGGCAAACACCAATAAAGATGGCAGCTGCTGTTAAAACGTTTGGAATATATACAATAAGCTGGATTCAGCGGACTGAGAAAAGAATGAGATCAGCTACTGGTTAAAATAATTATCTGCTGAAAGTTCCCGCGGATAGTGACGTAACAATGATGCGTCCGTTTGCGTAACTTTGTGAATGGAGATGAAAATGTAAATTAAAATAGCATTCGCAGCCCGATAGAGAGAGACAGGGATTTAGTGTTCACATCCTTTCATGCCGTCAGGCATTTTCCCCAAATATATATTTTTCAGCTGACAGAGCCACTTTTAAATCATTTCAAATGGGGTTATGATCGGGTACAGTGATTTTTATCATTCCTTAGACAATCTCTGTGAAGGGGGGGTACTGACAAGGAGTTAAAGCCACTTGGGCAAGTGAAGGCCAAGGCTGCAGCGGTGATTGAATGATCTCATTCTGGGCCTTTTGTTAGACAACAGGCAGTCCTCTATGAAGATTGATACAGAGGTGCTGTGCCGAGTTTGCTGGGTCATCAGGCGGATTGATATTATACTCCGAGCCGCCGATGAAGACAGAGTAACTGTTATCATACTCAATACGGGGGCTTGTCGGGAGCAGAAAATCATCTCGTGTCACTGATTATGGGAGCGTTTCACAGCTGTCATGTGAATTTATCTGCCGCCGCCCAGGCGTACAGGGAAGCCCAGTGATGTAGTAAAGATATCCGCACGTGTAAAATACGGCAACTGGCTTCTGTCGTCTTACATCATACTGCGAAAAGGCGGGGTGTCGACCGAGGTGAGTCTCACCGCTCATAACCATATATAATTCATAAAGCTTAATCCTGCTCAGGCTACTGGTGAGTATAAACATGCCTTCTGACCCTTTGAAGGTTGAAAAGCTGAACATCGTCGTAAATATTGATAATATTAACAGCATGACACACCGGCACGTTACCGATGGTCTCGGGGTCACTGTACTGCATTTTAACGTGCTTTAGTTTTTTTTTTTTTTTTTCTCTGGCTGAGAAAACCACACTACTGAAGAATTCTAGACGTCATGCAGGTTTAACAAAAACAAAAAAAGAAAACCATCGAGGCGCCATGATTATGTCTTCAGTCAGTTAGCAGGCAGGCTACAGGCCTCTTGCTCCCAGAAACTAGCAGAAAGCCTGCATCACCGTTCAGAGAGGACACCTTCAGACATGCCCCCCCCCCCCAAATGGACCACCGTGACACGCCAGCCACTCTCATGATAGCACCCATCCTATCTTGAGGGTGGGGGGGCGACATTATGACAACACATAACGCAAACTGCTCTTAAACCCCATTGGCCCCTGCAGCATCTGCCTTTTGTGGAAGTGGGCGGGGCATCACACAGTGAGCAGTCTGATTGGCCACTGAGGGCATGGCTGCTTACCAGGATATTGGGGATGGGAACTGTCTGTCATCCTGAAGCAGTTAGAGTCTGGCCAGTATTGATGGCTGTGTGCAGTGGAATTTAGTGCTTGTGTATTTAGCCGACTGTGTGTGCATGTGTTTGGTATTGTATTTATAGCTATAGATTGTGTTTTTTATGAAAAAGTGTAACTGAGCTCTGTGATGGGTTGGTACCCCATCCTGGGTTATTCCCTGCTTTCCACTGTAGCTTCTGGGATAGGATCCAAAGCCCTGCATAAGACAAGCAGACACAGGAAATGGATGGATGGATGGATGGATGGATGGATGGATGGAGAAGAGCGGCAGCAGTGCTAAAACATCCTCTGCCTTTCTTACCACAACCACTGGGATAATTTACACTTTCACCCATGTCAGCGGTCTTAAAGTTCAGGGCTAAACATAATTTGATATGATTGATAAATAGAGACAGTTCAGATGAATTATAAAGAAAAATGTGACCTTTATCGATATTAATGTTAAAGCTCATCGGCTCATGGGATTAATCATAAATAAGTGTTTAAGAGAAAGTTTTTTGAGTTGGAACCCAGGCAGGATTGTCCCAGCCTCCCCAAAAACATTGGGGGTGGAGGGTGTGTGGTCGGGGTGACAGGAGTCACACCCAGTGTCTCCCCAGGGCGCTGACCCAGAAGAGCGGCGGGGCGATTGCCTCTGCTCTGGGGGGGCCGCGTCCAGCCTCCCAGGGAACACTTCTACCACAAAAGCCAGGCGATCCATCTCCCTTTCTGGCTGCTGTCAGGGCCGCTTTTCCTGATGACGGTTTGATGCCCAAGCAATGACTCCCCTTCAGCCCCTGAAAATGAGCTATGACAGCTGGCAGTCCAGGCTTTGGCTCGTCGGCCCTTCATCTGTCCTGCCTGTGAGGGCCTCCTACTATATGCTCGATCCCCTGCTTGTGCAGCGCTCTGTAGAAGAGCTATCCCACTAAACGTCATTAAGAACCACTGGCTTTTCTTTTCCACGCAGGTGGTAATACAAGCATGGTATTCTCAAAGCAGGTATTATACCTCTGCTGATCTCTCCTTGAAATTATCACCCGCAAAATAGGTACTCAAAACACTCAATAATTTATGTCATGCTCTAAAACTCATGTGAGGGAAAAAAAAAAAAAAACAGTTAAATAAAAAAGGTATCGCAATAATAATTTAATAATAATAATAATTGTCATTATTATTATTATTATTATTATTATTAAAAACAAAAAAATCAATCGTGGTTAATAGGTTGTTTCATCCCGTTTTGATGGCGCGCTTTTCTGTGCGGAGATACCCATAATATTCGTCCTTACGGCTGTTTTATTATAAGCGGCATGACCAGCTGTCTCCGTCGGTGTACGTTACTCGCCTCGCCATCCCTCCCCTTGTGAGAAATACGGTATGGACCCAAGGCTTCAGCCGGTATAAATTAGATCGTTCTGCGGCATTAACTTCATAAAACCATAATCCTTTCCCCATAAACTATTACATGCGCGGCAACATTCCTGATTTATGGGGTGGAGAATCGATGGAAAAAATTAATGCTCGGGAAACATATTAGAGACAATATTGAACAGATTTTAATTGTGATTTGATTCCCGCGGCCCTTATCCATATGATTAATGGGATCTAACCTTCTACTCCAGCAAGCAGTAAAGAGAGTCTTTAATATGACAATTAAGTGTCTGTCTTTAGATTTTATTGTATCTCTCTCCCAGATCACTTCATCAGTACAGTGAAGCTTTTGTGAAGATTAAATTGAGACCGGTTTTCTCCATCTCGCGCCACTTACTTATGTTTTATGACATGCACTAAATCAATTTTATGCTGTTATTGATTTTTTTTTCTTTCTCCTTGTCTTCTTCTTACATCGACACAAACCATTTTGCTGTGTGTACTTAGGCGTACTGCAGCCCCGCGTGTCCCCGGCGACCTGACGCCCCTCTGAAACTGACACGTGCTTTTTGCAGAGTAGTGGGGGGTTGATAATCATTTCTGTTCTCTTCTGATCTGTATTCTTGACTCTGCTGTTACGCCTTTGAATATACGTGTGTCTCTAAATATCCCTGTTTATATGCATGCATGTGCTTTATGTGTGTTTCATTTAATTTAATAAATGTGTATATATTTTGCAAACAAAATATTTGGATATCTGTTTGCGTATTGGGTAAATACACATGTGTAGATATAGTGGGTTTTAAATGTATCACTGTAAACATTTTACTTAAATTAGTTTGTGTGTAATCAGGTTTTTACATGAATCCAATGCACGTGTGCATTTTTTAAGAAGTGTGTGTGTGTGTTTAAATACATGATTATGTATACTTGTGTGTCTGTCTTCATTCAGTTTTTACTGTGCACAATCATGTGGTGCCCTGCTTGTGACAAACATTTCTGGGAACTAACATATGGTCCTGCAGGTCAGGTTCAGTGTGAAAAGGCAAACAGTTGCATGCATTCTTGCAGATGCCAGAAAGTAAACACAGATGTGAAATTGCAAATAGCCCCTTTGAAACATGCAGGTGACTAGTAACTGCACTGCTGCTAGCTCTGTGAGCTCTGTGTGAGTACTGTGATGTTCAGAACAATAGTGCCACCTCAATCCTCACAGCTCCATTTCCATACCCATAGTGTTTAGGGAGTCAGGGCACCTAAAATATCCTACTGTTGTTCTTCTGAACAAGGTGCCTGCTTGAATTACTCCAGTAAAATATCTATTCATGAGTGTGGAATTGGAGAATCACTCGGCTAGCAAATTTAATATTGTTTTCATCATATATGCAGAAATCAGCTATCGCATCTGTGCTTCTTTAGAGTGGATGTGTGTCACATGCCTATGACATCATCAAACGTCGACCTCCCCTGCTCAGCAGACCCTGAGCATTCACCTGAGAAGGCACTCATCTTCGTTCAAAGGTTTATTTCCATGACCTTGGTAAAAACTTCAGCCTCTACCAGCTGCTGTTTCGGTTGAAGAGCCGGACAAGCAATTAGAAGGGCATGCATTAAAGGCATCTCAAATCCCAGAAAAGCACCTTCTGCTTTTCCAAAGGGGGGCGCTGCTGAACTTATGTCACAGCAAAGCCAACTTCAGCCAATCACATGCCTGCTCACCCACTGAGTCATCTGGTGTTGTTATAGTCCAGCACCTTCCTCTATTGTACCAGGAATGGTGTGTGTATGATTCTTATAAAAATAGTCACTTTACTAAAACATAAACCTCCAAAATCTGAAACTTCTGAAATAGAACTGTCTGGAGCATGGTGTCTGTTGTGTGTCAAAACAGAAGTGAGAATACTGAATCGCAGACTCCGGAATCATTTGGCAACTTTACACTTCTGTTTATTCCAGCTTTGCTATAATTTCAAAACTAAAAATATTTCCTGGCCCGGGTCCTGTCGGGTGCTCACAAAACCAAGCCATTAAAAAAATAGTGACTTTTGCTCGACCAAGATGCTGATCAGTGCTGACAGAAGCAGCTAATTTCGATGATGTCTTAATGAATTGGTGCAGTTTTGTCCTGGATTGTGCATCGTACCTTGTTGTGGTATCGCAGCTCCTAGTTCAGATGGAGCCTGTCTCGCCCACTGTGTTCCCTGGAATGAGCCAGATGTAGTGGAGAAGCAGGGGGGCAGGGTAGCCCCCCCCCGAGCACTGTAGCTCTCTTCCTTTATATCATAACCATGTCTGCACTCATCCTATTGGTGGGACACTTTTAATCTGTATGTTTTATGTCGATCCATTTTCTATGACCGCTTGTCCTATTCAGGGTCACAGTGGGTCCGGAGCCTATCCCAGAGGCTATGGGTGCAAGACAAGGAAGTACCCAGGGTGGGGGCCAAGCCAATGCAGGGCACACTCACACACCATCCACACCTATGGGCACTTTGGTAACTCCAGTTAGCCTCAGCATGTTTTTGGACTGTGGAGAACCTGGAGGAAATCCCATGAGAACGCAGAGAGAACATGCAAACTCCACACCCCTGGAGCCATGGTGGAGACTCGAACCGTTTTAGAGGTGTGAGGCTACTGTGCCACCCCCCTGTTTTATGTCCTTTATCACAATTTTCATCTAACCATCCTTCCATCCATCCATCCATCCATCTTCTGTAACTGCTTATCCTATTCAGGGTTGGGGGGGAGGGGGGTGTAGCCTATCCTGGAGGCTGTGGGCACAGGGAACGTCCCAGGATGGGAATTCAACAATTCATTCATTTTCTGGACTGCATGATCTATCCTGGTGCAAGTAAAATGTAAGGATTAAAGATTATAACATATTTAAATTAATTGTTTACTATTTTGTGATGCAAAAACAAGCGCCGCGTCACTGGAGCAGGGAAGCGATAGGCGTAGTCACTGGAGCAGGGAAGCAGTGGGCGTGTCACTGGAGCAGGGAAGCAGTGGGCGTAGTCACTGGAGCAGGGAAGCCGTTCACTGGAGCAGGGAAGCCATGGGGGTGTCACTAGAGCAGGGAAGCCGTGGGGGTGTCACTGGAGCAGGGAAGCCATGGGGGTGTCACTAGAGCAGGGAAGCCGTGGGGGTGTCACTGGAGCAGGGAAGCCGTGGGAGTGTCACTGGAGCAGGGAAGCTGTGGGCGTGTCACCGGAGCATGGAAGCGGTGGGCGTAGTCACTGGAAACTGGCTCGAATTACGTCAGTTTGTCCAGAGTAATTTGTCCAGCGTTTTGGCACCCCCCCAGGACGTGTCATGGGCCAGATTTCTTCTGGCACTGCTTTGGCACACCTAGAGCGGTGCACTGAGGATCCAACAAGCCCACTTTCTTCATGACCAGACTAGAACAAACGCTGGGCCAAACCAGTTCCCATTCAATCTCTTCATCTATTTTCCGATGTTTTATTCCAGTTTTTAATTTATCTTGCAGCAAGTAAACCCCAGATTAGGAGGACAACAAACATCAGATGGATTTTTGGTTGTTTTGACCCAATTACTTAGGTGGTTACATTATGTGAAATAAAATGTTCAAATAAAATTTAAGTTAAATATTAAGCATCACTAACATATGTATCACAAACCAGTTGATTTCCCTTCCAGACAATATGAATGGAGGGTATGTAATTGTATCTGGGTATATCTCGGGGAGTTTGCATATCTGATGAGCTGTGCCCCCACATGAGCCTATATGCAGATGTTTATCAGTGCACACGTGTACACATATGTTCTGTTCGCACATACGTGTGTGCACATGCAGCCCTGTGTGTCTCCACGGAGCCACAGAGACGGCTTTTCGAATTATGATAGCGAGTGACGGGTAGCAGATGCTGGTCTCTGTGGTGACACGGCCCTGTCTGTCAGCCTGCCGCCGGCCTCGACAGCGCTATGATGGATTAGGAATTGTCTTTCCTGCCGCTTGTCGCTGGATTACGAGACGGCCATCCTTCAACGCCCTGGAGGACGTTGTCATCAGAGTGACAGCTCCTTTTATGCGTCCAGCCGACTGGACAGCGTGCCATTACATTTTTTCCATGGTTTCCAGCTGCTCCCTACAGCTGCATGCTGCTTTGCTGTCAGATGATACTGTTTTCGCGTGTTTACCTCACGTCTTGTGTGAGGCCTGCAAATTCTTTAACAGGAGCTCCTAAAACATTTTTAAAAATGCCCTGTCAGCATTTTAATGCTAACTGCACAACCAAACAGGCTTTGCAACACATTAATTTGGTGTGAACCTGTACAGGACAATAGTTATGTTGCAGGAAATGACTTTGGGAGGTGATAGCAGGCCCCCTTTTTGGGGGCGTGGCTACGTATAATGTGGGTGTGGTTTACAGAAAGGGGTGTGGCCAGCTATCCCATATAAAGCAGAAGAGTACACAGCCCGGGTCATCTAACAAATTCCTGTGCTGGGACTCTGTTAAGTAACGGCCTTTGCCTACGAGTTCAGGGAAAGACATCGGAGAGATTCGTCATAGATTTTACATGAAGCATATTGTCGTTAAATTAAATTCCGCAAACACTCCCCAGCCCATCGCGAATACCTCGGAGAGCGATCATAATTGCTTCTCCACACACGTAATTGCCTTCAGCTGCTACCGTTACAGTTGACATTGTTCGTCGGTGGCGAGGTGATCTGTGATTTGAATACGCAGCTTGTTTTACAGCGGCCGTAATTGAAATATGCACGCGTGCGAGCGGGAGATTGTGCCGGGGCCGCGGATAATCACCTGACACGAGAGTAATTGAGTCGACAATCTGGCACGGTATCTCCCCTGTGCACGGAAGGAAGCGGCTTGGGGGGGGGGGGGGGGGGCGGCCGATGGGTGGCAGCAGCCCCCGCCTCGCAACAGCCATACGGGGGGGCCCGTGGTCCCCACGTGGAGCGGGCTGGAACAAACACCCTCCTGCTAACTAACCATAATAGGGACCACTGTGTGGGATCAGATAGACTAGAGCCCATCATGTCACCTCTGCCCCAACAAATGCTACTTAGCTATAAAAACCAACCACACTCACTTGTAAGGTTGTGGGTTCTGGAATCCCTGACTTCCTGACCCACAGTGTACACATTCATTTCCCCCCTCCCCCTACCCTGGTTTTGTCTCTTGTTGCGGGGGTGTGGGATATCTTCATCCTCTAATCCAGCGTTTCGCAATCCGTTCCACTGGGACCTACAGACAGTCCACATTTTTGCTCCCTAATAGACAGTCCACATTTTTGCTCCCTCCTAGACAGTCCACATTTTTGCTCCCTCCAAGATGGTTGACATTTTTGCTCCCTCCCAGACAGTCCACATTTTTGCTCCCTCCATGATGGTCCCCATTGTTGCTCCCTCCCAGACAGTCCACAATTTTGCTCCCTCCAAGACGGTCCCCATTTTTGCTCCCTCCCAGAGGGTCCACATTTTTGCAAAAACGTGGACTCTATGTGCGTCTGCGAGAACCGGATTGGGGGACACTGCTCTAATCCGTTCTCTCATTTTCTGTGATTTGCATTATCAGATGACAAAGGCTTTCTCTGTCTTTTCTTCCCCTCCTTCTCCTGCTCTTTCCAGAAGATGCCACAGCAGCCATCAAATTAATCATCGCAAATATCTCCTCCTCAGCAGAGAGTGAACATTAGCCAGCACTTACCCGGAATGGGCTATTATCTGCCCTAGATAACTTTCCATCCATTTTCTATTTTCTGTTTGGAAAAAAAAGGAAAACAAGACAAACAAGAGATGCTGCTCTTTGGCAGAGAGGAGAGGCAGAATTGTCCATCTTAAAGCTATTATGAAGCCTGAGAATCACAGGCAATGACAGTTATCTACAGATGGGGGGTGGGGGGGGTGAGGTTGAGTGAGGGGCCCAGGCAGAGGCCATTTAAACAGGGCCAAGAGGTTTTATTTGTTTATTTCCAAACCCAGGTGAACTCGCTGGAGTGTTTCGCTTCCTTAATCGACAGGCTCCTTCACAATTATCTCACATTCATGAATAAATACCGGGCCTTTAAAGTTCCAAGTGTCGGCCTAATTACTTTAACTTACTCTTATAACGAGCGCGCACGGCTATCGATCCACGCCAGACCTCCCCTTCCTCTGGAAAAAAAGAGGAACGAAACACACGAAAAACAGGTAGTTACCCCGTGTTAAATCATTAATATCGTAACGATTTTTCCGGCACTTTCTCAAATGAGCCCAAAGCAACAGCAGAGGGTCCTGGTCGAGCCCTTCAGGGAGTTGCCAGCCGCAGAGAACAAAGTCGTTTTACACGCATGACTTTACATATTTTAGTTATAAGCATTAATCCTGATGAACAGTGTTTCCTGGATGAACTCATTTACTCAAACTGTTTAGTTGAACTTTCCTTTTTAATCGTGTAACATCTAATTCCTGCACTCATTTGTGAGCCTGTTCTCAACCTGTTTTACACCAGCTCACACTGGTTTTTTAATGAATGATACTACTGACTGCAATCAAGTTGATAAAATGTTGAAATATAGTAATAGAACTGTATTTGCATAAATTCAGTGACCTTAAGCTGTGTGGATTTACTAATTATTATTTTTTTTTTTTGCAATAAGTAATATTTAAGTGACGTTCCCAAATGAAATTTAGGTTATTATACATCTGAATGGGGTCATTTGTGTAACCTTGATTTCCTCAAGGGATCTTAGGCTATTTTTCTTCTGACTTCATTTGCATTCTGTCCAATTTCTCAATCACTTTCTGAATGATTTCAATGTTAATTTCTAACCTTAGTAAATTTTGAATAAAATGTTAATTATATTTGTACTTCAGTTAGACTTGAAACAAATTTTCTGCTGCTTATTTAGCACAGTGCATGAGTGGGGGGGAGCACTCCTCCAAGTGGGTGTGTTGGCACACTACAGGTGTGTGTGTGTGTGTGTGTGTGTGTGTGTGTGTGCGTGTGCGTGCATTCCACAGGTGTGTGTGACAGATGGAGCTAGCTTCCCAGAGCTGGGGTGGTCAGTCTGGCGTGGGGGAGGCAGGGGATGAGGGTGAGGGGAAGTTTAGGGGGACAAACATGACTGCAAAATGTCTCATTTGTCACAGTCACCCCCCTCCAGCTCATGGGCCCAAAAGAGAAAAAACTGCATCTGATAATCTGTTGCTCCCTTATGATCCACCTACAAGATGAGCATCTCTCTCTGTTTTCCTCCTCCACCTTTCCCCTTGTCCCTTTTTTTTGTTAATTTGTGTCGCTGGAGTGTTTACATCAGCTGTCATTGGGGCCACACCGGCCTGCAGCGCCCCCTGCTGTGCGGAGGCCAGGAGCCCGTGCCAGCTCACAGCTCCCTGGCATCCTGCTTCTGTGGCAACCCCTTTTCTTCCAGGCCTTTCTTGCAGAACCCCCCCGCCCCACACACACCCCACACACACACTGACACACACACAACAACCCCCACCTAGCGTCTAATATTTCCCCTTCTCTAAGCAGCAGGGCCGTACAAAAGGACCGTTGGCCCAGGGAGAGATTCGTTATAGTCTCCATAAGCACAATTTACAGCAGGTTCCTTTAGAAATGCTTGACATTTCCTCCCAGTGTCTGAGATATGCTTGGTGGGTACAGTGCGTCATCTTTGTTTATTGCACATAATAAGCCGTTTTCTCTCAGTTTAATGTCGTCGCCTAGGTAACCAGGAGGTTTCGGGCAACAACGGCAAAACAGCAGATTTGTCAATGGAACGTGTAAAGCTGAGTATAAATCTGTCCTGTCGTAATCCTGGGGCAGTCTTTCATCTCATTATTTTTCATATGCATATGAGAATTTCTGCCGTATTACTTTCTCACACATTTTACGGCCCCGGCGACATATTGAAACTAAGTTCCCCTTCTGGGACACCCCACGTCGGGGCTAATTAAAATATTGCTCAGGAACTTTACCCCCCTCCCTGGCCCACTTCTTCATTCATGGAGGGAAAAAAAAGAATCTGTCCACTTTAGGGTCTTTGCATCCCCTTCCAGCCCCCCAGGCCTGCATGAAACTGTAATCTCCGGAGATTCTGAAGATCTGCAGGAGGAAGCCTGCAGAATGAAACCACGTCAGTCAGGCAGGGCTGCACATAGCTGGACCATCTCAGCAGACTCCTCTAGGACCTTCTTGTCCCTGAGGCCGTTTTTACGGTCGCACACGTGCCCGTGAGCCCGTTGATTCTCAGAGTTGTAAAAATGACCTTTGATGTGGATCATGTGGGGCTTCCCAGGTGACACCAGGGCAGGGAACAGAAGCATAAGAACATATGGATGCGTCCTCAAGAGAGACCACAAGTGTAAATGTACAGTAAAAGAGATGTAAATATAGGGAGCAACCAGAATGAAAATCTCAGCAGGGGAGATGCAGCTGTACCTTTGAAAAGCCTGAATTACTTCAATAAATATCTACCAAAACTGCAGCATTTATGACGCTATGAAGAGCTCAGGGAATCATAGATTTCTCCTCATTTGAATTTGAACTAATGCTTCAGACTGCTTAAAAATGTGCACTAGCCAGTAGGAGGCGGCTTAGCGGCTGTTGTGAGCTGTGATTGGCTGGTGTTTGGATGTCAGCTGTGCCGGGTCCCCAGGTCCTTGCTCCTACGGCCTGATGTCGCCATTTTCCTCGCTCTTTCCTGACCTCAGGAATTTTAAGCAGGTCACATGACCATTTGTGGACTTTTATTTTTATTTTTTATTTACTTTTATGGGGCATATTAATTCCCATAACTACCCAGCCTTCTTTTTTTCCCATGCTAACAATTTGTTTTGTTTGTTGTGATTTTGGACCTGGGTGGTAGTCATTGTCGTGACTCCCTCCGGGGCGTGGTTTCCCATTTTTAAACTTTCCCAGGTTAAGGTTAACCCAGCACGCAGCTCCAAATGCTGTAAACCATTACAGTCAGATCTCAGAAGTGGAGAAGCTGTAAAGTCCACCAGTACCACCCAGTGTGAATAAAGTATTCCACTTTCGGTTCTGTATGGGGAGAAAACCACTTGATGAAACCGCAGTGAATGAAAGTAGCGATGAGAGATCTGAAATAACTCCTATCATATTTCTCAGTGAACTAGAGCCCCCATCCGTGCTGCTTATTAACCGTTGCGTTATCTATAAGTGGGCAGCCTGAGCTACAGCAATAAGAACCGCGGCTGTGTCCCCCCCTCTATGACAGAGTGCCGTCGGCCTGCTTAATAAGGCCCAGCTGGGGGGCCTCTCAGGCCGAGTCCCTCAACTGGGAGCCGTCCATGAGGTCTCCTTCCCGCAAGGGACTGCACCTCTCTGCCAGACCACAGCTCATGTAGAAATTAGAGTATATGCTAATTTTTTGAGATAGGAATTTTGGGTTTTCATGAGCTGTATGCCAAAATCATCAATATTAAAACAATAAA
>JAODJU010000138.1:8439322-8450799 GCA_026776725.1 Gnathonemus echidnorhynchus | reverse complement strand
GGGGGGGTGTAACAGAAAAGAACTCTGAAAGGGAGATTCGTCTTCTTTGAAAACGCGTTCCCCAAAGCCTCTTAGGACTCTCGCTCGTAGCACTGCGGTTAACGGTGGCTGGTTCGGAGGCTTACTGTTTCAACGCAGCCCGTTTAATCAGAGAGAAGCTGTCAGTAACAGCACCCCCCCCCCCCAAATGGCCGGCTAAGCCTTCTGTGTACCGTGTGTTTGTGAGGGAAACACAAGCTTTTAAAAAAAATAAAAACGCAGAAAGTCCACCGTAGCCCATCCCGAGCATAAACACTGGATTCCGCAACACGAGACGATAATCTCGGGACTCCCCGGGGGACTGGCCGTTTAAGGACGATGCCACACAGCTTTATTTATTCATTATTGGGGACAGTTTCTGTCCCTTCTGTTTATCATTTCAAATCCAACCTTCCCACCCCACGGGCTAAAGTCACCTGGGTGCCCGGGAACGCAGCGCCCCTCCGAAGCAGCCCGCGTAAAGCCCATTCCTGGGTGTTCCAACATCTGATTGGACAGACCACGCCCCAGGGAGGCCATTTTGAGCCGAAACAGTAGGCGGGGCCTAAAGGCTCGGCAAAGCCGCACCCATGAAGAATTGCTAATAGACTTATTAAAATAATAAAGCTTTTCTTTAGCAAGATCACACGCCCTCCACATTTAACGATTTACATATGATCCCAGAGGCTCTCGGGAAACACGATCGCGCGTCCTAAAGTGGCTTTAGCTAAATTACCGCCAGTGGAATAAAAATCCTGCCAGTGCTGTTTAAAGGTTGCTTTTTCCACAAACAATGATGCGTGCTCTCGATGTCCTGAAGCCAATTAGCAAGGTGACAGGCCCACGGAGACTGGCTCTGCGCTTTCCCGCACCTAATTACCTCAACCACAAACCGAGAGGCTTCCCTCTGAAAAAAAAGAAGAAAAAAAAACATTTGGTCTTGACACGGAGGATCGGCTCGTTGACTCCGAGAGCATGAGGAGGTGCGCAGATGGACTGAAGAGATCACCTCCTCATATACCAACGAGGAAGGAGCGCAAGGTTCTAGAAACTTCTGCATTCATTTTGCAAGCCACGTGTCTTCCATTCCAGCCGAGATGGGGACACAATGTGGATTTACAAACTAAAACATGATTATTGAACTGAAAACGGTCAGAGTTAGCGCAATGAATGTTGTCAGTGGCCTCATATCAGGATGTGGCTGGGTGCATGTGATCAGTCTTCTGCCAGTCACACTGCAGGATATACACATAGAAGACTTAACCAGAAAACACATCACCAAAACCACGACTTGACAGAGAGGCTCTAACAGGGATTTAACAACCAGACATCTCTATCGGGGTAATCCTGAGGATGACTTCTGCTGGGTCCCGAAGCCCCTCTCGGCCCGGCCGGAATACCATATGCGGGAAAAACGCGGCGGGTTGTCATGGCAAAGCAGGGGAGCGGCTGAGGAGCGTGGGAGCGGCCCACGTACGGCGGCCTGATCCATGCCGCGATGTCTGCTTCCTCACAGACGGGGAGCGAGCTGGGCTCCCCGCCAAACCCATGGCCCCCTGCCGGCCCGACTGCACCAGGAAGAACAGTCAAATAAATAAAGGAGTGAAAACGACAAGAGTTTGGGCATGGCGGGGCGGGGGTGGGGGTGGGCCTGTTGAGGCAGGATGGAGGTCCTTTGATGCATTATTTGGCTTGTCAAGGGTGATTGGTGAGGTCCTTTGGGGAATGACCCCCCCCACAGTCCTTATTTGTAAAGTAAATTGTTAAATGTAAGAAGAGTAACTCAATGACGATGCACAGGACTCGCATGTACGCAACAGAGACATGACGTGTTGGGTGAATTCAGCCCAGAGCGGGCTGGGGTGTGATGAAAGACCCGCCATTTGCGTGGGGTTAAATGACAGCAAGGAGGAAGACACAGCATGGTCAGCACGGTTCCTTCCACGCCGAACCGCATTCCTGACAACATCTGTCTCCCAATTAGCCTCTCGTTCCACCGCCCTTTGTTTATGTAGATGGACCAATTACGCCTAAACCCTGCCGGTTTACCCAAGCTTCTGAGGTGGTGATCCAGGGACGTCGATTACTAGCCATGCTGTAAGGGGAGGACAGATTTCCAGGTACCGCTCAAGGGGAGGCGACCAAGAGCAAGACCAGAAAGAAACAAGCAAGAGGGCCATGCTCTAGTGGTCCATGTCCACAGGCACGTCTTGGAAGCGAAAGAGCTGTCACATCACTGGCTACTTCGAGGCCTCGGCCTGCCTGGGGAAGGAACGTCTCCATTTCCTCCTAAAAAGACAACGTCCATCGCAAGCGTATAAACCTCAACACTGTGGGTGCATCAGCCCCAGCTCAATCTCCACCACAAACTCAAAACCGACAGTGCAACTTATGCGCTTTTGGACCTCTGGACACCCGGGAGACCAATGCCAGGAAACCAGCAGCACCGAACCCTCAGAAATGTACTCCTGCAAAAACACTGCAGACACTAGTCTAAAGCATCTCGAAACTTTAAAAACCAACCTTATGGGCACATTCACATCAGGGAAAAAAATAATAAAAAGCACAGACAGTAAACATCACAAATGTATTCATAACAGTCTTGACTACAAGGGATCAAATCGGACCTGCTTTCCTAAGCCCTGTTTTCCCATTCAAACGGAAAAGAGCTATTCCGGTATTCTGGGTTTCCGCTTGCTCTCGTGACTGTTTACACCTATTCGCATTTACATTTACTCAGAGGTGCTGTGCAAGGAGGGGATCAAACCCTTTTTAATTAAAAGCTACCGGGTATATCACAAGCCCAGAATTGGATTTGCGAGTATGAGGTGGGGGGCGTGGGGGGGCATGAGGGGGTGAATTATTCTTGTTTTTTTTTTTTTTTGGGAAGCCGGAGCTCCTCGGGAGAAGCAGTGCCACGTACGCTCTGCATAAAACCAGGTGTCGGATGCAAGTGTTTACACAACAGATGCACGGTTACCAGGAGGGACATGATGCGAATGAGTGGGAAGATTTGGGGAGGGGGGGTTAAAACACATAGCGAGGATCAGGGATGAGAGGGATTGAGACAATCTGCTAAGGTAAACATTCACCGGTTCATCCGGCAGCATGCAGTCCCCCCCATGTGCATGCTCCACTCTCCTGTGGCGCCCGGACCTCCTCAGGCATCAGAAGAGGAAATTTGCCGCAAACTCCACATGCGTGAGTAGGAGTAGGAGTCTGTGTTGTGATTCAGGGGGGAAAGAGAGAGAGTGGAATAAAGGAAACTGGCGATGAGTGGAAGATAACACCTGTCCAGAAAGATCTAGACACACTACTTTCCTGCTAACTACTCAGGGAATAGTTTTTCGCAATTTGAGACATAATCGGTGAAGGGAAATTCATGCTTCTTAATTAGTGGCAGCACGACTTGATGGAAACTGGGTCGATATTTTTTTTTACCTTCAATCTCACATGCCCCTACTTGAGATCCGCCCTCCAAAATGGGACACCTGTTCCCAAATAAATGTACCATTCACCACTGGGCACCATCTCTGTCTGACTGATACTCTCACACAAATATTAGCTGAGCTGTCAAACGACATTTAAAAAGCAGATGAAACGCACTAGCATGTTTGTAGGTGCGTGTGACATGAAACGCACTAGCATGTTTGTAGGTGCGTGTGACATTTCGACGATTCACGTCGAAATGTGGTTGCAGTTAAGGGTTTGCCGTGAATGTCAAGAACGGTAGCGCATGAGCCACACTGTGATTGGCTGGGACGGAGCAAGTCTGGGGGTCTGAACCGCACTGTCATTGGCTGGGACCGAGGAAGTCTGGGGGTCTGAGCCGCACTGTCATTGGCAGGGATCGAGCAAGTCTGGGGGTCTGAGCCACATTGTCATTGGCTGGGAAGGAGTAGGGACGTCTGAGGGAAGGGAAGCGGAAAGGAATGCCCCCGACCAGCGTTTTAATCAGGCTGGCATCTGGGCAGGTGCGCAGGAGCGGTGGCGAATCCAAATGGCAACACATGCTCATTAAACTGTCCGTCTCACAGATTTGATAGCAGAGTGAAAAGGAGAACGTGCGCTGGGGAGAGTACACACCCCCCCAGCCCCAGAGGAAAGTGCGAATTCAGAGCACAAACTGTTCTGAGGCGTGGAATTTGTAAATTTATGTTAATTGGGAAAAATGCAAATTGATTTTTTTTTTCTTAGGCAACAAAGGACATTTGTGCAAATTGCGTCCAAGTTCTACAGACCATATGGAGACACTTCTGCGTTCCCTTGGGCCCTCCAGGATCTGAAGGCTATGGGCGCCGAGGGGGGCTGGGCTGGTAAAGGCACACGTTTGCAGCTCACCCCCTCCAGTTGCAAGGGTGCAACCCATGGGCAATCCAGTGTCTCGGCTGCTCAATTGGACTGCTCTAATTGGTCAGTGTGGTGGGGGAGGGATGCGGCTCTTCGGTATTTCTGCAATCCCTGCGCTATTTCTGAAGAGGCAGCATCTGGCACGTGACTGCCGGCATTAGCACCTCTGACAGGCTGGGTGGAGAAATGCAAGCAAGTCCACGTGACTCGAGCACCTCTCCGGCAGTGCGAATGGCTTAGCCTCGAACCAACACGGACGAACCAAATGGTGCAGAATCCCAGCATCGGATTCGTCTTGTTTATATTCCAAATTACAGCACAAAATTCAAGTAAGTGCAGGACCTCCAGAATCTCTCCAGGTAAAGCTGCAGCTGAAAGTTCATTTAAACTACTCTGAATTCTCAACATCTCAGGGCCAAACAGAGGCCTTGTTAACCTTCTCCAAGAAACACGGGACGGAGGCCTGGTGAAGCTTTTCACCACACCGAATTCATCCCCCCCCCCTTCCCCCTGCATCACAAATAATTAGACCATAAAGCATGTTGGCCTTCAGCACTATAGGTTTTGGGCTCTCTATAGAAAAACAAAAAGAAAAGCAGAATCAATCATCAACAAACACACAACCACATTTCAAAAAAAATATCAGACCGATTACTGCAAATGACATCACACTCCTTCAGCTGTTAAAAAGATGACTAATTATTGCACTTGACAGACCATTAATAGGCAGTAGATATACCTCAAACAGTGAGAGCAATCGCCTGGTCCCTTACTGTAAAACACATCTAAGAGAAGACTTGTCACTATAGTAACAGATGCACTTAGGTGTGATAATTCGAGGCGGCAATAAGGTGGCGATGAGCTCAGCGCCACTGGGGGAGGGGCAGGGGGGGTTGGGCGTGAAAAGCATTGCCCACGTCCAAGGCCAAGTCCCCTGGAAGAGCGCCCCCATCTGTGACACGCTTCTCAGCCGAGCTCTGCAATTACATCCTCCTTCAGGACAGACAGACACACACACACACACACACTCTCCCCAGCTGCGCAATTCAAATCAGCGCCGATTCAAAAGCCAGCCATCTTCAATCAGGAGATCGTAAAAGAAGGACACCCCCACCCCCACACTCAGGACAAGACGACTTTACAAAGTTGACACAGTCTGGGAATCGGATATGAAAACGATGCGAGTTAAAGAGAGAGTCGATGGTGTGTTATGGACCCCATCATTAGAGCACAGCAAGACGACACGAGCTTCCCCAGATTCAAATTCAGTGACGCAGCCGGGAAAAGGGAGGCATCCGAGACGTGGCAATTATGTTAAATTATGCGTTAAACCCTTTTTTTCCCCAGTCTGCACGGTTCCAGGTCAATAGCTGTTGTCAATACGACATACATTTTTTATATTTGGCCTGTCTTCAAACGATCTGAAAATAGTTTTCGAAAATAATAACAAGCTACGTAGCATGGAAACATCACATTCTCTGTAGCAAGCGCTCGCAGTACTTAAAAACAGTACTTAAACTGAAATCTGCCCCTTAATAAAACAAATATAAAAAAACAAGCTGTACACAGAAAATGATGCTTTACTGTTATTTGTACAGGTACATCAGAATGCTTCATTTTTGAATATCCCATCTCACTCCTCTTCTGAGACACACAGACGCTGGGGGTGTGAGTAGAGAGGGTTTTCTGCTCCCCTGGAGTATTTTTCAGGGAGTTAAGGACCTTGATCAAGGGCCCAACAGCAATGTGGCTACTCTGCCAAGCATGGGATTTGAACCGGTGACCTTCCCATCACAGAACCAACCCACTGAGCGACACGCTGCTCCCACAAGGTACAATCCAGCAGGCAATGGGCATTTTGGCATCTTGGGGAAGACGGAGGGTAACGCCTGTCGTCTTATTGGTGTCTTTGTGGTGTATGTCATACCTCATAGGCAGTCGTCAGTGAGCACCGGCCTTCCCTCGCCTTCCTGTGTTTTCTCTAAGACGGGTGAACACTTACCCTCTACCGCCCTCCCCCAGCCCACCCCCCCACACGCAATCGGTGCTGGGTTCAGAAACTCTCCATGGGCTTTCGAGAAACTTTCTGCCCCTTATGCGGCGAAACCGCAGATGGAGCCGCCGCTTTGCCGGGGTGAGTCACAGCGAGGCGTGTACGGGGCAGAGCGAGTGAGGGCAGGTGATGAGCGTGTAAACGGCGTGATGAAAGGCAGCCCTGGGGCCATCAGCGGGAAACGGTGCGAGCCGGCAGAGCGCAGAACACGGCCTCGGGGAAGCAAAGCGCCCCCCCCCCACACACACACCTTAAACCCAATCTTCCATACCAAGAGCGACGTGTCATGTGGGACTTAACCCAACCACCCACTGCCGCTCAACCGCGGCTCTGAAAGCCAAATGACCCCCAGCTAGCTGCGTTCATCGCAGTTCCTCCCAGACCTCGGTGCAGCTACAGGGACAGCACAGAATTTTCAGTTGGTGCGGAGACAGAAACAGAAACAGAGACAGAAACCCGGCAGTCTACGTCCTCCCTGAACAGAGCTTCTTTCAGAAGGCGTGTTTCCGATCAGGCCCATGCAGACGCTCGTTTAATATCCTCCTACTGCGGTCAGTCTATGCTTCAGCCAAATTTTAATTGGTGGGTTGAGAAAAGAAGAGAGGAAAATAAATGCCAGGAAGCAAAATGTCACCGGGAAACACTCTTAAACAATATGATCGAAGGGCCAGGTGAATTCCAAGAAGAGGAGAGCTTTGAGACACGCACACGCGCGCGGGGAGGCAATGCGCTCGTTTGATCTCATGTGCGCCGGCTTCTTCTTTGCCCTGGTCGTTTGATGATTCATTCAGCCTTTGTTTGGCCACAAAAACATGGCCGATCCTGCTCTCAATTCTGCTTCACAGAGAAATCCGCCGGCCACCTCCATCCCCCGGCGGGCCTTTGTGAGGTCTGTCCCCCGACTGCACCCTCCACGACTCCAACCGTGTTCCATTAAACAACAACAGGACAGGAGAAAGATCCATCTGTTCCTCTTCTACCTCCTTTTTTCCTATCACGGAGATTTTCCACAAAGCTTCCAGAAAAACACCCCCTATCACACCCTGGTGCAGCTTGACATGACCCCTCCCTGTACGCTGATTTTAAATACATGATCAGGATATAGTTTTGTTATGGGGGGAGGGGTGGGGGACGATTGAGAAAAGGTCACCAAAAGGTCACTATTGCATTGATCAGAGAAGGGAGCTGAAGGTTTGTGATGATGATGATGATGATGATGATGATGATGATGATGATGATGATCTCTGACCTGACGAAAGGCAGGATCTCTGGAAAAGGAAAGTCACCGCTGGAATAATGAGCTTAAAGTCCAACCAGGGTAGCCTGGCCCCAAACCCCCATAATCAGGGCCTTCTGACTCAGGCGTGTGCCCTCGTATTACCCAGCATGCACCCTGGCAGCCTTCTCAGGACACTGATTGACTCATACGAGAGTGGATCTGAAAAACGCCGCTGCTTTGTCTATCATCTCAGGGACAACAGTTTTATTTTTGTTAACCACCCAGAAGAAGCAGAAGATGCATGAGAACATCCTGAGGCCATTTCAATCACACGGTATTTACTTAAAAAGTGAAAAGCGTTTAGGGAACTAAGATCAGTTACTGCAAACATCAGATCATGTGATTCAGCCTCCAGTCCTCAAACATGGAGTCATGTTTTATATATACACACTGCTCTCGCAATATACACAGCACTCACAGTACACACGGTCCTCAGCGCGGCTGGCGACGAGGAGCTATGCAGAGGATATGTGAACTGTGACATGGCGTGGAAACGCTCTCCGGGTGGACGTATCCGTCTCCGCGCCATGGGGACTTCATGTGGGGGGAGGCCTGGTGGACGGGGCAGGCCTCACACTCACTCACTGTGTGGGGGGAGGCTTGGGGGCCGGGGCAGGCTGCACACTCACTAACTGTGTGGGGGGAGGCCTGGGGGCCGGGGCAGGCCGCACATTCACTAATTGTGTGGGGAGAGGCCGCACACTCACTTACTGTGTGGGGGGAAGCCTTGGGGGGCAAGGCAGGCCGCACACTCACTAACTGTACGGGGTGAGGGCCCAATGGATGTAGCAGGCCGCACACTCACTGACTGTGTGGGGGGAGGGCTGGGGGAGCAGGGCAGGCTACAAACTCACCAGCATGGGCCTGCTAGGGCGGGTTTATCTTTGTGGGGGGGGGGGGGCAGCCTGCTCTGACCCGATTTGATCCTCCCCTCCTGGAACTCCTGCGCCCATGGTGCCGGTGTGACAGACACCCCCGGCAATGAGCGATCCGCCCATGAGTGTGCGAGAGCGCCAGGGTGAGCGCATGTGCACGGACACTTGTGTGAGCGTGGGTGTGAGTAAGAGCCAAACAGCGGGGGCACTTCATGCGGGGCGCTGATGATATCCGAGTCTGGGCATGGGGGGCGGGGGGGGCTGATTATCACCGGCGAGGGCCCGTCTGCTGTGATTACACACTCATGCGTGTGTGAGTGTGTGATTAAAAGAAACAGAGACGGGCACTTGATGCGACGGGCTGGGGAGGTGCGTGTGTGTGTGTGTGTGTGTGTGTGTGTGTATACCGACAGGGATAGAGAGATGGAGGGAGGGAGAGGGAGGAAAAGTGATGTCATTTAGCACAACTCCTTCAGCTGGAGAGAAAACAGCGGGTGCCGTCCGCTGAATCTGCCCCCCCCCCAGTGGCTGAGAGCTTCCCTCATCCAAGGTGACCGACGACTGGGGAGCGACTTTATTAACGAAGAGACAAAGGGTGTCACCGGGTAAGTCAGAGCGTAACGCGCTTTGGGGGGGGGGGGGGGGGGGGGGGCGCTCAGACAGCAACACGCCCCTCAACTGCTGAGGAGACACTGCAGAGCCGGACAGAAGCCCCGGAAAGATCCGGAGGCCCACGGTTTCGGCCCCGTCCGCCATCCTTGAGGTGGGGGTCGGCGCTGGCAATTCGGCTAAATAATTAACCGGCGAAGTAATCAGGGAAGTCGATTGAAGATCGGGGTGGGGGGGGGGGGGTGACGGGCTCTCGATGCATGCCTCATTAGCACCACCCGAAGAGGTGCTGGTGGGGGGGGGGTAATAGGGAGGGGCCACACCGATGGGGCGGTCATGTGAGACATAGGACACGAAATGAGCACTTTCAATTACCCCAGTGTCACCACGGAGCTTAGGAAAGCCGGGGGGGGGCAGCCCCATCAGCGGCCCGGCGAACACGGGGGCCACGCCACACCCCCGCTCCATCCCAGACCTCCCCTTTGCTGGCAGGCAGAGATTTACACCCAGTTACTTGGAATGACGATGCTGGAGACACGCGTGACCCGGCTTCGCCTGAGTATTTAAGATAGCGTAGGCGGTAACGATGGCCAGTACTCTCACGCATGTAATCGCACACGGTCCCAAACACGCGTTTATGACCAGGTGGCGTCCGAGGGACTGAGGATGATCTCAGTGTGAGCTGAGATCCGAGTTTGGCTCGGCAGTTATTGGTCATCATGTGAGAAACACCTGATTAACATCCAAATTTCAAACCATCTGGCATGCAGAAGTTGGGGGGGGGGGGTGACAACTGACACAAGGCTCCCCTGGCAAACCCCCTCACCTATCCATAAAAACAAAGCCCCTCCCCCCCCCAATTAGGGGCAGACCTGTAATAGTATAACATGCTTTTGTTTGTCTATTTAGCAGAAATGCCCCTAGGCTGCGTTTACATCACTAGTCCCCCACTAGGCAAACGCTACCCACCTACAGCACAGCCAGCTGATTGGTTAAGCTCTGCGTCACTCACCACAGGGAACAGGCCCCCTGGAGAAGGGGACTTGAGGGGGTGGGCGGGAGTTGTCTGTGACATGTGGATTTACCTGCACTCACCAGGCATCACTATCCCCCTGTGCGGCACCAGTGACGTGGGGTCAGAGCGGCCAGCAGCCGTGGGGCACCTTTCAGACGGCGCGGATATGCGTGACGCCTCGTGACTGACGCGACGCGGCCACGACGGCTCAGGGATACGCAGCGAGCTCACAGGCTACTTCGCTGGCAAACGCTGGGGCTGGGCATGGCACTGAGGGGCTGGGGTGAGGTCGCCCCCCCCCCCCGTGGGCAGAGCAAAGAGCCGCTGGCAGCTGTTTTTAGTCAATCAAGGAGAAACGTCGCACTGACGGGCAGGAGAGCTGCTCAGGGACACGGCGTGAGACACACAGGCGGTGAAGAGCGGCATCAGAAATAAGGGTGAAACACTCACACTCACACACACACTCACAGTCACAGTCACAGTCACAGACACACACTCACAGTCACACACACACTCACATACACACTCACAGTCACACACACACACACATACACACTCACAGTCACACACACACACAAACAGTCACACAGACAGATGCAGACAGTCACACACACACACACACTCACAGTCACACACACACTCACAGTCACACACACTCACAGTCACACACACACACACTCACACACAAACAGTCACACAGACAGATGCAGACAGTCACACACACACACACCCGGCCAGTAGCACATGCTGTGTGCAAACTCAGGTTTATGAGCTGGTCTCTGATTAGTTGGGCAGGTGGGTGGGGCTGGGGGGGTGCATGTGTCTGAAATACAGGCCATCATAATGGGGCGGCGATGATGTGGGGGGGGGGGACCCCTGTAAATCCCTCCCCACTGATCAGTCAATGCCTGCAAAAGAGCCGAAGGAAAACCATGTCTGTCAATTAGCAGGAAGGATCTAGCAAAAGGAACAGAAGAGACCCGGCTGAGTAGCACCAGTAGGGGGCGCTGACAGACACACCCACAGGCTCACCTGGTAGACGGGAGCCCCGTCGCCGCTAACGAGGTGGCTCATGCTGCCGTTTAGATTAATACTGTGCTCGTTAATTAACATCACGGGAGACGCACATTTGTCACCAGGCTAAACATCAATAAAGATCCTTCCGGTGGTTCGGGATGATTTATCCTCCATGAACGCTCTTGGCAATTTGAGGCATATGCAAACAAACCGGGGGGGGGGGGGCGGGGGGGCCCATTATTATTTTAAATTTTATTTTTT
>JAODJU010000138.1:8417690-8430026 GCA_026776725.1 Gnathonemus echidnorhynchus | reverse complement strand
GGACATGGTGGGGAGTCGAGGCAGGCGGACATGGTGGGGAGTCGAGGCAGGAGGACATGGTGGGGAGTCGAGGCAGGCGGACATGGTGGGGAGTCGAGGCAGGAGGACATGGTGGGGAGTCGAGGCAGGCGGACATGGTGGGGAGTCGAGGCAGGAGGACATGGTGGGGAGTCGAGGCAGGTAGACACGATGAGGCAGGAGGATGCTGAAGAGCCCAGGGGCCATACAGGAATCTCCTCCTGCTCCCGCCATCTTTTCTCTAAATTTTAATTGACACCCCCCCCCCACACACACACACATACAAAACTTCATATAAGAGAATCTGCCCACGTTTGATTTCATAAAGCATATTCTCATATGATTTTAATTGATCACAGAAGTCTATCTGCGCAGAGTTAAGCAAATTAACGATTTTAATAAAACAATAATCTTTTAAGAGCGGAATTATGTATGAGGGTAGGGTTAATGAATTCAGAGCTGAATTAGCAGATCATTATCTCACCCAGCACCATCTTTAATGAATTCCTCAAGACGCTGAACATGCTCACCAACGCCACCGCCTGGGAGAAGGGCGGCACTGCTCCTGAATAGCCCACACTGCTGCCACATTAATCATACACACGGCAGTCTTATCTAAGGGCGCCATCGACTGAAATCGCTCTAATCCAGCATGGAGGGAGCGGATAACATGACACTTCTGACCGAGAGACTGAGAATTTTGGGAGGCGTGGTCTTCGTTGCCATGGAGATGAGACGTCTCAGATCTTACCACTTGGGGTTGCTTGGGGTCACCCGAGTGGGGTCGGCAGAATTGTGGAGGACAGCATATACCCCCCCCCAAATCACTGTTTAGCAAAAGTTAAAATGTAATGACATCAAAATATGAACCACAGAGTTTTACTCTATCCATGCCCCCCTAGACCCGATCGCAACTTATTGTCAAAGGCTTGGACCCCTCACCCCTTCTACACGAACTAAAATTGAAATAAATAGCTACAAACTCCTCCTCACGCTTAACCCTCTGGACCAATGAGATGTTTTATCTATTTTTGATCAGTTCTTCCTTATTCACACAAACACAGAGGCTTTGGTTCCTAAGGAACGGCTAAAACAATACAGTAAAAACTACCAAAACTCACAGAATGAGCCCAAAATCCCAGGCTACCCAAACCGGCAGGAAAATCTGTACCCAAAATGCACCATCCAGAACGAAAACTGCCACAATGAATTCACTTTGGAAAAACGCCCGCTCTTGGCACCCCACTTCACTTAGGAAACTATTTTATTCTGCTAAGTGTTATTTGCCTTTATTATGTGACTTTAACCTTTTATTCCATTTTTAAGGTTAGTGTAACACCTTTATTGCTATGTAGAAGGAAAACTTGATCTGATACAGTGCAGTACTGCTGTGTACTGAACACACTAAAAATCCCCACAAATGAGTGTTAAATAATTGGATAATTGGTGTTTTAAGTACTTCAAGTTATACAGAAACCCTTGGTGGACTGTTATATAGATCTGTAAGAGTGTTTTGCGACATTTGGGGAAATCGGTAAGGGTTTGGGATAGGCTGAGAACACATTATTCATTTTCCTGTTTAAAATAATGAAACACAACCTCCTGCTGTCCAAGGATTCCCCATCTTATAGATAAAGAGAGATGTCTGTGCACATATGAAACATGGCAACTTCAATATAATGCAATACTCGTTAATATTCTGTTTTAAGCAGGAGTTTGGAGACACTTATTTGCAAACTCAGGTGAGGTATGTATTAAGACTTACACATTTACATTTAACAATTTAGCAGAGAGAGAGAGACAGGGAGGGGAGAGAGGAAGACAGGCGGGCACCCCCTCACCGCTCTGTCTGCTCACCGAGGGCAGAGAGACAGGGAGGGGAGAGAGGACAGGCGGGCACCCCCTCACCGCTCTGTCCCAGTACAGCACACAGAAGCTCCTCACACCCTGGGCAGTAGGGATCGGAGACACTGAGAGGAAACGGGGATGAACACAGTCATTCATTTGTCCGATAAGGCGCCGGGCGGGTGACCCCCCCATCCACCACTTCAATCACAGGTTTCCTGACTTTGGGTTTATTCCGGGTTTCCCTGGTTTAGTTGTAACAAAGTGCTTGCCGGAGGCTGATCTCCACATCTTACCACCAGAAAGAAACCCATAAAATAAAATTAAAAAAAAAAACAATAAAATATGGAACTATTCCAAGCCGCACAGACTTCTCTGCTACACCGAAACAGGGCGAGTGTGCACCGTAAAGCGAAACCCTTATGACTGATAAACACTCAAGGCAGGTGCATAGTCACTAATTTCTGCAACCCCCCCCCCCAAATCTCCACCCTTCCCTCCCCTCCCCGCTCCCCCCACTTCCACTTGTCAAACGCATGCCTGGGGTCCTACTCTGCGGGGTGAAATCGCCACATTTACATGTCATAAAAAGCAGGACGCGAACACTTCCCCTAGCGGCGTCCTCGGCTTCTGTCTGAAGCAGTCACTGCGCCGAACCAGCTGCTCCCAGAGAAGGGCTTTTGTTTAAAAAAAAAAAAAAAAAAAGACACCGACTGAGAGTTTGGGCCGCATCCATTGGCCACCAGGGACGAGGGAGGCCATTTAGAGACCACCCACCCCCTTTTTGGCATGCCCCCCCTGGCCGCTCTTATCAGACGAAAGGCCCTCAAAGGGACCCCCAGCTGGCGGGGGGGGGGGTGCATCCTTGCAGTGTTTACTCTCAGAAACTCGGATCCTTTTCAGGCTGAAAGCGCCCAGCCCGTTAAATAGGGGCGGAGACTAAAAGCCTGAGGTAGAATGTAGGTCAGGGAGAAGCCGCGCGTTTGCCTAACGAGGCGCGTCTGTCCGCCCGCCAGCCCGCCGCTCGACTCCGGCTGCGTAGGAGCAGAAACAGGCCTTTCAAGCCGCTCCTCTGAGCTCCCGGCAGCTGTAACCGTCTCCAAGACAAAAAAGGTACTGAAACAGACAGAAGCCCGAGACATGGTGGTGGGGGTGGGGGACCGGGCTCAGGGGGTGTTGATTACAGGCAGGTGACAGCTCCCTCGGTCGGCTTTGTGTTCGGACCGAAACTGTAACCGGAGACTGATCCAGCCGCCACGAGCTGCGGCAGAGCGGGACATGAGAGACGTTACAGGAACGTTCAGGCCACGGCGGTCGGTTGGATCCGGTTGCGGTTGCGGTCGCTCGACAATGAAGTGAGCACCCTCCAGTTATCGAGCTGCTGCAGTTACGGAAAGTCGGTACCGCTGCCCGGCAGCAGATTAAAACATATCAAGCGCATACTGGCCTTCATCAGGTGCATTACAGAATTACAGGGATCCAAGCCCCTGTGTGGAAGGTTATAAGTTCAGATCCCAGAGCTGGTAGAGTAATCATATTACTGCTCCAACCATGTCCTCCAACGCTAAATATTTGGCAGTCTATCAAAGTAATCGGAACTGAAAACTTGGTGACATGATCCTTCCGGAAGGAGTTGACATTGTGGATGGGACTCTGTAGGTTTGGGATCTGTGCCCTTCCCAGATGGTCATAGGTTCAAACCCCGTGTCCGCTAGAGTAATAATATCACAAGTCTCTTAACCCCAACTGCTCCAGAGACCCTGTCAGCCACCTCACGCAGCCCAAAGTGTGTTCATTTGTATCTGTGTCTCTCATAGCGTAAGATGGAGTATGCGAAAGGTAGCCCCACCGTGGGTGAATAAAGTACCTCTATTCGATTCCATGGTCCACATTACAGAGCTCTGCACACGCATGAGATGCCGTCGAACAGCGAACGCCCCAGAGATTGCCGGCAGAGCCGCCGTAAAGGTCAAGCTGGAGACGTGAGCAGAATTTACAAGGAAACAAGCAGCGTGAGATCTTAAAAAAGAGAGAAGCTAGCAGCAGAGACAATACAGAGGCTTCTTCTATCCAGCACGGCCGGTATCACACACAAAAGAGTTCACCTGTTAAAGTTCACAAAATAACATTTTACATCGTGCCTAGCTCTAAGTCAATTCTATTGTTGAGCTAATGACACAGTCAAAATCTAATAGGGAGGAAATAACATTGCTTTAATTTTAATATACTGACAATGCCACACAATCCCTGCCATTTATTCTGAAATGTTTTACTGGTAAAGAGGCATTTTCAAATATTAAGACACTTCCTAAATGCAGACTACATCATTAGATCTCTGGAGTCTTTCTGCTATATAATTTGTTACGTAATAAACAGCTTAAGTACAGTGTGAAGATCCTTAATTTCTTAAATGCAAAACACAGAGTCAGGAAACCCAACCACTTATTAAACTAATTTAACATTTAAACCTGACTGCCACCTAAACATCAGAGCTTTAACTGGTGTAAAAATCAAAGAGGTTTTCAGGAAGGCGCCCTGATTCATATATGTGCTTTTCAAAGTCTTTTTCCTTAAAGCTTTACAGCCGCACTCACATGCGCGGTATTAAACGCGTGGCGTGTGACGACGAGTCGCATCGCCTGACTGCGAATCACGCGACGGGGCGGCGGTCAGCGCCGTTACGATGGTCCTGGGGGAGTCACTCGTCCTGGCTCCCGTTGGGCGTGATTAAATGCCAGTGCGGTACAGTGACACGTCAGAAAGGTGTCAAAGGAGCCCCCTGACTTCAGACACAGGGATGAATGGCTTTCCCGCGTTCAACAACATGATTTAATAACTTTTTGCAGCGAGCGACACCCCCACAACATCGATCCTGCGATCCTTGAGATAATTCCTCAAAAACCTTATTTTATTTTATTCTATTTTATTTTCACTAAGGTCTTTTCTAAAAGTGTTCAATAAGCTATTAAAAGGATGATTATGAATTCATCTAGGGCAGGGGTGTCAAATTTCTGTCCTGGGGGGCCTGAGCCCTGTGCAGCTTAGTTCTTTTCCACCACAAATGATTCAGCTCAAGAGCTGTGGCAATTAGCACAAGCAGGAGCGAGGAGTTAGATCAGGTGTGTTAAATGAGGGGAAACCCAAAAATGAGTCGGGTTCCGACCCCTCAGGTCTTTGACACCCCTGATGCAAGTGACCCAACCCTTTCATCCTTCCATGGCAAAACATTTTATCGTAGAATAATGGACCAAACGGTTCAAACCTTCTCATGGTGTCCACCCCTGTTACCAGTAACGCTGGGTAAAGCATTTAAACGTTCTGACACATACTGAATTTATGCATTCATATTAGATGCAACATCAGGAGACCCCATAAAAGAGGGAAAAACTAGTCCTGCGTGTAGGAAAGAGAATCCAGTGAGACAAGCCAGCTCACGTCAAGCCATCTGCTGTAGCCAGACCGCAGACTGCCGATAAAAACAAGCCAGAGGCATCAGATACCACGATATTGACCGTAACGGAAACGCAGTCACCGTATACTTAAACGTGACCGCATCCCCAATGCGTAGGTAGCAAAAAAATTTTATGCTGCTTCCAGAACCTTCTCATTGAAAAAATAAAATAAAATAAAAATAATAAAATTGTGTGTCTGATCTATGAAACAGTCATTCAGAAGATGTAGTGCATCACAAGGTGCCAAGACAAGGGACTCGATGGGGAGGGGATCTCAGTCCTATATAGCTGACATTATGGCACAGGTGAGAATGGGCAGCCTCATCAGCTGCTCCCCCCCATCTGACACCGAGTAATTCCTATATGACCCCCCCCCAACCCCCAATGAGAAATAAGGCTTCCCAGCCGCTTGCCGACTGTGGTCCCGCCGTGTCCTGATTACGTTGCCATTTTCGTTATATATCGATATCTATATCGAAAGTGATTAATTCATTGAAGTTCTTGAAATGCTGTTTTGTTATTGAAAATTGTTCCAGACGTCTGACTTTAAATAAAAATCTGAAGCGGACCTTTGACCAAAAACTTAGAGAACCCCTGGTACAGGGCGTCTCTCATTTCCACCTGTACGCTAAGTAACACGTCCCCCTGCGCTAAAGCTACTCAGTGTGAGTGAAGGCGTCACGCCTCCGATTAGCGGGCTTTCAGCCCGAATTCCTGGGCCGTCCCAGAAGCCCGAGCAGGGGCCGAGGGCGGCAGGTGGCTGGGCTATCGGAGAGGATCAGTTACGGTATGTAACGCCTCTGTTTTTCCTCTCCCATCCCTGCACAGCCAGCCTTTGCAAACATGCTAATGAATGCTTTGGGGGGGGGGGGGGGGGTACAACCCACTCTAATGTGGTTTTTTTTCCACCATTTATTAACGCCTCTTTCCCCGGGCCCCTTCCAGTAATGTGCCAGAAACCACAATCCACCGGTTGCCGCAGATATAGAATGGAATAAAGGAATAGAACAGCAATACTTCATTCATCCCCATGGGGAAATTCCCTTTTAAATCACCTACCCCATCTTGCCCCTATTGAGGTACACGGTCACTTTTACTGGTGAGAGCCTGGGGGGGGGGTCCACAGCCCAGGGTCAGCCAGCAGCAGACAGTGCCCCTGGAACTGGGGGTTAAGAGTCTTGATTATGCGACTATTCTGCTGAGGCTGGGGTTTGAACCAGTGACCTTCTGATCACCGGCACAGAGGCTTAGACTGCGAGAGTCACACAGATGTGCAGATTTGACCTTGATGCAAAGGCTAAAGACCAGCCCAAAAACCACGTTTTGCAAATCTCGCAAAGCGGCGGTCACTTTTGTAGATAAATGATTCCCCACCCTGACTCTGATAAGCAAAGCCAGGGATGCATTATTTAATGCAGCCTGTTCGTCACCTTTCAGCACGCTAACATGCCTTGAGTGGGCAGTGTGATGAAAGTTAATGCTGCAAAGATGTTTCTAGAACCTTTATTACGTGTGGAGGCCATCTGTCATCATACCAATCATGTGACCATGTTGCAGAGAGGGGGGGGCAGCTTGATGGGAGTGACCATTTTACCTGCATGGTCTGAAGTGGGGGGGGGTACAGACTGCAGAGTGATGATTCCCCAACGCCCCCAAGACCGCAGCTTCAGATTTTATGAGATTTGTGTGTGTGTGGGGGGGGGGGGATTCGTGCAAGCAGGGTCTGAATTGGAAGCAGGGAAGTTCCACATGTGCTCAAACAGCTGATGTCTGGGCGGTCCGGAAACGTGTGGGGCTGGCGGGGGTATGTGTCCTGTTCAAAACACCTGGCACGTTGAGCATGCTGAGAAACAGCCCAGGGGGGGCACACCGACCTATCAATGAGTCAGGAGCATGTCAAGAGGAGCTTGAATGCTGCCCCCCCCCCCCCCCCATCCCAAACAGCGGCCCATAAGGCGTGTCCTTCAGCGTTCCCGGCCTCTAACGAAACCCAAACCCCCGCGCCGAAAACAACAGCAGCGGGGCGGAGCATCGACGTCACGCGTGCACAGCCCCGTCTGAAAGGGGGGGGCCCACGCTCAGCTCCATAACCACACGGCAGCCAAAGGGCTCATCACACACGGGGCTCGAATCCATCCGGGTGACTCATACGCATTCAGGCAGCACTGGCAGCAGAGCGAAACCTGACAGGCCCCCGCGGGTGTCTGCGCAGACGGCTGCAGCCCGCCGGCCCCCGTGGGTGTCTGCGCAGAGGGCTGTAGCCCGCCGGCCCCAAACATGATCCAAACACAGGGTCTGCGCCACAGGACAGCAAAAGGAAGTGGCTGTGGGGCTTTACTGCTTAAGAACAGGGACCAGGAGGCAGTGTGACAACAGCTTCCTGGACAACTAATATCAGTCCAAATAATTATAACACTTATAGTTTTTATAATGATATTTAAATACAGTATATTTTTTAAATATATTTTTATCATATCACTATTATGTGCCTGTATCTGTATGTCTGTCTGCCAGGTTGTCAGCCTGCTTGTCTGTCTGCCTGCCTACCTGTCGTTCTGACTGTCTGCATTGGCCCGCCTGCCTATCTGTCCGACTGTCTGCCTTGACCTGTCTGTTTGTCTGCCTGCCTGTCTCCCTGTTTATGTCTGTCTGTCTGCCTGCCTGCTTTTCTCTGTCTGCCTGCTTTCTCTGTCTACCTGCCTGTGTCTGCCTGTTACTCTGCCTGTCTGTCTTCCTGTCTCTGTCTGTCTGTCTGCTTATGTCTTTGTTGCCCTGCCTGTGTCTGTCTCCATCTGCCTGCCTGTCTCCATCTGCCTGCCTGTGTCTGTCTCCATCTGCCTGCCTGTGTCTGTCTCCATCTGCCTGCCTGTGTCTGTCACCCCGCCTCTCTAATGCTGATGCCCTGGGTTCCCATCCACACAGCTTCAGGCGCTGTCTCCCCTGCATTAAACTCTGTAAGACCCCGTAACAAGGAAACTGGTTCTGGATGGTGTCCATGGCTGGATAATTTCACGAATTTCCTCCCTCAGCTCATCACCCCCCCGATCCACCCAAAAAACATTCGAAATTGTGATTCTTTCACAGAATGTTTCATTCCGTCCAAAGTTGTTTCACATTTTCTGTGTTAGATGTAATTGATTCGCAGTCGATAGCTGCTAACAAGTGTAAGTAACAGGAAAACACCAAGTGGGACCAGTATAGTGATACTACTGGCCAGAGTCCAAATGAAATTAAACAAAAGCACATTTTACTGCTTAAAAGCAGGTTACAGTCATCTGCCAAGGTGAAGCATTATTTCCTGCATGGCCTTATTTTGATGGTGAAGTTGCATACCTGAGCAGTCAGCAAACCGGAGACCGTATCCACAACAAGTCGTCGCTAACGAAACCGCAGACTAGCCGCGTTGGCACCGGGCCAGGGTGACGGCGTGCCATACCCTGACTGAGGGCTCTGGCACTCCGCCAAGCACGCTCAATCCTCGGAGGCTGCCAAATCACCCCGAGGTTGATTGCAGGGGTCCAGACTGGGCTGGGAGGGCCCCTTCCCAGAGCCCCCCTACCCTCCACCCCTGATCCACAGCGTCCAACACCCCTACCCAAGGGGCACACTCTCGCTCACTCCTGCCGGCCTCCCCACCTTATCTCAAAAACAGCTGTTGTTTTGGAAAAGGCATCCCAGATCGCTGGTGTTTTTAGAAGTGGGAGGGGGATGTTGGGGGCAGGGTTTTATAAGGGTCAGGCGAGTTCAGGCTTGGTGCCTGGCCCGCCGCCCACCGCCACGCGCCAGCCCGCACCGCTTAGAATAACATCACAGGAGGGTGTGTCCATTCCCCTGAAGGTCTCAACCAGGTCCTCCTCGAACCGCCTCCGCCAGCCGCTAGTACAGAGCAGTGGCCACCAATCTGCCATCAGCAGGACTGGGCTGGCCCCGGGGTCGCAGCCAGTCACCACCTCCCGCTCGACATTTCCTGCCAGGGAGGGGGCCAGCTTGTTCCTCACATCCTAAGACAAACACGTCGGGGGCAGACATGGGATCCCCCCCCGCCACATGAGCCCGCAGCTTGACGTACGTGCACCATATACCCTTCCTCATTTATAAGCCCTCAAATTACAGCTATGGAAATAAAGGCATTACCCATAATGCAAAGCAGCTGTCAACATCCCTTAATGACAATAAGCCTCCCCAGATACATTCACCAGAGCCAGAAAACACCCGAGGCGATTCCAAGCATGCTGTACACCACTTGTACTTCACCCTCACCCCAGTCAGCTGAGGTTTTACCAGGTATTTCCATAACCTTCACCCGCCCCCCCCTCCCATGTATAACAGCAATGGGCGGGACAGGCCTTTACCGGTAGGGGGCAGCATCAGGTGGCGACATGTGAGAAGGCCACACTATGGCATGCTACGAGTGACTGATTCACATGAGCGATGCACGAAAAGTTGACACAGAGAACAAGAACGCACGACTTTACTGTCCCCAGAGTCTTCTCTGGAATGTTCCTGAAAACGGCTCAGATGGGCCTTTTAAGCGTCAGGGTTCACCTTCGACAGAGAGACGTCCCCGTCCCACAGAAAGCCGCTTGCCACGCCTCGGAGAGGCTGGCATTTGTGAAATGTCAACACCCGGCACTTAATCCACACCTTCAGCGCGACAGGCGCCTGACTCCCGAGGAAGGCAGCGTGCACTTTCCGCTGACAAGGCGCCCTGCGCCATCCCATCATCGTCACTGTCACAGACATGCAGCTTAACGGCTCGACGTGTAACGGGCGCGATTAAAGTACCACCATTCCCACCAGGGACCTGGGCCCCGGGGCCCGCCCAGCTATAGCACAGCCTGTTCAGGGGCGGCCCTGTTTCTGACACTTCAGGAATGGAGTGGGGCCCCATGGCCATGAGGGGGCGATAAATCAGGACACAGCAAGACCCAGTAAAACCGAGGGAAACTGTACAAACATTTCCCTTATTTCAGAGATGCTGAAGCAGCACGTTCTGCTAACCAGCTAGCTAGCTACGATCTTCTGACTTTACTCACTAGCTATTTATTTCGTATCTTTGGGGGGTTGGACAGGGGACAAAAACAATAAACCCCATCTTAGCAAGATGGAAAAGACAAAGCAGAGATGGACAGAGGACGGGGGCCAAACGGGGACACGATCGCATCGAGGGCCCAGGGCAACTAAAAAACCGGGGAATCAAGCATCCTTGGACAGAATATAGGGGCGCTGAGGATTGACAGACTCCCCCCCCCCCCCACACCTCCTCTTCCCGGCGGACTCACCTTTCTGCGAGGAAGTCAACGACGCGGCGGAAGTCTGCGATGCAGTATTCCCGCTTCATCTCCATGAGGACGCTGTCGGAGGCCGACTGCACGGGCACGTGGAGGAAGGCGTATACCCGTGGGTGGCTTAGGATCTTCGCCATCTCCTGTGGTGGGTGGGGGGCATAGAGGCAAGGGTTACAGTTCCTCAGAGAGCTGATGGGGGTGTCCTCTGCCAGGCCACACCTGCGAGACCTTTTCTTATATAACTGGGGGGCATAAACATCTGCCCTACGTGGAGTGACCTTCACATCTGGAAGAACAAGTGAGTGCAACTGAACCAAAACAAATTAACATTAAAAAAAAAATCAAACGGTAGCTAAAATCGCAGAATGAGAAACACTGAGTAGCTGTTCAGGTGTTTGTTTCTGCTGGTCCGCAGAGCTGCCCTCTTCACCTCCTTGCAGGCTGTGACGAGGTATGAGGGAGTGAATTTTCGTAATGGAGTTGGGTGGATGTCCTGAGCCCTGCCAGACGATTCGGGGTTAGTGGTGCACACAGACGCCCACACCCGCCCACACCGGCCTGCACGGTGTCACCGGGGAGGACAGCAGGGAGAAGTTAACCTTTTTTTTTTTTTTAAAGAAAAGACCGGTGACATTTCTTCCAAAGCAATAGGACATCATGGCATGCCGCCAACCCCCCCCCCCACCGACGACGAGGCTGCCCAGTGCTTAAAACAGCTGGGAGAGCCGCTCGCAAAACCCAGGAGTCACATGACATTTCTCGAAAGATCAGCAAGCTAGAGCTGAATTCCCAACAAACAGAACAATTACACGTGTCGAGAAGTCAAAGTCCTCTCGAGGCGCCGAGGGGGCTTAGGCCTGCCTAGAGGGCAGCCACAGACCCAAACACCCCCCACCACCTGCCACCCATCATAAACAATCACGCAACTACTGAATTTCGGTGCTAATTAGCCCCGAGTTCTGCACGGTGACGAACTGACGACTCCTTAGACACCTCACACACTCATCACAGCCCACTGCCTGGGCCTCGAACCCGACTCCTCGCAGCCCACTGCTGTGGCCCCGACCCTGGGGAGCCAGCCTCACAAGATCCGGCGCCGCGGACCCAGATGCCAGTACCAACACAAGGTCAGACGTTTTATCCGGCACCCAAAGCGAATTCTGTCTGTTCCGCAGCACAACTCAGAATCGGTGTGGGTCCCGAGTCGGGGTTGGGGGGGAGGGGAAATGATAAAAAACACAGAAAGAAAGACTGAAATGAGTGTGACTCCTGAGGAGAGACAGTAGCGGGTGGGGGGATGAAGTCAGGAGCCCCCAGATACTGTGGGTCCTCGTGAGCCACATGGTACCCACCGTCTAAGGGGCCGCTCAGCAATCTGCTGATTACAGTCCGTCTTCACAATTACATTGTATTGTGCACCCCTCACCATAACCCCCCCCCCCCCATGCGTCTCGCCTCACAGTGGGGTTACACGGCAGAACATCCAAATTAAAGGAATTAATTAGCCTGAAGAATGCCGGCTGATTGGGAATCTGGATAAATCTCCAAGTCCCGTCACGGGGTGTCCAGACGCTGTGCCCCCCACAGGGGTTCTAGGGGATGGAGACGGCGTTCCTGGGGAGGGCACAAGACACACTGCCCCAAAGTCACATGACCTGATGCCATATCACAGGCGAGACGCGGCTGAGTGACAGGTGAGAAGGATTTCAATTTTTATTTTTAAATCGTCAGTA
>JAODJU010000138.1:8360889-8372819 GCA_026776725.1 Gnathonemus echidnorhynchus | reverse complement strand
GGGGGGGGGGGGGGGGGGGGGGGTGCAAACATGTCACCTCCGGGATCAGACACCAGGAGGTGCTGGTGAGGGGGTTCATTTTCCCTACTTCAGAAGCGTCCGCTTACCATCCAGAGCAGCAGGAAGGCGGCGGCCAGCTGAAGGGAGGCAGGCTGCCGTCACTCTCCTCTCCCGGCCCACGGGCCCCCACGCCATCCCAATTAAAAATAACCACACCGGCTATCTCCCTCCTTCATCAGATATTTCAGACGACACTCCAAATCTTAACCCGCACCCTCCTAATCCAGCTAAAGAAACTGGAGCACATGGCTGATGACAGCAGACTGCCCCCCCCCCAGGAACATCAGGAACACATTCCTGCAAAACTGTCCCCGATCATGACCCCACCCCCCACCTAAAAAAAAATAACAGCTAAAACTCTCAGGTGGGGGTGCTGGGTGAAGTTCACCTTCAAATGCCGCCCCCCCCCCTTCCGAAAAGGGAAAACAATAAACATGTAAAGCAGCCTGTGGTTTAATCTGACGGTTTTTATGCAAACCCTGCAGGGTTCACTGGCCTGCCAGGGACGCATCTGGCTGTCCGGCGCATTTTAATCACTAGTGCAGGAAACCGCGGAGCGCAAGCACATGCAACAACAGCACGTAATCGCATTATCCTGGAGGGGGGGCGCTGGAAGCCCCGCCCCCGACATTCACGGGGGGGACTATACAATCTTGATTGCTTTTCCTCCAGACACCGCCCTGGCTGGAACGGGGGTGTCCTGATGCATGTGTGCTTCTGGGAAAACTAGGGGAAGCTTCCACCTGCCACCCCCCCCAAACATAAACGTACACTCACTCTTACTTCCCTTACAGCCAAGGTTGCTTATATACCTCACAGTTCTGGACATACAAATACACACACACACAGACCTGTACCTGTATCTTTGTGGGGACCGTCCATTCATTTCTATGGGCAAATCCCTAATCCCAACAATGACACCCTAACCCCTACCCAGCCCTAACCACAACTATAAGTAAAACAAAATACAAGTCTTTTGGTATTTTTGGTTTTTTGATTGCAGTCACAGATTTTTTTAAAATTGAATTTCTGAAAAAATGTCCCCACAATGTAACCACACCTGGACCACAGACAGACAGACACTATATCAGAGTCTCGTTCCTCCTCGGTCACAGGGTAGATTAATAGGTGCAGCTGGGAGGTAGCAGGACACAGACCGGCAGAGACAGGCACAGGCCGGCACAGACCGGCAGAGAGGCCTCAGGCTACTTCCTCTCATTCCGATTAGCCTCTTAATTAGCTGCTCCAGCCAGCCCTACAGAGCATCCTCACGACACACCAGTAAAAAGTGCCTTATAGGACAAAGGCTGACCCCGTCGATAAGTGATGGCTGAAGTACATGCGTCACCACAGTACTGCCCACCAGCCCATGGGGGGGCGCTCTTAAGTCCCCCCACCCAACTGGCTGATGGGGATGCCAGTTCAGCAGCAGTTCAGACACCAAAGAGAGAAACACATCGGAAGAAAGCAAAGACAGAAGCTGCGGAGATGAGGCCCACGTGTACAGAAATGGCCTCAGGGGGGCGCCACACCGCCCCCACCCACGCTGACCACGGCGGAGGTGGGCCCCTTACTTTATGGTGTTCCTGAAGTGGTCTTCGGCCGGGTTCTTCACCGTACAGCTGTTGAGGAGCCAGACGTCTGCACCAGCTGGATCCTCTGCAGGGAGCAAAGGGGACAGAGGAGGGTGACATGAGACCCTCAGCGTCGACCCACACGCCGCCGCTGAGGAACCGCACACCCACGGCCCCCATACCCCCATGAGGGTGGGGGGGCCACACACAAGGACCTCAAAGGCCCTGGCTTTAAGCATAAGCACACAACCACGTTCTGCTTCTTGTCGGTCACTCAGTCTCAGGTCACATGACTGATACACCCACCTACCCCAACCAACCCCACCAGCACGGAGAGGGGGGGCAAGGAGATAGTCACATTGGCTGTGGAAAGAATACGAGGGAAGACCAGGCTCACACAAGACATTCCTCTTCCCTGTACCATGTCCATGCAGCTCTTCACACACCAGCACAACTGCACTCTATTCATCCATCCAACCATCCATCCATCCATCCATCCAACCCCTGAACACCACAACTGTCCAGAGCCAGATCCCGAGGGCCGTGGCACTCTTTGGGAAGACGGACGGTTTACCGGGAGGGGTTCTGGCCTTCCGAAACAGTAATGTCGCTTTGTTACCCCTGAGCGACAGAGACATGTAGGATGAGGGGGGGGCATTTATATTAAAGTGAAATGTTCGGCCCGAGCCTTGTCGATGTTCTGACAGGCCAGCATGCCTCACAGGACGTTCACAGGGAAGCACAGGAACCAGCCACCCACTCAGGACCCCGCTGTTGTCTCACAAACACAGCCGGCAGCTGTCACGACTCGCACTGACCTGTAGGGGGCATGCGGCACATGTGGGCTGGCACACAGACTGGCGGCGAGAGACAGGATCGCGTGGTACAGAACGTACAGACTCCATATTGGGGGACAGACGTTTCAGCTCGAGAAATACACCCACGTGTCACACATACTTAAAGGGGGGGTGTTCCCATAAAAGAGGGAGTGTGGAATCTGGAGTGATCAGAGCACGGGGGGCTAGGGGATATGACCTTCAGACCTTCCGGGATCGTTCTGTCTTTCAGTTCAGGCCTAGCAGGACATGTATACAACTGAGAAAACAGGCTCGCACACTTTCTGGCGCAGTTGTGGTTTAAGGGACTCCCTCAGGGGCTCAACGGTGACATCACTCTGCCGACCCTGAGATTAGAACCCGCGACCATCTGATCTAAGGCCCAGCGACATAAACATCTAGCCTAGCCACACACTGCCAAAACATCAGAGTTCTTTATCGCTTTATCAAATTTATCGCTTATTTATATTAGCGGTACTGCCAACATTAGCATTTGTACTAAATATTTACCAAGTAATATAAAAAACAATGAATCAATTCATAAACCATCAACCTTCAATCACCAAAAACAAACAGATGCGGCTTTAAAAACAGGCCCTTAACGGCCGCCCGTGTGGAGAGAGACCAACCGTTACGGGCCGCACGGGGAGCGTCTGCGGGCAGCGCCGTGGGGCTCAGAGCGTGAGATCACACGGGCACGGCGAACTCCGTGCCGGCACCGTGGGAACCTGCCGCGGCTACGCCGTGCCGCAGTAAACAAATAAAGGCATTAAAGAGTGCGAGAGCGTTAGACGATAAGGGCGTGGCGGGGGCCAGGAGGACACAAGCGCCGAGCTCTGACCCCCAAAGCTCACGCTGAGGCTATAAACGTCAGACGGGCACCTCAAAAGACAACTCTGCCGGTCTTTCAGGGGGCCTCACTCAAACCCCCCTCCCCCCTCAAAAATATCATTTGCTGACTCAGGCAGGGTTTCAGAGGGAAGTCGAGGTCTCCAGCATGGGGGAGGGAAAGGGACTTTTCAGCTTTATACCCTGAAAATCTAATCTCACATGCTGGATACGTGGGGCGGGGGGGGGAGCGGCCCCCAGACCCCCTGCACAGGCCTCTGGGTGTGGTATCTGTGTGAGGGGGGAGGAGTGCTAGGGAAGGGCACAGTCTGGATGGTGGGGGCAGACAGGAGACATGTGGAGAAGCCGCACGTTCCAGGCTCAGGTGGGACGCTGCTGGGGAGGGACCAGGGTATTTGCATGTATTTGCCTATCGGGAGGGGAAGCCCCTCCCCCCCCAGCCTGGGGTGTTTACAGGAGCAGCTCCTCTTGGTGGGAGCGGAGCGTTCCAACAGGTACATCTTCCTGGGGGGGGGGGGGGGGGTACACCCGGAACGGCGAAAGCGACCTGAGGAGCCTGGGAAAGACGGAGCAGCTGGCCCCCCAGGACACGCCGGTCACCCTGGGGGCAGCAGGACGGTGACAGAGCCCGCCTTTCTTGATAAAAGAAAAACAGGGCGAAGTCACAGGTGGCTTTTAACGCTCAGCCGCGTGTAAACACTCGTCAGAGGGCTCCGTAACGGTTCGCTGGGGTTAAGGTACAACAAGGGTGGGGGTGTGTGTGTGGGTGTGTGTGTGTGTGTGTGTCACAGAGCAGGACAGTGGGAGATAAACCTTGACCAAAGGACACCTCCCTCGAAACATCCTGCCCCCTCAGAAATCAGCCTGCAGCTCCTCCAGCCAAAATTACAGAGGCACCCAGGCTGGAAAAACATCTTTCCTACAGCAGAGGAGACTGGCGGGATTCCACATCACGGAAAGACGCAGCCTCCGGCTCCGAGCCAGGATTCGGCGTTCCGGTTTCTCCGCGGAACAGACGAGCGCACCTGGGCAGTGCCTGAGCTTCCGGAAGCCCGTTGGCTACAGGGTCGCGACACCCCCCCGCCATTTCGGCCCCGTCTAATATCTACTCACGGCCCATCGGACCTCTGGGACAGGCCCGGCGACTGCAGGTCCCCACGGCTGCCCGCTGGCACGCCTGATCTTAAAACCTAAACGCTCACATCCAATCAGCAGAAGTTCCTGTGACGTAGACGTGCACTCTGGTATTAAATAAGCAGCAATCACACTGCTGTCAAAGGGGGTTTGGAAAGTGTCTCAGGAAGCAGAGATGTGTGTAAAAATAGCCCCCATTCCCCAGTGAGGGGGAGGGTCATACGGGCCTCACCTCCTCTACAGGTACATACAAGCAGAAGGTACATAGCCCTGTCAGAGAAACTGCCGGATGATGGCACCCCCCAGGCACACGTGCGGGGAGTGAAACACCCTGAATCAAAGAGACAGTCAGCTGCCAGGAGTCAAGGCACTCGGGCTTGAATAGTTACTTTCATTTTCCTGGGGATGCGTCCATTAGAGAGAAACAGCAGGGAGACCATGGACCCCGTCCACCCATCACCCGGCAGCTGTGGGTAACCGCCAGACGGGCGAGGTCACAAGGTTTCTATGCGGGGTTAGAGACTCGCTCTGCGACGCGGCGAGGAGCCCGCAGATCCCGGTGGACCACTGCTCCTTCAGATCCAGGGGACCAAGCGGAGGTGGCACAGGCATCTGGTACAGAGAGATGGGTGGGTGGATCCTGAGGGATCTGCTCCAGGCCTGTCCCACTGGGCTGAGGCCCCAGGGAAGCCCTAGGACATGCTGGGGAGACTGTATTATATCCCAGCTGACCTGGGAATGTCTAAGGATCCATCAGAACTGGGTAAAGTCTGTATCCATGCAGAGAGAGGTCTGGTCCGACCTGCTCAACCTGACACCACTGTGCTCTTCACCAGGGAAGCTTAGGGGAGGGGGGACTTACCTACTGCCTGTCAAAGAGAAGATCACAGACATATTATAAAGTAAAAAAAAAACAGCAGTAACACCTTAATAGCACCTTAAATGTTTCAGCTGGGGGGGGTGTGATATTAGTGTTTCTGTGTCTGACAGATCTTCTCCTGCCAGATGCGTCGCCCATTTCATCGGGAGCGAACAGAGTCCTCCCTGGCATTCTCCCCATCACCTCGTACCCGCGGCCGGAACGTCTCACGTCGAGAGGCTTCACACTCCAACTGGGGGTGGGGGTGGGGTTCCGTCTCCGCTCTCCGAATCGTCAGCTGAGCGGAAAGGTGCGAGGCGGAGGTCTAATTATCGCCATCGCCCCGGGAGATGAGACACTTCCGGAACAGGACTCCGCGGGCCCCCCCCCCCCCATTTCGAGTGTTCTTTCGGTTGTCCCAGGACATTTTGGGGTAACAGCCCCCGTTTACGCTGGACGTGTCCTTTCTGGCCGAGGTCCCACAGCGAGACGCAGAAAAATCCTAAAACGCCCCAAAGTCCTCGCTGCCGCAGACACGCTTCTATCCTAACAGACCTTAAAATGCCACGACAGCACTAAAGCGCAGATCCCACCCCCCCATAAAAGTTCCCTGTATGACTGAGCACAACAAGGAAAGTCCATGACAACATGGGGGGTGTTAGCTCAAAAGATGACCATCCGGGGACGGTTGATCTCCAGTCACTGGGCGTGGAGTCTGGGTGTCTGGAGGCACGTCCTCGAACTTAACCGGCATGTGACAGAGCGTGCCCCCTCCCCCGTGGGGACAGAGCGTGGCGGGTTCTGAATGGAAATGCGCATCCCAACGCCAGACAGCCAAGTGCCACCGCCCCGAAATCATCACAGCGGGACACGGAAATACCTTTCTGCGTTTGCAATTTCCACTTAAATCCAAGGAAATGACAGCGGAATGGAAGGCAGCCCCCCACGGAGGCCGGTTTTAGCCACAGGGGGGAGCCATTGTTTACACACATCTAGCCGAACGCCCCTTATATCTGCGGTAAAAAACAGCCCCTGCGGAGACGGGTGCTCGAGTGCGCCCACACCGATGATGCGCGACTGACACTTCTGGCTCCCACCCCACGCAAAACCTACAGGGGGCGCCGCAGGACAGGGCTGCTTTCGACACACGGGGAGGGTGACTAGATCAGGGCAGAGAGGCAACATCGAAAAGGTAATGAATCACGAACACATACCCAAACAGCCCAAGTCTGCAAACTCAGCACCCAGCAAAGCCTCCCTTTCACCAGCTTCAGCGGGACCACTGCCCCCTACAGGGCGAGGGCTGGAACAGTAGCTTGACAAGCCTGAGGCTCCCCAGCAACAATTCATTCTCATTTAACATAAAAGCACAGATTTCGAGCCAGCGAGCTTTTGGCCTGGTTTCAGTAATCAGTTTTATTGTAAGACGCACACACAGTCCTGCTTGGGGTGCGTCTCCCGAAAGCATACCTGCTAACTATGTCAGCAGCCTACATAGCTGAAAAAATGCAACTGAATGGGTCCAGCTATGCGATTTGCTGGCGGGAGCTTTGGGGAAACGCGGCAAAACACAGACCTGATCCCTGAATGGGATCATCAGCATCTTGAGGCTCAAGGTCCCCAACACCAGACTACTGGTGACATCAGAGACGGGACACAGCAGGGGGCGGGCGACACGCCCCCCACACCTCTGCAAATCACGCGTGAATCTGCGGGAATCAGACCCGGCGCGTGGGCCATCCATCTCCCCTCCTCCGCGACAGATATTTTAAAATTCATGAATTTGGCGGCTCAGCAGAGGAACATACATCCATCATCCATTATTTATAGCAAATAAAGGAAGCGGATCAAACTGCGCGTCATGAATGGTCCCCGCTCCCCGCTTTGATTGCTCGCCCCGCTGCCTTTGCCGGGACGGCTCTCCGGGCGTCCCCGTGGAAACGCGTCGCCGCCAGCGACCGGGCCCCGACGCCGCAGTGCGCGCTTGTTTTTGTGATATACGGTGCGGGGTTTCCGGAAGAACCCGGGGCGTAAATCAAGAGCGCACTGCTGTTACACACCATTGGGGGGGGGGGGCGTCCCGAATGAGCCCTGCCTGAGATGTTTGAGAGATGCACGTCCCACATATTAACTTCAGCGGGTCGCTGAGACGCGAAGACGGCGGGGGGGGGGCAGCGGGATTTCATTTGTACCGGAGGATGGATTTAATCCGGATCCGTAGACGAGGACCCACCGGGACGAGGCCTCGTTAACGATTCCATCAGCGCGGCCGGTCCGTTAGCAGCCGAATAAGCCGAGCGCCATCCTTCACGCGGCGCGGTGCTGCGATGCCAATATCTCCTTCTGGAAACTTCCACGTCGGTTCTAGACTCCAAGGCTAGACTTCTAGACTCTTGCAGGGGGGCGTGGGGGCGACATATTGGGTCATATTGGTAAACTTCAGCTTAGCCGTTCCAGTGACATTTAATAAAGCGCTAAGGGCTCCAGAGCAGTATCTAAAATTAGGATTAAGAAGAATGACATGCTGGGCCTTAACGACTTAATGACCTGTAGCATAACCAGCCCCGCGGTTATGAAAAAAAAAAACGTCCTATTACAGGAGCTGGGGGGGGGGGGGGGGGTTGGGCAGTGGCATCAGGAGGAACCAGGAATCCAAAATGAGCCATGACAGGCTGAACCGGGTCCAGAGCAGCTTGGAGCAACAGACATGCTCACTCCCTCGACAGGAAGAGACATCGTCATCCTATGACAGCGCGTGGCTCAGCGGCTTAGAATGCTGTGCCTGAGATCGGAAGGTCGCTGGTTCAAGTCCCGTTCAAGTCATGGCCCTTAACCCCCAAATCCTGAGCCAGCTGGATGCTGCTTTCTCAAAAATATACGTCATTGGATACAGCATCTGCTGAATAAATGCAAAACGTCGTACCCAAGCCTCCGGGACACGGCGTCACCGGATGGGACGGGAAACATTAATTCCCCTCCTTCTATTCTGCTTAGTGTTTCGTTTTTGCACAATTATACAGTCGTTCAATGAAGCAATTCAAATTATCCGAGGCCCTTAGGGTACAAGAGCGGGTCCAGCCGATCATTACACCACCTGCTAACCTCTCACCTTCGGCCCCTCGCTTTTTAACTGGAAATCCATTTTTTTGCTGGTTCGTTAATAATTTTTATTGCTGTTTCTGTGCTATACACTTTTCCGGAAGCATCCGCAGGGTCAATACCATCAGCAGCTCTGACAACGGTCATTAATTAATTGATTTCCTGCAATAAAGGGGCTTAATTTCCATGAAACATTAACTCACCCCGGCACCCCCCCACCACCCCCATCTGGGTCCGCTGCACCTGTGCCAGTAATTATGCTTCCGTTCGGACCCACGACCCATCACCGTCCCCCGGGCTCCTGTCGCTCGGACGTGAATCACGAGCTTCTGCGCAGATGCGTGGCTTGGGGGGGTGGGGGGGGGCAGGTACCAAGGACCCCGACGAGAGCATGACCCACTTTCCCTCCCATCATGCCCCCCCCAGCCCTCATCCTTCATGCTGGTCCCGAGAGCAGCCGAGCGACCTTGGGAGAGGTGGAGGGGGGGGCACAGCTCTGATGACACAATCACAGGGAGTCTGAACACGTAACGCGGATTAGAAGCCAGGAAGGCTTTCCAGCATCCGCCTTGGTATTTGGCGGGATCAGGTGCCGAGGAGACACTGGGCCGGGCAGTGTAGAGTAATGCACTCGGCGATGCGGGGGCACCATAATTAACACGCTTCAGCCACGGCCAGGCGGTGAGCCCTCAATAGAGGCCGGTAAGGAGCCTTAAACCAGTGAACCAGCAAACGCTGCCCATGATTACGCTGTAGAGTGTGCAGTGGTGTTTCTCACACGCCGCAGCAAGGATACAGCCTGCCGGGGGGGGGTTTCCGGATACTTCCACACAGCCAACGATTGAGGTCCCGGACGGCATCCTTTCGGGATACGCTCACACCTCCCGGAAATATTAACGACTCCAGAAACCATCCCAGTGTCTTAACTGTTGATCTGTGATTATTATTTAACCACAAAATCATCAAGGCAGTTTTATTCTCTAACAGGAAAGTCAGCGAAGTTTGTGCTATCTGGCACACGAGGGACCTGCAGTTAGTAAATCATTTACTCGAAGAAATGTCAAAGAAAAAAAGTGATTCGTATTTCAAAAAACAAGTGATATGCGCCATAAAGCACAGAGGACGTTTCAGCATCTGCCCGACGCTGAAACTCACACACGGTATATGACAGGTGCATCATGGGAAAGCAAAACCAACTTTTAAAGAAGCAGCAGATGACTATATTACAACAGGACCGTGGTTCTTGGTTCTTGCCTCATGAAATTGCACAAGTATTTTTAACCCTGTTTATAGCTGAGTGTTGGAATGAAGGCCAGAATAAAGATGAGCATCGTTTCAATCCACCGGCCTTTTCACCCCCCTCCCCCAGTGACAGCCCACTTGAAGGTTCTGCCTAAACACCCTAATCAGGGGAGCCAAGACTCTCTCGCTGAGGGAAACGCTAATTTGCAACCCCTCCCCCCCCCCACCGGCAGCCCGATCGTTAGCTGCCCTTAATTAGCATCGCAGCACCTGTAAGCCGTCCTGAGCAGGTCAACATGTCGATGTGAACATCGACCGACAATCTCCTTTTAAATTAACCTCGGTCAGACCCCGGTCCTCCTTAAGTGAGCACCTCTGCCTCCACCTCATCACTGTCCACCATCCACCAACACCTCAGACAGCTGTCAGTCACCGCAAGGCCACCGGCGACCTCACCAATACCCCCCAGACACTTCCATCCGGAATTATCTGGAACATTAATTTCTGACATCACACATGGCAAGACGGTGCAGACAAGACCTGACATGAACAAGCCGTTAGATTTTTAACCTGTCAGACTGAAATCTCCTTACATTAAATCAGACGCACAGACCACTTAAAAGTTGCTTGTCAGCACCAAAAACCTATGAGGGTCAGTGGAACCCCAAGCCTGTTTGAATTATAGAACAAACACATTTATCAGATGCGGAAATAAGATACGTCATCAGGACTAATATGAAACAAATTAAAACAGCTAATTAAAACAAAGTTTGTGAAAAACCGAAAGGAGTTAAAAAATGTTTTCACCCACTGTTTTTGAAATGAAAAAAAAAAAACACACTAAAAATAGATAAATATCCAGAGCAGAGTTTTCAATTTCCTCTCCGAACAAAGAAGTCGTCATGGCTGGAAACCATTCAGACAGAACGGTGCCTGTTACGCAGGAGCAAAGTCCTCTAACGCAGACGTACACGGAGGCTTTGCAATACAAAATGACCCAAAGAATCCCAACTCAGATGTATAAACACTGAGGGAAAATGACCATCACTGCTGGGCACTACCAACTAGATCTTGGGTGGGGGTGGGTGGTCTCCGTGTAAAGACTGGACAGGACTCCCCGGCGAGTCAAACCAAGACCCCCGACACCCAAGAGCACTACAGCTAACTATGCAAGCAATGTTTATGGAGTCCTGCTTCTAACCAGTTTGCTGATCCATCCGAGCTGAACGACCTTGTAGAGCAGAGGGCCACGGTGGTGAGCGTGAAGCTGATGCCGGGAAGCACATGGGGAGGAGGAGGTCTGGGAATGTCTCTGCAAGCAAAAGCATGAAGCTGGGAACAGAGTGTTTATTTCCTGACATTTTGACATTTACCTTTTATTTGTTCAGCAGACCAAGCCAACGTACAGCTCAGAAGGCTGGATCAGAGGGTCCCCAGGAGCCGTAAGGGGTTAAGGGTCCAAGGGCCCAAAAGTGAACCGCTCACAATAAAGGAAAAAAACACATAAAATAACTGAAACAAAAAACATCCAGGTGTAGCCAAAAGGGGACCTCAGCGACTCGGGATACCTCAAGGGAAAACGTCAGACAGCGCGACCCTGAGAGGTTAATGAGCACGCAGAGCGGCAGCCATCGCAAGGAAGGCAAATATTTACACATGCCGCTGTTACTGACCGTGTCCCAAAGAAAGGCACACCTGCCGTTTAGGGTGTGTCAACAGGAGCTGTGTTTGGGGGGGGGGGGGGGGGGCCGAACGACAGGGGAAGGGTGCAGATCACAGCCAAATTGCTACTGGGTGGGGGCACGGGGAGCTTCTCCCTAAATCAGTAGCTTGTGTTATAAAAGTTTCAGGCATTATGAGTTTTGCAGAGGGAGGGAGACAAAAGTTAAAATATAAGGGTTAGGGTTCCCGTGAGGTTCCCTGGTCATGGGGGGATTGGTGTGTGGGACAATGAGATCATTAGGTGGGGATTGAGGGGGTTTGCAAGCCCCCCCAGCTGCATGCTGACCCAGGTTTGCCGGGTGCTTAATCATGCCAGAAGGGGGCGCATGATCACGGCCGAGCCTATAAGTCACCCCATTCCCCGGTGATAATACTGCCAGTGGGGGTCCAACCAGCCCCGATTCCCAGCCCCGAGCTCGTTAGCAGCTAAAACATTTAAAAAGCGGTTTCTAATAATTCAAATGAGCCCGGCGTGGAGATGGTCGCGCCTCGTCCAGCGTCAGCCTTAAGAACCTGGGTGTGAAGGCAAAACATGCTCACCATAAAGACACAGGG
>JAODJU010000138.1:8339687-8354650 GCA_026776725.1 Gnathonemus echidnorhynchus | reverse complement strand
AGGTGAAAGTCAGCTGCACGGACTGGAGCCCTCCCCCAGGAGAGCCGGGTGGGGGGGGGGGGGGGGTTCGGTGAACGTAAGCATTTACAACTTGATTTACGGCTTAATCATAGCTCCCTCTGTCCCTCGTCCTCCAGGACAACGAGCGGGGGTGCCAAGCTGGATGACCCAGTCCACTTACTCTGAATCGGGCCGCGACCCCACACCATAGCGGTCAACAGGAAGTCATCAGCAGCAGAAATGAAACTCCCTGCCTGAAACACGACAAATGTCTGCAGGCAATGTGGGGTTAATGTCCCACCCCCTGGGATGACATTTAGGGGGAGGGTCTTGATCTAAACAGCTATCAGACTTTAAAATGATGCATTTCAACCAATAGGTTTGGGGAGGGCGAAGGACAATCAAATTAATATCGACCAATTGAGTTTCATGGCTTTCCCAAGACGGTACTGGAGCAAGGGCCCCGGGGACTAGCCACACCCACCTGGGGGGTCAGGCAGGGGCTAGGGTCACCCAGCTGCCCGTCAGAACCCCGGCACTCTAGGAGGGGAAGGGAAATCGATTCAGGTTGCAAGACAAAACGGCATAAAAATGCAGACAGGCACACACAGGTACACGCCACCGGCCCCCTCCCCCCCCCCCCAGATGTTTCCTGCGAGCAGCAGAGCGCATCGTCCGGCTCCTAGAGAAGGGGAGAAAAAAAAACAAGACCGGCAGCATCTGATTGGCTGCCTCACTCGCCACCCAGCCACTCAGCTGTGGCCGACGGGCACCTGTTTTATGAATGGGCTTCAGCCTACGTCCCGTCTGCGCAGACGCGAGCTGCAAATACTACACATACATACATACACGTGTTCATGTTTCTCCGACCCCCTTGCACTGGCACCACACACACACACACACACAGAAAACAGAAGCTCCGAAATGTCAAATTCCAGGCAAATCAAGTAAGCAAATATAGACAAATTACAAACGGTCCGTTACAGCTGGTCTGGGCAGGTCCACACACGTACCAGGAGGGGCTTGGCTCCCCTCCCCGTCATAAATGCCACCACGGGACTCTTGCGGCAAGCGGCTCGGCCCACAATGCACTTGTGTGCAACAAGGAAACAGCCTGGTTTGACTGTTAATGGCTACAGGCGGCAATATTTGTCCCGTGTAAATCATAATTATACTGTTCCAGTTATAAACGTGGAGCACGGGGGTGGGGAGGGGGGGTAATAAACCTAATAGAAAGTCACTGGGTTCTCGCAACCAAGCAAAGCAGCCAAGGGCAGCAGGACGGCGCGGCGTAACCGAGTACACAGCACCACCTACAGGCGGGCCGGGGAGACGCAGCCATAGTACTACCGCTGCCCTCATGCGACCTTTCACAGTTGGGGTCATCCAAACAAAACCAAGACCAGCGTGCGATACAGGGCCAGGCAGGAGACACGCCATCACGGGCACAGGGGGTACTCTGGCGCCCCCAAGAGGCCAGGCTTTCTTACAGGGGACTGTGGTCGGCGAAGAAGCGACGACGCTGCAGAGAACGAAATAAATAAAGGCGCTCGCTGCTTAACAAGTGTCTCCACAAATCGAGGATGACATCATGCGATTCGGGGCGCGCTGAGAGCGGCGTCGCGTTTAACCGCTTGTGTGTCGCCGGCCGTGCCTCGCGAGCCTCCATCTCAGGGCTAACACTGCCACCTGCTGGCCGCCGTGTGAACTGCCCCGCGTCAGCGCTGGCTGGAGCGCATCTGCGGTGCGCTAGCTCTGTTTAGATAGAGATGTAGACACCTAGGTCATCAGCTGGGGTCAGCTGGAGAAGCAGGTACCAAAATGGGGGGGGGGGGAGCTCAGCCTCCCAAATACAGCAGGCGTCACTCTCCGGATAACTTGTCCTGGAATAAGCATCATTTCCAGCATGTGTGTAAAGGCGGGACACCACTGGCATTATGGGAAGGGGAAGGTGGACAGGAGCCCCCCCAGCTTCTGAACAGCAGGAGAACCAAAACAATCATTGTGCCCTTATGATAAAGGGCACACACAGCCCTCCTCCGACTCACCTTCACCAGAGACTCACAGACAGACATATAAGGGCAAAATATTCACATCTTTCACAAGCTGGAAACATGTCTGACCCATTACAGGGGCTTTGGGGGGGACTGGGGGGGCACATAGGCACAGCTGCAGGCTGCAGGCCAGTCACCCTCCCTCCCTCTCTCTCTCCCTCCCTCCCTCTCTCTGCCTCTCCGGGGCAGCAATCCGGTCTCTCCCCCCTCCCTTCAGGCCGCAGCACACCCTCCTTGCCCCTCCCCCCGCCCCCGCCACACACACACACCATCACACGCACACATCAGGTATGTGCTCTGCTCATGCTGGCTAGTCGCTCCTGCACTGAGACATATTTAAGGTTATACATACTTAAGTATATTAGACACAGATGAGACTAATTACACCAACAGGATTGGCTTTCCTGAAGGAAAGCGGGGAAACACAGACAGAACACAGAGCAGCAGGGAGGGGGCCAAAGATGGGGGGAGGTTGCTGGCAGAAACCACTGGACGCTTACTGACAAACTACTAGGCACTTTCCCACCAAAGCCCAGGATCCTAGTTCCTGGTTCTGAGTTCCTGTGCCATCTCAATTAGGAACTTCTGCCATTCCTGGCCACTTTCGTGTCGGTTTCCCACCTCACAACACAAACCGGGACCTTTTTGCTAAACAAACATGGAAGACACAAAAAGCCTGTAGGTTAAACTTCACACGTAATTTCATAAGAAGCTACCCCAAGCTACCCCACCACGCCATAACAAGGGAGGGTGAGCACTCTGATTTGTTGGTTACTGGGGAGGTCGGTCACGCAGACCGAATAACAGGACACAACCTTTTATTTGCATTTCATTTATAAGCCCCTTAAAATGTTTATAGTTCATTATTAAATCTGGCCAGCAGGCTAGTCTATTGTTTTCCTCATAATAAAGAAAAAATGATGTAGCGTTATTCTGCTAATAAGCACTGGCGAGTCTCACTGCCGCCACTGGCGATATTAGACAGAAGTGTGTCAGCCATCAAATGAATTTTCTGAGGCAGAAATATGGAGATGCATGCAAAAACAGTATTTCATGTATTTAACGTGACAGATACAAAAATTAATTTCATCTGCTCAATTTTTTTCGTCGCTACTTCTATATCTTTACCCTACACTTCTGTGCAACTTCCAGGTTAGCATTGGTGGTCAACCAGTCAGCAAAGTTTATCAGTAAGTCTTGGTCAAGCAAAAAGTACGAACTTCAGAGTAGGGACTAAAAAAAGGTTCAGGAACTACCTCCAATGAAGTACAGTCAGGCACAGCTGCAGTGGGAACAGGACAGAAGTTCCTGGTTCCTGAAGAAGGTTCCTGTGGTGGAAACGTGCCTACTGACTGGGTGGGGGGTACAGATAGTGACAAACTACTGACTTGGGAGGGGGGTACAGATAGTGACAAACTACTGACTTGGGAGGGCACTTTACTGGAACAATAACAACAACAACAACAACAACAACATCAGAAGACAAAAATCCTGAAACACAATTGTCCCGCCAGTTCCAGTGTGTTCACAAATCATGGGGGGGGGGAAACACACACACTGTGCTGCGAGTAGCCCAGGGGATGGAGCTGGACGGAGCTGAGTCGGACTCCAGCACCTGCCTCAGCCCCAATGGAAAATTACAATTCAGCAGGACCCGGGACAATTACAGCATGTTTCACAGCGCTGCTTCAGGGCCCGCGAGCGAGGGCGATTTGCATGTTCGAGGTATGTGATTAATGCCCCCACCCCCCACCAACACCACTGACCCAAACCGCTGTTTGGGAGGACGCCCGGAGGGGTAATACATTCAGACCGAAATCAGCCTCTTTACGGAGGGGTATCCACATGTTCTGTCTGCCCCCCCCTCCCCCGATTCTAGCACTACTTCATCCACCAGGAAACGGTCCCAGCGGCAGCACCTACAGCGGCTGTCTGGGCAACATGCAAATCGCATGCAAAGCGGGGCAGCGGGAGGGGTTGCGGGGGCGGGGTCTGGGGGGGCGCGCCTTCAGATACCATGTCCGATTAACGTTTAAACGGCACTCATGCCAGGGGCTGGACAGATCCCCGACTGGAATTACCCGTTTCATTCCTGGGATTTCCGAAGGAAAGCAGCATGCTATTTCACCATTTTTGCTGAATCCCCCCCCCCCCCGATCCCACAGGAAATACCCCCACAGGGAGGAATGAGAGGGCTCGATTATGGCTTCAGACTGCATAAATCCCAGCTGAAACGAAGGACAACAAACACATGAATCGTCTTTCCAAAGGGACCCTTTCTGAAGGTCCAGTCGCAGCAGCGAGATGGGGGGGGCTGTATTTAATCCGACAGACTTAGAAACGCAGACAGACGCATTCCAGCCATAAAGTGTCACCTTAGAAGCTGAAGCAGACCCTCGGAGGGGGGACTGGGTTATAAATTATCCCAGGCCGGGGGGGGGGGGGGGTTACATCTCATTCTTTTGATATGACCAAAAACAGGGCTCCTGAAAAGTTACTGGGCTAAATAAGCACAATTAAACAGAAGGAGGAATCAGCAAACTTGTAGGAAGTGGTCGGGGCAGCCACATGGGGGCGCTGTTCATCTCCACACCCGAGTCCTGAGTGAGATGCCCCCAGTTAATGACATACAAGCAAAGCCTCCAGACGCCTCAGAATGGAGCAATCTCCCAATCCCCCAGGTTAAGAAGCTGTCTGGTCAGCGTCCACATGCTCCCCCCCCCCCAGCCGATTAGTCCGAGCAATGGGTTTATTTTCAGACTGAGGAGCTGATAAGAACCAGATGTCTCTTCAGGCAGGCGGTGGGGGGGGGCTTGCGTTTCCTCGGGGATAGCCGTGAAAAGCTCCCCACTGTTCATTAACCACGGCGAACTCTGGGGCACGCCCCCTCCCGACGGGGGCTGTTTCAAAGCCGCGCCAAAGCACAGGCCGAGCGTGTAACGAACGCGTCGGCCGTGCAGATCTCCCCCCCACCCCAGCTCAGCAGTTACCCAGCAGACAGGGTCTGTGTGCAGAGGTCGCCATCTAGTGGTCAGAAAAACAACAGCCTTCAACAGGGGCGAAAATACCACTGCAGTATTTATCTATGGAATGAAAAAGACTGATGTATTTTAATTACATTTAAAACCACCTGCAAAAAGAACTCGGCAAGACAGACAGACAATTCAAGTTTGCGATGAAGTACATATTATATCAGAGATACTAACCACATTAACACAGGGAGTACAGGCTCTGCTGTTCCCAGAGCCTTTGACCCCACAAACATGAGGGACAGGCGCCGCCCCAAGCCGGCAGGGTAGAGGCTCAGTCCCCAAACGAGGCACGACACCAATTTCCATGCTAGGTGGTTAGTCAGTTATGTTAACTTTAACACCATGCCAGACATCAGCGTTGTATTCATGGTGAACAAATGGAGAGTAAAATAGATTTAACAAATAAAAATGTCAAAACATCATAAAAAAATTTGAAAACAGCCTAATAACATTTTTATTTCCACACTGGAAAATTGTCACTTTTCTCTGCCTGGGCAATAAGACCTTCACATGCCAAACATACACACATACACACACACACACGCAAAAAATAATCCAAATATCACAGCGCTGAAGATACCAGTGACGTCAGGTTAGCGTATGGGGGATATTTACCTAGGCAGCTCTGTAAAAAGATACTGCTTAAAGCCTTAAAAAGTAAATAAAAACTAAAAGTAACCATGGGCAGTGTCATCTGTAAGGATGCACATGGAGTGGGCGGGACTATAGGGAGAAGTCAACCAGTAGGAAGCCAACACAGTAACCAATGAGAAGGAATTTAACTTTGGTTGCCATTGTAACTCCATTTGTCATTGGCTGCACTCCACAACAGCTTGCCAGGCCCACGTCCCGATTAAGGAAGCAGACAGGCACCTACCTGTTACGGTGTAGCCGCCGGCGGCCAGCTGGCCAGCCATGTACTCCCCGTCGGAGTTGTTGTGGGAACATCCCCACGTCTTCACCCAGACCTTCTGAGTACCGGGGATGACACTGTAGAGGAAGGCAACAGGGCAACGAGCAGTATGAGAGCTAAGCAACCAAAAGATAAAGGAAGACAATAAGTCTGAGGCACCAAACAGCTCCGACCCAAAAAAGGCTGATACACTGGAGCGTCTGTGTGCATCCAGGTGGAAAGAGTCACACGGCAGGACAAGGTGGGGAAACCTGCCACCTCCCCCTGTTTTCATTATGATGACAGTCCGTCATTTAGGATAACATCCCCTATCTGCTGCCCTCTCACCCAGACATGACAAAAAAAATAAAAATAAAACACGTCTCATACATCTCGACACTACAACATCAGCTGCTGTTCCAAACACAGTCTAAACAGCCAAAAAGAGATCTTACATTTTTGCACAGCACTGTACAAGTGAGTGAGCAGGGTTAGTCAGTCTCTGGAGCAACTGAGAGCGCAAGGGCCCGACAGTGAGATCATTCTGCTGACCCTGGGATTTGAACTGGCAACCTGCTGATCACAGACACAAGGTCCTAACCCACCGAGCCGCATGCCGCCCCCAAAAAAGGACGCAACCCAGATGTGGATGAACTGTATAAATTATATTCTTCTGCTACGTTCTGCCATCTCTAACCACTGCTTTCCTCCACCAGTTTTATTGCTGTTTACTCCTTCAATGCAATGAGCAGCCTGGACTAAGAAATAATGTGCAAGAAAGCGGCTCCTCAAGACTGAGGGGGAACGACAGAGCTGAGAAGAAAAATAACAAATAGCAGCACTATAAACGAGACACAAGCCCCCGTCTCCAATCACGCTACGGAGGCGGAGAGCGGCTCCTTACCTGTCCACCTGCAGCTCCTCCGCCTCCCCCTGCTGGTTTTTTCTCCGTGGCCGGGGCACAATGCCCCGCCTGGCAGATAGACGGTCATGGGGCGTAGGCTCCAGCCCCGACACCATGTCCTCGATGTCGTCCACATGAGAGTCGCAGGCAGCCGGCATCGCCTGCAGGGGAGTCATCAAACGACGGTCATGCAATGAGGAACACAGGAGGATTTGCGTGCATCCTGCCATCAGGCACTTCGGCGCTCCACACTCCTAGCCATAACACGTCACGAAGCATGCCATCTTTGTTATAATAAAAGGCGCATATACCATCTGCTACTTTATAACCATTATATATTATTTGAAAAATGTTTATTTCCGTAACATTCCACAATCCGTTTTTCAGGATTCAATTTCTGTGCTTTTTAAAATTTGTGTGCACTATGTGTCGTCTTATTTGGCAGTATATGTTTGTTTGTTTGTTTGTTTGTTTTCACTGTATGCCCCTCAGTTCTGTATGTAGCAGAATGTCCGCCCGGATCAATAAAGTTTTAATTTAAGCTAAACTAGTAACAGACAGCTTTGCTTATATGATAACATGCGATCGACGTATGTGTTTAATAGCTAAATGTGTTTAATAGATAAATACTTAATCAACTAAATACTTTCTAATTAGCCAGCGTGTGGACTGGTGTAATTACGTACTTTGTAATAGCTGACAATAAACAATTCACAAGCTGTGTGTTTATAAGCCAAAAATGGCTTGCACCTCACCTGTATTCACTGTCGTACGTTGCTCGCTAGAGGAAAGATGAGGTTTTTCGACTCTTCGTTTACATACGTTTTGAGATGACGGGCTCCATGCTGGATTCAGCCTCTGACCTCGTGCTACGAAAAGCGGCGCGGGTCAAAATTCATTGTAATTCGCGTTTTGAAAATGTGCCTGAAGTTATCGCTTTTTAACACCTTATCTCAAATCAGATGTATTTCGTTACTTCGCCGTGCTTGTAATCGGTATGATATGTATAACATTTTGCAATGTTTCATTAATTTGCTAGTTTTATAAATAAGTATATTAAAATATACACATATGTCAACAAAAATGATGTAATGAACTAATTGGTAAGAAATGTATTAATTTAACCCTCTGACCAAGCAGCTGTTGTTTCTTTTTATATTAAAATTTTAAGTTACAAAAATGCATTTTGATAGCATTTGAGGAGGCCAAATGCATTATCAACTCAATTTATAATGGCAGATGCTATTTGCCCCCAGATGTCAATAGCAAACAATACTATTCCCCTAAAAATTCCATGGCTAATGTTACACACAGTGTTTTATTCCACCCACCGCCGAAAATCTAAAATTCCTCCCCATGTGCTACACATAAAGGGGAAATTCTCCCCCACTGTGAGAAATGAATATCAAGCCCTGTAGGTCATGCTAACACTAGTTTGCCTATAGCTAGCTAAATACTGGTAGAAAAAGGGTCCATTTTGTGTTTGATGTACCTTTAATATTCGTATCCCACTTTGGTGCCTTCTGCCATTGCAGTGATGTGCAAACGCGTACGCATCACGGTGTTTACATTTTTTGTGGAGCCAGGGGGCGGGGAGTGAGGAGGCCAGATGTAAATAGCTATATAGATGCTGTGTGACTGTTTCTTCCTGGGTGCAAATAGAGACTCCAGTTTATATTATATAAGTCTTCGGTAATTGCAAAGAAAGCAGATGCACTGAACTGGATGTTTCACAGGTGTCTAAGTTAATACAATCACTTTGCTGGATTCACTGGACTGTAATCCACCCAGGCACAGACATTCCCAAGTGCAATGTAGATATATTAATGCACATAACCTATGTGAGGCATTGTGTGGTTCTGCAGGTTAGGACTGCAAGAAGGTCGCTAGTTCAAATCCCATGATCGGCACAGTGATATTATTAAACTAACTACCAAGGAGAACTGAAAACAAGGCCTGGATTTAGAATGGAGGGTGAAAATCCTGCAGTGATGTGTAAACAAAAGCTCAGTGGTGAAAATGCTACAGTGATGTGTAGACAAAAGCTCAGTGGTGAAAATATTGTGGTGATGTGTCTTCAAAGCCCTCTTGAATGCTGTCCTTCACTGGGAGCTTCATATGCAGTTTTTGCTTAGGAAACGTCGATTGGAGAGATAGACCTGCAGTCGGATATTTCAGACCCACCTGGAAGCCAGGCTTCTCTGCAGGGTGATTGTGCGAGGTCTCATCCAGACAGGATGAACTACCGATAACATTTGTGATCTTTCACCACTGGCATTTGGAAATATTACAAATGAAGTTATCAGGCTTCGAGTTTCATTGTTTAATTTTCAATGTGTTCTGTGGTAAGCTGCGTGTGTTCAAAATGGTCAAATCACTTGTTGGTATAGCAGGACAGTAGATCATTTCTTACAAAATGAAAGGAGAGCAAAAATTACATACAAGTAGCTGACCTACTAAAATAAGAAAAATGACATTTTTGGTTATATGTCCAACTATCCACACTGTGCCCCCCCCCCCCCCCCCTTTTAAATCACCATCTGCCACTGGATTCGAACCCACAGTGAGATTTTCAATAACCCTAATTACAGCTGTAATCTGAGGTAATAATATTTTAGTCTATAATTAGATTAACGTAGTTATAGACTAAATATAATTAAAAGTTTTTACAACGTCTCACCTGAAAGAGACATTATTTCCATTTCTTAGGACAAGAGGTTCCTCTTTCAACACAAAGAACAGTAAAGGTGATAGGTAAAATGGTCAACAGGAAATAAAACCGATATTAATATGAATTAAATTATTGTTGACTAGTTTTCCTGCTCAGGTACCGTAACCACATAATACGACCCTGTAAAATTGTCACGCCGATTAATTTGCGTCCATTTACAGTAAAATTTTGTATCGCTGTGCTTCATAGTCGCCGCGTCAAAGACATCGGTCCAAAAACGCCAAGGGCAACATCAATAATGGCTTAAATAAGCGCGATATGTGGAGAAAGGGCTACATCTAATAAAACCTTCAAGACCATTAGTTTAACTCCATGAAATTGCATTATATTTAGCACATATGCAGACATTAAGACCGTATCAGCAGCCGCATTTAGTAAATGATCTAACCAAAACATAGCCGTAATTTCCTAAGGCTCGGATCCAAATACAGAACTAATAAAGCCTAATAAACTAATAAAATTTCCGGTGCCCTTATAACGCAAGAGTAGCGCAGTGGTATTTAAGTAATTCCCAGCAACCTCAATGTCTTACTGCCTTTCCGTTTTATCCACCATTAAGTTTTGCAACAAACGAACCAAGCCCACTTATTATAACCACAGCATAAAGTAATAAGATTTCATCCGTGACTGAAGATACGCATCTAACATTGCAAGTTTTTGCCGTTTAACAACTCAGGCTGAAGGACCACGAATATTATATAAAGAGAACAGAATCTGAGAGAAAATGGAAGCCTGAAAAATCTGCTTTACATTATCTGACCCCAGATAAGCGGCAGAGAGATGGATGGATGGATGTTTATTAACAAATGGTTAGTACAACATATGTCCAAGACATAGAAACAAAATGCCCGTGCATTCTTGTCAGAAATTAATATATAATCTTGCCTTCATCTCTCTGAACTCATACAACTGTGGGTCAAAAATAAAAATCCATTAAATGAGAGCATTGTTTCCTCAACACAGACCAGAGAGACGAATTATAACACTCCTTTTCACCTAACAAAACAAAACAGAAATTAGACTTTATTTCAATGGGTGAAATGCTAGTCTATGCAACCCTTCCGAGCCCATAGAGACTGAGCCCTGTCACATATACATCAGATGCTGTGCAGAGACCTCTGGTTCACTGGATCAACATCCAGAGCAAGCCATACATCTTCCTTTTACCAAAAAGCCATCACTCCACCTCTATGGTCATGTGACATTTAAGCCACGCCCACCTGAGGATCTGGGAGCCAGTCAAAACACTGACTCCAAGACTGTTCCTGATTAAAAGAATGCTGGGAAATCTCAAAGGAGGGGGGAGGGAGGCTGGTCAGGCCCTCAAGTGGTTTCAGGATACACCCCAACATGGGTCTTCGTAGGCCCAATCAGCAAAGAGTGTTCTGCAACCAAGTTAGAAAGGGCGCAGAACACCACAAACACGAGAGAGGGGGAGCATCTTAAGTGGACATCCTCAGAACCCGGCCCTGCCCCGCGTCCATCCTGAAAGACGCCCTTATCAGAGGCGGCTGTCCAGCGGATGTCGCTCGAAGTTGAAGAGGTCGCTGATCCCCTTGTCGTCCTCCAGGACGGGGAGGTACTGTGTGCTGTTGGGCGCCGAAAGCGTGACGAACAGCCCTTCAGAGCTGACGGGGGGGATACCAGGACCCCCCCGCATCTGCCGGGTGGAGCAGTCTAATTCTGCAGGGGGGCATGGATGAAAGGGTACACACTGTTACACAAACTGTAAGAAACTCTTACTAATGGATGCCTACTAGTTACTAAATTGTTAAACATGCAGAACTGATTCACTTTTTAGGTTGGACAAGAACAAGTGACCTGTTTAGCTTTATTGACACTATTTCTTTGTTGCAGTTTAGTGCTCCTTCCCATCACCCATCCATCCATCCATCCATCCCCACTTTCCCAGCAAAAGGCAGTGGGGAGGTCTGGAGGTGGGACACCCTGGATGGGATGCCAGTCCATCAGAAGGCTCACACAGACCCACACTGTCATACTATGGGTGATGCATGCACCAGTTCACTTAACTCCATACTTTCTGACTGCAGGAGGAAACTTCTGAAAACATGGAGAACACCATAGGGGGGTAACCCTGTATATACACCCCAGAACAGGCAGTGGCAGGCTGTTCTTAAACTACAGAATTCCATTTAAAGAAAAAGTAGAGCGTAACCAAATAATTAATCACAGGATTTTTGTTAAGAGCCTTGGCTGAACTTACTCATTGTTGTCATTGTTTGAATTATGTCGTATCACACAGACTGTATTTGTTTTGCTGAAAAGTAATCCAGAGTTAATCCTTTTGTGTATTCTGTATTGTATTCATCTATATTGGTGTATTATATCTACATACAGTTACTGTCCTAAGTTCTACTTTGCACCAAACCAAAACTAATCTCTAAGTTCTACATATGAGCAGAAATGCTTTCTGAGTCTGGGATGGCACTACCCACAAAGGGATTGCTGAGTGATGTTCATGTGAGACAGGTGGGTTTTTCAGCTTCAGTGAAGCGGTTTGCACCAGGGAGCTGACCTTGCGGGGCCGGTGCATTCCCGTTCACGACGCCCTCCGGGAGACTGCTGGCCGCAATCTCATCCGGGCACAAGAACACGTTAATGGGCCCCTTGGTGCTGGTTAGGTGAATCTGAAATCTCTAAGAGGAAATTGCAGCATCAGCAGCATTTGCCACCACTCAAACCAAGCTTTTGCGTGGGGCCCCTGAGGTTTGAGGCCCCCTGTTGGTCACAAACAGTCACTACTCTAAATTTTAAATAGACACATTCCATATTTAGGAGATGCAGCATGCTCTGACGCTACTCACTAGCTACTTATTTCGTTTCTGAAACATCCGAGTACCAGCAGGGGGAGCCCTAAGTGGATTTTTGAGTGGGGCACCAGAAACAACAAAGCCTCCCCTGGGCATCGCCATATCTCGTAATTTCATAGTGTTTTATCGCACGGACTGCCTAGAGCAGTGATGAGCTGCCCTGTGACACGCACCTCGGACATGGCGGGCAGCTCCAGCTTGGTCTCGTAGGGGGCTTTCACCACCAGCACGGTCTGATCTCCAAGGCTTCCGATCAGCCGGATGTCCTGAGAGGTCACGTACGCCAACGTCACAAGAATTAAAGAAAAGAAAGAAGAAAAAACAGAGCGCAGAACTCTGACCAAAGGGTTTAGCCGGAAGACTTAAAGCTCATCACTTCCCAGCTAAGCGTCACTCATTTTTGTATGTTCATTTAAATCAGTGGTTCTCAGTCCTGTTCCGAGTCGCTGAGGACAGCAGTTCCGGCTCGGCGATCGGCACCGAAACGTGACGGAAACGGCGGTCAGACCCTGAAGGATATTTCTGGAGGCTGGCGTTCTCGGCCATCTGCCTGATGCTCCGGATGCTGCCCTGGATGAGCTGGTCCAGCGTCGCCTCCTCCTGGACAAGCAGGCCCAGCTCTCGCCTCAGGGCGTGACAGCGGCTCAGCACACCCCGGGCCCCCGGCGCTCTGCGGCCGCTACGGGCGGAGGGGGCGGAGCTAAAGCGGGATCGCCACGGCACGCGGGCTCCCAGGCCAGTGAGTGCCCTCTACCCTTTATTAATAAACCATAAAGGCCTGGACACGCACACCCACTGGACCTTGTTCTTCAGTGTCTTCTTGATGAGGTGGATGCCCGTCAGCACATTAGTGATGTCATACAGGCGTCTCTTCTTGACCTCAAGCGTCTCCGCAGCCTGGTTCAGATCCACCTCTCCGTCCGCAGACCGGTCCATCATCTGGAAGAACTTCTGGGTCAGAATGCCCAGAGAGGAGTCATGGCGACTCCCTCCGGGCCGCACCGGCGAGACGGCTGCGGGAGACATGACCGCCTGCGTGACAAACACGCTCACGGCTTCACCCAGAAATACGCTCTGCGAATGTCTGACTGGCACACACTCTGACTGTAACGTTAAAAAGCAATGCTGCTGCAAAACGGCCAGAATGACAGGTGATTGGTCACCTTCAGAGCCAATCGCAGGACTCGGAGCTGTAACATCAGCCTTCTGCCGTTTGGACCCGCGATTCCCACTCTCTCTGTCAGACTCGTCCATCTCCAGCCGTCGTTTTGCCTGTGGGGGGCATTAATAGGAATCGGGTAGGGGCATTTGGCTAATTTTGTCCCCCCCTTGGTCCACGTCCCACATATCTGACCAAGTGCTTCGTGGGCTGCAAACAGAGGTTCACCCTAAAATTCCAGCAGGTGATGTCTGAGGAGTTCAGGAGCTCATCTTTAAAGTCCCACATATAAAATAATCCCCCACCGGACCCAAACTCCAAAGCTGGTGCATATTTCACTTCTTTGGACTTGTCGTTTTTGGCCTATAGCGAAGAGTCAAAACAATTCAAGCTGAATTCGACATTTTATACTCCGACAGACAAAGCTCACAATTCTGTAAGGAACAACCGGCGATTTTCACCAGTCTTGCATCCAAGCCCAACAAAGCTTCATGAATAAGTCAAGCCAATTTAAAATTTGTAAGAACACCATCTCTGTCCTTCCTGAAAACCCTGGGCTCAATGATGTACTGGGATAATCGCCGCCGTTACCGGTCTAGTCACGGCTGTCCAGTCTGCTGCTTTTTCTTCGGTTATTAGTCAGTTATTACTCCGAATGAATGACAAGTCCTTTTCTCTCATTCCTAAAAGCACTTAAAACAGAAACAAACCATAGACTAAAGCGCCTAAAGTGAGCACAGCAGACTTAATGAAAACGCAGTGTAAACAGTCACCCACCATGTGACAGGAAGTGTGTCATCACCGCCCTCCAGCACATGACGGAGCGACTGAACAGATTGCTGTCACCGAGCCGTTGACATTTGTGATAAAGGTCTCATATTAACACGCAAAGCAGGGAGATGTTCCACCAGGGAGGGGACGGGAAAGATTACTAACAAACAGCAGCTGGTAGGGGTGTAGGGGGCACCCAAAGGTGATACTCAGCCAGGTCACATGATACAAGTTCAGCACAGGGGAGGGAAGGCGGGGGCAGTTTCATCATTATGCAAGTGCGCCCCCCCCCTTACTGGAATGTACCAACTCACTGCGGGAAGAAGGTACAAGTTCCTGCTTCTGTATGTTCTCCTTACGTCAGTCCTGCAGCATGTTTCCCATCGCGTTACTAAAATAACTACCAACACACCTCCTGTAGGGGGCGCACCATGTAGTATCCAACAGGGGGAACCGGGGTGGGGAGTAGGGTGACCACCTAATCCATGTCAGGAGGGACGCTATGAGCTACGTCAGCTTTTACGACTTACTTTAAAGTTGAAAGGGTTCTGTGCTCGGCTAAAATGTTTGGTTAGTTCCTAGATTGAAA
>JAODJU010000138.1:8323363-8338712 GCA_026776725.1 Gnathonemus echidnorhynchus | reverse complement strand
AGGGTTAGAGTTAGGGCTATCGATTAGCACTACGGTAGGATAATTCGACAAAGTAGCTCATTTCGACAGAACACCGGGATGTAACCCGCATTACGGCAAAACAGTCCAGTAAAATTATATAATAGTAGTCTACGGATTCAGTTTCCATTTCTGATCTTCCTAGTAACGGTGTGCATCCATCTTTCACACCTAGACTGCTACACATGATGTGCCGACCAACGGTGCAACAAGAGTTTAGATTGTCATTTCCAAAGGTAAATTCACAACCGCCCTAAGTATTGTTAAGTAAAAAGTTATGGCAAAGCAGTTTCTCTGCCTAAATGACAATGTCATTATTAAGACAGCTATTCATTACCGGCGGGCGTCTTAAGGCGGGTCCCGGTGCAGGATCGGGATAGACCGGATTCAGGTGACTCCTGCCGGCTGCCCGGTCCGACACACAAACGGGCTTTGTGAGGCATGATGTCGGCGTAGTAATTTCTTTACGAGCAGAGCTGGAGAGGACAGATCTAACGCGACGTGACGACCTAGTTACAGGCCTACATTTACCAGCTTTAGATCCCCCACCATTTTTCAGTATCGCTCTTTTGGGGCCTGATGAGATCCGTTTTCTCATCTTCATAGATTTGAGGCTAACAGCCCTTCGCTTCTTCTTTACACCGAAGTCGTGTCTTCCTGTAATACAAATACCTGCAGCAAGTTTAACATGCAGATCTAATATGCCGAAATCTTTTCAGCTTAATGTTATATGACTTGTTAGATGCATTAGATTGAGCTAACTAACACTACACCCTCCTGGGTTTTTCAAAAATTGCCCCAGGAAGCAACACAGCGAACTGACGCATAGTTGAATGCTGATTACGCACGAAAGTCCCTCCCGCGAAGCTCAAATTTCCCGGGAAAGGCTCTAATTAGCATAAACACGCTCATTGGAAAACCGGAAGCCAGCCCCGCCTTCTTTTAGCTGTAACTAGCATGAATACATCCATTGGCTCCGCTTTCAATTGTCCCTAACTATAATTAGCATAAACACTGTCATAAAGCCATCCAATATACCGGAATATGCAGGGCCAGGGTAGTTAGATCGTGAAAAGATGACAGATTTAATTATGTGATATATTTATGAATTAAATATTGTATGGCAAAAGGCAAATTACATTGTCACCATTTACAAATTAACCCTGAGAATAGTAATGGTTAAAATGGTCCTTTCTATAGGCCTATACATGTACTCTAATTGTGTGTAGACGTGTTAATTGATTGGTTTGAGGACTCGAAAATTGAGTGATTAGTTCCAGCATCGGAATCATTAATAATTAAATCTCAATTATTTTATTTCTACCGTGTCTTGAAAGATGTGTTACATGCATATCTCTGGGAAGATATGCATAGCGCTATGCAATCTTATTACGGCGTGGTTTATGATCGTCTTTATTTCAATAAATCAAGGCTTCTTTAAAAATGGTTTACTTTCTAAAGCCTACATTAACGGAAAAGGACCCAGACCAAAAAGTAATAAAATATCAAGTTGCATTTTCAAAGCTTGTCAGCAGGTGGCAGTCAGATATAATTGTGGTGAAAAGTAATGAATGCTTTATATTTATTTAACAGATACAGACCGCTCAAAATATGCAGTTCCGCCAACACAGCAGAAAAAAGAACGTGCTTTGATGCCTGTTGCTCATTAAAACAAGCCTATAGCTGAGATTAACTGCAGTTCAGTTTGACACACATTCAGCCACTGAGAGACGCCGCATATAGCTTAAACCAGTGGCCCCCAACCCCCGGGCCGTGGGTCATGTGGTACCGGTCCGCGGGCTGCACAGAAAAAATAAAAAACTTCGGTCACGTGATAGTTACCGTTAAAAATAGTCCCATAAGCCGTTTATTATTATATTTTAAAGATACCCCATTATTATATTTTTAAAATATCCCCATTTTTATACGTATAATTTATTCGTATAAATACGTATACGTATATTTATCTGCCACTCAAAGGCCGGGCCGTGAAAATAGTTTCTGATATTTCGTCCGTGACGAAATAAAGGTTGGGGACCACTGGCTTAAACCATCCCTTACCGATTACGCGCTTGCGTCTGTCTCTCAATCTATTTAATTGCACTGATTAAAAAAAAAAAAAAGTTGTACAAAAAAATGCACGTAAACGTGAAACACTAATTTCCTCATTACTAAGACAGAATGAAACATTGCTGAAATGCGCTTAGCCCCGAGCTTGAACTTAATTAAAAACTCTCTTGTGCTTATACAAATAGGCCTAATGTTAAAACTTTTGTGCTGATCGTCAGTACTTCGTCAAATCACATCCAGTTTACAGTACAATAATTTGGCGGCCGGTTTCATCCAAAGCGGCGTATATAGAGAAAGAGGGGTCAGACAGTCCCTAACGCAGCTGGGGTTAGGGGCCTTGCACAAGGGCCCAATGGTGACTCAGCTGGTATTACTTCTGGTCCTTCCTTCTGGTGTATAATCAAAGCAAAGTTTATTTATCAAATGCTCACTACAGCATAGAGCAGCAGAAGCAGGCAATGAAATGGATTTCCTGTAAGCCCCTTGTAAGGCTCAAGCTCTGTCCCGGTTCCTGGAAGCGAAGACAGCGTTACGGGTTTCATTCTAGTCTCACCTACGGGTGTCGTCTTCCTGCGTGGTAACCATTCTCCTCGACGACAGCAATTAACAGAAAAAAACGAAGAAGAATAAGAAGTCTGTGCAGGCGCGCCCGGGGTTGCGAAAAGCCGGGAATTTAACAGTATGATATTTGTACGGTAGGTGTGGGGGAGCCTACAGACTGTACAGAGTGCGCTTTAATTCATTTAAAGAATCACCACGATCACCATCTTCAACTCGAATTTCGTCTAAAATAGTCAACTTTCAACGAAACTGCCACAAGCCTGATAAAGGATCAGTAAACATGAACAACGATGAAAGAATCGAATGCAATATCTTTATCGTCATTGGAAATGTAGGCTACGGAATGTGCTTTCTCCACCAATGCTACACATCGTTTTAAAAAAACAACTATATAGTAGTAGTAGTAGAAGGACATTATTATTATTATTATTAATATAGAGATACGGTATATGGCTGAATAGTGAACCAACAAACGCAGTAGTGCAATTTGCAACATCAAACGTAGCCGTGACGATTTGGCGGAAATGGGAATGAGTAGGTTGAACAGGAATTTGACAGTTGACGTACAGGCTTGCGGAAAATGACAGCGGGATGGAGGTGACCCATCCCAAAACAGAGTGACATCGCTCAGACTTCCTCAAACAGGCGCCGAAAGGTGACTATATTAGTTTCTGACAGACCGATTTTCTGCAAGGTTGGTAATTCAAAAGGGGGGGGGGGCGTATTATGTTTCACACAAATCAGAGGGACAGCAGAGGTGTGGTTGCTTTTTCTTTTTCTCTTGGATAGGTCGGCTGGTCTAACCTGACCACCCAGGAAAATTCATGACCGCATTGTGTTTTACTTGGAAACTAAGCTAGCGATCCTCGGCCGAGATTACCCATTGATACTATAATACACATACCTGTCTCAAAACAAACACAGGTTTTACGAAAAAGCCTTGCATTTTTGTGACACTTGTTTCTACAACTGAACAGACAGGCGGAGATAATAACAGCAGAGGGACAATAAAATGCCATATAGTATGAATTAAATATCTTGGCAGTTAAACAAATTCTACTTAAATTCGATCAGTTATCAAACTTTAAGTTATTAACACTGCTTGCTGTTTGTCGGGGGGGGCATGTATCCTAATGAATCAGAGCATTTATACTTGCTCTGTATGTACTAGCATATTTATGAGTCTGTTTTGTATATGTTATTGTACAATAATAGTCATCAGTTCGTCCCAAGTTACTTTGACCTGAAAGCACAGTAAAGCCAGGGATCCCATTATAATGGGAATTAGGGTGTAGCTTGGGGTAAAGTGAGGTCTGAATAGCGCTGTGAAACGTCAGTCCTGAAAAGGCAGTTATCTCGGCTTGACGACTCCGCACCGACGCCGCACTGGTCCGTCCGTGCCCCGCCTTTGCGAGGCACCACCTCGCCTGCGATAAGGCGGTGCCAGGCGCCCTGCCCGGTCTCTTCCAGGCTTTTTCACCCGGCGCAGGACACCGTACCCAGTGTATTTAAACCGCACGCCATGGGCACCGACTTTCAGGGATGGACGGGGAAAGGTTTCCATCGCTTCGCGAATGAATGAAAGATTCGGGCGGCGGTGGATCGGATCAGTCTCGGCCAGCTGCCTATAGTCCCGACACCGAAGAGTTGCTCTGCTCCCTCGGTCGCTTCTTTCCCATGCATCGGCAATGGAACAGACAGGCATTAAGTACAAGACGACGGGCTGCACGTGGCTGCAAAGTGTCAGCGAAGTCGTGGGGTTCCCTTTGGACCAGGTAGGCGAGCGGTCGCACTTTTAATAGGGGTGGGGGGGGACCCGCAGTATTTTAAATAAATCTTTTACCGATCCTCGCAGATCGGTGACGCCTTATCTCTGGGAAAGAGCAACACGTTTCAGAAGCAACAGTTGCCGTGATGTTTGTAATGAGCTCCTTCATGCTTTGATCTGTACTCCAGTATGCAGATGGAACTTTATGACAGGTGACAGCCGGCGACCACGCCAGGAAACTCGAATCTGGGCAGGTCTGCTGGCGCTGCTGTAAAGAACCGTAAAGTTAAGCACATTGAAACACAATATCGTAGGGCTTGATCGGCTCCCTAAACAAAGGACAACTCCTTTAATTTATTCAAGATTTTATTGTAACACGCACCCAAACCGTTTAAACTGTTAAACTTTTAATGAGGCGTATGGGGAAATAAATCAAAATTGTCTGAAAGCCCGAGCAGCCTGTCCTACCCACCATAATATTAAATAGGCCTACTTAGTTTCTTATAAAATAATAATAATAATAAAAAACATTTCGTCTCTTAAATAATGCTTAAAGGTTGCCAGCGCTGTAAGGGGATGTACTGTATTTATAAACGCGTTTAGAAACAATTTAAGTCCGGTTATTATTTTCGGTATTTCTGACTCTGCTAGCCTCCTCCGAAGTTGTGGTCTCCCCTTTTAGACATGAATTAAAGTAGAGTAACTGGCCTCCTGTGTTTTGTTTGATTTCAGGGTGGATTTAGTTGTGTGCAGCCCACCTACACCGGGTTGGGCTGACTGCGTGAATCACGGCCCAGTTAAACCTACGCAGCAGATTTTTTTTAACTTAATGGCCTGTATATCAGAGATTTACTCGTGCTTTTCTTTGCTTAAACATGCTGAGGAAATTAAGCGTCTTCGTCACATGGTTCCTGTCATAATGTCGTTTGGGCCAAAAGAATGTAAATGAATGAAACGTGGACAGAAAGACCCCGGCTGCTCTTATAATGGGCTGCATTCATATCTTCCTAAGAGTATTCAAAAGCATCCAGCTATTTGTGGTATGCATTTCAAACAATATCTTTCAAACAATGTGGATGTTGTGGTGGTATCCAGGAGTACTGTCTCAAATGCCCATTCCACGTAGGGGGCAGTCTTAGGATTTCATGTTGCTCTTTCCATTCCTAATTAAGGTCCAGATAACCCCCACCACCCTATTTTCACAGGTGAACTTCCTGGCCTGTCAGTTTCTCGCCCTCCTGGCTGCCTTCTGGTTCCGCTTGTACCTGAGCCCCCAGCATGTCAGCCCCCTGGTCCGCCACGCCGTCGCTGCTCTGCTGGGCGTGTCTTTCATCATATTTTGCTTTGGCTGGTAAGGCACCTCTCGCCACCCTGGACGCCTGGGTACCCCTGGGGACGCCTTGCTCACAGGTGTCCGGCTGACCCTCCCCGCCGTGTCATCCTCCAGTTACCGCCGGTCTTGGCAAACGGGACGCTGGCATCTCCTCTGAGTTTTCTTCTTGCAAAGCTTCCCCCCTCCAGAGTAACCCGATAATGGCGACTTTGTGGCCAAACAAAATGAGCGTGTTTATCCCGGGCCGCACAATGTAGGAGGGAAAGAATTAATCTTGTCAGACGGGAATGTAGCCACACATGACTCTGGCGGTATTGGAAAAGCTGCGAAGCGAGTTTCCCTGCCAGCCTCAGAGCTCGTACTCTGAAGCAGAAGGAGCTCAGCCGGTGCCTCCCACTCTGATCCACTTTACAGCGGTGTTTATGTAACCATTTGTAAAGCACAACAACAAATCCAGGCTAGGGTAAATACTGACTTCTTTTCACAATCAGAGAAATATCGCTAGACAAAACAATGTGTCCAGATCTCAAAATTTGTTGCGCATTTCCTTACAGGAAATTGTACAAAAATACAGCCAGATTTTGGCTTTAGCTTAATAAGAGTCACTTTGCTGCTCTGAGGCCCTGCCGATAACTAAACAACAGTCAACAGTCACTAAACAAATGTCATGTAGCATAGCTACTTTGGGAACTAGCTAAGTGTGCAGCTATTGGGTGCCCGTCAATGGGGTGAATTCAAACCACCATTCTCTTGGACAGTGTTTGCCCACAGAAAGTATATGTTTTTGCTCCCTCCCCAGAAGGGAGCAAAAATGTGGACTTTATGGCAGGGAGCTGAGAAGGAGCAAAAACGCTGGCTGCCTGTGGGTCCCCGAGGGCCGATTAGGGAAACACTGCTCCCAGAGGGTATCGCCTGATATCCCTGCTGTAACAGGAGGCGAGAGCTCTCCACAAGCATGCCATAATATCACAGCTCCATTGCTTGCGTTTTGAAAATAATAAGTCATATTCTGACGAACAGCGCCAGGACAGATGGCTAACCTTAAGGCGGTCAATGCACGGTCACTCTCGGGAAATCCAAAACACTCTCAACATTGATTTTAATGGTAAAGGAAACACTAATGATTGTGTTGATCAAGGTCATTGGACAAAATGCAGAAATAGCTTTGCAATTAATTTCTCCCTATCTTTTACTCCGCAGGTACTCATTACATATTTTTATCCTGGTGTTCTCCTGCTACTGCATCATGATCAAAGCAAATGCAGACAACATCCACAGGTAACCGTGGTGTGACACTGTCACTAGGGGTATTATTTTAAAAAAGAGGATCTTTACCTGGAGTGAAAAAACGAGTAACACATTTAATGTGAAGTGATATCTTTACTTATGTCCTTGGATTAGATCTCATTTCCTGTTTGATGCTTATGAAGTGTAGGTCTTTAAATATCACGTTTGTGAAGGAGTCCTGTGAACCTCAGTCCCAGTGGGAACTGTCTATTATATCCCAGCCTTGATTACACAGTTTTAGTCCTGAAAAGCAGAACTGAAGAAAAAAAGTATGATTCAGCTGCCCTGGGAGGTGTTTAATAACGAATGATGTATTAACCAGTTGTTCCAAATTTACTCAGACGTCAGAAATACTCAGAGATGTTTTGGGTGCATGACTTCATGCGAGAGTCATCAGCATCTGTCCAAAGAACTTTTGGCAAATTTTCAGGGTAGTTTTGTTCACAATGTCTTAAATCTGCTTGGTTCACCAGGCCAGGTGGCTTTAAACCTTAAACCAAGCCCCCACCCCCCCACAAGCTGTTATTTGCAAAAGGCCTCCAGACTTATGACACCACCTCCGTTTGAAATACTGTGTAACCCACATTGATGACGAATGGGACGGGGGGATAAAAGTTGAAAAAAAAAACTCATCAGCCGTGAGTCATGTTCTCCAGAACGTCCAGAGACAAACCCGGAATCTGCTCTCGGCCCTGTGAGGGAAATGCAGCCTTGCAGACAGAACTCCCCTGCACACAAATGGCAGTGATTTCGACACTGACGTACCCTGACGAACCAGCCGGTTCCCCGTCACTGTTAATCTGAACCAGTATGCCTCAGTTCTTTCATTCCCTCACACTTGTTACATACATCAGCATCATGGCCACAAACTCAAAATTCTAAATCCCAAGCAAGGAAATATTATCTGATGAAAATTCTCCACAGTGACAAGAAAAGTTAGAACGTGGGTGTCTGTGCGGGGGATGGCAGTTCAATTCAACTAAAATTCAGATTACGGAGTTATTTCTGCGCCCGCAGACAGACCGGACAGGAAAAGCGTGTTTTGCGACATAGTCAGGTGACAGCATGTTTCATTCAGGGTTTGGTTACCCCTGCATTACATTCATAGCCTGACCTTCCATTTGATTGTGCTGGTGTGTTAGCATTTTATTGCCTGATAAAACGCACTGCTGTTTTAAGGTTAAGATGAAGCATCATTTCTGTTGAACTGAAAGTAAACCTAGATTAGTCAACGATTCATATAAAAAGGTCTGACAAACGTGGGAACCTGCATCAGTTGTTGCTGCTTTCCAGCATAGCTGTGGCTCAGCAGGTAGACTCTGGAATGAATCCCATCCTGAGGAGAAGAGTCACGTCACATTAGGGCCTTTGAGTAAGGTAGTTAACCTGCCCCCCCCCCCCCCCAAAAAAAAAGCTCCAAGGGCGGTGGATAAATGGCCGATCCTGTTCTCAGACTCCGAGCTTCAATCTCACCTGTGGGTCGTGTGTCCCCACAATGTGATAAAAACTTATTATGACGCTGTGGGGATAATTTTTTCAGTCCCCATAAGGGCAAAGTCATTAAATTTAGTAATAATAAAAAAAAAAAACTGTAACTGTAATCAAAAAACTAAAAATGCCAAAAGTCTTGTATTTTGTTCGGTTACTTAGGGTTAAAGTTAGGGCTGGGTAGGGGTTAAGGTTGTCATTGTTGGGATTAGAGTTTTTCTTATAGAAATGAATGGAGAGTCCACACAAAGATATGAATACAAATGTTTGTGTGTGTGTGTGTGTGTGTGTGTGTGAGAGACAAAAGAGTCAGACAGGAAAAGTGGGAACCAAAGAATTCCAATGTACCTGAAGTCTTGCTTGTGCGAGTGTCAAAGAAAAGCGTAATTTGATTTGTGTTTCAGATACTCTTTGATCGTGGCGATGGGCTACCTCACAATCTGCCAGATCAGCCGTGCCTACATCTTCAGCTATGGCATCCTGTCCACCGACTTCTCCGGGTGAGTCTGGGAAGCCGGCTGCCGAAATGGAGACGTGGAGACCGGCAACTGCTGAGATTCACACTCAAGAGGATGTAAAGGTGGATGTGCGGTGCCTATGGACGATGACAGTTCACAGCTGAGACAAATCAGTCAGTTAGCTTGGAGACATAGATATTCTGTTCTAGATTTGCCTCAGACAGCAGACAAAGATCTTTGCTTGTTCCAGCTTGTGGACAGTTGATGGTTTGCTTCTCTTTTCTACATTTCTGTATAGATCTATGTCCCTCATTCAACACAAAAGAACAGGTGTCACCTTTCACTGTCTGCTTGGGTAAAATAAAAATAAAAAATCTGAATAACCGAAATCACATCCAAAACAAAGAAAATCAGCGAAGCAGCCCCCCCACCCACCATGAATCGGAGAGGAGAGCTTTTGAGTGTGGGAAGGAACAGATGATTAGTTAACACACCCTTTGAGTCTTTAATTTAGGGATCCTCATTCACAAGTTAAGTAGTTGCTCAAATGTTCATATTTCAGCACATGCGTGTACTGGGAAGTTCACTGATGTTTTCATGGTTGGTGAGACTTTCTTTCTTATCTGCTGTTTTGCCAGTTCCCCCCGTTAAAAACACACCCTTAATTAAATACAGAATTAATAAAAAACCTGACCACTGTTGACTCAGCGTCAGCCTGCCTGCCTATCGCAGAGCCCATGTAGACAAAGGGGCTTTTCTGCAATCTGTGCCACAGAGGAACTCAGGTGAGGGCAATTTCAGGTGCTGGAGTGCAGGGGCCATCAGCTGAAACATATTATGTTGTCGAGCCCCGTCCATCCTAGTCATGTGACAGCAGTCCTCCAATTACACTTCATATCTCTTTCTCACATTATACTGATTCTTCCACTCCTAACCTTGATATACAGTTTACCCATGGTGCACCACAGCTGTATGGATGAGCCAATTAGGCTACAGGATACATCCTGTTTTCCTCTGGGTTACTCTGGTTTCCTCCCACAGTCCAAAGACATGCTGAAGCTCATTGGAGTTACTAAATTGCCCATAGGTGCACATGTGTGAGTGAATGGTGGGTGAGTGTGCCCTGTCATGGGCTGGCCCCCCATCCTGGGTTGTTCCCCGCCTTGTGCCTGTAGCTTCTGGGATAGGCTCCGGACCCCCCGTGACCCAGAAGGATAAGTGGTTTGGAAAATGGATGGATGGATACACCCTGTTGCTGTCATGAGCTTGTCAGAGTTCTGCCGTAGTTGACATCACTTGAACCTCAGGGTTATGTAAACCTTGGTATGTTACTCAGCATGTAAACAATAAACACATCTATGTTGTAGCTTTGTAGCTTCATAGTGTTGAAAAAATGTATTCACAGTTACATACATAAGTTCCATGCGATTATGGTGAAGCTGAAAGCCTGCCCAGTCACACTATGGACCACAAATATGGCTACAAAATGACCACAAATCTGTTACCCAACACGGTCATCAGATGGTCCACGTTTCTGCTCCCGGGAGGAGCTGGGAGGAAGCAAAGATGTGGACTGTCTGGCAGGGAGCTAGAAGGGAGCAAAAACATAGACTATCTGGCAGGGAGCTGGGAAGGAGCAAAAACATGGACTCTCTATGGGTCACTGAGGCCTGGATTGGGAAACACTGCTCTGTGGCATAGTTACAGCTGAACTTCTGATTGCAGGCCCCTGATGATCCTGACCCAGAAGGTTACCATGCTGGCCTTTCAGGTGCATGACGGTAAGCAGAGAACCTTCTATACATGCTGTACGTCACCTTGGGGGTTCATTCATGCAGACTGAAGTCCTCCTACTTCCTACCTTCTTCTAGGGATGTGCAGAAAGCCTGAGGAGCTCACAGCAGAGCAGAAGCATCTGGCTGTGTAGTATGTACCTGCTGATGCACCCCAAACCACACTTTCTGGATGCATGAAGTTCTCCTAGCCTTGGTTATTTGCAAACAAAGCAGACAGAAGATGACAGACATAGATTTAGCATGGCTTTTGGTCTGACTTGGATAAACCAATCTTATGAACACTTGACTCTGCCTGGGGGGGCGGGGGGGGGGGGGGCCCCGGCAGGTCTCAACTGACGTAAGTAATCCGTTATACAAACCCTTGTGTAAGTTGGTTTTACCTTTGTATATTGCTGAAGAAGCCTTAAAGCAAAAAAAACACAACAACACATAAGCCAAATATATACTAGTGATGCCTGCTGAGATACAGTGTAAATTTACTTATAGGACTATGTCACCTTTTTACATTAGTGCTTCCGTAAACTTACGTCGGTTTAAGTACGTGGAGAGCTGTCTGTAGACTGGATGGGCCCCTCATTGTTGAGTGGAAATGCTTGCACTTATAGGAGAATGTACTCTGCCGGCGTGCAGGACCAGGTGTGTGCCATTTTCTCGGATCGATATTGGCTGTCCATTCATTTAGATGTTGATTCCAATGTATCAGAAGCAGAAGTTCTCAGGTGTGTGACTTACATCGCCAAGTTTCCAGAAGGGAAAAATAAACAAAAACGAACCTTCAAGTAGTTTGGGAGGGAAAAAATAGATTTCCTGCCCCATTAAATGGGAGAGATTATTCTACTTATTCTATAAGGTCCATATAGGGATCATTGAAGGTATAAGGGCAGGCCAAAGTCAGCTCAGATATTAAATTACTTGTTTACGAATTGAAACAGAGACAAACATTTCATGTTCTGAAGTCAGCTAGAATGAGCTTGAATGTAACCATATAAAGAAATGTTATGCAGTGTAGGGCAGAATAGCAAATGTTATGGGGTAAGTGATTTACCTGAGCTGGGGAGCAGCAAATCAGAGGCCCGATGTCCTCTAGGGCTCCCCCTACAGGAGCTACGAGAGGCTGCGCTCCCCTTTGTGGCTGGAGGCCTGAAAGCAGTTGTAGAGAGTGTGAAACCTGGACATCCACCTGGCTGAAGGCGGAGGCATAAATCATAGTGAAGGCTGCCAGGCGGTTTGACGGGGGGGTGAGGCACTAGAGGAGGCTGGCTATGGAAGCAGAACATTTGCTCAAGCATCTCTGAAATCCGAGGGCTGGAAATAGAAAAAAAAGGCATTTACAAGTGTTCCCTCACCCTCCCAGTATGAGCACCGCTCTAACACATCACAAGGCAGCGTTTCAGGATCACGACCAGGCTGGGATATTTTCGGATCGCATTCATCACAGGCAAAATGTTAAATGGTGTAATTAACACCATCAAATTGTCACACGGGCTGAGGGGGTGGAGTTTCCAGGCCAGTAACCAGAAATAGGCGCTGGTACCCAGAAGGAGGCACCAGGATACAGCAACGGTGTGTAACGCCACTGAAACCATCTGTTTCTGTGAGGCCCCCCAAGGTTTAGGTGCCCCCTAGTGGCCATGAGCAATAATACACTCAGGGGGGTGGGGACTTTTTGAGTGAAAAAACAACAAACTCGCCCTGGACCGGATATCCCTAAGAAATGTATGAAATCACGCTGCAGCTCAAAGCCGTCCCTGGTGGAATACCTCAGCTACAACCTCAACTTCCTGAGTGTCCTGGTTGGGCCTTGCAGCAGTTATAAGGACTACGTCGAGTTCATCGAAGGAAGGCACATCCAGGGAAGACTGTCGTTGGCCAACGGCAAGCAGAGTGGTCGGGACTCGTGGCTGGAGCCGTCCCCGATGGTATGTCAAGGCCCGGTTAACTCAGTAGAATGGCTGAACGGAAGCTGCTGAGTTGAGTGGAAACCACAATGCTAACTGCTGCATTTTATGGAGAATGAATGGAGCCGTTAATGGTGCAATGTTTTGTTTTGTTTGTTTTCTTTCCCCCAGAGGGCTGTCACTCATAAATTACTGGTCTCTCTCGTCTATTTATTCCTGTTTCTGACCCTCACAAGAGCCTTCCCCATCGCCCACAACATTGACCCCCAATTTCTCAGCGAAGCATCCTTTATGTCAAGGCTGACATACGCCTTCTTCTCTGTTCAAGCTGCTAGACCAAAGTTCTACTTCGCATGGACCTTGTGTACGTAACCGTGAATTAACTTCCAATAATTTATTTTCCGTGCTCCAGGTCCACATATATGTCTGAAGGTCCTCATCAGACTTGGTGAAAATGGGCAAGACTGGCAGATCTCTTGCTAGTGTTCTGTCCTGTACCACCATTGCAGCTGGCACCTTGTAGCGAGTGTGTCCCGTACAGTGGACTAGCGTCCCCTCCAGGGTGTCTCCTCCCATATTCAATGTATATCCTAGATGAAGCGCTAGGCTCAACCTGACCATGTATTAGAGTTAAGTAGTTATAGAATAATAATAATAGCATTGCAGGTGAATACCTTATCGCTATAATAGAGGATAAGTGGCTCACTTGAGGGGTCGCCCAGTAGGGTACTTGTTGGAACTTGAATAGATTGCAAATATATGTCCTTATACACTTATTCTTGTCAAATGAACCAATTTGTTCCACCCAGGCTTATACTGTATATTCTGTGTCCATGAACTCATGCATTCCAGTGGTTAACATGAGGGCGTCTTCAGAACATGATCAGTGATGTCCTGTAGAAGGTGGCCACATGACTGCATTTTAAATGACATTTCCTCGCCCCCTTTCTAAGCTGACGCCATCAACAATGCTGCTGGTTATGGCTTCAAAGGAATGGATAAAAATGGACTGCAGTCGTGGGATCTCATTTCCAACCTGAACATCTTGGGGATTGAGGTGAGATCTCTGTTACAAGCAAATTAAATGGAAAAAAAAATAACGGATTTTATACCGCTGGGGATTTGGTGACAGTGGTCTCTATTTATCCAGATGGCAACAAGTTTCAAAACGTTCATCGACAACTGGAACATTCAGACAGGAGTCTGGCTGAAGTGGTACGGCCCAATCGCCGAACTTCAAACAGTCACATGATGCCTAGAGTGCATATTACCTTGACAACGCTTATGCTTATATCTGTTAGGTTCAGCTAATGCAAATAGTCATTCAAATGTTAACATTAGTTCTAGCGAAAAGTCATTAGTGAATAGTCATTGGACACACCTGGTGACACTGCAGAATGTCTGTGTGAATAAATGTTATTCAATGAAAAGCAGCTGTTGTGCTGGTAACTGTAAAGTACACTATGTTTTTAAGTTTAAATTTTGTGCACGCGTCTCGGTCCGATGTCAGCCAGGGTTTGTCGTTGTCTTCCACCCCAGCGTGTGCTACGACCGGGCCCCACGGTACCCCATGGCGCTCACCTTCCTGTTGTCGGCCGTTTGGCATGGTGTCTATCCTGGATACTACTTCACCTTCCTCACCGGCATACCCATCACCCAGGCAGCACGGATCGTGAGTGCAGCCGTTCCACCCTGGGAGAAACAAAGTTCAACTCAAGATTCACGAAAGCCGACCTCTATCCCCATGCCGTAATCAGTCTGCATTAGTGACACTCTCACACTAAGTATATTAAAGATACACATGATAATCTCCCCGCTGATCATTTTGGAACACCAGGTGAGGAGGAACTTCCGACATCACTTCCTGTCCTCTGTGGCGCTGAAGTTTGGCTACGACGTGCTGACGTGGGCAGCAACGCAACTGGCCATCAGCTACACGGTGATGCCCTTCCTGCTGCTGGCGACTGAGCCTACCATGCGCTTCTACGGGTAGGCTCTGATTTCAGTTGCATGCATTTAATGCAACAACCATCACGTTTACATAACAGGGACATGGCCAGAACGAGGGAAGGGATTTATTTTGAGATTTATAATGGCTCACTGTCTTCGTATGACATCTGTGCTCTCTGTAGACTGATGGGTTGCTGTCTGTTTTGGGTTTAATTTTGATCACAGTGCGATAAGATAAGTTGAACCTTATTGATCCCCGGTGGAAAGTCTGTTGCATACAGCAATGAGGTGCGTAAAGTTCAGAAAAACAGACATAAAATACAGTACTCCTACTGCAGACAGGCGAACAACTGAAGTGATCAAAATCTTAAAATAATCTGGATGCAGGCACATCACACAGGTGAAATGTGACCTTTTATATCCTAACAAAGTGATGGTGATGTCACGTAGGTGGAGAGCTTGTTCTGGCCGCTGTATGTCCAGTTAATATGTCCAGGATTCCCCAAGACCAGGGGTGTGTTTCCAAAAAGCTCCCTTTAGCAACTTAAATGGTTGGACCCATTCAGTTGCATGGTTCCAACTATGTTAGTTGCTAATGCGCTAATGCTATGCTAAAGTTGCTAATGCTATGCTCTCTATGTGAAATGCACCCCTGCGTCTTCTAGTGAACAAGTTTGTCTGGTGCACACTCAATTTACGCCTCTCCTCTCCACCCCCCCCCC
>JAODJU010000138.1:8310439-8323343 GCA_026776725.1 Gnathonemus echidnorhynchus | reverse complement strand
TACTGAATGCAGCTTGACGCCCAGTTGAGTTAAGTCACTGTATTGATTTACGAGTCCTTGTTTTAAAACGTGTACTTTAGGCCCACCACTCCAACAACAACGTGAAAGGGAACTGACACGGAGCCCCGCGCCCACCACCGCCACCACCGTCGCCACACAAAGCCGTCTGTGTGCGGAGCAACAAAGAGCATTCAGCGGGACCTGCGGCTAACGGCCACAGGCCCTGCGAAACTCCCAGAATTCCCAGCTGGTCAAGGGGCGTTTGAGACCCTGGGACCACACAGAACTGGGCGCGGGGGGTAGGGGGGGGCTGGGGGCTGAAGGATACCGGGCTTCAGAACAGAACTGAAGGAGATACTGTTGGCTGACTTGAACATCTGGGTCCGCCCGAAATGAAGATCTCAAACATCCCCATGTTTACGTATCATGATTACAAGGAACCCGTCCTAAAGTCAGCCTTGCCTTAACATGGACTGATGTTATTTAAGGGCTGATGGACTTTTAAACACTGGATAACAAGCAAACAGGTCTTTAACCACTTATTTGATATGTTTTATAGGTGTGAAGAAGTGACGCAGGTATAAACGTTTGATTTGGTGTTGTTTTCATGGCAGACTACTTGAAAGTGAAAATGTGCTGTATTTTCAGATGAGGTAAATGCTATAAGTATACCAATGACGTCTGAGAAACGTATTAATGAGTACTCGTTTAAACACGTCCTTCACGTTGTAATAAAATTCTTTTTTTTCCATCACTGACTACTATCACACATTCATTAAGTAACACAATTCACTCAAAAGTCACTTGGTGAAATCTACTGCGTTTAGTCCTCGAATGGAGAAAGTTAATTTAATATCCTTCTGATGCATCAACATTTTGATGTAAATAGGTTATGGGTTACTTGAACAGCTGAGGTAAACAAGGTTAAAACACGATGCGACGCGTTATATTGTAAAACTCGTCTTACTAGTACTGAAGCTGATATTAATAGCTTATGGTAGAATGTGAAATATAACCTGCCATTACATCATCACCGTTTTAATGAAAAAAACATGGGCGTCGCACAGCTGATGTTTACCTGACTCATTTCACGTAGTATGACCCACATCCTCAATGTGTTTAGATACACCAACACTCAAATAATATTTGACACCAACCATATAGGTTATTTGCAGACAATGCTCGAAGGAGCTAATCATCTAATAAATTTTATGATCGCTACTACTATATCTTAATTACTGTACGTACCGTTAAAACTCAATCGGAGACGACTATTTCTTTGTGCTTTCTCAAGAGTCAGTGAATGGCAATATACTGCTCTGCCTGGCCAAAAAAAAGTCACACTTTAATATTTCATTGGACCGCTTTTAGCTTTGATTATGGTGCACATTTGTCAATGCATTAATTGTTCCCACCTGCATGCTTATGCAACTTGTCAACATTTTTTTTTTTTTGCATTTGCATTCATTTCTCGTCGAGATCTTGTATTGAGGATAGATGAATTGAACCACCCCATAAAGTCTTCTTCAGCACATCTCAAAGACATTCAGTGGGATTAAGGTCAAGACTATGTGGTGGCCAATTCAAGTGTGAAAATAATTCCTCGTGATCCCTGAACCACTTTTTGACCCGATGAATCTTGTCACTATCGTCCTGGAATGTTCCCATGCCACTATAGGAAAGAAAAAATCCATTGATGGGACAACCTGGCCATTCAGCAGATCCAGGTGCTCAGCTGACTTCACGTTATTGCTGCATAACGTTGCTGAGCTGTAATAATGATTCGATCATTGGCTCTTAAGTGCTTGCTGATTTAAATTCAAACGGGGACTTTTTACTCAGGCTGTATTAATCTCTCCAGGTTTTTAATGTCAAGTCCTGCAAATGCTGCTTGCGGTCTGCAGGGGGTGTCGTGGTCCATATCAGCCCTACTTGTTTGGGGAGAAAAATGTGCTTTAACTGCACTGAACAGTCATTTGATCACAGTCTGCTGTCCCGCGTAATCCTAGTCGCTGAAGGACTGAAGATTTGGCAAGTGCTCCAAGTCTATTTTTTATCATTTACGTTTGTACCAGATGGAGTCCATTTACTTTAACACGATTCATAAACAGGTTTAACCTGACAACGCATCACAGAGAACTAATTACACATAACCCAAAACCACTGTTGTTCATTTGAAACATGTACTGCTAATCTTGTTTTGCTCCAGTGCCCTGTCAGCGTGTTAATGCAAGATGCTTGCAAATTAAAGCAATGTGCTGCAATACCAAGAATTAAGATCGTAATTTCAAAAATGAGCCAGTCACGCGACCGGAAGTTTTGCCGCCAGTGAAGAAGTGGGGGGTGTTTGCTGTTCCATCATAGGGACAAGATCATTCATCGTTTTCGTCGTGACGAAATCCTATTTATACGCACCTCACAGTATTTAAAATGTCAGGAAAAAGGTAAAGAAAGATGAATATTCACGGAGTATCTGTTTCTTCGCTTTTAGAGGCGAGAAACTCTGTGAAATTGTAGTGGATTATAATCTATTCTGGATTATATATCGATTTCTGCTCAGTTGGGTGGGAAAAAAAAATTCACAGGTATGCACAATTTCCGTAACTGCTTACCAACTGATAAAGATATAAAATCACATTACAAAAGAAGACTCGTGTTTTTGTAAAACACTGATATCTGCGGGCAGAATTTGCATATGCAAGAAGGCAACCAGTCAAACTAGCAGTTATTTAAATGTGTACAATTGACTGTGTTGAACAAGGAATCAGTGGCAGAGTGACAGGACAGAAAGGGCAGGCAGTGGCCTGGGGCCCCGAGCTGGGAGGAGCCCAGAGCTGGGAGGGGCCCCCTGAGGGCCGCTGATTATATAGCATACATTGCAGCAACAAATTTGCTTTGTGTATTCTGTTTTTCACAAAAGTGAAAATAATGGTGTTGTGTTTATTAAATTCTCTTTGTTGATATTAATTTACACTTCACAGTAAAAAAAAAAGTAATACATTTTACTTTGCTGGGGGAGGGGGAACTGGAGGGCACCCAGAGTGACTACAATCACCTCTGCAAGGAATACATGATTAAAGGGGGGAAAAAAAACATGACTTCATAATTCAAACAGATAGGCCTAGTGGGACTTTAGATAATTAATTTAAAAATGACACCTTCCTGATCTGATCTTCTCATCTCCTGCCTGCCAATTTCTACTCTTATCAAAGCCAACAGCACTTTAATTGCATGCTAAGTCTCATTAAAATTAAAACAGGGCTTTATTGCAGCAGGCTCCTATTTTATCATTGAATATAAGTCCCTTTACAGAGTAGTGAAGGAACAGTATTACTTTGTGTAATTACTTTTTAAATGAGATTAAACTCCTTCTTACCCAGATGTTTCAAAAGCTAAATACATAGCTAGCTAGCCGAGTCCTAAGATTGTAAATAGTTAGCTGGGTATTAGAGCATGCTGCTTCAGCGTCTCATAAGAAACATACTTATTTAATATTTAGTGTAGTGACTGTTTGCCCCAGGCCAGTGCCACTGGATTCACCCACATGAACCCACTGGATTCACCCACATGAACCCACTGGATGACGCGATTAAACGCCTCAGCTGCACACAGCTGTGTGCCAGTTTTCCTTCTTCATTGTATTAATTTCAATTATAAAAATTCCCCCCTGGGGCCAAAAAAGTTCACCCTATCTTAACCCTTTCAGGCTCAAATTAAGTTTTAGTAACAGGAAAAATCTGATATTTGGGGAAAATTATCATCAGTAAAAAAAACTCATAAAATATGTATGTGGGGTAATAAGGTAGTTAGTTTTTAACTGTTGCAAATCAGCAACGCCTGCCTTGAGAGGGTTAAATGCTGAACAATCTAAAATGAGAATAACTGGTGCCTGGTTGCTTTTAATCTTCCCCACCAGCATGGATGTCCGTCTGGAAAGCTTCCGAAGAACATAGTTAGCACATGATACCAATAGGAGATCATAACTGTAGGAATGCAGACATTATGATGTTTACATAAATGTAATGTTTATGAATGCCCAGTGGGGGGCACTGTGGCCACATACCTCTAGGGTTGGGGGTTCGAATGCTCTCCCCAGGTTTCCTCTCAGTCCAAAAATAGCAAATCGTCCATAATTTGTGAGTAAACATCATCCTGTATATAAATGTATACATTGAATATTCAATGGAATGTTCAGTTATATTCACATTGCTTCAACCTTTCCCATTAGCGGAGCAGTAATACTGAAATCCGAGCTGATTTTAGTCCGTGAAAACATCTTAATGAGCAACGCTCTAAGCAGAGTTCCCTGGCCGGCCTCTTGGGGAAGCCATCACTTCCCAAGAGCACACTAACACCTTCAGCTCAGTCTGCATATGGGAACTGCAGACTATCAGAGAACTTCAGCAGGGGAACTTCAACGGTGCTGGACTCGCTCCCAGGCAGCATAAGGGGGGGGGGGGGGCTTTAATTCCAGCTGGAATATATTGGCTATCACTGCCTCCTAGAGGCCTCCTGTGAAGCCTACAGAGATTGATGCTCTGTCCTCAGAATGATGCAGGAGAGGTGTGAGGTGCAGAACAGCAAAAAGTGGGGGGCGGGTTGGCTTGGTGTGGGTTTCATGGAGAATTCACTGTATTTACTGCGTACCTACCTTCAGGTCATCTGCTGGGAATTAAACTAATGCGAAATCGGGAACTGTAAAGTAAACATAAACAGAACTGTTTTGGATCCAGCCACTGGCTGAATGTGTGGGCTGTGGTGACAGTCATGTTAAAAATACAGGTGGCCAGCATGGGGTGACTTTGGCAAACTATGCAGGGGGACGAGCAAGTCCCTGTCACCGTCACGCCTCGGCGAGCCAGCTACCAGAGGAGAATGGTTCTGGGGGAATTACGATCGGGTCTGACGGACTGTCACCTACAGCGCTACAGTGACCCTATGGCACAGAGCTCTACTGAATCACGCTGACCTCTGGTGGAGGACTGGCTGAAGGCTGCGTAAAGGTCACGCAGTAAGGTACGAAACGATAAAAGCGTCAGCCTTGTGACCTCTGGGAGGCCATGACTGTGCTGTAATTCAAGAGCCCTGCAGTACCACTAAGATCATTTGCCACTGTAGCACCCAACGACGCCCCTTTGGGTGACCTTAGGGCAACCCACTGGTCCCGTCTCAGACGGCTGTCCAATCCAGTTGGTGTTACGGTGTGTAAGCACACAAACCTTGAACAGAAAAAAGGTGCATCTCGCACACTTCTGATAAAAATCCAGCGATGGAGAGGGAGGGATGATGGAGGGGGGAGGAATAGAGACATGGAAAGAGGGTTGGAGGGGGGGAGGCACAGGGAGAGGGATAGAAAGAGAGGGAGGGAGTGAGAGAGACATGGAAAGAGGGTTGGAGGGGGGGAGGCAGCAGGACCCAGCATTTACATTTCAAAGATGATCAGAGGAAAAATGGTTTGTTTTGGAAGAAAATCTCCATAAGAAGAAAATCTTCAGAAGTGGGTCCTGCTGAGTTCTGAAAGCACAGACATATTTCTGATAAAATGCATCATTATCAATTTTCTGTTTTAACTGCAGTACATTTTTCATTTAAAAACATTATGAAAACAAAAGTGAAATGTTTAGTGCTGATGTTCTGAAAAACAAAGGATACATTTTCTATTCTGAAAATATACAAAAAATATTTTGATCCACATACCTAAGAATTAAACCTTCTATTGATACATCAGCCAAACTGTTTAGCATGTGTCGCATCGTGTGGCTCAGAAGGTTAGTTTGCGACCTTCTGAGCAGAAGGTCACAGGTCCAAATCCCAGCGTTAGCGTGCGTGGTTTCACTACTGGGCCCTAGAGCGACGCCCTTAACCCCCAAGTGGGGTAGGAACCTTCTGGCCAAGTCAACTCAAAGCATCTCCTGAATAAATAAAACACAATGAGAAAGTGTAGCAGGCTGCTTTTAATTATTAACTGGAAGTTTAACAGAAACACGCAAAATACCTTCCTGTCCTCTAACATAGGAAACAGGCCAGAAAACCAGCAAGAGCTGAACCGCTGCATCCCGGCGCCCTCGGGATTAACACACAGCCTCCTTCTTTCGTACAGCCAGGTAATAAATCACAAGTGAGGAGGGGGGGCTTGCCCCTCCCCCCAAATCATCCCCACTATCCCCACCTTCCCAACCGCGGCTTTGCCGAGATTTAACTGGAATTGCTATAAAGTCGCGTAACCTTTATCATTATTCTCTGGGCATCACAAAAACAGGACAGAGTAGCATTCAGAAAGGGCACCCAGTTCCATTCCATATTTACCATATTTGGACACACTGGGAAAGAGGAGGCGCACCTGTAACTAGATAATCAGCTCTTCTGGTGAATTTAGAAAAACACAAGTGATTTCAGACAAACATACAACATACTTATATAACCACAGTTATCAGAGACACGCTGGGGGGCTTGGAGGTGCCTGGCCCTTTTGCGTGAAAAACTGAAGTACCTCTTTTGAGATCCTCAGTACCCATGTTCGATTTCCAACAATCACCAGATCAGCAAACCGCAACCCAGTCAGCAAAATTTCCCGCACCTCCCCCCCCCCCCCCATTGAGATCCTGCCCCTTGAAAAGATTTCACACAGCCCTGATAGTTATTATGCCCCCAAACGGCTTAACGCATTTCCTATAAGAAAGTCAGAGGGTTTTACACTGGGGGTGTCTCTCCTGGATTTGGATGGAGCAGCTGGATTTCTGTGCCGACGAGGACAGCGGCTGACAGCTCTTACGTACAACACCCTCAGGACCAGGCTGCCGGGAGAGGAGACGTTTCCACAGCTCGGGTGATCGCACGGCTTCTCACCTTCGCACGAACATCACTCATCTCCGTCGCACTGACGACTGAGGGATGGAATAATGTTCTCTCTGTGCTTATCCTCGTGTGTTAATGGAGGATGCAGCATCTTCGAAACCTTGATTCTGCTCCTTTACACACAAGCGCGCACACACACACACGGATTCACCACGGCTTTGACGCCCGCAGAAAGCTTGAATCCACCTCTGTCCTGTTCGCTTTCACGTCACCGTTTGAGCATCTTGGGACAAAGGGGACACGTCTCAGACACCTTACAGTTAATCAGGATCAGGAAGAAGCCCCCCAAGGAATGAGCTTAGCTCTCCGCAGCTAATAAGCTATCGAGCGGCAAACAAATGTGAAAACAGACTTTGGACGGCAGTTGCTCTCACCTGGGGGAGGTAATAGGGGAACCTGTTAAATTTTTCTTATCATTTTATATCACAAGCAGGTTGTAACGATATCTGGGATTTTTTTTAACATTTTGATGAGCTTTAAAAGCAAGTTGTTGGCCTAGTTTTATTACTAATACAAGAATTATGATTCCTTTTCAAATTGCATTATTAAAAACCTGTAGAAATAAAATGACTGCACACAAAATTTAACAGTAACAAAATTAACGATGAATAGTCCCAAATGAAGAAAGATGGTATCAAACACTACATTACAATCAATGGCCCCATATCTTTCAGATACAAATGGGCCAGACAGTGACAATCACTCCTTGCCCCCCCCCGCTTTCTCTGAAGAAGAATATCTCGTTAGAGATTCATCAAGTCCATTTCCTGTCATCACGTGTCATTTGGAGATTCTATCACCCCTATGCTAATTGCCGAGCTGCTGTGGAATTCGCCTCGGGGGCCCGATGCTGGCGAAGCGAGGAGCCCTGAATGTCGTCACCTCTCAGAAACGCAGCGTGGGACAGCGATTAGGAACAGCTTTATCGTCGCTGCGGTTTCTACCGGGAATCCATGACGCGAAGCTACTTTAAAAATCTCAAACTGTGCTCGACTCGGCGTCGCGCTTCCAGTCATTATTCTTCACGATAAACAGTCTCAGCACATTACCCTACTCGCTCGACACTGCACAAAACAAGCTACCGATAAATTTGCATTTATATAAATTTGCAGGCAAACACAACGACCTAACAAACGAAGACACACGACAGTACTTCAAACAAAAGACCTCACACCTTTGTATATTCTTGTTGGTCTTCTCAAAACTACATAGTCTTGTTTTACAAAGTTCTGGTTCCTCCAAGTAAATTGGGTAGGGCCCAGAACCAGTCCCAGCAAGTCCAGGTCACATAAGTCGGGAGGGGGGAGGGTAAGAGTGGCCCCACCCCACACATCTGAGTGCCTCTGTGGTCACAATTACTGAGCCAAACAGCAAATCTCGAACAAAAGGAATAATCACATTTTCCAGGGCTCCGCCCAAGGTAACATCCCAGGATTCAAATAAAAATTATCCAGGTAGAAATTGTTAAACGTTGAATGATGCACATCTTGTGATTCCCTTCATTGTACATTATACTCCCCAATATACGATTAACGGCATGTAATTACCAGTCTTTTATAGGTTAGTTACTTCCCCGATAGAATTTACTTGAAGATGGGTGTGTTTAAGCCATGGACTCTGGGTTCAAGTGCGTGTGTTTTACTGTGCACCTGGAAACTACCCCCCTGCCCCCCCCCCTCACCTCAGAGACTTACGTAATGCACATCATAAGACAAGAAAGGTCTCATCCAAAGCTGGAGGCAAAAAGAAAAATAAAATAACAAGGGCTTCTTTATTTTTGTCTTTAATGGGGAGGACAAAGGAAGAACTGGAAAACCAGTGGGGGGAAAGAAATAAACTTAAAACATTTAAGGCATGATACATTCTGTTGGTTTTGTGTTACTGTTCTCTCTTAGCACAATGAATTTAACTAACGTACATAAACATCCCCTCAAATCTGTCCCTCTTGTGTTTATATGAAGAAAAAAAAAACTTCAACAAACCTTAATTTAGCAAAGTTCTCTTGAGTGTGACTGCACATACATCGGTGTGTAAGGCATCAGTTTCTACAAACCTTTCGCACATTTCTGTTGTTGCACGACTAGAACGATCTCTCTACGTGCACAGCGTTTCTGGAAACACAGGGCATCAAGAAAAGAGAAGGAGAATGTCATCTGTGACTCGAATGACACATGGTCATGCTCGTGGAGGCTGGAAAGACAGACTGGGGGCTGTCCAATGTGAGAAGCTCCAGTCCAGACAGAACTCCCATAGGCCTGAGGATCATGCAGGAATTTTAAGCCAAACGTCAATGAGCCTGTGACAGAGTGAGAGGTGCATGTCCCTGGGACCAGACTGAGCCGATAAACATGCTAGACTGCACTGGGAAAAAAAACTAATAATAATAAAAATAAAATATAGTCAGCTGAACAGGGCTCTGTGGACCCCAGGCATCAACTGATGAACTAATACCCAATGCTGATTGGCTAACGATGGAAAAACACCATAGGCCAATGAGGGCAAGGGTGACGGCTGGAAACTGGCAGCTGAATGGTCCAAGCGACCCATGCAGAATGAGCGAACGAGTGTCATCTTGGCTTAATAGAGAATGAAAACACTCAAACATGCGGTCCCGTTTCGAGGCAGTAGGGGACACGGTTTGGTTGATGAAGCAAACGCTTCGCAGGCGACCCAGTCCACAACGAACCAAAACACAGAAACGTTAATATAACAGATTAATCACTTCATATGTAACGGAAACCTAAAAACAGCAAAATGAGGTTAAATTAAAAATTAAATAGTGACAGCAACATTTTTTTAAAACTATATATAAATAGAAGTTATAGCTGTGCCTTGACAGGGTTACTGAACAGCTTCAATATTTGTTCTAATACTCTAATATTGTTCTAGGATACAGTCTGTTACTCTACAGAGTACAGATACTCTAAGAACCAAGAGAGAAGCTAAGCATGCATTTTCAGAGAAACTCAGAGGCTCAGAAGCGCCCCCTGATGGCGGGGCAAGGTGAGCAGTTTTGCATTCGTCAGCGGCCCAGGTGCCCTCCCAGTCCCGGTCCGGTCCGGCCCGGCTCAGAGTTTGTGCAAGTGAGATGGCTCCAACCTTGGCCATGGAAAGGGATTTGGGTTTTCCCCAACAACAAACGTGGGTTATGGGCTGATTTCCAGCCAGCCGAGATCCCGAGGTGGGTCACAGTCACCGGGTCATGAAATCACTCCTCTGCAGCGACAGATCAGAGCCTGCAGTCAGTGCCACACACTCCAGGCATCCAAGAGATGGTTTAATTCAGTGCAACAGATACAGATTCTTCATCAGACATGCATATGCAGGCTGGACCTTAACACATTAGGGGACGTCAAGGGAGCAAGCTGCCTTTTGCAGGCGAGTGTTATCACAGCACAGAACGTGTGTATAAAACCTGGAAAAATGGTAACATGCTGAATAACGGCCAAGGGCCTGTCAATTCCGTCCCGACCTTGGTCTTCAGTCAAAGGTCAAACAGCATGATGTGAAACTACATCAGTCCTACTCTTGCAAAAAAGCCCCTGCTTTTTACCGCTAGTCCACCTTTTCAGATATGGCTTTGTCCAAGTTCGAAATCCTAGGAACCAAGCAGTATTTCGTCCCAGATCAAGACACAGCTCAAAACATAATAATGTCTGCGCACTCAGTCACTGACCGCTCCACACGAGATCCCAGATGCGACGCCGCGTTCGGAGCCTCGTCCTTTGCCAGAGTACCAGCAATAAGACCTGAGCGATAACCTACAGCTGTTCCAGCTTCTGAAGACAAAGCGTGGGGCTCCAGCCCCTGAGATCTGGTTTACCTTCATTCATGGGATAAGCTCCTTCAGGACGATCTCACGGAGATACGGCGGCGATGCCTGCAAAATTAAAATAGTCTCTCCGCCAGCGTGAGTTTTCTTCTTCTCTGATTGTTGGTTGTTTTTTTATTCTGAATAGTATTAGCAGGGGGAGGACAAAGTAATGAAAACGCCACATGAAAAAAGGGGGTCCATGTGTGGCCCAGCGGGTTAGTACTGTGCCAGTGATCGTTAGGTCATTGGTTTAAATCCCGGAGCTGGCAGACTGATGCTGCAGTTAGACCCTTAACCCCCAGCTCCGGGGGCGCTGCCTGCTGGCTGACCCTGTGCTGTGACCCCCAAGCTCTCACCTGTATATGTGTCTGTCTGCCTGTCTCAAGGGGAGCAAAATGGGGTGGGCAAAAAGAGAATTTCTCCACAGGGATGAATGAAGCATTGCTGTTCTATTCTATACTAAACACTGAAATAACCATATCTCAATAAGAGAAGAATAAGACTGAGGGAAATTACACTGAATACTGGGTAGTAGTGTGTGTCTGCCATGTGGGTGTAGATTCAAGGTTCCTAAGAGGAATAGAGTGGATGCTACACAGTGCATCAGTATGACCTCGCAGGACCGGATCAGCACCTCTGTGACCCAAAGGTGCAAAACCTGGACCCATAAGGAAAGGGAAGAGGCGGGATTATCTGATGAGTCATCTCACACACTTTTTTTCTCTTAAATAGCTTGGGGATGAGTAATGTGAGCAGCTACGTCATGGCAGTAATGAGGTCCAGTCTGTGCTCTGCATGGTCATGTAAGAATTTCCTTGCAGGATCAATAAAGTATCACGATTCTATTCTATTCTATTCTATTCTATTCTATTCTATTCTAAACAGCCATTTTAAAGGTACAAGCAGGTTCTAAACCCTCCACCCTAATAACGCTCCCATTCTCCTGTGACATTAACGCACTGTTATTAAGCGTTTTCCTTATATTGTCCGTCCCCTGCACATTCCATGCTTATATAGTCTTCCGAAAGCATCTTTACGTTTTAATTTGACAAAGCTAAGCTGGGAAGTGCTGATGTCCGAGTCAGAAGGCCATAGGCTGCAAACCATTTCTGAAATATGTGGACATCATGCTTAGTGTTAAACACAAACAGAATAAAGAACTCAAAGGCAGTGTTAGTGAGCAACTGAGTCTGCCGACCGCTGCTCTGGCCTTATAGCTTAAGGCAGAAAACAGGATGGGCCATAAAAGGGGAATATGGAGTATACAGGCCATGAAATGGCTTACAGCCTCGAATCAGCTGCCAGGCAGAAGCAGTGCAACTGGTGGCAATGGTTTTGAGTCCCACCAGTAAGCGCAGAGGCCTGGCAAGCGGGGGGGGCTTCTTTTGGCATTGGCCAGACGCAAGGAAAAAACTGGGGGTGGCCGGGGGAGATCGGACAAGACTAGAAAGGGGCTACTGGTGACCAGCTGTCACCCCCCGAGTGCAGGAAGGTGGCAAGAGCCTCACGGGTCACACAGCGGCCTCTAGTGGTGGGGGATATGAAATCCAAGGGAGCCACAAAGCTCAGAAATTTGGGGGGGTGTTTAATTCTGCTTAATTCTGCAAACATGTTGCAAATTTATTGGTTTCATAACAAAAGTCAATTGACAAGCGATGTTTAAGATCTCTGCACAGACATTTTCTTTTTATTGTCATTTTTTTGACTGACTCATTCAGTTCTGTTCTTGCCATTTTGCTTAATTGCAGTTGTAGTCACTGGCTCCCAAAGGGATACTAAACAGAAATATATGATATTTTATGTCACTGCAAAGGTGTCACTAATTAAAAAGCAGCCAGTGAGACTCTGCTTGTCAAGGAACTTTTTAACTCTGAACAGCTCTTTTAAAACTACGCATATCATTCATTTCAATTCATTACTACTTGAAATGAACGTTTTACTTAAAACTGCTGCCTATTTCTAGTGTTATATCTTTTTATTGTAAGCAAATAAATAAAGTAACAATTTTTGTTATAAAAACCAATAAAATTTGCAATATTTTCTTGAATTAAGCAGGCGACCCATGACTTTCTATGAGGACTGTATGTCACAAAGCAGGGACGCCATCGCCCCCTACAGGCAAGCAGCAGTCCCCGGTGTGCTCCCAGGGGCTTCCTGAAGGCTAGAGAGACATCACCAGGTGGAGTGGCGGGGGGGGGGGGGGGGGCCGCGGGCGCCGGGACCGGGCCAGGGGTC
>JAODJU010000138.1:8267053-8277365 GCA_026776725.1 Gnathonemus echidnorhynchus | reverse complement strand
AAAAATCAAGGCGGCACCAAAAAATTGAGGCGGGCGGCTATGTAAAACAATTTATTAATTTTAAGTGGCCTTATGAAAAATAGCAGACTTAGCCACGCCAGTTACCATAGATTGTGCCTGGGCCAGTGGGGTTTGGGTCACAGATGATGGGTCACAGCATTAGTTATAAATGGGTCTGGGTACATTTAAGGGTGGCGAGGTTAAGTGACCATATTTCGCTGCACAAAAAGACGACTCCGGGGGCGGGACGCAAAGAGGGGCGTCAAAGTAACGCAAATATGCACACAGGAAATATTCTGACTGTAGAAAGCAAACGTCAACATGAAACAAAGCGAAATCAAGGAAATTTCAGGCATCTTTCCCGGACTTTTCCCAGAAAAGTCCGGGAAAAGGAGGACGTATGGTCATGGAGGACATCTTCCCTAGCAGCAGGGACAAAAGGAGAATTTGTTTAAGAAATTTCATAACACAGTATAGATAACACAACTGAATGCTTCTTCCTCACCTGCCCCGTAGGGGGAAGCAGAGCTCCCGAGGCCTGGGAGCGCGTCGAGGAGAAGAAGGGCGCATGCGTGAGCGAGAGACGTAGAAGGGCGCATGCGTGAGCGAGATGTAGAAGGGCGCATGCGTATGGGAGAGAAGGTGATCCCGGTCGGGGGCCCTGCCGGACGAAATGGCCTCTGCGTATCTCACTCATCAGCAGAAAGTGCTCAGGCTTTACAAGAAGGCTCTGCGGCACCTTGAGTCCTGGTGCATATTCAGGTAAGGGCAGCATATTAACGGAGATGCTTGGTGGTGTGGGGACTTACCGCTTTATTTTACGCTTTATGCAGTGAAGGCCCGAACCCGTTAGCTAGCACAGGTCAGGAGACGCCAGTGTCAACGGATTACTTTGGTGTAAAGGTCTGTACTGAACGCAGCGTGTATCTTAAGCGTTTTGTGCAGCAGTACCATCACGCTTGTTGATTGGTAGTTATAATGCGGTTATTTTTGGTTGTTCTGGTTTATGTTAGAGATTTGCTTCGCTGTCTGTAGCCTGTTATGCCGTACTTTTTCTAGATTAAATTGATTGATCTTCTGATTCGCCGTGTGTCTATAGATACTATAAACACCAAAGAATAGTAATTAAAGTTTCACGGCGTATTATTGACTTAAGCTAGAGAAAAAAAGATATATGAGTACACGTACATTATGGAGACCCAGTGTTTAGCCTTCGAGTGCCACCATGAGGACAAAACGAGTCATTGCTACCTTTTAAAAATATGCCTGCATGTAGCGACCAGGTGTCTTTGACTTGATGTGGTTGACAAGGAACACTTTGGAGGGTGTGACTCTAGGATAGTAGAGTACTTAACGATCTAGTGCATGAGGGGCATTGTATTATCTTCCTGTGGAGCAGTTCGTTCTTGGTCATTAGATATATTACCCTGGACTATGATGTGAAGACAGGGGTCACAGTGACTTTTTATTGCTGCCCCATCGCTATAGAAAAATTACTATAGAGTCCATGGTGAACAGCCAGCTTCAATACAGCATACACCGTCTCCTGTTGTAATTTTATTGCAGTCTATTTCTGTCGGAATCTATGGTTCAGATGGTCACACCATTAGTGTCGTGTCGCACAATGAATGCCTTTGGGTCGACAGGGATAAGTACCGCTTCTATGCCTGTGTGCTGCGATCCCGCTTCGACGAGAACAAGAATGAGAAGGACATGGTGAAAGCCACACTGATGCTGAAAGCTGGAGAGGAGGAGTTCTGGGCAAATCAACACCCTCAGCCCTACCTCTTCCCAGACTCCCCTGGGGGCACCTCCTACGAGCGATACGAGTGTTACAAGGTAGGGGACCCTCCCTCTCTGAGTCGATCGATGGGCGTTTAAAGGGGTGGTTTGGCCACCAGTGCCCGACGCCAGTGTCTCCGTACTCAGGTCCCCGAATGGTGTCTGGATTACTGGCATCCCTCGGAGAAGGCCATGTACCCGGATTACTTCTCCAAGCGGGAGCAGTGGAAAAAGCTCCGGGAGAAGAGCTGGGATCGGGAGGTCAGTGCGAATCCGTTTCATTTTCCGTGAATGCAGTGAATTCGAAAGTATCATCAGTTTTATAGTAAATCGGGGATCGAGAATGGTCACTTTGTTCGGTTGCACTTTGCAGGTGCAACAACTGCAGGAAGAGACTCCTGCGGGGGGGCCCAAGACTGAGGCCCTGCCCCCGGCCCGCAGGGAGGGCGATCTCCCCCCTCTGTGGTGGCAGTACGTCACTAGGCCCAGGGAGCGGCCAGTCTGAGCGCCCCCACTGCAAAGGGGAAGTTGAACATAGCTGTGGAACATGCCTGGATGTACATAGAACATGGGTATTCAGTTTCAGGAACTGACCCCCTAAACACATTAAAGTTCTGTTATGATGCCATCCTGCGAGCAGCTCGTGTGTTCCTCACCTGTCACGAATGCCGTTACCGTGTGATGTTTAACAAACAATTATCTGTTCTAGGGCTGGGTAAAAAATATCGATTTTAATCGATCTTCAGTTTAACGCAACGATATCGATTTGGGAAATCCCCGAATCGATTCTTAATGCGCGTGCTTCACGTAACAGGATATGAATATTCACCTCTCGTCCTGAAGGTGTCACCGTCTTTCGAATTGCTCCACTAAAAAAACAAACAAAAAAAAAAGAGGATCATCATGGCAGAAGGTCACGGCAGCCAATTGAAGCCAGCCCCGGCGAAATTAAAGTCTGAGGTATGGAAGTATTTCATGTTCAAAGGCAGTGACGGTAAAGATGAGTGCGACAAAACTACCGTCGTTTGCAAGTTGTGCCCGCAAGAGCTAAGAAATATAAGAAAATATTGATAGCTAATCGATATCGAATCGAAACCATAAAAATAAGAATCGAATCGAATCGCCGAATTGGTCACAATACTCAGCCCTAATCTGTTCTATCCTTCACTCATGGTAGGGAAGGTTGTGGAAGACAGAACTCTAAGTGAAAGATGTTTTCCACTAGGATCAAGAGTGACAGGCTGGAAAAAATGGATTTGCATAATCTTTAATACAGGGCTGAAGCAGTTACACAAAAAGGAAATTGGGGGATTTACAGCCTGTTTGAACAACTGTACAGGGAAAGAGGTAAACTGAGTACAAACTAGCAACTAAATTATTAGGAACAAAATCTAGTATTCATCTGACAGTCTGCTTTTACAATATGCAAAAACACATTTTCTTTTAAAGTACTTAAATTGGTTTTACACATTCTTACAGAAATTTGGCAACTTTAAAAAAAAAAAAAAACCTCTAGATATGCTCTGATGTTAAATATCTAAACAGCTGATTCACAGCATTATTACAAGTAAAGGTTGGTGCACAGACAATATCAAAACTTCGGTAATGAGAGGGAACCACCAGTAGGGTTTTAGCATCATTTGCACATTGCATCAGCTGCAGATTCCACATTTTTAAAGCATTCTTAAAACGGGGCCTTTTCCCCCTACAACATCTCAGGCCTGCAACTGAGAAGGAAAACCTACAGGTGGCTGAGCATTTGAAGTTACCTATGTAATATAGACTATACAGCTTTTATATTATATTCACATTGAATAGATAGGCTGAGCTCCTACTCTCCAAGTATCACCACAAGTAGCAACGGTGTGGAAACTCGTAGATCTTCAATTTGCAAATCCAAAAAAAAAAATGTACAAAAAGTGATCGGTAAAAGATGAGCATTAAAGCTAGAGGTAATGGGTGTTTGAAATGCTTAAATTAATGATAAGGTAATTACTGCTAGTTCATCCTTTATAATCGCACGTGATCCGCTTGTTCGAGGTACAAAGATCAGCTTGTTTTTGCACCGTCGTAGCGGATCGCTGCTTCGTACCCGGGTGAAGGACCACTGGGACTGACTGGCCCTTTTCTGTCCAAATCCCCCCCCCCCCCCAAATCAGAGAGTTCTGGGAAAACACAGTGGGATGCTGTGACTCAATGGAAAGCATGCAAAATTATAAAAACAGAATAATTATAATAATAAACGCATGTACAAAATCAAGAATCCCACACCCTGCAGGAAAGACTGCAAGGCAGTCCACTCTCCCTCTGCTAAGATTAAATGTCTAACAACTCTCTACATTGGGGTTTAGTGGTGGCTCTATGACAACTGACTCCACTGGTCGGTAGCGGGTACGACGGCGGACATTAGGGAAAGCTACGTACGAGTGTGTAAACGGCTAACTACAGGAACTAGCTACAACGTTCTGTGCTGCCACGATACAATACTGTAGGTGTGCTTCTGGGAGTAACCATGACTGGGTCATGTGTGCAGACAGCGTGTGACATGCAAGGTATGTAGAGTTTGTGGGTCTTCACACACTCCGGTAATACAGAACTCCGAACAAGAGGCCGATAACAGAATAATAATAATGATTAAAAATAAACATTAACACAATTTTACAGCTTCGGTGAAATACCCTCCATTTAATGGCTTGCATAATTAAATGCTCACCTGGGCACTGAACTCTGTTGCCCTCTAGAGGGCATTAAGAGAAAGAGTCAGAAACGACCCGTACAGGGAGGTGTGTAGCTGTACACAGAAACAAAAACACAAGCAGCTGGCCGCAAAACTTAACTGTGCTGTGTTAATTCCACAGCAAAAGGCCTCAAGACTCCAACAGATTTATATATTAATATAAGATAAACAGAACATATGAGAAAGCATTAATTCAGCTGTAAGGATTAAGGTTTAAACAGGAGAATAAATTAATCCCAAAAATTTTGACTGTTAAGTATTTACAGTGTTACTAGGCTTTGTTGCCACTGCCAAGTATCCAGTTCAAGACAGTATTAGAGATAATAACAACAATAGTGCATGTTTTTGTGAAGAGAAGCTTGTGTGTATCATGAATTTTACAACTTCTTTACAAGAGCAAACCAGAAAGAGTGGTCAGGCTGCATGCGTGTCAGACTCAATTAAAATAGAAAAAAAAACTACAAATGAAGAACTATAAAAGCAAAGCAGCCTCTTCTAAAGCATTTTAACATATTTATAAAGCGTATACATTTGGATTTCTCTCAAGAGCTGGCTGTATTTTTTATATATTTTTTTAAATATCTGAGTTTATAACCGTATACCTGTATCACGGGAGTTGGTAGTATTTGGTGAATTACCCACAATGCACTGCTCGCCATTAACCGGCATGTGCTCTGAGAATTACACCACCGCTACTGAGTGCGTGGTCTATTAGAAATAAAACTTAAAAAATAAAAAGCAAATAAAAAGAAAAACATCCGTAGGCTACATTCTCTGCGCCGAACCGGCCTTAAGAATTGAGGTTCACAAAGAACATCCTGCATGGGAAATGTGGGAACCTTGAACTGGGACACTGGGGCATTGAGGCGACAGAACGACCAGACACTCGCTTTCTACAGCTGATGAAAACAAACAGAAGTGACGTCAGCCTCTTAAAAGGATAAATTGTTCCTCTCCCTACCTCCAAAGCGAAAATTGAAAATTGAACTTTATATAATTATTATTATTATCATGATCATAATAATTACTTTGCCTCCTTCGAACCACACTGGAATGGACGACGCCTCAGGATGGCCTGTGAATACTGTGGCATTCTGGAGTCTGGCTCGCTGGCGCCCCCTATGCGATGCGCGGCGCAGAGCGGTCGTTGGTTGTTGTCCTCTTCAGCTTGACGCCCCGGCGGATAGCCAGAAGCATGTCATCTCCCTGAACGTCAAAAGAGTCCACCTCCTCCAGCTGCTCTTCTGGATCCTCTGGTGTCTCTGCATCTCCTTGGGGGGTGGTGGCCTGGGGCTGGGACAGGGCCCCTGGGGGGTTAGTGGAGGCCTGGCCGCTCCAGGAGGCTGAGGGCAGGACCCCCAGCTGGTCGCTCTCCCCTCCGGGTTCCGGTGACCCGGGGCTGGCCGGTTCCTCCCCTTCCTCTGATCCCCCTCCCGGGCTGGAAAATCCAGGACTTGGAAGGTCAGGCACCGTGGGCGTTTTTACCGGAATGACCGGTGTCTTAATGGGGATGGGGCCCCCGGCACTGGGCGCCCGCCTCACCGACGGCTTGGTGGACGGTGTGCGCCGGATGGTGGCCACACCCGGGGTGACGATGACGGGGCCCCCGGTGGAGGGCAGCCCAGCGGTGGAGGCTGGTCGCTTGGCCTGGAACAGCTTGCGGTAGGACTGGCTGATGTCGCTGTTGCGTGGGATGGTGGAGGACTTGTCAAAGTCCTGCTGGTCCACCTCCTGCTCGCTGCCCACGGAGAAGTAATCGTAGTCAGACACTGGAAGGAAGACAGACAGACAGGCTTGTTTGGGGACATTACCATGGGCAGCAGGTCACGTGGCTGCAGTCATGTGACCTTGGATAGTGGTTTCACTGGGTAGATTTTTCTCACTCCGCACAAACTCATATCTTTCACTTAAGACGCAGATCGTAACAGGTCAACCGTGCTCATAAAATTCTACCATTACTAAGTATTTAAAATAATCATAAAGGGGTTAAGGCCCTTTGTTAATGGTGTGTTTGTATGTCTAAGATAGTAGGTAGCTAGCCGGTTAGCAGAACACGCTGCTTCAGCTTCTCATTAATAAGAAACGCGTTTAATTTTGAGTGTAGTGACTGTTTGTGGCCCACGTGAATGCATGGTTTGCGTGGCGCTCTGTGTGGGTGACTGTGACCGCTTACCCTGGGAGGGGATGGTGTCCTCGGAGCAGCAGGGCGTGGTGCTCTGGGTGCTGTAGCCGCTGGAGCCCTGCAGCGAGTCCCGGCTGGAGCGCTGGGGGTCCAGCTGGAGGCCGCGGGACAGGGCCAGGGCCAGCTCCTCGTGAGCCTCAGACTCCTCTGCCTGGGACGTGGGGAATATGGGGTGGGGCGCATTAGCAAGGCTGCCCACTTAAACACAGCTAAAGATGGGAGATACCACCAACAAGCAGCCATGGGGGTGTGAGGGACACGCTCTCTAGCTAAACTGTTTTATTTGCTATACTCTGATGGTCTCCGCATTACCTTGGGTGTGGTGGGTGCAGCCACACTCCTGGCCTTCTGGGGGTCCTCCCAGTGGGCTGGCCCCCCCGTGGCACCTGGCTCGCCGGCGTCCCGCTTCTCCTTGTTCCTCCTCAGGGTGTTTACCATGGGCTGGTCGTAAGGGCCCGGTTTGGCCCAGTCCTGCAGAAGTGGCAAGAGAGAGTAAGCCTGCGACGGGTAGTGCTTAGTGAGGAAGCAATGTTACCAGAAATACTCTCGCTATACTACTATACTCAAGCCTAGCAGCACATGCTACACCTGCACTACAATACATTAAGCAATACCACAATAAATACTCACTATACTACTGCAGTCGCGCCTAGCGGCTACACCTGCCCTATTAACCTCAAACACTGAACTCTTAATTGTTACAGAATCTCTGGCCAAGATGAAGCTAAACACAGCTGAAGCGTACTAAATGCTCCATTTTGTTCCAAAATCTCCAGGACTAAAGACTTTGTGTTGCACACGGCTGCACTCCATTGCAACACCATACCTTCTGATTCAGCTTGAAAGACACTTTTCTTGTTGCTGAATGCACTAGACAAGGATAATAAAAACTAATTTCCTGCCCTTCTAGACTCATAAAAGCTCCCTGGGGAGCCTTGGCGTCTTCGCAATTCAGCTGCAATTAATTGAGCCGCATGCATTAATGCGGCGAAGCCAGCGTGTGCGACTTCATGTGCACGTGGGATCTTAAGAAGCCGGAGAACACAGGAATAGAGGCCCAACTGTACAGAGTGGGAGAGGAAGGAAAGGAAGACGGGGGGAATGCACGAAAGGGAGCCTTGGACGTCTGATAGAGGCTCACCGATCGGAGGCAGAGAGACTCAGAAAGAGGTGTTTAGGAAGCCTTTGTGTGGAGGCCCGAGAGGGACAGAGGAGGACCGGAGCGATGGAGGCCGAGCAGACAAACCTTCCAGGTGGGGACTTTGGAGGAGGGGATCATGCCTGAGCCCATGGTGCAATAGTGGGGGTAGTCAGGGAGCAGGACGGAGCTGGGCCGGGACCACAAGCGGGTGGAGACGGCCTGAGCGTGGGGGACTGAGGAAGAGTGGGCTGGGAAGTATGGGAAGGCGCCCCCCAACCCCACGCCGGCCAGGTGGGGGGCATCACTGAGTGAGTGGTGATCATACCCATTTGACAACTACAATGTGGGATGGGAAAAAAAATGTAAATAAATAAACACAACAAGAGAATGGAGAAATTATATACATAGCAAAACATAAAAATAACTGATACTGTATTAAGGTGGAACAAAACCAACAGAACTCAAGAATGAGAATGAACACTGACGATGGACCCCCCCCCCCCCCCAACCCGGCGCTCGCTTATGGTTTGTAGGATGATCAGCGTATTCCTTTGTGCACCGCGTATAATGTGTGACCTTCTGTGGTTCCTGGAGGGGCACTGTGGAGCACTGGGGTGGGGGGGGGCAGTTCACCTTTTCGGCTGAGGCCCCGCCCATGGTGGAGCCCGAGCTGACGGAGGTGGGGGAGCTGCACTCGCTGACCGACTGGCAGGTCTCAGAGGCGTCCGAGGAAGGAGAGCTGGAGGAAGTCTGCAGGGTGTCACAGCCAGAGGGCGCACACGCACACATCGCCATGGGGACGCACGCATCGCCATGGGGACGCACACAAGGCGAGTTAGTGAGAATGGGGAGAGATGTTAGGGAGGTCGTCGTTATGAACCCACGCACACACAGGCACACATGGGGTGGGGGGGGGGGCAGAGGGGCGAAAGGATTGCAAATTAAGCCATTTGGAAAAGCCCAAAAGTGACTTATGAAAGCCTGCGGGGAAAACTGAGCAGTCTGAGATAAGGGTTAAGCAGGTTTCAAAGCTGAGCCTCGTTAGGGAGCCTCGTCAGGGAGCCTGAGAAGTGTGTGTTTAGATAGAGAGCTGAGATGTAGCCCAGGGAAGAATGAGCAGGGAGTGGATGCAATAAACAGCTTGGATTCTGCGTGGAAGCAAAGTGGCTGGGGCAGGAAGGCTCTGAGACCGCAGCGGAACCCCCCCCCCCCCCCCATAAACCCAGGATGACCTCACAAGCTTCGGGGAATGTTTCTGAATATGTGCACGGCTGTAAAACGATATCTGCTATTTAAATGTGGTCAGCTTTTGAACGCCAAGGCTACGGTCGACCGCAGGGAGGCCACCATCCTACAGAGCTTGGGGTTCTGAAGAAAACCAAGCCGCCACCCCCCCCAGTGTAGGAATGCTGGGGAGATGCGTCACACCCTTTTAGTGTGTGGCCTCACAAGATGGTTGGACACCATCATTAGGAACCTTCCTGATGGATGTGGCCAGATTGAGTCATTCTATAATTTGGGGTACATTTCACATCAAGTACAAAAACAATGATCATAACTGTTATCTCAAATGAACGACCAGTGGTTGAAATTAGTGTAGTCCTTCAGTGTAACACATCTGCTAATTGCAAAGCTTAAACAATTTTTTCTAATTTTTTAAGGGAAAGGAAGTTTTCACGGCTCAGTTTCTCATCTATGTCATGAACAAAGTGGATGCCACTTCAGCCATTTGACTGAATCCTGCACTTCAAGTACAAAACAATATTAAGTACAATACAATATTAAGGGCTCTTAAGTCTATTCTGCCAAACACACAATGTTTGAAAATTATTTTCTGCGCTGAACGCAGAAACTTCATTTCAGGAGCATCATGACAAATTTCAAGCTATGATCCACATAGTGTTCGTGTGATATTACAATACTGGTTCCGTAAAGAGGTAAAATATAATATTGTTGAAGAAAATCGTCAGAATATATTTATCTAAAAATCTAATTTGTCATCAATGGACATGGAATTAACCCCAAATTATAGAATGACTCTTATACATAGTTTATAATTTGAAAAGTATAAGTGGATCTACAGTAATATGTAGAGGCTTATATTTTGCATATGACAATTAATATATAGACAATATATAGACATTAATCACCACAGACATCCAACCCAGCCCTCTGTGCATTAATTATTTAAAACCCCCCACCCCAGTCCATGTTGACAGTGTTCGGCTCACCTGCAGGGTGCTCTCGGGGGGCATTGGTGAGGGGGACTTGGACTGAAAGGCATCCTGGGACATGAAGCCCGAGTCATGGGAGGAGATGCTGGAGAGGCGGCCGGGGGCCTGCTGGGGCAGGGTGGAACTGCGGTAGCGATAGTGCGAGGAGGGTGAGTGAGAGTGAGAGCCGCTGGAGCGCGAGTCGCTGCTGTTTACGCTGTTCAGACTGCTGTTAGAGACAGGGGTGGGCGGGGCAG
>JAODJU010000138.1:8244048-8255741 GCA_026776725.1 Gnathonemus echidnorhynchus | reverse complement strand
CCCCCCCCCCCCCCCCCCCCCGCCTTCGCACGGGAGGACCTGCCCGCAAGCCGCCGTCGTCAGTGACACGTCGAGCCTCCTCAGTCGTCACCCTGCTAGACCCCACAGCTCAAAACCTGGGTTTTAACCCCAGTCGCGGGACACAGTGTCCCTGTGCCCCCCCCAGGTCTATAAATAACCACAGCTGGTGGGGCAGGGGGGGGCATTATCAAAAGCCGTGACACCGGTGCCTGTGGATGTTGCTGCATTGCAGTACTGCTCCAGACCTCCTCAGTGTCAGCCAGGCTGCCCTATCCCTCTCTCCGTCTCCATCCCTCTCTCCCTCTGTCTATTCCCCTCTCCCTGTCTCCATCCCTCTCTCCCTCTGTCTATTCCCCTCTCCCTGTCTCCATCCCTCTCTCTCTCCGCTTCTCTCTTGCTCACCCTGTCTAGCATCAGTACCAGACAGAAGCAGTCATCCATTAATCACCCCAGGAAGATCCAGACCAATGATGGATGCTGTGCCTGTGATCAGAAGGTCGCCGTTTCAAATCCCAGGGTCGGCAGAGCAGCCACATCTCTGCTGGGCCCTTGAGCAAGACCCTAAACCCCTAACTGCTCAAATGTACTTTGCTTTGGATAAAAGCATCTACAAAATAAATAATTTGAAAAAGAAAAATAAAAAAATGAAAGACTGAAGATTGATTCTTGGGTATATTCCTTTATAGGCAGGCAGATCGTATCCATTATTTCTCTTAAGTGAAAAATACAGTGACCCCACCTCCTGGGGGTCCCTTAAAGGCAGTGCGAGTTATTAACCTGGATGTGATTCAAAAGCCGCAGGAACGCATGGGAACTGAGGGTGAACTTTACGAATTCAGAAAACTAAGGCTGTACCAATAAAAAGAGCCCCACAGACATCTGCCAAAAAAAAAGAAGAGTGTACGCTTTTTTCCCCTCTTTTAATATGCGTGTTTTTACTCTGCATGGTGCCTGGATCCTTACCTAAAGGATCACACTTTATTTCTCTAGGTTCCCACTTTTTCCTGTAACATACTGCCGAGAAGAGCGGCCCGGGTAAAGAACCTAGCAGCCAGGTTCCCCCTGTGACCCTCAGAGCCGCTAAAGAGGTCCTCCCATGTTACGCTGCCAACCCACCGTCAGCAAAGGGGGACATTAGAGACGAGGACGGGCGACAGGGCTCCAGGTGACAGCTAGCCGTTAGAATTCAGTGTTTGCACTCAGGCCTGGGTGACCGACGTCTCTGAACGCTTTACAAACATTCTCCCAGCTTCTCAAGGGCTTTCAAAGGGCTGAACAACCCTGCAATATCCACACTATCTGCTCTACCTTGCAGTAAACCGTGAAACTAACTTCAAACTGGGACACTGCGATTACCTCAACACCACAGAGACTTTGCTGAGTTACATCATGATAATTTTATTTTAAAAATCACTGGATCTATTGACATAAACTACTCCCAGAATTCCCATTTCATATTTTTTTTTACAATAAGTAATACATTTTTTAAACTAATTGTTGGACATTTATGCTATTGTTTTAATATAAAACATAGCAAAATTTAATACAACAATGTCTGGTGGTCCTGTTGGCATGAAAACTTACAAAACGTGGTCTCAGAGCACCAGTGAAAGTGTCATATATTTGGAATTGCAATGATATATTTTTGGGTACAACTGTGATTATAGTCCCAGGACCCACATTATTCTCATATCTGGCCCAGATGTAGCGCATTTCACCCTTAAAAGAGCCCATTTCATGCAGGATGTAGTGCATTTCAGGCCAGATGGAGCCCATTTCAGCCCAGATCGAACAAACTTCAGGCTGAGTGGAGCACATTTCAAGAAGCGTGTTTCGAGCCTGATGGAGCGTAATTCATGCTCTGTCTGAGCTGGTCTTCAGCACACTGATGCGCGTTTATATATATATATATATATATATGAAAATAAATATTTATGAAACACAGAATCCCACTGCTTATTGTTTAATGCACGAAAGTAAAAGCAAAGTCCTTGGGGGCTTGTCCTGGATGTGGCATCAGTCTGCAGAGTGGTTTTGCTGTTTGGCATGTAATGGCGGACTGTGACATCACAGCGGTCGTCCAACATGAAGAACTTTAAACAGGGACCCAACAGAAGCAACCAGTAAACAGTTAATAACACTTTTAATAAAGTGTATTACAACAAAAGATATCAAGCACTCACCTCTCCCCCTAACATCATACACAGTTCTGTCTGCCTTTTCAAGGTACATTATCTTCTAAATCAAGCCCATGTTTTATGCGAACTGTGGTTCTGGAAGATGCCTTCACGGTACAGTCTCACCAGAGCAGCGCTATGATAAAGACCACGTTACTGTAGATCTCTGGGTGATTATGGGGGGGGCAAAGGTACCCCCCACCCCCGTTGGACAGCCCTTCAGAACACCTGGCGACTCAAGCACCCCAGGTTGGGTCCCAGAAAGCCCCCAGGCACGTGACAGAACCTGATACCGGAGCAAGCAACTGGTGAGGCAGCTGGTGCTGACCACCGCACCCAGAACCCCCCCAGGGCTGAGGCACATTCCTGTCCACACAGCCTATGCCAAATGATCACTGATGCGGGGGGGATTACTTCACATACCTCTGTACAGTACTATGGCTGGCATTTCAGAAATGGGGGAAGGAGCAGGCACAGCAGACATTTAAGCAATGTGACAAGTGGATGAGAAGGATAGAACCCCCCCCCTTCCCCTGCCCGCCCCTCCCCCCATGGGACACAACCATACATCACCCTGTGACCAGAACAAGGACACGGCCTGAAATAACCAGGCCTGTGTGTCTGTCAGTCGCGGTGCTGCAGGGACCTGAAGAGCCACGTGCAAGGATTGGAGGATGGGCTTGGAGGACAGAGAGAGAGGGGAGGATAGCACTGGAGAACAGAGAGAAGAAAGGATAGCGTCGGAGGACCGAGAGAGATGGATTAATAATGTGTAATAATACATCTTCTTTAGTGCTGACTGGTATATTTAGCAGCCTGAGCCTTGCTTGGCTATAGGTTAAAAAATAGGCCTCGACATAATTACCCATAAGTCTGTGGTATGGGGAACAGGGTGAGCACAGGAGGATGTCACTATTTTAGTGTCACAATCCAATTACAACTAATTAAAGCGTAGTTTGAGATTCTCCCAGACCAGTTTGGGGGTGGGGGGGGCAGGGGCAAGGGCCTGCCGGGGGAAACCGGCGTCCCACGTGATGAGACGGAGGAGGAAGGTGCCGATGGGGGAACGAGGATGCACTACGGTGGGAGCCAATCGAGCGACAGGAGGCGGGGCCAGCCAGCTGGGACAGCCACACAGGCGACAGGCCGTCCTCGTGGGCGGTCACGCGTGTTCAGGTCAACACGCTTCACTTAACCCCTCCCCCCCATCTCCAGCAGAGCGGGGAGCAGGCTGCCAAACCAGGCGAACAGCCATGATGCTGGTATGATTGTAGGACCCATCCCATCCCATCCCATCCCATCTCCAATCACTCAGCCAAACGCAGACAAACAGGACGCAGAGCTTGAGAGGCCAATTAGCCTTATTAAAAAATAATAAATAAAAACACCAAGCGGTAAGAACCTGCGATTCCTGCTCTAAAAACAGGCAGAGCCGGCTGCAGACGTGTGCATGACTCAGCCATGCTTCATTTGGATGTTTCTCTGCCCCCCCCCACCTCATCCCACCCCCCACTTCAGAAGGCAGACAGTTCATGACAAAATCGCTCCGACATCCGTGACAAATTAGGTTATATTTGCCCCAGAGGCTGCGATGTTCATTTAGGTCCAATTAAAGCCCCCGCGTGACCCCCCCCCCCCCCCAAAAGCAGAGGGAGTTGGTTTTCTCCATTTTCTCGCTGCTGGGAATTTGGGAAACAGAAGCATCACCCAAATCCCAAACTCAACCTGTGTGTCACAGACCGTGACCAAAGACCCTTGTAGCTCTGTGATCTGACAATATTTATCGGAAGCATGTTCCATGAATAAAGATTCACCATCATACCCTCCCCCCCGAATGTATATATTCAAATCTTGCGAAAATCATTGAAATACTTTGCAGGAATTATATTTATAACTTGTTTTCAAAACTGTGTTTCACAAAACTTAGACTGACAGCATGATCTAAGCTGGATCCCACGACGATTACGGGTTAAAATTGTATTACGTCTCCCATCCATCCATTTTCCAGACTGTGAGATGAAATCCCATGATGAAATGGAGAGAACATGCACACTCCACAAACACAGAGACCCAGGCAGAGACGCGAACTCTGGCCCAAGGTGTAAAACAACATAAAACATGCCAGCCCTATAATATTTTATATGAATTTTTATTTATAGTAACAGAAACCTTTCTGCAGCTGGCCACACAAAAGCACAACCTTAAGATTTCAGACTGTCTGGGAACTGGACCTTACAAAGCTGCGTCAGCCCATTAAAAATCAGGAAAGGGCTTTGTCTTTTTTGCTCTACACCTCGGTCTCAAGCTGGGGACAGATAACACTCTCAACAATGACTACTCAGCGTTTACCTCGTGTCAGAGACATCGCGAGACGTGGGACGGCCACAGAGCTGACAGGCGGGTCACACACAGACAGATACACCGGCTGGTTAAAGCTTGGCCTGACAGGTGGGTGTGGCACCTGAGAGGTGGCCAAAGTGAAGGCCTCACCCGCAGGTTTGGGCAACTAACAAAAAACAGGATATATAACTGCAGATATCTTGACCTTAATCATGAATTCTTCCATCCAGCCACCTATTTTTCAAACACAAGGCAGGGCAACACCCAGGATGTGAAGCCGGTCTGTCACAGGGAAAGGATGCATTTGAGCGCAATACAAGCGGCAATTCTGAGTTCATTAAAATATATCTTCAAGCTGTCACTGGTTTCATATCCTTCATATGCCACAGTGCTCTCAGACTGGGACTGTTTATTCTGATTCCGGTTGCCCCTCATTCCAAGTTATGGGCATTGAGGTACTTCCCATTTCGCTTTGCAGTGATTGGTTAAATACCACCCAATCAGAATCGAATCAGAATTCCCCAATGACATATGAACAGGCTGCGATGCAGCTTTAGACGCTGTATTGCTTATACAAAAAAAATTCAATTTCATTTAATTTATTCAAAGTAAGTCTGGAGGGGGTTCAAATCTGACCCTGCAGGCTTAAGACCTTAATAGTGTTGCTATGCTGACAGGCTGAAACTGCATTTTAATTGGCTCAAAGGAGCCTGCCAATATAAAACATTGTCATCCTTTAATCATCAAATGGCACCCGTACTCCTGGTAGTAGAGGGCCGCAGCCTGGTGCTGATGCGTTATTGGAACATGTGATCATCACATGGCAATGTGGACGGCACCGATTACTCAAAACCGGAATGTGACGCACAATGTTTGTTCATACACTGATGCGGGTGGCTTTCCATGCCCAGCGTGCCAATAGCATGGAGCACAGAGGCCATCGGATCTAAGGCTCGTGCCAGGAAAACGTAATGCCGACGTATCGGATGTCAGGCATGCTTTGGCTACGCCGAGAGAGCCAAACGAGCCAGGGAATCGCTCTCACCAGAACTTCCCAAACCTACCCAAACACTGCATGACAGGTACATGTAGAAAACCCCGCGTTCAGCATAAAGCGGGGCTTATCTCGCCTCCATCGAGAACCAAACCAAACAATGGGTGACGTAAACAAGGACTTATCGTCGCCGCCGTCGTCACTGGCAGACCGGTAGGACGTTATCTCCCTGAGCTTCTGAAACAACATCATGGTGGATAATCATCAAGCCACTCCTCTAACAATAAACCATCTCGCTTAAGGACACCCCCCCTGGAAAGGTGGAATTTGACCTCGCCGTGGAGATGTCCTGCAAACAGACTTTTCTCAGATATACGCACGCTCCGCTCTACCGTGGTGAGGAGCGACGAGCAAATGGGCGACTGGCCCACCTGCGTTCTCAAACGCTACAGCGGCTGGATTCAGACCAGATATAACTTTATGAATTTAGGGCACCATGAGCTGGACTCATGCCAGGGGGATGCCAGTCTCTGCAAGCTACTGGTTATCCAGCACCACAGCAAAGCCACCAAATAACCAACACGTGTTGCTGTGGGTTTATGAGCTCATATAACTGCTAATTATACCAGGCTGTAAAAGAACCACCCCCCCTTTATGACTTCATCTCCTGGAGGAATGTACCCTCCAAACCTACTGAGGAGGTAGGTCTGTTGGTGGGAAAACGTTAAAACCCCCAACCCCCTGGCTGCCCCAAGGACAGACCCCCACAATCCTCATCACGACTTCAAATCCACACCCCCTCCTACCTGCAAGTCAACTTCCTTTCCAGGTGGCAGAGTTAGCATTTAGCACACCTTTCAGGCTGGTGGTTGTGTTGGGTATTTCCCATTTGCACCTTATTCTGTTCCCTTTCCTCAGACAAATCAGGAACAATCGTCCGTATTAAAATATATAGACAGAGTTGGGTAATTCAGGTCCAGAGTAAAAGTCCAGACTGGGATTTTGTTTCAATCTTCTAGTTGAGTACTCTGTGACTGAGACTCTATGCTCAACTGGTTGGTTGAAACAAAATCTTGGTCTGGACTTTTACTCTCTCATTAAAAAACACAGATAACTGGGGAAAGACAACCGATAAACTGCCACACCGAAGAAGACCGTCATCGATTCCAGTGCATAAAGATTAACACTGTATAAGACAACACACAAATATGACACATAGGAATGCTACCTACTAGCTAACAAGTATGATAACAAACCGCAAATTTAATATATTCAAGAACGACACACAGTCTTTCTTTTCATGTTTAAAATGTGCTCATACGCCATACCATGCACTCAGTGTGTCATTAATTAGTGAGGTCAGATACCAATGAGACATGTTAGAAATCAGACGCTTGAACAGAGAGGACAGAGGCGTATCTTCAAGGGCAGAGCACAGATACGCAGACCGGCATGATGTGGGATCTAATCCCGAGGGGGCCCACAGATAAGGAGATGGCCAAGGCGCCAAGGACGGCCCCCAAAACCATAACTACACACTGGGTAGAGCCAGCCAGCCCCCCCCCAAGGGCAGCTAGTGAGGGCAAAGCCATGGTTCTGGAGGAGTGGAGGACGGGAGGTAACAGAAGCGCGTTCCCCTGCCCATTAGCATCAGTTAGCGTCCATCCCTCAGGCGGGCTGTAGGTGGCGCTCTGCTTTTGGCATACCGATCCGGCACTTCGATCCATCAGTGCATTCAAATTACACAACTCACAACTCGGGTCCACATTCACAAACACTTGCAGGCCTGACAGGGGCACGTCGATGCACGAGGGTCCATCGCATCATTCCCAGGAGAGATACAAACAGATCTGGGACGGTAACCACACAAAAGCACCAAGGGCGGGTGCAGAAATGAGCCGTGAGGTGGGTGCGTGCCTGAACATCACGGGATAACCCCGGTTTGATCTCTCCGCATCAATTGGCTCTCTTACCGCCACAAAAGGCCCTCCCCTTTACAGACACATCCACAGATACTATATCACAGCATCATCAAGGCTCAGTTAGCTTATACCATCACGCCAGCAAGAGGAACGTGACACCAAACAAAGACCACAGTGTTTTCTGTTCCCTTCGAGTTCTCCGGACCACAGCCAGCTAAAACAGCTCGTTCACAATAACAACAGCCGCGGTAACTTGCGTATGATCTCTCCGCTACAACAGGATGTGCCTGTTTCTCCCTGGGACCTTCTCCTGAGCTTTCCTGTTATTCATCTCTCAGTAACGTGGGTTTTCCCTCTTTTATACATAACATTTGTCTAATTTTCTAAAATGCATTTTCATAGACTATTGTTAAGTCACAGAGGAGTCTTCTGTCAGTGTTCAGACGCCTTTTTGGTAATATGATAAATACTGAGGTCTGGGAAATATCTGTAAATTTCCATAACACCGCCAAGGTGTTTGAATACGTTGAATAAGGTGAATACGTTACAGTAAACAGATACGCGTGTCCCGCCAGTCAGCTGCTCACGCAGACACGTGCGCCTTTAAGGGGCCAGAGAATCTGACCTTTTGCAATCTGAAATTGAACCACCGAGAAGACTGTGAAGATCAGCGGAGCAAATATTTATGAGAGTTTAACACGGTCACTCACATCCCTGAACATGGAGCTCACTCGAATTACACATGAATTATAAATGGACAAAACTCACTTTTTAATTTTGACTGCGGAGAGATAGGAGTGTGCCTGTGGGCAGCAGACCGGGACTGAGAGCAGCAAAGCGACACATATGGACACGTCCGTCAGACAGAGCCATCAAAACGATGAAGGTGACTCCAGACCGGAGGGATGAGCGATTCTGTTCATGCCTGTCTGTCCCAGTAGAAAAAAACAAAACAAATCCCGCTCGACCGTGGAGGCTTTCTGATATCATAATTAGCAGTTTACACGGAAAGCGATCTTGTACGCGACGCGAAACGCTACGTGGATGAGCGCTTTTAAAAAGGTCAAAAACAAATTACAGGAGCATCCAAAATAAAGTATCAATTATGGTCAGTCTAGATTTTATTAGGATGGCTTGGTATGTTGATTCTGATAGCTATGACAGTTGAACGACGTACACTGAGAGGTCATTTTCAAACATAAAAACAAGCCCTTTAAAAATGAATTGAAGAACAAAAATAACTTCAGAGTATAATGATGGGCTATTAACTCCATGAATGGGTTGCAACCACATTCCCCCCCCAAAATAAGTGAAGGGGGTGTTTATTATGGGCTATGGATTACAGCCAGAGGCGGATGTTGTTGGTTCAGGGGCCCCACTCAAAAGTGAGGCCCCCAGGCCAACTCCCAGTGTAATAACTGTTTGGGGCCAACAGGGGCCCCCATACCTCAGGGGCCCCAAACAAATGTGTGGTGGTTTGAGTTGGAAATCCCCTCGCTAGCATGATGGTATAAGCTAACTGAGCCTTGATGATACTGTGATATAGTATCTGTTGATGTGTCTGTAAAGGGGAGGGCTTTTTGTGGCGGCAAGAGAGCCAATTGATGCGGAGAGATCAAACCCGGGGTTATCCCGTGATGTTCAGGCACGCACCCACCTCACGGCTCATTTCTGCACCCGCCCTTGGTGCTTTTGTTGCCAGGTAACGCCATGGCAACAGTGGGACAGACACGGATGGGCTGAGGCGCTAACTTTGTGGACGGGTCCCGCGAGCCGTGAAGGCCTCTCTCCCTCGCGGCAGATGGCAGGCCCAGGTGAGCCGCGGACAGTCTGGCCCCTCACCGCGCCCTGGGGGGGGTTGGAGACGGGGGGGCAAATCTGTTCCGGGCCCTGTCCTTCTCCAAACCAAGCGGCTACCTTTCTGCTCCTGCCTCGCTCTCCCCCGACTTTGTCCTTGAGCGTGAAACAGTTTCTTCCACGCATTTACATTAAAGTTCCCGTCAACATAAATTAAAAATGAACGCCGCTACCCCCATAATTCCCTGCTGCAGCAACAGTCCAGCTGCTGGCGGCAAAACAGCGGCGTTCAGTGACCGTGACAGATGCCTGTCCTTGTGGAGAACGTGGGAAGAGCCCCCCGCAGGTCAAAGGCTATATATACACGCTCTTTACGACCACAAAACCCAATGGCGGTGCACACGGCAAGACCACACCAGCCTTCGACAGCAGGAAAAAAAAAAAACCCTTCCTCATTCTTCTGCCCATTAAGTTGCCCTACCACCCTTGACGACTGAAACTGCCAGTCATCAATGTGAAAATGCAGCAGTCACGCACACATCCGAATAGGACGTGCACTTTCTGGAAGACGGGGCGTTGGGGGCGGTTGGGATGAGACAGGCTGTTCACTCATGACTGGATATTGGGGAACTGGCAGTATCCCGCCAAAGCTGTTAACGAACCAGAGAGAGGGGGGGGCCCATCGCCGTCCCACTGCGGAGCGAGACACGATGTGGTCAAAAACCAAACCGCCCCGCCGACCCAACACTCCCCGAGTAGGAACACAGAGTATAACAAGTATTTATCGTTACTCTTATCGTTGCGGTCATTTGGGGGCTGGCTGTCTCAAAGATCCCGCGTTTCGCCGGGCTGGACAAAGGCCGCGCTGTGCTTCCCTGCCGCACTAAACCCAGGCGGAAGCCGGCTGAGAAACTCCGCAAAGGGCTCATCGCCGCACTCGAAGCGGGAGAGGCAACCCGGAGCGGCCCGCCAATTACGCTGAGCTACTGGCGCCACACGAAGGCCGGAGGACCGTATAACCTGCCAAGGGTCTCCCTCTCCTCCACGCTGGCCCATTAACGGTTTAATTGACCGGTCTCACTGGTTCCCGCTTCCCCCACGATGACCGGAGGCACGGCTTGCCAATGTGGGCGGGGCTCAAAGGTGGAAAGTGGGGATGGGGGAGGGCAGGACCTTTCATAGCATCCCCCCTCCCCCATCAGACACAGACAGAGGAGGGGGCATCATCTTCCTTTACAGTGTGCCGGCTGAGATTACTTGGCCCGGCCCAGATTCTGCGTTCCAGTTCCCGTCCCCTCCCCCCTCCTGTTGGCCTTCTGGACTGGGCCGTGGTCCAGCTCTCGCAATGCCCCAGAATCACCCTCCACAAGCCGCTCGCTTACGAGCCTCCTGGTCACCCATCTCGTGCCCCGTGACTTTCGACGGGACGGCGTATCTGCGTTAGATCTTTCTCGTGCATTTTAAACCCGGAACCTGTATGTGTGCGCTTGGTGGCAGCGGCGGAGGTATGACATCATCAGCGAAAATAATGTAATTCTCTAACACACAGCAAAAAAAATAATCCAGCTCCATCAAATGGTCCTTTGGGACACTAAACTGTTTTTAAAAAAAAAACCAAATGTAGTTGTATAATTATTCACTATTACACACATAGTAGTACGCATTGTAGCCATTTTTAACTAAACACTTTTAGGACAGATCCACAAATTGCTACCACATGTTTTCCCGCGAAATACCAGGCTTTACGACTTTATTACCTCCAGGTCGGCTACACTGCTAACGCTAACACGTGTCCTTCTAATCCCCCACTGCCTCTCTTGCATAACCTACTGACTCGCGTTGGCTACAAACAGACAGGCTTTGTGACAGGGGTCGCGGGGTTAACGCTACGGATCCTCACACTCTTCATGACACAACAGCAGTTAAAAATGGATGCAACTAAAATATCTCCAATTAGACAGGCCTGAAAATGGGACACCAGTTGACTGTTTAAATATTTGCAGCAGGCATCTGTCCCGTGTCATCACAAGGACTCTTTTTTTAATCAAGGTTACTTAAAAAAAAAAAATACAAAGTTGAGTTGAGGTGAATAAAATCTGGAAAAGGTCCAAAGCTCCAACAGCTCAAGCTGGTACCAGGAGTGAGAAGGCTTGGAAAGTCACTGGTGGGTGGGATCTTTCAGCTCGGCCAATCACTGTCTGGATAAACGCAACCAACCAATCGACACAGAGATGGGATCGCTAAGGCCTTTTGTGACTGGCTGAATTTGATGATCGTGCCTCCTGAGGATTTTTGAGGCCTCATTACTCCAATTACAAACCTAAACCTTCAGATTTTCCCCCGACTGGGTGGCTCCATGAGGTTTAAATCTGATCAAGAGGTGGCTGACAACCAAACCTGTGCAACTAAGAGGCAACCCGCACCATGGAAGGTATGCTAAGT
>JAODJU010000138.1:8206774-8237652 GCA_026776725.1 Gnathonemus echidnorhynchus | reverse complement strand
CGCCCCCAGAGCGCCAGCTTAGAGTCGTCGCCCCCAGAGCGCCAGCTTAGAGTCGTCGCCCCCAGAGCGCCAGCTTAGAGTCGTCGCCCCCAGAGCGCCAGCTTACCTCGCGTCCCGGTGGCCAGGTCAGCCACCTTCTGAAAGGCATCCAGGAAGGCGGCAGCGGCCACCAGCGTCGTCCTGAAACAGAAGCCGGGCAGCTGGTCACTATTCAATACTCGCCCGGCACCCCGGCGGACAGACCCCAAAGACCCCCCCCACCAGACCAAGTTCAAGAGCTCAGCGCCCTGTGATGGTCGACTGAGAACAGGTGGATGCCGGGGGGGGGGGGGGGGTCCACCCCTGTGTGGTGTTGCTCTGGCCCAGGATGGGTGGGATTATTCCAGGAACAGCCGCTGGTGTACGTGCCCGACGGCTGCGTTTGCGGCCACAAGGCCGTGACCTCGGGGACGAGTGGCACGAGGACACAGAGCCCGTGTGAGGTAATAAACAGCTAAAGTAAACAAGCCTTTTCACGGCCTTTGCGCCGCAGTACTGTAAACACCGTGCTCATTTTCACACGCAACAGTAGCCTTCTAAAATTGGCTCACTTTTGTTTACCTTCAACATAAGCAAACAAGTCTGGAACATTTAGTGCGACATGATAAAGCGGAACTAAGAGTTTGATAAACATACAGGCTGCAGCCGTTCCGGTGAAAACGTAGCCGATTGGCATTAAGATGCCCGGCTGGGTACGGCGGCACGCCTCGCCGAAGCAACTGCCATGTTCGAGGGCCAAACAGCAGCTCCCCTTGAAACAAACGGTTCCAAGGGTTAAAATCCCTTCACTGCTACCCTCAAGAATGAAAATCGAACCCAGGTCGGCCCTCGTCCAGCCAAACACGAAGGTCAGCTCCAGCACGCCGGCCCAGTTTATAGCCTGATGACACCGATCAATAGAGCTGTTTGCTTAGATTAACGCCATGGCAGGAGAGTGGGTTATGATGTTCTGTTTAGTTAAAATAAACTGGAAAAGTACACCGGTGTGCTTCAAGTGGATAACAGACTGATCACACACAACCAGAAGCCTCTCACGCTTCCCTACTCTTTCTAATGAGTGTCGAATTTTATTAGTGAAAAACCATTTCCAGAACGAGTTCACCACCGCTCAGAGGCGTGTGTCTTCCGAGGCAGCGCACACCAGAGGCCAGGCCGACACACACACATGGGTCTATTAAAATCCCACACTGTGCTAAAACGGGGAAATGTGGCCAACTCCGCCTAGAACATCCATGCCAGATTTATTTATATGGCTCCCTCAACACATAAAGGGACCAACCTTATCATTAGCCAATGATATAAGTTGAATCTGTGAGTGACAACGGAGGGGGCACTCTGAGGGCCAATCAGCTTCCAGCTGGGGCGACTGTCCCTGTGGTCCCGCCCCAATATAGACCTCTGGCGCGAAAACCACCCAGAGACGTTACTAGGAGGCCCCTCTGGCCTCCACCCTTCCCGCTTTCAGCAGCAACCATGTAAATGCCGTTGAGGTTGTGCTCCATGACCCAGCCGATCGCTCCCTGCATCCTGCCATCAAACGTGGGTCGACTGAACCAAAATTCACCCACAATATCAGGGCTGGGGCCCGTGTCATGTGGTCTCCAAGTCAGGAAGTGAAAAAAAATTGTGGTCTTTAAGAACCCCAAGATGATCATCCGTGTAGTTATAAAAATTAGTCGAAGCTGAAAACAGGCCATGATATCTCTGCCACTTGAAAGGCGAGTTGATCAAAAAAGAAGCTTCTGCAGTTAAAGGGGTCCGTAGGCAGATTCGGAAGGGGCGACCTAAATTACAGGGCGAGGATCTCTGGAGTTCATTAAAGGCATCCCCATAGCCTTCTGCTGAGATTACAGGCACTTCAGTTTGGGGGGCTTGGGGGGGGCGTTGGGGTCCACATGGGGCATGTTCTGCCTAATTACCCCCAAGCTTTCCGTCAATGGCCCGGCCTTCGAGGTCTTTGCCTCAGGCACTGAGTTTTAGAGGTTCCACCACAGGGGGGCGTCATTCGCCCAACCGGGACGAGGAACCGTCCGGAAAATGGCAGCCGTCAGGAGTGCCAGAAAAATATCACTGGAACCAGTCTGGTCCAGATGCGGAAGTAAATACCACTGGGGACGCACAGAGACGGGAGCAGCGGAAGGAACCGTACGGCTGTCCATAGCCTCAGCTCCCCTCTCGAGGCACTGTCGGAACGCAGATCATGTCCGGAACCTCTGGAGCCTTCAAGGAATACGACTCATGCAGGTTCTACCACCTGCAACACAGTGTAGGCCATCGCCCACAAACCACAGGGACGAGTTTCCCACTCAGACCCCTGCTTTGTATCCGGTGTTTCCCATAATCCCTCAGAGTGGAGGGCTAACGGGCTCGTTCCACCGGAGGAAATCAAACCACAACGGCTGTATTTATAAATCACCGGATTTCAGCTACACCTCTTAGCAGCTGACATCCAGAGCAACATTAAAATCATTCAGTAATAACTTTTAAAAGCCCAATCTGTAATGTTAGTGGTAATGTTAGACTATTAGTAGACAGTAGAGATGTATTTATGAGCATAACCAAGCCTGTTATACTCCCAAAGCACTTTAACAAAACTTAATAAAATATTTATGGTAACTCCGATGATATTAATTGTGGTCTTCCATGACCTCAAACAATAAACCCTGACTGGATATATTGACGATACTTATTTAACCACATAATTTGGCTTTGAAAACCAACCAGCAAAGACCGAGCTCATTAACCCTAACAATAAACATTAGCTACACTCCAGGATTCTTTATTTAAATATGTCTGCCTTCCCCGTGACACACAGGACGCCATGATTAATCGGAGTTTACAAAAATCCATCTATTTTAGAGCCTGCAGAGGTGGTGTGACACTCAGCACGTCCCAGCAAGCGGGGAGTGCATGCTGGTACCAGACATGGGGGTCAGGGACAGACAGGAAGCCTGTCCTGTCTCCCCAGGATGAAGGTGTAGTGAGAATCGAACAGGAGAAACAGAGGTGGTGGCGAGGGGGGGGGGGGGGGCAGCTGACTCCCCTGAGTTGTGACTGCAGCTTGGCGGCCTTGCTGATGAAGTCCTCCCAGATGGGGTAACTGCTCTGTGGGGGGGACAGAACAGCCTTTTGAGACAGGACCACGATTTACTCTGCTTCCGTGATAATACTCTTCTACCATCCGGGTTTTGGGGGGAGAGGGGGGTATAATCTAATTTTGCCCATCTACAGCTCAGCGTGACCACAGATCGCCACACGTGATGTTTGAGGGAAGTGGGTTAACTGCCATGCCACAGCCGGGGGGGGGGGGGGCAAAAAAAGATCTGTGGGTCTTTGTTTAAGTGCACAGATTAAATAATAAAAAAAAAATTCAAATGACTAAGGTATCTGATTTTGCAAAGTAAATTAAGAAGCCAGCCAGAGAAGGACAAAAATTATTTTCAGTTGAAGACTGAGAATTACTTTCAATTCCAAAGAATGGCTCATATTAAATCCATTAAGAGCCAATACTCAAAGTCCACAGACCCGCCACAGTCCTGGTATGACATTACCGGACACCACCGACTGAGAAACCGCCCAAAAACAAGAACTGCGTGGGGTGACGTTCACAACTGAAATGTTCTATTCAAATGGAATGATTGTGATATTTGAGGAAGTGGCTGCCCCAGGACAATGACCAGCGTGTTCCAGTCGACCTGCGTGGGGCACTTCCCATCCGGGCAGCCCTGGCAGGGGCCCGGCTGGACAAGGAAGCGCCGCAGTTAGCCTTTAGCTACAAGTAATGGCCGCTGGGATTACCAGGCATCTTAATAATCGGATTATCCGCAAAACAGCCGGAATGCGCGGAAACGGAATGGAACCCAAAAGCATTTCGCAATCCAGGCCCAAACAGGTTTTAAGCTATGAAAATGTCAGCAGGCCTGCGGGCTGTACACAGAGAAGAGACACACAGGAGGCTGAATTCCCGAGTCCTTGGAAACACACCAAAGGTCCCAAAAGAGGGTTTGCCCCCTATGAACACGGTGCACAACCACCACCTCCATCGCAGGTCGCATGCGGCGATCCTCCTCCCATGCACGTCCGGTCTGGGGTTCTCCCAGTCCACGTGCTCTTCTTCTCTGGGGGTATTTTCAGCTTGTTACCACACCAGTGAGGGGCATTTCACAGTTTAAAAAGAGGCCAGGTGGGTCTATGGAGGCGTTCGTCGCGGGAATGAGAGCATGAATCACACCCACTCCTACAAACATCGTTTGGGTGAGCTAACGAACAGGTAAGCACACAGGCAGCACTGGGAGCAGCACTGGGAGCGCCACAGGGACTGGGAAAGGGTTCCGGTTACCAGCTGCCTTTGGCTACCCAGGATTTGGCATTCCGACACATAGATCCCAGCGACCGACGGCCATAAAGGAAAACATTCCAAAAGTTTTTCAGTATTTTCCCAAAACTCAAAGATTTATCATTTGTTACATCTTCCATAGTAATAAACGCAGTTAAAGGAGTGTTTGTAGTGGAATTACATTCACATCAACCAACCCTTGACATTGGTAGTTTTCCCGTATCTGAGTTGCAGAATATGAGACTCTATCCAGGTACACACAGTACTCACTGGGGACATTTTCTCAATAAGTCACTTGCTTTTTTTTAAAAAAAAAAACACACTGTACATTAACACCAACATTTGCAAATCTAAGCATCAATAAACTTGCGAAGCAGCACACATAATTTGGTAACGTCATCAGTGGCTTTATTAAGTAATCTAAGGCGTAAACGCATTTTATTAACCTATCCGGGCGCGTTTATTGAGCAGAGCCCCGCGTCGGCGTGTTTACTTCCCGAAAAGCTGCGCTTGGGGCCCCAGACGACCCACCCCCACTCCCCCTGGGGGTCAGCATTCCTCCGGCCCCGGAGCAGGTGTGAAGCAGCCCGGGAGCTGCCAAGCCAAATCTCCGCATTTTAATTCCCAATTCCCATGCAGGAAATTACAATCTGAATAATTCCCGTATTTGCACATTCACTACCGTGGGGGGATTAACGGCGAAACGGCAGCTCCTTCATACAACCCAGACGTTTACACATGGTATAACAAAGCAGCATGATTCCCGTTTGCTCCTTATGTTATTTATTCAGAAAAATACCCAGGAAAGCCACAGGATCTGAGATCAAAGAATTATTAACCAGATCATCGGTCTGCCAGGTTCTGTTAATGAGAAACAAGATCTGATTTCCCGTCTTATTCCGACGCTGTTGTTCATAACATGGCAATAAAAATGCAGGTAGTTCAGACGGCTGTGGACCCTGTCACAGTCACCCACCTACCCACAACCGCAACATCTCAAGGCCAGACAGACGCTCCTCCGGATCAACAACGTGAGTGGGAAGCGCGCTGTACCGCTTTCGGTCTCATCACCCCAGTAAATTTTAATGAGACACAAATAGAAAGATGCCACAAGTACTTCTTCTTGAACCCCCCCGTGCGGATCCCGCCGCAAAGATGCCCGCTTCTCCTTATAAACACGGGCGCTAATGTCGGATGTTTCTATCTTGTGGCACAGACACATAGAAAGCAAATGCAACATTTTTTCCCCCAAAGTCCACAATTCATCAATGATTGACTTAACCAGGGAAACGTTTGAGAAACGCAAATTAAGAGTTGCTCGTGTCAGCAGGGTTTGACCAAACCTGCCCTCCCTTTACCAGCTGGTTTAGAAAAACTTGGTCAGAGATCGGCTGAATTTGCAAGAATAAAAAAGCACCGGAGATGGCGACCTGAAGCCCTATGCATGATGCAGGAGTCAGTATTAATAATGCGATCCTACTATCAGAATCAGAATCAATTATTCGCCCTGTAGTCCATACTGAAAGTACGAGGAATTTGTTTTAGCGCAGGTAGTGGCTTGAGAATACGATTTAAACATAATGTCAAGACAAAAATACACAAAACAATATATATAGGGTAATAAAAATAAAACTGATAGAATAAATAACGTGGTATTAATAAACAAATATGTTAACGCATAAATAAGGGTGAGACGACCAGATGTAGGCTACAGTTTTGAGGGCATGTGCAAATAAGCCCATACCTCATAAAGAGACAATAAGAGTCTACAATTTGGACAGTGGGTGAGTAAATATGACTTACCTTCATGTCGCTGATCACGGTCTGGAAAAGTCCTCCAAGCGCGCTGCACTCCTTCTCCATAACAGCCTCCATTTTCCAGAAGGTGAACCTGGGGCTCGGAAGGTAGATCGCCGGCCAGCTCCGGCAAACGACTCGCTCAGCGGTGCTGGACGGCGGTAATTCAGGGCGACCGATGCAATGAAAGGCGATCGTGTTATTCGTGGCCCATCGATTGAGCGAAATTCGAAGTAGACTGGAGGTTGTGGGGGGGGGGGGGTCTCCCCGGCGGCGATTCAGCGCAGCTCTTCGGAGCAGGGGCTGCAAAGGCGCTCAGCAGTGCGATTTAAAGCCCACTTTCTGCTGGAAATTAAAACGCCTTCCATGTTCCTCCGGCACGAATCATACCTAAAAACGCCAAAACCGGTCGCCCTCCTGTAATGTAAATCACCTAAACGGACGTAGTAAAGCGGACTGAAAATATGAAGCAGATTCCAGTGGAGTAGCTTCGGCGGCCGCAGCGTTACAATGCAACTCCTCGCAGCTGACTGGGGATGGACGCTCGGCCCCGTGCGCGTCCCCGAACACCTGGAGCGCGCCCGCGCCCGGCTCCGCCTCTCACAGAAGCTATAATCTTTATTACTTGGTTTGACTGGAAGCTGTGCTATGTCCACTACTGCATGCAGAAAATTAAATACTCAGCTTTCAGTGTGCATTAAGCATGTGGATGTGTTGCCAGGATAGTGTATTTGTGTGTGTATCGTAATGTAAAACGATTTATTAGTGAAATTCCTCATAAACTTCTTTGACAATGTACAAACACGTACAGGTATCTGTGAAAAACGAAAAAAGGATAATTCCGAGTTTGTACCCCCCAACACAGTGAAAAATGCATCCGAATACCGATGGCAGTCCAATTCAACGATGCGAATCACTTAAAGATGAAACAATTACATTGCTGTTTACAGTACATTCGCACGTAAAAACATTAAACCTCCACACATAAGGGCACTGAGGACACCTAGTGGCTGACGAGTAACCTACACATTTCATACCAGTGTCATGCTGAACATTTTATATGCTCACTAACTCGAATTTGACGAAGGAATGGTTACCTAAACGTTTAGATACAAAATGATGAAGGCGAAATAATAAATCATAAGTAATTGTGGAAAAATCAATCACATTTTCTACAACTTTCTTTTAAAACTAGTTGACATAATTTGCTGGAAGACAGGCGCACGATAGCGATATATCAAATCTTCGTCAGCTGACTTCCTGGAAGGACAGCTGTGTGTAATTTAAAGATAATTTCCAGTCATTTGTATTTAAAAAAACGTCAATACGGAGATTTTGTTAGGTTGTTACATGATGAAGAAGGGAAATTGATACATTAATCTACATACATCTCATTTTAAAATCACGATTTTCCAGGTGTACAGTAACGATCGATTGTGGAATTACAACCATGTCCGAGGACCCGGAATTCAGTATAATGAAACAAAAAAATTGACGTTGCATGGCTGACAATTATAAACTAGGACAATTCCAAATTTTTGAATGTTCAGAAAAAACGAACGAGCATTTGATGGACAAGGGTAATAATTACAAACCTACAAACCAATATAACACAAACAAAAATAAAATAACATTTTTATATGCATAGTATAATAATTAAATATATTTTTGGTTATGGTCCCTTGCGATAACGGTTAGATTTGTTGGGCATAAAATAGCCACAAGGGGTCGCTTGAAGAACAAACGTATTGATTTCATGTGAATTTCCAAACTGGCATAGATGTCCGTCAGATAAGGAATCCTGATCTCATCAATATGTAATACGCACAATACACCCAGTTTCCCCGTCCTGCTTCTGTACTCTTTCAACCGTTATCTCCTCCATTCGGCCTCACAGCACATTATATTGTTCTCCTGCACGCTTTGCTGTAGAAAAACTATGTTGCTCTACGACAAACATTCAGGCGAGAGACCTGTATCATGAAGCGAGATTTGTTGATTAGATGCCTTAAACCTGACGAGTTATCCATACGCAAGAAATTCTCCTTTGTGATACTTGCCCCAGCTATCAACCTCTAGGTGGAGGGCCATCAGCGTAACACGTGCTTAACAAATGTATGTATCCCTGCTGCATTTTTAATTATTATTTAATAGATGTTAGCGTAGTGTGAGAATCTATATGGACAGAGTCCTTTAGAATTATGCATAATTATATTTGGAATGTGACAACAAATAAAGATCGAGTAAAACCGTTTGCACAGGAAACAGATGTTTTTCTCTTCTGTCAGTGCCCTTCCTGACACGAAGGATATTACATATTTATGGAATATTAACGGACTCCAATCCGCAGTCACGCGAATTCACAGCCGCTGACGATCTGCACGCGTTTTATGCCCGTTTTCCTATGCCAAACAAAGGTCTCCCGCCGCGAAACCCCTTCGCGCCGCATGACGTCAGTTTTACCCACGCTGTGGAGGACGTGAAAAAGATTTTTAACCAAGTCGACATCTGCAAAGCTGCCTGTCTAGACGGAATTTCAGGGCACGTTTTAAAAATATGCAATAAACAATTGGCTGCTGTCTTCTCCGACATATTTAACGTCTCACTGAGTAACTCAACTGCCTCCAGCTATCTCAGCAACACCACTATTATTCCCGTCCCAAAGGCAGACAATGTGAACTGCCTCAATGACTAACCAACTCTCACGCATCTGGCGTGACACTCTTATGGTAAATCTATGTTATTCCATCATACACATAAAATTCACTACATCAAATGCGTTGGAATAGTTTGCAAATCCTGCAGACTATTTTACAAGACAATAAAACTGTTACATACATGTAAATATGTAAATGCAAAAGCATGTGCATGCAGAGCTGTCTCAAACTGAATATCTCACACCAGCCAACTGATCAAAGTTGGCATCCCTGCAGTGGGACGAACCCCTTTGCAACGGTGTACCTTGAGTGACTGGCGCTGAGCCACATTAAGGACACGATGCCAGACAATTTGGACCCTCTGCAGTTTGTCTACCGGCAGAACAGATCCACTGAGGACACCATTTCACACACTCCACACTACCCTGGCCCACCTAGACAATAGCTATGCCAGGCGGGTATTTGTGGATTACAGCTTGGCTTTCAACACTCACGCCAACCAAGCTGATCCACAAAATGTTTGATCAGAGACTCAGTGCCACTCTGTGTACCTGGATCCTGGATTTCCTTGCCAATAGACCCCAGTGCGTATGGACTGGCAGAAATGCCTCCTTGACCCTGATCCTCAGCACTGGTGCTTCACAGGGCAGTGGTCTGAGCCACTGTATTCCCTATTCACACTGCACAGCCAGATTCAGATACATTTTAGATGGCGGCGTGCATATAGCCGCAGCACGGTTTATGGTGTTATGTTATGTCCTGTGTGGTGTCTTATGCACCAACTTCATCATAACATTTGCTGAGGACACCAGCATTGTGGGCCTGATCACCAACGATGAGGAGATGGCCTACAGAGAGGAGGTGAGGCTCCTGGCAGAGGGGTTCCATGACAGTAACCTGTCTCTCTACATCAGCAACACGTCAGCATTGAAGTCGTAGTGAAGAAAGGGACACATCAGCAATCAGCATCTTTTAAATGAGGAGATATTAATAAACGGTAAAAAGATTGCGCCAGTCTAAAGTCAGACATGTTTTTTGGTAAATATAGTTTTCATTTTTATTTAATTAACCGAATTATTATTATTCACTCTACCTTTTCTTTTAGTTAAAGATAAGACATGTCCCAACAAACCCAATGCACACTGCATGGCGCCGTCAATAAATGTAGAATAAGCCTAGATTTTAGCCTAAACATTGTCTCACTTATTCAGCGGAGATTCTAAGGTAGCAGGCAGAAAACTTTATTAATGAGTGTATTAAGCAGCTACAAGGACAAAAGATACCAAAAGCTATTCATTCTAACGGTAATTTAATAAACACGAATAAACAACATTTAAGGTGGGTTTACCTTTTGAGTTGGTCCATCATCCAGAATAATGCCTGTGTGTTTTCTCTTCAAGGGTTACTGGCTTATCGGGGTAACTTGTCGGATTTAAGGTCCCACAGTTTAAATGGACTTCGTTCACTTACATTTTGCCCAGACTACCTTAAATCCGACAAGTTACCCCGATAAGCCAGTAACCCAGGCGCGCAGTTAGCACCAGGGACGGATGGGATGGGTCCCCTTCAGATTCAGAGTGACCTCAATCCGTCCCCCCCCACTTATAGGACAAAAAACAGCATCTGCCGTCTTTGCATAAGGAAAAAATATCCTTGGTCCCCCCAATTCAAAAATCCTATCTGCGCCACTGCAGTAACCCCGCTTCGTAGTACAGGCCACCGGTTTCCTTCTTGTGTTGTCGAGGCAACTGATTTTACCCGTCTGTGTGCTTAGTTCTGGCTATAATAAATGGGTAAAGTGGTGGTTACTTTTACAAAGCGTCACCTAACATGCAACGATAACTGCAAAATGGGCAACAACGTGTAAAGCCTGCGGAATTTTTTTTTTTATTATAGTCTGATTTCATGTATGCAACAGGTATTAATCAGCTGTGGGTCTTACGCCCCCCTCCCCTCCCCCAGTCGCCTGAATAAACATCAATGCATATGCGCTGCATTGATATGTGTCCTAAGAAGCTGCACCCCCGTTCTCAGAAATATTTATCATTAATCATGGCGGATGGACACGGGCTGAATGCTACTGAGATGGTTCCCCGTTATAGTTTAATTTCCTTCTGCCCAAGAACGGCACGCGCTGGCCATTAAGCACGCCACCCCGGCGTTATTAGGACATCAGCTCCCCTCATTAGCGACAGGAACTTTATTTATACGGTAATGCAGCCTTGCTGTCCGGCTGTGCCAGAGCCCATAGATCAAGTCATCAAACTAAACCACTTATTAAAGAAAACAATATTTGTAGTCTGTACTTATTTTTCCTCTGTAAAATTATGGCTTCTTAATTTTCAACTCTAAGGGTCGGTTATAGTAATAATTACAAATATAAACCTGAAACCAGAATTCTAGTATAACATTTCTAATAAAACCTAGTTTTAAATTTCTAATATTTCCAGAAGATTTAAAATATTATCAAACTACCCGGTTTTTTGGTTTGGGTTAGAAGTAGTTCCTGGTTTCATACTGGTTTCAGCAGGATTTTTCCTTAGGGTAAACCCCATACGTTATTTTGTAAACATATGACTTGCCCCCAGGGGATCGTCACAGTTTAACCAGGCCCCAAGGTAAACAGGAAATGTTAGTCAGACATTCTGTCAAATGTCTGATCCACTTTCAGATGTTTGGCTTAAACTGACATTTTTATTGTCGGTAGCTAGAATGTAGTGCTGGTAAGAGAGGTAAGGAGTTGGAGCTGTCACAGCGCAACCCCCCCACACGATAAACCACCTCAGGGATGAGAACCCAAGTGCAGCCGTGCAGCAGGTGGTACCTCAGCACCAGGTTAGTCCGAATGGAACAGTATGAGTTTCTTCTGGAGTACCAGTCCTGCCACCAACCCCCAGTGTTCCTTGCAAGCTGGAGGACCTCCTTGCAGGCCTGGATGTAGAGTAACGTCATACCCAGGATGAAGCAATTGTAGATTAAGGGCCTTGCTCAAGGGCCCAATGGGGTACGATCACTTCTGTTATTGACAGGATTGGAACCAGCAACCTTCCACTCACTTGCTAGCACAGATCCCTAACCTCAGCCACCATTCTGCCCTAGTGCTGGTAAATATATGTTACATATTTGGTTGGCAAAATTTTTTAGGGTGAAAAAGCCATATAGCATGCAAAGACACTTAGTGCAAAGACAGGGTCGCTAACGTGGGGTTTCATTAATCTATAGAAAAGACTTTCGATACTTTGTTCATCCCCATTTGGAATGGGGTAATTTTCCAGGAAAGTTCAGGTTCAGAAAGTACAAATCCAGATCAAGATTTTGTTTCAACCAGTCAGCTGAGTATAAAAAGGTACATTCACATAGTACTCAACTGATTGGTTGAAACAAAATCTTGGTCTGGATTTTTACTTTCTGAACCCAAATTTACCATCTGTCATTTTCCATGTATCCCATCATGCTCTCCAAACAGACACACATATATACAGAAGAGGGAGGTTCAGAAGTTTATTTTGAACTGAGAACCTTGCTTCCTTTATGGAAGCTGAGCTCAGAGGAGCAGATTAATGCTCAGTAAAGCCACACATGGCCAACGGGATCTTCCTGGTATGGTGAACCGTCAACAGGTAACATCAACACTGCACTGTGTGACCATCTGCCTCCGTTATCTCATTGGCATTCATGCTTTCGCCCAAAGGGCAACTGGGCAGGTTGGTTTGGCTTGATGTATTGTTGTCATGCAGTAAAACAGCATTTATGATCACCGTTTGTGCTTTAATGTGACTTCTCATGTAGTCACGCATGTGGGATCTTTGCAGACCGTTAGCAGACCGAAAAAAAAGACTATCATAAAACAGGCAAACGAAGAGCCCATCAGCACAACAGCTCTATGAAAAGGGCAGAGGTTTGCTTTCAACACTGGAAGGGATCAAATCAGCCCCGAATCCCCCGCCACCCTAAACACACACGGTACTCCAACAATATCGGTAGGGGCATGTCTCTACAGTGAATATCCAAATCTGTGCCCTTGTGCAACAGACTGTGTTCAGAACAACACAAACCATGTAGCAACAGCCAGCTGAAGTCTTTTGTTTTACAGTATCTGTAGCTCATAATATACGTCTTTGACTGTAAGTCCAGATTCTGCTGGAACTATTTAGAAATTCACCCACATACTTTGGCCAAACACTTAGATGAGTCATCATTAAGACAACTAATTGCAAGTCAGTATTTGCAGATCGAAAAAGTTCAAATGATTTAAGACCATATAGGTCTTTTGAATGCTGTGTAGTCCTGAACCCTTGCAGCAAAAGTTAATCTAGTGTAGAGACATCGGCCAGTTAAGTCTTTTCACAATGTTGGATGATGTTCCTGAATATCAAGAACAGATTATGTAAGACATGCTTTATGAGATCCTTTATGCAATGTCAACTTCATTGGACCGTCTTTGTGATTAACAACATTGGACGGAAAAAAACACAACAGGGACGCATTAGAAGCAAACAATGAAAGGTCACTGAATGGTCATGTGACCTGTCCTGCAGCCTGGTTTTTAGCAGTAGGCTAATGGGGTCCTTAAGTGCACCAGATCCCTGCATAGATTAGCAGTATGCGCCCATCTTTGAGGATCTACATTTCCACCTATTACCTCCTGGTTCTCCTCCACCCCAGCTGCTGCACAGATCCGTACTGCAGTTTAGAGCAACTCTCTCTGCCACATCTAATTCATGCAAAAATCCAGACCCGCTACTGGATGTGTCCAACCTTTCTGATCTCTGCAGTCTAGTCAGTTTGTCGAAGGACACTTTTACTTTTCAAAGAATACTGACAAAGTCAACTAGGACACACTTAGTTTTCAGCAAACGCATATATGAATATCCAGGGCTGTAGCTGGGATATTGCACACACACCAGTACAGACATCAGTAACAAGAGTTTCCATGAATCTAGGACTGGATAGGTCATCTGGTATACCAGTAGGCCGATAGGTATGTGGGCCAACAAAATTTGTGAACCCCCCCCTCAGAAAAATTGACTGTGAGGGACTAAAAGACAGCGATTAGGTCAATTGAAGGCCAAGGGGAGCGGTTTCAACTGAAAACTTTAACCTGTCTTCAGTTCAACCTATTCATTGTATGTCTTGTTTATTAATAATAAATTACTTAAGTAATGGGTATCATTCACGTTGATGTCATTCCACCCAAGACTTTCGGAGGATTCAGGGCAAAGAGTAAAACACCTTTAATTACTTTTCCTCCAGTGAATCTTCATTTCCAGTAACATTGGCATGTAGTTCAGAACTGTGCCCAAATCCCCCCACCCCCCTGACCAAGATAAGCGGTCAGAAACTGGCTTTCAAATTCAAATTCAAATTCAAAAAACTTTATTTGCCCCCGAGGGGCTGGACTGATGGACGATTCCCACATATCTAAAGAGAGGCGCAACAGGAAAAAAAAACAAAGACAACTGCATCGCAACACGGGAATATTTCAGTTTTTATTTTAAAAGATACAGGTCTGGCACATCTAGCTTTGTGGTTCCTCTATCTCAGAAGTTGTGGCACATATTTCCACCCCATCCCTACAGCACGTCTCCATTCACTAGGTGAGAAAGCACTTGCTTTAGTGACAGGAAGGGAAGAGTTTTACAGCAGTACCAGCACACACACACTGTCACAAATCCACAGGCTAAGAGTCACGTGTCAGGGCTATGGGTCCTGCTCTAGGTCCCCAAACACACACTTAAGCAAATTAAAAGTCACACCACTGGGTAAAGTATGGTCTTGTGATGATGGCAGCTTTTCATTAAACTTCACTCCTTCCCACCATCAGTTTAAGGCTTGAACTTTATGCCCAGGCACAGAGCCAGCTCGCTCTTCTGGATCTTTCCATCGCGGTTCATGTCGCAGTGGCACAGCAGAACCTGGCGGAACTTGTCCAAGTCGATGGCGCCGATACTGGGCTGAAGATGGGAGAGATGGAAACAAGGTGGAACTTAGTACCTTCAGAACCTTCAGACTCTGAGAAGGATGAGTTATTTTGATGATTAAAATGTGGAATTTCAGGAATTTCACACCAAACCTGGTAGGGCACAAGGAACAGAGCCCCTTAACATCTTCATGGTGAAGAGAAGGAACCTGAGATTCCTAAAGATCCACACATTCAAACCACAGCCCAAAGGCTTCTGCAGATTTGTAGTCTGCACTCATCTACTATCATGTCACTATCATGTGTATAAACACAGAATGTGTGTCTAACCCCCCCTCCCCACCCACCAACATACCTTAACCAGCTCCATCATGTCTTTCACAAAACCATCCACCTCTGGACCCTCCAAAGCTCCAGTTTTACTCTGGAATAACAAGAGATTCATGAATACAACTGAGGAACGGCAACAGTAAGTCCTTTTTCCTTCATATTAGTTATACAACTGAAGAAGTCTGTCGATCCATCAATTCATCATCCATCCATCCATCCCTACATGTACCCATCCTCCAAAATTTTCTCCTGGACAGGTCTATGGAAAATAAAGCACCAGAAGACTAAATGGTTTGTAATAAATGACACTATTCTACCTCTATCAAGAGATTCAACTAAAACAGAACCATCTTTCAGATATTTTTTAGTGTCAACAACAAACCCATTATCTCCAGTGCTTGAGAATGGAATACTGGACTGACAGTAGGGTTTTTATTTCACTATGAAGAGACATACTGTTCTTTACCAGTGATTATTAAAAGGCCATTCAAGTTCGCATTACTGAGGGCTTCTCAACAGAGTGAGGAGGAAGACTATAGCAGAGTAAAAGCTTTAGTTAACTGCAGTCTATGAAACTGTCATTGGCAAGGCGACTTTCAGTGAGATCCACTGCATGTATATTACATTTATGTGAATATGATACATAATGCATTTTCATTTAGTCTTGCTGACGCAATCTTTACAAAACCGAACAGGTTTTAGGACATTTACGAGAACAATCAGAATTTACAGCAAATATGATGAGTTAATTAATGGTTCATCACACACTTGGAACTCTTCAAAAGCTGATTAGTTTATGCTGATTGAGTTCAGATAGAGAAGGTGCCTCTTAATCCTTCTGCAGAACTTCCAAGAGCTGATTTGAAAAAAAAGTGCATGACTTAACATTATGAAGATCTGCCCTATGGCTTCTCCTTCATTTTATTCATAATTCTTAATCTCTCTTAGAAAATACATATTTTGGCCTCTATTGCATTACAGATGGGTGGGAGCTGGACTGGAGTACACAGACTCGAGAGTAATCATCTTCCCCAAGGGTGTAGTGGACCAATGGGCTACCAGCACACCCTGTAAACATCGACTGCCGCCTCAGAATGGCCTCTATACTCACAACGTCGTAGTGAGCGAATATTTTCTCAAAGTCTCGTTTCCTCTCTTCTTGACTGGATGCCTGGAACAGAGGTTTATTGTACTGAGGAATGAACTGCACCGACCACAAGAAAAGACTGGAGCTTAGATTAAAAGAAATACTTTGACTTACGTCTATTTTAAACTGCAGCAGGAAGTTCTCCTGAAGAGCCAGGATTCTGGTAGGAGGAGCACAATGGTTAACTTAGCAACCATTAACATTTTTGAAACGCCATTTCTTTTTAAAATGTTTTCTTCCTTCACTATTTGGACAAAATGGTTACCCTTTACTTAAAGGAACATGAATAATGTAGTAGTACATGCTTACTTGATGCATTAATTAACCAGTAACTAAGAGTTAGTTAATACTGATCCCATGCTTGTTCATCATTAATCAATTATAATAGTTCATATATTCCATTCAGGCAGTATATTAGTTAACAGTTAACCAATTAGTTAATAATGGTAAGATTTCACTTGAGGGCAAAAATACTTAACTCATTTACTACTCAACAACAAATCATAAACTAATATAGGTTTCCCCATGAAATACATGAACTATCATGATTGATTAATGATGAATGGATACTTAGTTACTGGTTAATTCATTAATTAAGCATCTACTACTACATAATGTCCCCTCAAGTCAAGTATTACCGGACAAAAGTATTGGGACACCAGGCCATTACACCTACAGGAATTTGTATGACATCCCATTCTAAATCCACAGGCATCAATATGGAGTTGGTCCCCCCTTTACAACTATAATAACTACCAATGTTCTGGGAAGGGTTTCCACAAGGAGTGTATCTGTGAGAATTTTTGCTCATTCATCGAGAAGAGCATTTGTGAGGTCAGGCGCTGATGTTGTGAAGACCTGATTTGCAATCTGTTCTGGTTCATCCCAAAGGTATTTGATGGGTTGAGGTCAGGGTTCTGTGTGGGCCAGTGAAGTTCTTCCACACCAGACTCACCCAACTGCGTCTTTACAGTCATGCTGTATCAGAAAAGGGCCTTCCCAAAACTATCCTTACAAAGTTAGAAGCGTATACTTGTCCAAAATGTCTTGGTATGTGTATAGCTGCAACGGGGGAACCAACTGCATGTTGATGCCTATGGATTTAGAATGTGATGTCATAGAAGTTCTGTGGGTGTAATGGCCAGGTGTCCCAATACTTTTGTCCATATATGCTCAATGCTTGGTACAGAGTGAGACCTCCACTGACCATCAGATCACTGATGATATTTTTATCAAGCCACTACCTGGCTAAGTCATTCAGATCCAGCTGACCATCCTTATTTCTGTCAAAAATGTTCATCTGCAAGAAAAAGCAGAAATAAAACAAAGAAGTATCAATATTTTCCTTTTTTACACACAAACAAGCAGAAGGCCAAAAAAAAAAAAAAAAAAATCAACCAGAAAGCGTTCCACAATCGTCCTACCAAACACAAACACCGGGGTTTCATTTATGAAATGGGGCCACATGTGGTGAAAACTGAGCTGATATTAAACGCTTCATCCTGCACGGATGTCAGATACCGGCATCCTGCTGATCAGGCAAAATGACATGATTGCTTCAAAGGACAGAATAATCAGTCACTCTAAATGCCTGCCTCAGAGTCATCAACATTAGGAAGTTATTTGTGATCGAGTGGTGATGGAAATACCTTATCCTCTAAGTCAGTTTTCCCAACCTGGTCCTTGGGGATGCACAGAAAGTTCACATTTTTGCTCCCTCTGAGCTCTCTGCCAGAAAGTCCACATTTTCACTCCCTCCCAACAGTAGGGTACTGGGAGGGAGGAAAAACATGGACTGTCTAGGGTCCCCGAGGACCAGGTAGGGAAACACTGCTATAAGTCATTGCATTTGGAAAGCACGATTACAACACAGGCTTTCCATAAGGACTGACTCTTCAGCTCCACGTAGGACACCCTGTGTCATATTTGTACAGCTTTCAAGTGTTTTGTATGTGGCTGACTAAAGCCAACCAGACCTGGTTATAAATATCCACCTCACACAGCAGTCAAATCAGTGCTGCATTTTAATTTATCACTGCAGCACGAATGACATGATTTAATAATGTGCAGTTAAAACTATCATGACCTGAGCATTTTTTGACGGTGTTACCTCAGACTCGCACATTACTTACAGATAATTTTTGGGGAGGTCTGCTATGTTAATACAATTCATCATTTACCTTTCCTCTGATATGTATTTTTGAGGGCCATTTATCCTCAAGAAAGAAGCCAGGAGATCTAACCAAGACCCAAACGGCATGTTATGACTGTGCTCAGGAAGCTCTTAGGTAATTACTTCTGGTGCTGAACTGATCTCATTGTGCAGTACTTGAGGGATCAGGCTCCAGAATCAACCACAACCAACAGAAGAGTTTGGAGGGGGGGGGTTATTACCATGGTTTCTGTGTATTTGTCCAGCTTGCTGGGGGAAACAGCCTTCTTATGCTGGACGATCAGGTCCTTCAGGAAGCTCTTAAAATGTGAAGAAGAGAAATCAAGAGAAGTACCATTTCAGTGACTACTCAAATACTGGTCACTGTATATTCTGTGACAAAATATTTATGGACGTGAGAGCTCTGTGCTTCTATTTACTTGGTCATATATGTGCAGCCCACTGCTAATTTTGGCAAAGCAATGATATCGGAGCAGGCGATTCACTTAAGAACATAAGAACATAAGAAATTTACAAACGAGAGGAGGCCATTCGGCCCATCAAGCTCGTTTGGGGAGAACTTAACTAGTAGCTCAGAGTTGTTAAAATATTATCTAGCTCTGATTTAAAGGAACCCAGGGTTTTAGCTTCCACTACACTAGCTCGCCTCACCTGTTACAGGTCTAGCAGCCATGGAAAGAATCCAGAATAGATGGAGGAAGTAGTGAAAATGGTCCTATAGACTGGACAGAGTGACTGACAAAGTGTGAAACCCACTCAAGGCTCATATGAAAGAAAGACGTCAGCACTCCTGAGGCTCAGGGACACCCCTGCAAGGTGCTCTTTTCATAGATTTTTTCCACTCTATCTCCCAGAAGGACACCGCCTCCCCCTGGGACGTCACAGATGCGCAGATCACCGTGGTCACCAAGAAAGGCTATAGACAAATATGGGTCCTCTTCTGGGAAACGACATGCCTCGGCAAACAGAGCAGATGTAGGTCTGCCGCTGACCACTATGTACACAACAGCCTGTGTGTTTTCCCCTGATAGGCCTTAGCGGTTGCTACAGAGCCGAGTTTGCAAATAAATAAAAATCAATGCAAGTGAGGAGATGGAGGAGCAGGAATTGCAGCCACACTGTGGCTCAGCCATCGGGGAGCAGACAGCAGATGGTATGAGGTTGCATACCTTGAGTTCCACAGCTGAGATGAATCCACTCCTATCCATGTCATATTTTCTCCAGATCTGTGGGATGATAAAGAGAAGATGGTAGCAGCAAATCTGGACAGAGAGCGACTGTATTGCAGCGGACTTACGGATGCCAAGATCGACTCAATGTTAGAAAGTGTTTAGATGGTATATTTCCATGGAAAATGATTGGATATCTAATGCTAAGATATACGTATAGTTGCTAACTATGTTGCATAGTTGCATGCAGCTGAATGGGTCTAATTATATAGTTGCCAATGGGAGTTTTGGGAAAACGTATCCCTCAATAAGCAGAGGAGTACCGAACTGTGGGATGGAGAGAGTGCATGGATGGGTGGAGCTCACCTTCATGAACTCCACACTGTTGTCCAGGGGAGTCTCCCTCCGGAAGAGCAGGAGGAAGTTCTCGTCCTCGGGTAGGATCATATTGGCCAGCTAGAAATCCCAGATACAAAGGGAATCTGGGTACACCAGCATCTCGCACAACATTCCTGCTCCTCTGAACTCAGCACCATAGCAACACCATTGTCAGCCAACATCGAGACGTGTGGTGAAGTTTTACAATACCCTACATGACTCAGATTGGCACATTGCTCCATGGAGATTCTCCAGACATCAAAAATGCATCCTTAATAATGATAATAATAATAATAATAATAATAATGCCTCGAAGAATGAATTGAACTCTGGACAGCAAATCCATCATGGTGGATGGTAGAATTACTGATGGAAGATGCTTTGAAACTCAGGGTGGGTGGGGTTACCTTCCAACCTCAATCACTGTCAGGTTTAACCCGCTGGGGTGTGTTATACCCGCTGGACGCCGACGAGGCATGGTAAACCCAGCCACTGTCATTCTGTAGGCTTCTCGCGTCACATCAGGAGAGTTGTGACAGGCTCATTTTCAGAACAATTTGGAGAAGAGGTCACATCGTGAGGGTGGAGTAAAAAGAAAGGCACAGGCTGTAGTCTGGGTGCAAACAGCACACGCTCCATCCACACAGATTTATTGTAGCTGGTCCCATTAGTGGAACATTCCCAGTGCCAGCGTCTGGGCCAGAGCCAAGCCGGGCTCCCCAGGAGATCTGTAACTCAGCCGTTATTAAAGGGCGGTGCTTTTTGGAATGTTTATCGATTCTTCTTTTCTGCAGAAACCATACGGATCATCATGGAAAAAGCACACTGTTCGATGATATATCATGTCACAAAGTGAAAGAATCGATCTTCACGCTGGCCAAAAATTGCAAGGAGTCATTCTCAAACAAACACGACTTTTTGCTGTTCAGACCCGGGTTTAGAAGGGTGCCTCAGGGTGTCTCAGGGTGCCTCAGGGTGTCTCAGGGTGCCTCAGGGCGCCTAAGGGTGTCTCAGGGTGCCTCAGGGCGCCTAAGGGTGTCTCAGGGTGCCTCAGGGCGCCTAAGGGTGCCTCAGGGCACCTAAGGGTGTCTCAGGGTGCCTCAGGGCGCCTAAGGGTGCCTCAGGGCGCCTAGCATCCTCAAATGAATAATGTGACCCCTCAGGCGGGAATCAATTAGGGCATAACTGTGACATGGTGGTGAGTGTTGTACCCCATCACTAATTTCAGATGCACCCTTTGTGATTTTGTCCTAGACCTGGCACCAGTGCTGCTTGAACTCTTGGCGTGTCTTCCTGTATTGGCAATCACGTCCCTTTAGGAGAGCACTCCATCATGCTGGAGCCCAGAAGAGCCTATTCTGTACACATAACAAGGTCACGCACATGCAGTGACATGAAAAAATGGTCTATTCCCAAAAGGACCTTAAGTGCTAATACGATGAAGGTACTACCTCTTGGGTTTTACTGGAACTCATTATATCTATGGATACACCCTTAATGGCAGTCAGATGGATCAACACGCCCATTCAATTTGATCCGATTGCTGGTTCAGATGCAGGCATTGACCATTAGCAACAATGCATGAAAACACAGGGCAGTAGCATTATTCTTGATCAGCTTGTAATCAGATTCACTGTGATGTTTGCCTTGAACGTCAGGTGCCTTTGACTGTTCTGGAGCAGATGGTCCACAAACCGCCAGAGTGATGACTGAGACGTACCTCGTGTATCTGGAGTCGCCCATCAGCCGTGAGATCGTAAGCGGACATGAACCTTCTCTTCAGCTGCTGAACTTTATCTTCCGTTATCTCCTCCTAGAAGGAACGGCACAGCAAGACGTCTGCCCGATTACGTGTCTGTGAGCTCTGAGACATCATGTCGGACCACGTCAAACAGTCGCTGCTCCTGTCTGGTTCCGATGGATATTAAAACGGACATGATGGAGGCGAATTACGATTTCATGCCAACAAAAACAGCAGCATCACAAATAATCAGTAATTTAATACCAAAAAGTCAAAAAGTCTACGATAAAAACTTTTTCTTTTTCAGTTTAAGAAATTTTTGACTGATTATAAATAAAGCTTATATTCACTAAGGAAGTTCACTGCTCATCAAGTCACAATACTCTGTTTTACATAATACACCAGTTTTCCATCTTAAACTTCTTAAGATGCATGTTTCTTCATATCTGGTTTTAAACCTGTTCTTTCTTTCTATATATTTGCAATAAATGTAACAGTTTGAAGGAATAACCGCAGGCTGCTGATGTCCCTGATGGGTTTACTGTGAGTTACATCATCACTGAAATGGAACCAGTGGATTCGGTGCACCCAGGTGAAGCAGGGGATTGGCTCCTGTTTTTACACCCCCAGACTCCACCCCTATTGCTCTAAATCAATCAATAAAAGGCAGATGGAGGGGGCTGATGAGGGAAGGGCTGCTGAAATCACTCTTTTCAGCAATCGCATACTAGTCATCACATCGGGAAAAGCCAATAAAGTCATGTAAGGTATCATAGTTGAAAAGAAAATTCTAAAGGCTATTCAATTTAGTATTTCTAAAAAAAATCCTTGCATTACCTCCTTAGTTATCCATAAAGCTAGGGTAACGGGTAACCCACTTGTATACTGCAGGCCTACCAGGATTGTTGGCAGGCAAACACGGACATTACACACTAGGCGGGATGGCTGACAGGGTAGATGGTTACGCAACACTAATGCACATCAGGGTAACACACAAAACACAGGTAAGGGCACATGTGTGACTCAGGAGCACCAATACTCACACTAAGAAATACATACGCTAATCCCAGCAGCACTACAAAGAATATATCTCCAAGACATAAAAATCAGATGATTATCTAGATAGATAAATAGATGGATGTACGGAAGGGTGATACTTTATTAATCCTGAAGGAAATTTAGGAAATTAGAATACTATTAAGGCCATCTATTTAAACTATAATTTAGAAATGTCAAAAGTTGATTCTGGTCCTAGACCTAGCGACGTGCCGTCAAATGGAAAACTATCCAACCTAATGAGCACAAGAAATGAGAGGAGTTATATGGTAATGAGGTGCGGGTGATGCCTTAAATTGTTAATTTTCTTGGTGGTTTATAATTGGAAAGGGAAGTTCACCTGATCGTGATCTTTGTTAAAAAGGCGGAATGTTTCCCGATCCTCCCCGCCCTCAGGGCAGTAACAGCCCCCGCTGACATGAAGCAGGGATTCCCGATTACAGCGGCGTTCACGCTACAATGCCATTACAGCTGACCCGTCCCGGAAACAGGCCGACTTTATTCGATTCTGTACGGACCCATGAACCTAATATTTTATGAAAATGACAACAGAAACCACCCTAAAGTGGTTTCTGCTGTCGGGTTTTTTTTTTTTTTTTTTTTAATAATTATAAGCTGAGGCCTAAAAAACCTACCATAACTGATGAATGTATTAAGGAAAAATATCTTCATTTGTAAGCAAAACAAGCAAATAAATCAACAACAAGTTACCAAAATATAAACTACCAGCTCCTTTTAACAGCATATAACTTCAGACGAGATATTAGTCTTTACGAATTATAGCCTACAGTAACAATGCATCTCCCATCAGCGGACGAAAAAAAGACTTAAAAGGTGCGTTAAGAACTAGACGGGCTGCTCCCTCTGCTAAAGTGCTTCATTAGCTGGATATGTTGTCTAAAATTAAACTTATTATTACCTTTTTGAGGGACAAATGGCCCCGGCAAATGCTGGGATCGATAAGAAATGCATGCATAGTGCCTTAATGGAATAATGCGTTGTTTGCTCGCCGCAGGGACAATGATGAGGCTTTTTCGGGTAAATTTTTTTATTAATAACAACTTGTGGTCGATTTTTTTTAAAGGGTGACGATGTGTGAAAGCGGTTATTTACTCACGCCCGGTCGCAGTTTCATCATCATGTGGCGGAAAAAGTCATCCAGCTCCTTGCCTTCGATGTAGCCATTATCTGTTAGAAATGCACAGTCTTTCGAGTCTCAACTAATTAAACGCAATCAATCAAAAGATGAATAAAACATAGACCTATACACTTTGAAAATATATTTTGAAATCTGAAAGTTATAAACATATTTATGGATTTAAACACTCCCTATAAACCATTATTATGTATTATCGGCTTACCGTCAGCATCAAAGTGCCGCCAGATGAGGAGGAAATCGCCGGCGTCCAGGTCGTCAAACGCGATGTCCATGATACGGGCGAATAAGGCAGAGTCTGCTGCTGATGCCGCGATGTTGTTCTCCACAATAATACTGTATTTCTTTGGTTTTTGGCAGGCAGCGGTAACCCCACCTCCTGGGTGCGGGGTCATGTGCAGCCTGCCTACACATATGGGACGCGGGGCGCTTCTGGCGAAAACGCAAATGAAGTAACAGGTGGCAGGATCCTGAATGCTGAAGTCACTTCATTTGCAGCCAGGTGAAACTGACGATAAAAAGCAGAATCATTATATTTCTGCCAGCTGGTCAGGGATGCAGCATTATATTGCACCACTTACAGACAGTCCCCGGCAGAACGTCCGACTTACGGACAACTCGTACATACGAAATGATCGTCATAAAGCCCATTATATTAAAAATTCTGGTTAAATATAATGGTTCGTAATAACGAACGCACATACTACTTTGTGACGCTCGTGAAAACATTGCGCAGCTTCAGTGGTTCGCCGGCTCAAGGTGCAATACAGTAACGTATGTAGTGACTATTGTTATTACTGTATAATTATTATTATTAGTACTGTATACCTATTATTTTTCCAACTTACCTATAAATTCGACTTAAAGACACTTACCTAACGGATCTCGTTCGTAACCTGGAGACTGCCTGTAATCGAATAATTTTATATTTTTTATTTCTTTATAAATTATTGTATCATTAAAATGTATAATTAAATTTAAAAAATGTTATGCAATAACAATGAAGAGCTAATTAAAATGGGAAGAATTAAGGCAACCTTTGTATGATTTTAGGATTTGATGGAAGTTTAAAAACGGGATCTAGCTAATTTTATATGTAAGGCTCAATTTTATACACTAAACAGGGCTCTTAGCTGGCTGTACAGCATTGGGAGGTAAGTGTCAGATAGCAAACACGTTATTACCAGTTTTTGGTGCGACTTTTTGTCGCCTTTCCAAGTGAACACTGCCACCGTGTGGCTCTTTAGTCAATTGCATGAATAACGCTTTCCAGCTGCATTAACATGCAAGGTCGTTCCAAACTTCGGAGGAAGAGCGACAGAAAAGGCAAAGCAGGCAACTACTTGGGGCCCGAGCCGGTTACATAGTACATGGCAAGACAAATCTGCTTTATTTGTCTATTCTGCTTTTCACAAAAATGAAAATAAAGTATAAGTTGTGTGTATTAGTTTCTTTATTGATATTATTTAGACCACGCTAAAATAAAAGTAACATTTACCATGTGAGGGAAGAGTGAGTTGGAGGGTGACATTAAATTCTTTGCCTAAGACCCCCAAGGTCACTAGAAGTGCCTCAGCAACCATCCATCCATCCATCCTTTAACCACTTAGCCTGGTCAGGGTCACCAGGATAATAGTAATTCTCAACATTAAAATAAATAATGTATACTATTCACCAAGTGTATCACTTTACATTTCCAAAAAGGAGGACAGTCAAATCTCTCTTTTTGCATGTATATTTTGTTGCTCATTTTTGCTAAAGGAGGCAAACATTTAAAGAAACAGTAGTCGATTTTCAGTCTGCAAAAATGTTTTAATTGGTATAAATATGCACATAAAGAAATAACCACAGCCTATATAACAGTTTAGTGAAACAATTTACATGACCAAAAATTATGGCATTGCATAAAAAAATCTGAGAAGCAAAACAAACAAAAAACAATTTACCAATAAGAGTGTTTCCAGTATGTCAGAATTGATGGATGTGAATTTAGTGTAACATTACATTTCCCTTTCTGCATGTAAATTTACATTTATTGTGCTTAATGTGCAATAAGAAACCTAAAAGTCGTTTTGTGTTATTAACACAATGTACATATTTTTTTTTATTAAATAAAAAAGAAAGCATTGTTTAGAATTAAAAAAATCACTAAGCACTTTATTTTTAATAAATTACATATATATAAAAATTTCATTTAGCGGTGTGCTTAGTTCAGTACCATAGCAATATAAGATCTGTGTACACAATGTGCGTGTAAATACATTTACATGTATATATGCACACATACATGTATTAATACATGTTTCATGTATGTACATAAAGTCCACATGCATGTCCGGCAGAATTCAAGGAGCCAATGTGTTATTCAGTCGGTAACAGGCAAGAGCCCGTCACCTATTTTTTCATTACTTAAGGTAACTGCAAACATTTTTATGGCGAAAATATGAGACAGAAATAAGACGGCTTGAGAATCACAGAGTACAAGGGATGTCCTGCTGGAACACGATGCACGGTATAGGGGATGTTATTAGTAGTGCAGTATTTTCGAGACAAAGGTATGAAACAAAACCCGGCAGATTTAATGACAACAGTGCTGAGGTTTTCTTCCGTAGATTGAGAGTATAGGCAAACGGCGTTTCTGAACACCACTGCACGTTAAGTTACGTAACGCGCAACACTGCGTTCCCAGCCTCATGCATTTCCTGGGTGCGCAAAACCGTCACAGCGGTCAGTAAAAATCGGAAGTGCAGCATACAGGCCAAGGTAACCATAAAGTGGATCGCTAACGGAAATTCTGTTTTAAGACAGCAGAAACGGTAAATCACAGTGACCGCGGGCACTGTCCCACACGCAGCACGATCCATGGCTTGTCTCCCTTTGCAGTTACAGGGATCAAAAGAGGGTTGCAAGTCCTCTTTATGGATTACAATTTATAAGGTTACTCCACCTGTTCAACTGACATGAGCACGCACGAACATACTCCTTCGATTTGGTCCTGAATATTATTGTAGATGTACGCTGTCCTGAATACTTTGATTTCTGATTCCTGATTAGAGACTGTGACGGACACACGAGGGTCCTATTTGCCATATTCAATCAGAGCTTCATGTTTCCTCATATAAAAATAAAGTCTTTGTCTGGGTCCTCGCCCGCATCCTGTGACTTCCCACCCTGGCCCCGGTCCTTGCTGGGCAGTTTTTCCTTGGCTCTGGAGCCGCTGTCCTCGCACCCTTGTCGGTTGAGACTTTGGTGCTGTGAAGAATCAGCTGCAGAGGCTGTCCTCGCTGTCGGCGAAGAGGGAACGATGCAACAATAAGAATGAGCACCAGGGGGCGCTACTGGCCACCAGCGACAAACCTCTGGTTACATTTAGGTCAATTAAAAAGAAATTGAATTTGCCTTAAACCTGAAATACATTTTTTTTTTCACATAAACCTCCTCAGTGAACAGTTATATTCTTTTTATAAACTTACAAAAATAAAATCTTGATGACATTAAAATCAAATCATGAAACAAAGAAACATTTATGACAAAAATGTGCACATTCCAACTGACACCATTTAAAACTGGATTAACACAATTCCTTTTTTAAATGATACATCAATTGCGTTATAATAGATCATTTCAGAGGTACAGCCTCTGGAAGCAAAATGTTTTGGTGTCATTTGGAACAGGTCAGAGTGTATCCAGATTCATTAACAGCAGCTTTCCTGGATCAATAATTCCAGTCAAACCAAAAACATACATGTTATTCTTGCGCAATTTTCAACATGAGAAAGCTCCTGAAATGAACTGTGTTACACTGTGACACTTACACTGTGACACTGACCAATGGGATAAATTAAAGCTGAAAAGTATTAGATGAAAGTGGAACGGGATAGGTCTAACCAGGTTCGGGGCGGGACTTCCCGTGCTCCTGCTCGCCCACTTCCTCAGCAGTGCTGGCACTGTACTGGTGGGCAGGTCTGACTCTCACGGCAGCCACAGGCTTATCAGGCTCTTGACAGAAATCAAACACGCTACCATCTCCCGCGTGATCCACTGAGGAAGAGGAGTCTGGTCTTTAGCTTCTATTCGTCAAAGGACCCCACTAATTAGCCGCATGCTACATTATCTGCTAACTGGTGAATCAACATCTTCTCTGTTAAGACTGTCAGTGGTAACCCTCGTCGCGCAGCATCGAAGCACAGAGAGGACATTTTGCAGCATGAGATGATATGAAATATTGTCTCGCTGTTTTCCAGGCCTTCCAAGCAATCCTGGAGGCTCCCAAGTTAATGCATGAGACATGGTTCAAATTTTCATGCCCTCATCAAGCGTGAATTAGTCTCCAAAAAGTTAGAAAGCCTCTGGGTTTAATGTTATTTTAAAAATATGTTTAAAACTTCATCAAGTTTGAGAAGTCATTGCCTTACACTGAGTCTGTGGGGGTGCTTAGTTACATAACATGTGACATCATGGGGACATCAGCGCCACCTGAAGGCCAGCTGGCAGATTGCGAAATTCAAGCCTCCATTGAGTTTTTCCAGAAACAGCAGCTGCTAATTGATAAATGGGCCGGAATAATGGCTTCCTAAAATTAGATGTCATGAAACCTAAAATTAGGTGTGATGAGGATTTTATTTTAAGGGCGCCTTTTTTAAACTGTCAGCCCAGGGCACATGAGGGAGGGTGGAATGAACGGGGAGCTTTGGAGCCTAACAGAGAATAGTCAGATTGGGACGTCCTGTTTGGGTGATCCGTCTGAGAGAGAATAGTCAAGCTGTGATTGGGGAGAATTCACACTCAAATCGAAACAATGCATGGAGTGACAGAAAGACTAAATGTGAGGACACACAGGGCAATGCTGCCAACCAGGTGAGAGAAAGGGCAACTCACCCGGACCTGGATGATCATGTTGCCGACTGCCAATTAAAGTTTGTCAAACAGAAATTTGTTGCCCATTATCAATGGGAAAGTGCCCGAGCAACATTTGTCAGCAACATTGCCCAGGAACACTGCGAAATAAGTTCACTGTGTATCGTTACTCTAAGGAACCAACGACAGAAAATGGGCAACAGACCAACAGACATGACATGAAAAAATACACTCAAAATCTCAAAAAAAAACAGGTTGATCGTAATAGCAGTGCAGGGTGGGCGGGGCTTGCTGATACAAGTCACATGACATTGCCATTAATGGTGGTTCCACTGGCTACTTCCTTAACTGTACAGCAATACTGATTAAACCGAGACATGAACTCCTGAGGGAACCTACCTTCCTCAGCAGACCCTTTGCTCCCAGATACCCCAAGGAGGGGGCCTCCCTGGCCCTCCCTCTCCTTGTCCGAGGACTTCCTTATAGGGTGAGGGATCAAAATCCCCTTGGGGGATGCATTCCCGCCGGGCGACTCCGAGCTTTCATCTTCGGATGTGCAGAAGGAAATGTAATGACAATGTCACTATCTGTGATGGCTGATAATATAATATCACTTTGAGCCATTTTGTAGGCAAGGAGGCTTGGAGCTCCCCCTGGTGGCTGGTCATACTCGCACGTACCTGTGCTCCGACTGTTGCTAGTGCGTGGTTTCTGGGGTATGGCAGGGCGGGCAGCAACGGCGGGCTTGGGGCCCTGGGGCGGGGGCTTGGGGCTGGCCGGGGGTGGGTTGGAGGCGGAGCCTCGGGGCTTGGGCGCTGCCTCTGGTTTGCCCTCGCTCCTTGGGTTCTTCTCGGGGGAGTTGACGTCACCCTCGCCCTTTGGGGCTCCAGCCGTCCGGCTCTCTGCCCAGGATGAGTTTCCCCTCACTGTCGGTAAAAAAAAAGCCAGCAGGTGACGTGGTGGTTAAGGGACTGCACTCCACAGCAAGATGACACATATGCAAGGAGAGCTTCAGTAAGTAATCGTAATTAAAAATGTCAAAGAACTAAATTCCTATGCATTCATGCATAAATTTCTATGCAATTAAATGCATGCATGCATCTTTGAACTGTTATCCTTGTGGTGAACCTGGGGCCTAAGACACACAAGGCGGGGGACACCCTTAATGGGATGTGAGTCTGTCGCAGAGCTCACACACTGAGACACCACAGGGAATTTAGAGATGCTGTTTGGCTTAACTGCACATCCATATATGGAGGAGGAAACTGGCATACTGGAGGAAGCCTATGCCACAATAGGTGAGCATGCAAACTCCACACAGAGAAGCAGAGTGGAGACGGGATTCGAACCCACAACCCACTGAGCAATCCACATTCAATACCAGGTACTGAGCAGCCTTCTTCCCCCCCATAAGGCCTTGCTCACCTAAGCACCCCCCCTTCCCTCCCTAGCCCTGTCCGGTAAACTCACCTGGCCCACTGCCATCGGGCCTGTCTGGACCAGACGAGACGTCGGGGGCCTGTAAGAGACCACAATGCAGCCATCTGTCACCGGCTACAGGAGTCATTAGTCTTCACGGCGACTCCCATGGAGAAAACCAGAGGATGCCTGTGTTTACATTCGACAGCCGTATCATGTAGTCTGCCGCTGTACCTCTATCATGTGACATCGTGTTTATCCTGCAAGCCCAATCGTGTCACGCGGCAAACATGATGTTTGGTCACAGAACTGGGGGAGTTCTTTTGCCCCCCCCCCAAGAATCATGACCTGCAGGGCTGCATATTTAAAAAAAAAAAACTGAGCTTAATTCTGCCTGGTATAACCACGCGTTTCCCACATCCTAACCCCAGCTTTCAAATCCTTTCCATGACCCCATTCTAAGCTTTGACACAAGATAAAATCACATGAGGTTTCTGTGGGGGAGGGGGAGCTTTCTGCATAGCCCCCCATGAGCAAATACCATAAAGCCTCTTACAGGGGTCTGCCACATTCCCCACTGACGAGGGAACCCCCCCAGAGCAAACACCCGTATAATAAAGGCGGGTTGCCTTTGCTGAACGTGTACACCATGTGGATAGGTCATATTTGAGTGTTGGGTCACGCAGCCATGCAGAACGCCCCA
>JAODJU010000138.1:8190583-8206674 GCA_026776725.1 Gnathonemus echidnorhynchus | reverse complement strand
TACTAAGCATGGCCCCAGACTGACCTGAAATCTCACAGAGCCTTGGCAGATTTGAGGCTGCATGGATTCTTTTGGATCACACAAAGAATGATCCAGAATAAAGGACAATGGGGCTGTTTCCTATTTGCCCCTGACTTTAAGTTCAGAGTTGACAGTCCTGTATAACCCCGAAGTCCTGAAAACCAGTTAATGCCCAGGCTGAGAGACATTTAAAACTGGCCACCAGAGGGCGCTACATTTACACATAACTGTCTTAGGAAGCCTATGTAGTACAAGTTAAATTCCCTAGAACAGCCTCTCTTAACCTGGTCCTCGGGGACCCCCAGGCGGTCCACGTTTTTGCTCCCTCCCAGGGACCATTTTGAGAAACTGCCCTAGAACATCTACTCAGGGGCAGCACTTACAACAGTACAATACAAAAGTTATGCTCATGTAGGAGATGGAAGATTCTGCTGCTTACTGGTTCAGCTCTCAGAGTGTGGGCCAAACGCTAGAAGAGCCACAGAGTATATTTCCCAACAAGACCGTCACACATCATCCCTGGCTTTGACATTCAAATAAAATCACAATTTTTCCAATGAAATGATAACTGAATTGCAGAAAAATAAAAACGACTTCATTTTAACTAGGTCAGTATGATATTTCATCATTTGTTAAACAGATAAATCATTCAGTCAGCAGTGAATCAATCCTTAATTGTTCAAATTCTAAAAATCAACATGCAAACACCAATGGATAGTTAAATAATGAACATATTGATTTTAAAGAGAAAACGTAAATGTTTCCATTAGTTATTCCTAATAAAAATTAATGGAAAAATAACCACCCAGAGCATAAACCAGCCCTGCTGTGCCGCATTAAATCTCTGCAATCTGTGCTTTTTAAAAATTATTTCTCAAAGCATAAGTGTGAATCGCCTCCGGTTAAGAAATTCTGATGGCAAAGTGTCTGGACGGAATCCCAGACCCATGTCACGCTCACAACGGCGTAGTAAACAATCCCCCCTCTCCCACAGGGTCGTGGGGGGGTGGGGGGGGGGGGCTCGCCTCAGACTACGATACTGTGGAGAGTGACATGCAACCCAAGGAGGGTCATGTGATCACAGGGCGAACTGAACGAGGAAGCAGAAGAAACCCATATGGTCTGGCTTGCCTTCGGGACACAGGACCAGGCGGACAGGAACTCGCCTCCTACCTTCGATCATCTCCAGCGCAAGAAATGCATGCATACTCATAAGGACTATGGCTTTGTTCATGATGCAATATCGTGCAAATTAATGCAACATCAACAAGGAAAATGACAATAGCAGTGATACGTGGGCTCCAAACGGTGAGCACATAAAGGCACGAGAGAAGAAGGTAGTGGGCGAGACTGTGTCCCATATGGATGGGCTCGCCTTCCAGGCACTGGGAACTGGGAGAAGTGAACCCACCCCCTACCGTCACAGCAAGCGCCGCTAGCACAGAGACAGCTGGTGTGTGGACACAGACCTTCTGGGCACCGGCTGCCCTCCTCTCCTGCTTGGCTTTCATCTCAGCCAGCAGGCCGCTGCCCATGACCTGGACCCCATAGCGCCTGCTGCCCTGGGGGCTGCCTTTGCCGTCACCCTCCGAGGGCTCGTCCACCGAGTCGGGGGTTTTCAGCTCCTCCGAACGGTCCGAGCTGCTGCTGTAGTCCGTCGCCGGGCCCTTGGTCTCCTTGCTCTTGGCTGGATCCGGCGCAGTACTCCTGAGCTGGCTGTTCTTGGGGGAGGGGGGCTGTTCCGCTCCCGCTGAGGCTGGGGCGGAGTTCGCTGGGGTAGTCGTCGCTGGGGTGACCGTCGCCGGGGCGGTCGTCGCCGTGGCGACTGTCGTCGGGGCAGCGGCCGCCTGGCCTTTGTCGGACTTGGAGGAGCGGGACTTGATGAGGTTGAGGAAGCCGCCCTTACGCGAGTCCCGCCTCTTCTCGCCGTCTTGAGATTCGGAGGACTTCAGGGGGGGCTTCCTGGGCAAGAGAAAGCGAGAGTGCAGTGACCACAGGCGGCGACGAGAAGCATCTGACAGGACAGGCCAAAAAAATCCCAGCGTGGCAAGAAAAAATAAAAAATTCACCCGAAAAACTTACATCACATGTGATTTCAGAGGGATAAACACAGACATCCCCATTAACAGGAATAATCATTACAAGTTTGTTTTACCCTTATCTAAATCAAGATCACATGATTTGTACTGCAACACAAAACATGGATGATATGAGGAACACATCCCAAATCATTCACAGATCTATGAACTGTGTGCACCATTCAGGCCCTTACTTAGTCTCCAGTTTCGTGACCTTCTTGGAGAAGAATTCATCCACGCCCTCATCCACTCGTCCCATGAGACCGTTCTGCTCCCCTTCCTGCGGCTGGGCCGTGCTGATCTGCAGAAGGAGACTCAGGCTATCAGTAAGTCAAGCTCAGCTGACCAGCTAAACCGAGAACAGAGATGACCAAAGGCTGGCCGGTGACCTCGCCCTTACCGGCACTTTACTGGAGCGCACTTTCTTGCTCCGTTTGGGCCGCAGTTTCGTGTAGTGCTGCAGCTTCTTGCCCTCCTCCGAGGGTAGCTCCCCCATCGCCGCAGACGACTTCTTTTCTGCTTTGGTGGAAAGGGGCGGGTCCTCAACATGAATGGGAACATCCTCCAGCGCCTTATCCAGGTCAAATTCCATCTCTGACGGACACACAACAACAACCAATCAGAGGCCACTCGATAGGACTGATGCCCACCTCTTAATAAAATTCTATGTGGGGCTTTTCAATTTCATAATGGCAAACAATTACAGAATTGCATCTGTAAGCTACCCCCCAGCCATGACAGCCCAGTCTGGTTAATCGCATTGAGCGGCTGTGGAGGGGTGTAGAGGTGAACTTACCAAAGGCTCTGGACACAGGGCGAAGCATCCGACTGTGAATACTCTTCCTCTTCGACTTGGGGGTCATCTGCAGGGAGAGACACGTGGACTGTGAGCGGGTGACCAGTCACGCCACAGAGGAAGGGCAAAGTGACAGACCTGCCTCTAGATGGCGCTGTTGCCACCGAGGTGGATCGCGCCGTGAAGGAGTGACGACGCAGAGACCCAACACCGATCTGACCACCAGTCAGAACCGAGTCATTATAAAACAAGCAGGAGAGATTCTCTGTAGAATTCGCTGTGTGCCAACAGCCTCATTAAAACTTTACCCACTGTGATACTGACACCCACAGCATTAGAACTACCTGCCCAACAGCAATTTCACAAACACTGCAAAAAAAAATCAAGTTTTGCACGACGCCCTGATTCAGCCAGTTGACCCAAAACAAACCAAAGCGAGTTTCTGTCAGACACGACTGGAAAAAGTATCCTGTCCTTGGAATTTTACAGCGGAATTCCCACACGGATGTTAGCACTGAAACACCAAGTGTTGAGTATGTGCTGGGTTGCTAGGAGACGTCCCCTTTTCCCTCCCTCTCCCTTTGCCTAAAGTCATTTCTAAAACGGGCACTGGATCCCTAGATGGCGCCCCCTTGAGGACATGTTTTATTTAGCAAGCGCTAACCTTGCCTTGACTCACATCAGATGGTCATGCCCTTAATCTAGTTAGCTTGCTGCTCTGCGTAACCTCCGTCTCCCTCCCCTGCAACCCACTGGTTGTCTCCGCGGGATGGAAACCCATCACCCTGAACAGTCACACTGCTGAGATAATCACAAAAACTAGGGCAGCCATCTTTAGTGTAGCATAATCGCCTGCGTGGTATCCAGCTTAAAAAGAAAAATAAAAAATTGCTAAAAACGTCTCAGCATGGATTCTGCTGTTCTAATTGTTCTTAGAGTTAAATAGGAATTAACTGACGAATGAAATTTACGTTTTCACTTTTTTTTTTTTACCATGCATTTCATTTCGTTACTCCAAAATAAAATTAACGCAAAGCAACCTTTACAGCTGTTACAGAAATAAGTGATAAGATGCTTTTCCACTGCACCAGGTACTGTATTTTTGGTATTAAAAATCTGGTACTTTCCCTTTTCTACTGATTTCCGGTCCAGTACCAGAGGTAAGGAGCTCCTTAGCAGTCCAGGTACCAGAGGTACCAAACCAGCTCGGTACTTTTGGGAGGGACTTGTAAATGTGTTTATTGGTTATGCAAATAACCTGCCTTGTAAACACAAAATGCAACTGCCATCTTGAAAAGGTGTAATTAGGGATTCAGAAAACAACTATAAATGAACTAAAAATCTAAGCAATAATAGTGGATGTGTGGACAAATGGAGACTCAAGCTTTATTTGCAATCCGGTCGGAAAAAAGATTCAACGAATTTTGGATGGATGACGAGAACTTAAGAAAGTATATGTATAATATGCCATAATATACTGGGGTTGTGTGATATGAGAAAAATGTCAAGAATCGCGGTGAATTTAAATACTGTGATATTTATGAAGCAAAAAGGAGTTCAAAATCTTTCCAAAATAAACTACTGCCAAACAGAAATTATTCTACCAATCTACCGCCAGAGTCTGTTAAACAAGTTGGTGGTTTTACTGCGAGTTATGGCAGCAAACGACTTGCTTTTCGTCAGTATTATCTCCACGGAATCCAAACTATTTCAACGGAAAGCGAATAGCTTTTAGTGACCATTTCTTGTTCGATTTTGTCCACCCCAGTCATTTTGTTAAATCTCTCACAGAAGTGTCTACCAGTGATTTATACAGCTCGGGGAGCGTGTGCAGAGCTTGTGCAAAAGCAGTGGCAGTAAAAAAACGTTTTAGTGAAACATAACTCCCTGCACTCGTGGTTTAATGTCCAGACAGTATGAAGGTGTGAGAAAACCTGATCTCAATCCACCTGACTATCACAGTCCTCGCATTCTGAGAATTGCATGTGCATAACATGCGATGTCGATATTATAATCACACATCGCCCAGCCTTATAATACACTAAAATTTGAATTCAGTTTAAAATACCCTGCCTCTGTTGTAATGATGTCTTTGTGCACCCGTACCAGTCTTTCGTGCCAGTGGAAATTAACACTGGATGTACAGTACTTTTTTGTACTTTTTTGAAATAACCAGTGCAGTGGAAAAGCGCCTTCACAGTGAGATGTGTACATATGTGCTCTTATGTGGACAGTTAATGGCAAACAGCTAATGTTACGATCTAGTACATCAGCCAGAAGCAGCCTAATCACGCATATCATTAGGCTGGAGGTAATGGACAGCAAGCGTAATGTAGAGAGTGGACTGATTTAATGCTGGTCAGGAAGCGGATTCGGCACGCCGTCCCACACGTTTCCAGTGTGATTCCAAATCGGAAAAGCGTTTAGAGGACAGACGCTTCTCAAATTGAGGGATTTCCACCCCCCTGACCAGGAGCTACTGCAGAACAGATGGAACAGTGATATATGTACCCTCTGCATAGATAGTCTGCATCCCAGTCAAGAAGACCAAGCTGATGGTTCATTAGCCCAAGCGAGGGGCTTGCGGGATTTTCAATCTGTTGTCAAGCTAGTGAGTCCAGCCCAATCTTTCGGTGTCTGCCAGGAATGAGAAGCGGGGTGTAGCCAGATTCCGAGGGGCTCGGATCAGGCTTTACTGAGAAGATGGGGGGTGGGGGTGACGTTGTGCGCGAAGCGACAGCGAGGAAGGAAGGTGGCAAAGCGGAGAGACGGATCCTACTTACACTCGAGCAGCACAGAGTCTCCATGGGGCAAAGGGGTGAGAGAGAAGGACAGAGGAGAGAGAGAGAGAGAGAGAGAGAGAGAGAGAGAAAGAGAGAGAGAGAGCAGAACGAGAAGAACAGGGAGAAGAGAGGACACTGTGAGGAAGCGGAGGATAATCAAAATGGACAGAAGGCCCTGTGGGCGCAGCGGCGCCACCACGTGGTCACGAGCAGCCCTGCGGCAAGACGCGGGGAACCAGTTATCATGTTCCTGCACAGGCACTTCAGCCAATAAAGAGCTTCCTGAGTATTTAATTACGTAATTACTCAGCTGGACGCGCTGTTAGTGGAACATGACAAACGGGTCGAACAGCTGGGCTTCCCTGAGGGAATTTCTGAGAATCACTTATGTACAGTACAGTATACGGGCTGTATGAATGATATACGGGCACAGATCGATACAGTACTTTATATACGCATAAAAATATATAGGAAACATGGAAAGACAGAGGAAGATAAGGTAAGAGGAACATGAATGGGGGAAGGGGAGAAGGATATTTGTCCTCACTCAGGTCATTTCAAAGTCTTAAGGCTAATCTGCAGTCCCCTTCTCTTTGCCTTCTAGAATCTTCAGTTAGGGATTGTCAACCGTTCCATAAATGGACAAACACGTCCATGGCAAGACTCGTCTGTGTCCATGGAAAAATGTTTTGATCGAGATAAACTATGCAGGTTACATTTTTTAAATACCATATGCGTGGTAAAAAGTGCAGTGTAATCACACCGTCCAGCTGAATTTGCCGTGGCGCCGATCCCTGCTTCAGCATTAGAGCGTCAACAGTTTAGGTGCCGAAGTCAAACATACTGTGCTGTTACCAAGCCTGCTACGTGCCTCCTGGGGTAATAACCCCCCCTGGGAGGCTGACAGCTGAGCTGGGGGGGGCGTAACCCTCCCCCAGGTCGTAATCTCAAAGGTAAGCCCGTAGTTCAACCTGTGAGGACCGAACGTTGTCTTTACACAAGCTGAGCCCCCATGGTCCTTCAGCTAAGGAAGAGGGAAATGAACTACATGCTGACTTCATGGCTACTACCTGCCCAGGTCCTGTGTCCTGCTTCGTCGTCAGGCTAAATATCATCAGACCCAATATGGCTCCTCTCTGGGGGAATGGGTTGCCACACACTCAAGTGCCTTGTGCTGACTCTGCTGTGAAAGGCGCTATATAAAAATAACTTCAATAGAAATGAAAATGTGACCCATGTTATCCTGTGCTTTGCATCATCACTAGTAGGAATTATTTCCGAAAACCTGCCACAGGCCTCCAGACTTTTGGGGTTTTGCGAACACACTCTTCAGGATATTCAGAGATGGGGAAGACATGCAGAAACGGGAGAACTATATGGAAATAAGGAAAACACTCTACATGCAAACCTTTTCACGGTGGAAGATCGAAGGCTGCATGAAAAAGTAAAATCCCAAAACTGGCAAAGTAATGGAGTCGACAGGGAGTTAACAGAAACCCTGAGCTGATGTACGTGTTGAGATTCCCGCACTTGGGAATCGCGATGCCCTCCCAGTATTCGTCGCTTCACTGGTCTGACATGGGTTTAGACGCAGAGCTACGGCCCTATGCTGACTGACGGCTTTCGGTGATCCTTAGCCAAAGAAGAATGTGCAGTGACTAGGGCTGTCGTGACGTAATCGCCATTAAATGTCACATGTGCAATTATCACCAGGGCTTCAGATGACATTAGTAATCATTTGTCCGGACACCGGCTTTTCGGTACGACATGGACGTTTACTTACGCCCACAGTTTGGTAAGCAGATTAGCAGTGCGCGTAAGATCTTCATGAGATGCGTAGTGTGAGACCCAAAAGTTACTAATCTGTAAAAATTCAGTGTATCTTTATGTTTAATAAACGTGTCGGACTTTAAACTGCAAGACGTACCACCACACCACCGACGTCTTTTTACCTTGTTTACCCACAATATCTCCTCTTTAAAAGATGTTGTAGCTGCTTTATTCACTGCCTGTCACTTCCATGATTTACTAAGACAATGATGCGGCATTCTCTGCAAACTGAATTTAATAAGCATAAGGATACGCTGAATTTATACCGAATCCTGACTTTTGGGCTTCACAATACGCATCTTATTAATATCTAGGGCATACTAGAGATCTGCTTGCCAAGTTGCAAATGTAAGTAAATGTCCGTGAAGTACAGAAAAGCTGGCGTCCGGACAAATGTTTCACCCGTCATCAAAAGCCCTGGTGATTGTTGCACATGCGCCATATAATTGTGATCACATCGCGACGTGAAGGCGACAGCCCTAGTAGTGACTGTATTTATAAAACGCCCTCCAGTTCATTCTCTTAGCCTGGACCAAAAAGGCTTTCTGTCCAGTCAGGTGAAAATAAAATATGACCTTAAAGAATCCCTGGTAGATACAGTCGGCCAAGCTGACAGACTCCTACCTACATGCTTGTAAATTACAGATTTAGTAAATATACCACATTTAAACTGACACACGGGGAAACTGATCTAATAACACTGATCTGCCTGTAGGACCCAATGAATGAACCAATAAATGACAACAGCAAACTCTGTCAGCGATGCACAACAGGCCTGTAAACCGCCCTCCCCAATCCGGGTCCCGGAGGGTCAGTTTTCAACACAGTTTGCGGATTTCCCTGATCAAGAACATCTTAATCAGCTAATTGCCAGGTTTAGTAGGTGTGTCTGAGCAGGGAAATCTCCAGACTGTGCTGAAAACTGACCCCCCAGGTCCGGAATTGGGAAACCCTGCCATAAACAATATGAGCTAAACAGCTGACACCTCAGTTCATGGGTAATGCTTCTCTCTCCAAAGCGATTACTGCAGCACTTCTCAGTCGTGATAATCTTTTCCATTTTTATTTTTACATCAAAACTCAACAAATACAAGTAACTACAGTACAGTGAAAAAAACAGAACTAGCTAAATTTCTCAGCTGATTCTCTTTCGGAATGCTTTTCACTCTCTGGAAACACAATGCGGCTCGGTTTCCGTGACAACAGGCGGGCTTCTGTCCCGGCCGGGAATTATATCATCTGTCTAACCTCGCAATTCGCCTGATCAGGCCTATTGAGTACTTGGCATGTTGTTTACTGTTTAAAAAACTCGGAGACGTCTGTGGTGGCTACAGTTTCACCAGCAGGGTGCGGAATAAGCGTTACCATGCAAGCTTCCGGGTCGTCCAGCCGCTCCACTTCGGCCAGCCCCGAGGCGGCCCGCTTGGGGGTCCGTTCATCCGAGGCATCCAGCTCCAGCGACTCCTGGTGCACCAGGGGTTGACCCTTCCTGGTCAGGTGGTCTGCCTGGGGGAGGGAAAAACAGCCAGGAGATTTTATTATGCTTGTCGATATTCAGCCACTGTGAAGGCGGACCGCGGATCATGCGGGAGGCCATATTGCCCCTGAGCTGCGGAGGCTCACCAGAGCGCACTGGGAGCTGGAGAGGGCTTCCAGGATCTCGTCCACGATACGGTCAGAGAGGAACGAGGCCAATCCCAGCTTCACCTCACTGGGAGCACAAACAAAAGGAAAGGGAAAGGTGAGAAGAAGGGGCACCACCGTGGGGGAGAGGGCAAGGTCAGCGCTGACACAGAGCTTAAGGGACCCCTGTAACCTGTGACCTCCCCAACGTCCACTGTCAGGACTGTCAAGCTTGAAGAACATGGACCAGGAAGGGGGTGGGGTGGCAAGAAAAAAAACACACATTGGTGTGACATTACCCATAATGCTGTGAAAGGAGGCAGCCAATAAAACTGTTCCCTCAGAAGATAAATCAATTTCATCAGTATGGCCACCATGATTCACAGAGAACTTCAGGGTGATGCCATCAGGATCAGGATCTGATCTAATTCGGATATCAACTTCCTTCCAGAATCATCTGCAAACAGTCGGCATCACCTGATCTTATTGATGATGTCGACGCCAGACTCTTCCAGGAGGGTGTCCCTGACGAAGCTGCGGGGCACGACCGCCTTGCCCACACCGGCCACGATCAGCTCCTGCCGCAGGTCTGGCCTCTTCATCACATGTGGGCAGAGACCTTCGGCTGCGCCCACCATGGACTCCAGAAGGTTCTGAGAGAAGAGAGAGACCAAAGATTCCAACCTAATGCAAGGTGCCTTTGGGCCTCTACTGCCTTTGTTCTAAAACAGTGAAACGATATATTTAATCATACATAAATATTTAATTACTCCAACAGATGCTTAACAGTAACAACACAGCTTTCACCTGCATTAAAAGAACTGAAGGTGGAAGCATATTAACATTACTGTATAAGCCTTAGCATATTAGCGCTACAGTATTAGCATTAGCTTTAGCGTATTAGCCATCAATATGTACCAAATGATTTCCTAAAAACTAAACCTTCTAACAAAGAAATTCATGGCGTGCATACTGTGGAATTGCAGTGCCAGAGGGTCCAAAGCTCAACAATGGAATTACCTGGAATTACCTGCTTTCTGTTTTTCTCTGAGCAGCCCTGAACAGAGCTGGCCACACATCTGTTATCCTGTCACTGGGATATACTTAACGGTCTGAATAGATACTGGTAGCACTGGCGCAGAAAATCCGCATCTCATTTGCATATCACCCAGTAAAATGTCTCCGTGAGAAAATAAAATACATAATGTAGAAAACATCTGCAGTTATGTTTACGTTCTACGCGGCTGTTGGTTTTATTGTAATTATCGAGGCTGAGCGAGTTGCAGAGACACACGCCTTCCGAGCTCCTGCACACAGCCCGTTTCATAGCCATAATTTAAGGTAATTACTGCCTGAAAGGGGAAGAAAAAAAGACTGGCATCCGGCCCGCAGAAATTAAGAGCTGTAAATTTTGCACATTCACCGCGACCCAGTAGTTCAGTTTATAGGCTTCTAGTTGAATGATTTGGGGCAGCTCTGTTGTGCAGCAATCAGATGAATTATAAAATACGAACAGCAGGGAAATTCCCAGTGGACTTGCACACCAGGCCATGGTGGAGCTACAGTGCGGCCTGAGGTCTCACACCTGCAAGCTGACGTAGATGTGGGTTACGGCCCATTACCCGGGCTGGGTCCTGTGGAGCCCACCCACGTCCTGAGGGGTCACTGCGCTCCTGTCCTTACCTGCAGCTGCTCGTCCATCACCTGGGCCACCTCCCCAGCCATGGACTCCAGCTTCTCCTGGATGGGGTTGGCAGAGGTGCCGCTGACCTCCGTCCTCGAGGAAGCGCCCAGGTGGTACAGGTTTGGCAGGAGCTGCAGGAGGATGGGGGGCATCAGCAATACTTACTGGCAGATGCTTTTATCCAAAACAATGTACTGAGAAAGAGGGGTCAGGAAGTCCGGGAGGGAAGGGCCTTGCTGGGGTGCCCAAGGTTATCTTAGACACTTTGACCTAGGACAGGTTTTATAAACTAGCATTTCAATTAAAAGGACCTGGATTTCACTTGAGCACCGAGTTCTTGCTGTGTGCTGATTGGTCAGTCTCCTATAATCATGCATGTGTCACTAATATGAAACAGCTGGATGTGTTTATCGGTGAAGGAAACAAATCAGTCAAAGTACAAGAAAAATTTAAGTATTTAGCCGAGCACAGGAGCCTTTTAGTTTTAAAGTAGTTTGTAAAACCTGAAGTAGCTCAAAGTGTCCTCCCTGACATGGTCACCCTACCCAACAATGACAATCATGGGATTTGAACTGGACACCTTCTGATTGCCGCCCATGTTGGTATGTCCCACAGAAGGAGCCTTGGAGAGCTCCGGTCTGACATGCTGCCAGGTATAACTGCATGTCTTTGGACACACAGTGGGGGCGGGATTCAAACCCCCCAGGCCTGTAGGTGTGAAGCAACAACTCTACCCACTGCCACCCGCTGTCAGTTTCAATTAAGCCAAATAACTTCTTATTTACTGGGCGATACCAGCAGCTTCTCTCACCGTCTTGGAGTTCCTGGCGTCCTTCATCAAGTTCTCGGCCATCTTCATGTCCTCCAGGATGGTGTCCGTCTCGGTGTACCTCAGCGAATTGAGGTGGTCTTGGACCTTCACGCAGATTCTGTCAATCATCTTTGAGGAACCGGAACAAGGGACTGATGGTTACCGGGACGATTTGCTCAACGCCTCAGATATTACCTAGAAATGAAGCCCTTACTACCCCGATAAATCTCTCTGAAAGGCTGCGGCCATTTTGCCTGGGTCTGTAACTTCTGTGAAGCATCACAGCCCAGAAGCAGGAGATCCTGCCGATGCTGACCTGCTGCGTGGTCGTCGTGACGATGCCCTGCTGGAGCCGGTAGGCCTGCTCCTGCTGGTACTTGCGGGTCTTGTGGTTCCGGAAGAGGTAGCTCTCGATCTGGACCGGGAGCAGGAGCACGTCATGTTCAGGTCCCTCCCCCAGAGGGCGCTGTTATGCCACGGCTCATAAAAAACGTCGGGGCCCGGGAGGGGGGACGGCTCACCTTGAGCAGGGCATCCTCGGTCTTCTCGGGGCTGGCTTTGAGGGCCTGGGAGGCGTCGATGATGGGGATGGGCATGAATCGGATGGTGAAGTTTCTGTCGATGACATGAGTCCCTCCATTACAGGCATGTTGTACTCATCGTCCAATAAGATACTTGCAATGGAGACACACTGGATAACCAAGCATACATATTACAAATATCCACGTTAGATGTGTAGATTGTGAGACTTTAATGCAGAGGTATTTAAGGCTCTCTTGACAGGTTCCCCCTAGGGCTGATATATTTGTGGTTCAATGGGAAGGATGTGTCAGTTTTCCTGTCGCTATTTTTAATATTTCTAAAGGTTGCAGTTTCTTTCACAAGCACACTCCCCTGCAATTCCTTCACCCCCCACTAGGGGGCATGCATCACAGACTTAATATCTCTGCTCTGATGCACGTATTTTTATATATCGAAAATGTGCTGAAGCCGCAGAGCACCGGTGAGCAGGAGACACTTCTCAGCTTCCAGGAAGATACTGGCCAATTGGTGGAGCATTGCAGTACGATTCCCATTTTAGATACAGAACGGAAAATCAGGAATAAGGCCTACAAAAAAAGAGCAGTAGAAAAAGCATGTAATGGTACTGTCGACTTGGAGCAGTATTTATCACGGGTGCGCTGGCCAACTGAAGGCTCAGTGTCCTCCCAAAAAACGGGCGGGACATGCCCGCCACAGAGCGGAGGTGGGCTATTGGCAGACACTCAAACTTGCTGGATCACCCTCTTTCCCAGGCCTCCCCGTTGCCATGGTACCCAGCTGCCAATCAGCAACCACCACGGAAGTGTCACTCGATGAGAGATGATCTCTCGGGGCTTTAGCAGAGTGTGTCACCGTCATGGAAACGGTACTGCAACGAGCATCAGTGGATAGAGACGCGCCGGACGACGGGCTGTGTGTTTTTAGACATATAATAAAATCAAGGCAGCTTCCCGCCTCCTTGCTGCTGCTCTCTCACCCTGCAGCCAGGGATGACAAGTGCGAAAACACAAAAAGAGAGCAAACAAAGGCAGCTCCCAGAGAAGCAGGGAAATTATAAAATAACAACATAAATAACATAACTCCTCCTCTTCTTGGGTCCGCCCGTGGCACCTCAGTGTCTGGGGGTCTTACAGGGGCACTCGCCCAGCCCCATGCTCCTCTCTGAGTTCAAAAGCCAAAGCCCTCCCCCCCCAGCCCACTCTGGCTTCATCTCATGCCTCTGAGAACTCATTAGACCCCCCGGTGCACTGTGGGTAAGAAAAGGTGCCCTGGGGGAGTCGGTGAATATTTGAGCAGACTCCTAACACGCAGTTCATTGGGGCCAGATATGCTGACAGGATGCTTTCAGCCCCCCGCACCAGCCAAAGGGGGCCATCTGTCCCTGGACACGTCGAGTCACGTGACCACGTAGACACACGGCCGCAACGTAGCCGCACAGACGAACGAGCGTGTGCACCTACACGGTAAACACAGAGAACGTGCACCTACACGGCAAACACAGAGATACTCACTTCTCCAGAGCCGCCGCTACGTCCTGGAGACCCTGGGGGCTGACGCTGTTCTTGTCCCAGATGACTGTGCTGTTGAGAAGGACAAGGCAGGTCCCCTTACGGTCAGTTATTAAAAAGAGACAGTGGGAGAAGGATAGACAACCAAAATGGGGAACCAGATGCTGGTCTTTGTTTACTTTAGTTATGTAGAAGGTGCTTTTATCCAAAATTATATAAAACTGAAAAAGCAGGTCAACCAGAGCCTGAAGCAACTGGGGTTTAAGGGTCTTGCTCAAGGGCTCAACAGTGAAATTACTCTGCTGACCCTGGGATTTGACCTGGAAACCTTCTGATCACAGCCACCCCCCCATCCCCATCTCCCCCCCGTCATCCCTCCTTGCTAAGTACCAGGGACACCGCTCACCGGAGTTTGCTGTTGATCTGCAGGGCTTTGGCCAGCATCTTGGCCCCCATGTCCCCCATCGCGTTGCCGCTGATGTCCACCTTGGTGAGGGAGGTGTTGCTGCCCAGCGCGTTCAGCACGATGCTCAGGTCGCCCTTCAGCTTGGAGTCCGCCAGTGAGAGGGACGTCAGCGGCTGGATGGGGAGGCCAATGGGGAAACGGTTCAGTCCAGTCACACCAGTTACTTAATCTACATGAGTAATCAATAGGGCCGCAGAGGTCAGAGCAGGACATCTTATGGTGATGTGCAATTCTCACATCACGAGAATTGCGATAATCAGCTGGATTGAAATAATTTTTTATACCTTCATTCTGTCCGCACAGATGTTTCTCTGAAACATTTTTACTGTCAAAGGAAATAAACGGATTGTTCCTTTTCAAGGTTATCTAGTATATGTAAAAAAGTCAGTTTAAAGTTTCCCACTTCTGCTTTTGCATGAGCCCTGCATGAGTTCCCTGAGTGGTTTAACACTCTTACATGCATTTGTGAGATTTAACAATGTAGAGGGGAGAAAATCGAACAAGAAATGGTCACTAAAAGCCAACCACCTTCCATTGTATGGAGATATTTTGGATTCAATATAGATGATATTAAGGAAAAGCGAGTGATTTGTCAGCACACCTCATGGTAACTACCAACTTATTTGATGGACTCTATTGGTGGATAATAAATTCGATTTGGCTATAGTTTATTTTGGGTAAATTTTGAACTCCTTGCTTTATAAATATCGTAATATTTATCACATAAAAATCACGTCACAATTCTTGACATTTTTCCAGTACTGTTCAGCATGACTTTTTCGTAATTAACTGATTTAAGGGCAGGTTTTCGATGAAGATACAGGGATCAAGGCGTTGCAAAGGGGCTGTGGACAGGTCTTGCAGTGGCTGTCATTTTCGTTCATATTTATTCTACACCAGTATTTTAGGATTAGTATTTTAGGCCCAGAATCCACAGCTTAAGCAGCCAAACTTCATACTTCATGTTTTGGGTGAATTCCATTCCTTATGATTCATGTCCCTCCCAAAATCCTGTTTCATTTGTATTGGAATTTTAATTCAGACAGGTAAAATGCTGATATTAAGACATTTCCAGCCTCTTTGACAAATAATTAAACTAAAGGAGTCCCTAGTATGACAAGATTGGGGCAAGAAGAATTCTATAAGACCAAAAAATAAAAAGTATTTGTAGGAGATCGAGAGATTAATGTCATGGTTTGGAGCAGCAGTCTGCGAACATGCATTATTGATTTGGGCTGGATTTGAGGGAGGGGGGGATGGGGGATAACCTAAGATCGAAGAGTTCAAAGGGCAGCCCCCCCCCCCCATCCCCTCGACACCCTGTCCGACGCAGGCAGTACATGTGCAATATGACAGTCTGGTGACCCCTGACTTTAGCCACTGAGGCTCCTGCTCTCTGGCTCCTCAAATACACCTGCTGACCTCCAGGCGTCTCCATGGCAGCAGGTGACCACGGTAACCACCAGCAGGTGAGCGTGGGTGATAACTGCAGGCCAGGCGTGGGCCTCTAATGCCAACTGGAGGTATTCTACATGATCCAAAAGGCGGCAGGTGCTCCTGTCTGGCTGGTGACCAAGTGACGGGGCAGATTTTTAATCTACAGCAAAAAGAAAGATCTCCGACTGACATTTAAACCCATTTCACACGTTACCCTAGAAACGCCACACAATGGGACTCAGAGGACCAATAACATAACATCAAATCACCATAATAACTCTTTTAATTAGCAAATAGCTATTAAGAGTAAGTTGCCTGGGTCTATTTTGATTAAAAACGCACAGACACACTGGCACTCTGATGAGATTCTGAGCACCTGAATAGCCCCCACAGTCAGAAACACTTGAGACGGGGGCAGCGGTTTTACCATGTGACTAATAAAGCAAATGTAGGGCTTCTTTGGGGGGGGGGGGGGGGGCGGGTTGACACCGGGGCCACTGGGGGGGGGGGG
>JAODJU010000138.1:8157843-8173454 GCA_026776725.1 Gnathonemus echidnorhynchus | reverse complement strand
GGGGAGACTCTCCAGCAGCCTGGCCAAGAGACCCAGGGCTCAACATGCATGTGGTACATCCCTCCACCCCCCCACCAGAGTCAAATATTTGTTCCCATCAGAAAAACTGAGCCGATCCCTTGAGCCTAAGCCAGTTCTTCCCTGATTGTTTACTCCTCATTGTCACCCCATGGGATCCATGAGTGTACCACCTGATTCTCAGAGCCAATCAACTGGTGCAATTTCTGCTTAGCATTAGCATGCATGCTAACCTTAACAATACTTGCTGGCAATAGTAATGACACCCCCCGCATCACCGATGGTGATCGTGCTAATGGAGGATGTTTCCCTTCCGTCGGCTCAGACCCTCCACCGCGACAGTACGCTAAGCTAATCGACGCTGTCTCTACCCCCGTTCTCTTTCCAGGCTCCGGCCCTGATTGCTCATAGTTACTCAACTGCAATTACAAAATGAGCAGTTTGGCAGAGCCCTTAAAGCGAAGCCACAGAGTCAAACACAATCCGCTAAGTATCGTCTTTGCAATTAATTATCCACAATTCCAGTGGCACGCGTCCAGACAAAGGGACCGTCTTGAGATCGATGCAGCTCTGTAACATCCACGATCCCCGCTCTGTTGCAGGCCGGCTCAGTGACAATTCCGGGCACATTTGTCGCAGGAATGCGAAAAGCATTCATCGTTATTGCAGGGCCCCGTTTACTGCGGCTGGGTGAAATGCGAGATCACTGCACACTCGAGCCCTGGCTCACCGCTCATCAGCACCCATTTACACAGCTGCCCCCAACCACACTGCGATCATGGTCATCAGCAGGTGATAACGGAGAATAGAAAGAGAGGATTTTACATGACAGGAAAAACCCTGAAGAGCCAGTATACAGGTCTGACAGACATAGTCTTTCAATGAAAGAAATTTCACATAAAAATTCGTAGCTTTTCTTTTTGGAAAGGTAACTCACCAGTTTATAATCCTTTGTGGAGAGTTTTATAAACCACTGATTATACTCCAGAACAGCGATGATAGCCACCAAATCCCTATAACATCAAAAAAACAAAAATAAAACATTGTCTTCAAATAACATTGAACAGATTGATGACAATATGGCCAATTCAAATCCCAAATGGTCTTCATTACACTGTTTTCTTTGGACTTTGAATTTTTGTTATTTTTTTGGAATGAGTGTCACTACATGTTAAAATATGAAAATGTGAGATTCTGTTCCCCCCGGGCTTGATCACTGAGGCGTGAAGGCAGCCTCCATAGCTGTTCAGGTGGCACACTGCACACCTACCTGTTTTCCAGATGGCTGAAATCCTGCAGGTTCAGTTCCCTCGTATCCTGCGTCAGATATATTGTGTCCACGTCCTGTTGAGGGAATCAGAAGGCAGTTTTTACTCCTGTCTTCATTTCCTGTGCAGGAAACGCTGACAGCTGGATTCTAGCGCACCTTGGCACAGCTCAGAAGATGTACCCAGACTGAAGGAACATTCATAAAAATTTTATTAAGCTTCCTTTAAATGTCTTGCTAGAAGAAAATATGTGGCACAGAGAAATATGCCATTATAAAATATTGTTAGAATGAGGCTTGATTTTTTAACAAGATTAAAACAATGTTTCTAAAAGCAATTAATATTTGCTACCCAAATGCTATTTGCGTTTTGAATTAACTGGAAAATCCCATGAATTTGCTCTTCAGTTAAAGGCCACAGAGTCTGTTCTTAAAGGAACAGAGATGCATTGACCTGAAGAGCGTTTGTTTTTCGGATCTTATCGGCGGACGGCATAAACGGGGCCGACGAGGCGCTTGCATACTGACCCACTGCACCTCCTCGCGGTACGGCTGGCCCAGGAAGTCACAGATGCACTTGTACGTCTGGGAGAAGCCGCCTGAGCAGAAGAGAGCAAATAGGGCCTTTGGTCAAGCACAAAGCAGAGCTGACAGACCCCATGAACCTCCATTTGACTGGGAAACATTAAAGCTATGTTCTCAGATCAATGCTGCATCAGGAAGGTGAATTGTGATGCTTGAACCTGCACTCAAACTCTATGCGTCACATCTCCAATGTGACAACAGACTGATGGCTTTTTTCTGCACTTTATCAATACTACTTACTGTACTGTGGTCTATTTGCACACCCTTTGCATTGTATTTAACATTTATTGTTCTCTTATATAATAATTCTCTCCGCATCTTGTCTTGCACTGTTTTGTCTTTTATGGCACTACTCTCCTGTATTGCACTGTTGTTGTCCTATTGTCCCCCCCATTCACCTGTCCTTCCTCTGCAACTGTGGCAATAACAAGTTCACTGTGTTCCTCTGAACACGTGACAATAAAACTTGAAACTTCATGAACTTCATGTTGAGTTTCCTAAACTTCTTTCACACACGAAGCAAACCCGGGTGTGATTTGCATGTTGGCCGATTCTGGTAATGGTGGCGGGTTCTCTAGCATCCTATTTACCACAAGGTCCAGGATCTACCACTGTCTGTTTCTCCCAAAGGGCCTGCAGGTTCGAGATCCGCTCTGGGGGCTCCATCGACACCTTCTTCATCATCTTCCTACAGGGTTCAGAGACACAAAGATCACACACTGCTTTTATCGGTTCTCACTCAGGTCCCAAGAGAATGAACATGCTCTGTCTCGATGGAATACATCCAGGGTTCCTTATCAAACACCTTATCTAAAGTTTGCCACAGGAGATCTCCATGTACTATATAGTCTGGGACAGTTGCTTTTGTGAACGAGGAGTTCAGACACCAAAAAAAAAAAAAACCAAAACAAGTCATAACAATAGATAAATTCTATCCAATTAGGTTGGATGTTATGACCTGAACAGAAGAGTAATATTTTATGGAAGTCCATGCAAACGGAAGACCAGTCAGACAATTTGGGGAGAGTCTTGGAACCTACAGGGGGGGCAGGCCGGGACATATCCTCTGTAGGCTGTGTCCGATGTGGGCCACCACGTCGTTCACATCCTCGGGGGATGCCAGCTTCATGGACATGGAGCCTCGGTCATACTCCAGCGCTAGCTGCCATGGGGGAGACGCGCCAAGGAGTCGGTCACGTTTCGCGGCAGAAGCAGCACATGCAAAAAAAGAGAACAGAGAGAGAGAACACCTCTAACCAGATGTTTAGATCAATGTTCAGAACAACGCCTATGATGTGTCAAAATCATCTTACTAAGTCATATAACCACTTTAGTTTCAGACTTCACGTTTGCCACATGGTCTGGTTTGGTCTTTCTCACAGTTTCTTTAAAAAAAATAATCAAGAAACCGGTAACACTAAATGAGACGCATAACTTAGTTACTCAAGAACAAATCATGAACCCCCATAATTTATTAATAATGAACGAACATGAGATCAACACATAACCAACACTTAGTTACTGGTTAATTAATACATTAAGTAAGAGTGTACTACTATATTAATTGTGCCCCCTCAAGTAAAGTTACTGACAAACCTTTTGTAAAGCATGAACAGCAATGATTCGGCTTGAGATGATTTTCTTTCACTCAAGTTCTGACATATGGTAATTTCCATTGCATTAATGCTGGAGACGTCACTTGAAACCCCCGTCAGATTAACACCTGACACCATGTTCTGCTAAAACGACAGGCTGACAGATGTGAAAGAGATTTCCCATCTTTTCAAGCACCATTAATAGACTAAAGGATTTTCGAGTGGGTTTAGTGGAAGATTAGGAACGCTACCCGCTAATGCGTTACCGCCAGTCAGAGGAGACCGCGACGCCCTTAAAATGATCCTACGTCGCGTGTCTATAAGTCAATTACTGTGGCATTTTCATTTCAAAAAAGCATTCAGCTCTCATGAAAAGGCCTTTGTCTTCCATAAAAAACAGTGAGTTCAAATCGTTGGCTTGCAGGCCGGAGAGGTCAAGGGGTGTTACTCATACGGGACGGTAAGCTGAGAATCAGATGATAAACTGAAAGGTATAGCGCTTTATATTGATTTGATGTATGATTATAGAGGTATGACTGGGGGAGGGACAGGTTTGCACTGGCCTGCATTCCCCCCACAAATCGAAGGCCTTCTGGCTACAAAGCAGCCAGCTAGCTCCCGCTAGCATCAAAGCTAGCCATCTTCCTGAGAAAAGCGGCCCGACTTGGTTACCTGCACCGGCTTGTTGCAGGCGATCCCTTGTATCTCCAGGTAATTGAAGGACTGCTCCACCTAACAGAGGGCAGAGGGGTCAGGGGATCAGCAGGAAAAGAGCTACTGAGAAAAGACAGTTTGTGCATTAAAGACTGACACCAGGTCAGCATTGCAAACATCCCTGATGTTGACAAAGGCGCTGGAAGAGCAGAGTTAGCGGAATAAAAGCACAGAAGGGAAAGCTGTAAAGAAGATGTTTGATAGTTTTAAAAAGAGATGCTTCATAAACAATGCATGACAGTATGCTAATTGCTCATTCCTTAGCTATGAAATTATAGTCACATTTTAACCAGTCCTGAAGAACGTCTTTGTTTTAGAGATGTAAACAAAACCCTTCCTCCTTTATTGCCTTTTCTGTCATTTATTAGATGTGATAAAAATATTTCTCTATGCTTTTCAGAGACACAGACACTGATAGGATCGTCCTCGCTCACATACACAAATACACAATGTCCCCACAGCTATATTTATGGGGGCGCATCAATAACTTTTAATGATAACCCTGCCCCTCCTCAATGCTAATAACTGGAGAAAGAAATAAACAATGACTTAGCTTGTTCAAAAACAAACTGTGATGCAGTAACGTCCACCAGTGTGTTTTTTGGGACACAATTTTTATGCACACATACACAAGACACATTATTAAAGAGATCACTGGGGTCACTGGGGTCAAAAGCATGCCGTGGATTGATGGACATGCAGTGAACTGACAGACATGCAGTGGATTGATGGACATGCAGTGGACTGATGGACACGCAGTAAATTGATGAACACGCAGTGGACTGATGGACATGCAGTGGACTGATGGCACCTCGCTGATGATCCACATGCAAGCTCTTCCTTTATGCAGCTGCCTGGCTTCCATATCATATCTTTTTTATCTTGCAGAAAAGCTGTATTCTGGCATGTGATTTACCACCTCAGTGATGCTTGGCTGACTCGTGAAAAATTCATGGATCTTGCATTTTCAGTTACAATCTTTTTAAATTATACTTCTAAAGCAGAAGAGGTCAGCCCAAGGTGTCTGCTATCAAGATTAACAAAAGATATGAAAGTCTGACATCCAGATTCAAAACAGAAGTTTGCAAGATATACTCTGAATAAATTAAGATAGCATCTCTGATAAATCAGAGTGGTGTTGAGTCAAGTTCCTTTTTTAATCTGTTAGTAGGTTAAAACCTCACTATGCACGTATAAACTTAAAACAGCTAAACAGACACATTAGTTTGGGCCCAATGTGACAAATGGGGATTAAAATGGGGGAGGATGAGGAGGATTAGGAGGATGAAGAGGTCTGTGGGATCACATTCTGACAGCGTCCAGACCTCAGAACAAATGCTGGACTCACTAGGATATGTTACACGTTGTCAACCGTCGGTTGTTTTGCTGAAGTGACCATTCGGCAATGAGGAAGGAACAGATAGACCCTGCTTGATGATGAGTGAGCACTGAGCACGCGAGCGCTCACCTACGCCCGATTGTTTGGCGCGTGGGTAACAGGAACTAAACTCTTAGCCGGTGACACCTGCGTCCTCAAGCCAAAAACACGGAACCTGAAAGCATTTCAACATCGCGTCTCAGATAAAAAGCAGGAAGTGGGCAAAATGCCAAGAGGACACCCAGGAAGAGGGCAGGCTCAGAAGAGTGCCCACAGAGATAAGTAAAGGCTGTGGGGAACAGCTGACAGGCTGATGAGCTGCTCTCCAAAAAAATGATTTGGGAAAACAGGCATGGTAGACGATCCACCTATGACATGGATATGGGAGGGAGCTGGCTGGTTCTTGTGAAAGGGTTTATTTAAGTTGAACAGCATAGAGCAGAGACGTGTGAATCACAAAACAAACATCTGCCATTTCAAATTAAGTTCATAATAATATCTTAAGGAACCAAACATTTCAGAAGGCCTGCAGGGAGCTGAGCTGCGGTGCCCATGCCCACTGTCACGCTGTGAAAGCCCGTTCCAGGCCTGCCTTACCTTGGCTGGGATGCGGGCCGTTAGAAGGTAGGTCCGGTGAGCCGAGAGTGCCTGCAGAACAACAGAGAGGGAAGAGCAACATCATGAGAGACGAACGGAACCAGCATTGACAAGCATGCTGTATTCATCCATTGGCCTGTTCACCATTCTGCACAACATTACACAACATGGAGGGAAGGCAATCATTTCTGCTTCTTCATTTCCTTCTAAATCTCATCTCATCTTTTCCCGGCTTCTCCTGCTGAAGAGCACAGTAGTGTCACGTTGAGCAGGTCAGACCAGACCTCTCTCTGCATGGATACAGACTTTACCCAGTTCTGATGGATCCTTAGACATTCCCAGGTCAGCTGGGATATAATACAGTCTCCCCAGCATGTCCTAGGGCTTCCCTGGGGCCTCAGCCCAGTGGGACAGGCCTGGAGCAGATCCCTTGGGATCCACCCAGCTAGCATCCTTATAGGATGCTCCAACCACCTACGTTGACTCTTCTTAATCTGAAGAGGCAACACCTCTATTTTGTGGTCCATCCAGATCTCCAAACTCCTCATGCTGTCACAGAGCAAGCACGATAATCTTTCAGAGAAACTTAATTTTCCTATAAATAATGCTTAAAGAACTGCCTTAGAATGAAAAAAAAAACCTTATCCACAAACCCAACACCACAAAGACAAACAACAGCCCTAGGAATTCATGCTTGACACGGAATCCCCTCATCCGAGATCTGTAATGTAAAGGGTTTAGGGAGCATGTACACGACATCGCAAGGACTAATCCTGGAAAGTCACAGGAAGAGGATTAAATGAGAGGCTGGTTACCTGCCTGCAGTGAGGGAGCAATGCAGTATAGGGCTAATGCAAATGAAGGTGATAACAGGAATCAGGCGAAACGAACATAACAGCCACAGAAAAGCACTTCATTAAGAGTGCAATTCAATTTCAGAGAGGGAAATTGCTTTACGCTCCTGTGGAGGCTAGACACAGATTAAAGCAGCAATGACCTGAACACTCTGATCAGGAATTTGCGTTTTTAATATGTAGAGACAACACCTTAGGGGAAGAACGAGACCAGGTGAGAGAGTAAACCATGAGACAGAGACAATGGAGGGGATTAGCAAGTCACATGGGTATCTTCATAAAATCTATCCCCACTTGGGACCACCCAGTCACAGGTCACATGGGTATCTTCATACAATCTATCCCCACTAGGGACCACCCAGTCACAGGTCACATGGGTATCTTCATACAATCTATCCCCACTTGGGACCACCCAGTCACAGGTCACATGGGTATCTTCATACAATCTATCCCCACTAGGGACCACCCAGTCACAGGTCACATGGGTATCTTCATACAATCTATCCCCACTTGGGACCACCCAGTCACAGGTCACATGGGTATCTTCATACAATCTATCCCCACTTGGGACCACCCAGTCACAGGTCACATGGGTATCTTCATACATCATTCAAACACAGTTGCCTGCCTGTACCAGGGCTGTCCTGTCTGGAAGCGTGTCAAGAGCCTTTTTAGGCCAAGGTCCAGTAACGTCAACAGCAGGTGACACTCTCAGCAGAACCAGTGGCCTCTAAATACAGAGTAAAGGGAACTAAACTATCAGCCTGCTGTGATAAAACAACCTCTGAGAGATTATCTGGGTTCCTCTGAGAGGTCAGGGGCTACAATGAGGGCAGCATCCACTGGGCAGTAGAGGGATCTGGGTTAGGGCTGCACGATGTGCGATGCGAATATCGATGTTGCATGTCATGCACATGACAGTCATCACACCAGAAGAACCGTGATAGTCGGCTGGGTTGAGATTAATCTTAGGTGGCGTCTAATTTTTCATACCATCTGGGCACTGTCTACAGTGTACAGTATTTTGACAGTATTTTCAAAAGCGAGACTATTTTGATACTTTGAAATCTTCATGATAAAATTCACCAGGTAGGCCGGGGGGGCGGGGATCCCAGAAAACCAAGGTATTACTACAATAACTGAATGAGATTATCAATAAGTTTTACTAAAACATTTTTACTTTGCCATAGGAAACAAAGCTTAGCAAGCTTGGCAATTTTAATGATTGTTCCTTTTCAAGATTATCCAGTGTATGTTAAAAAAATCTGTGTAAAGTTTGCTGCTGCCTTTGCATGAACTCTGCATGTGCTCTCCAAGAAAATCATAATCATTTACATCTGTGCCGTCACTCATAGACACTGTGGCGCATTTATAAGAAATTTAACAAAAAGTAGTAAGTAAGGAGTAGTAAGGAGGAGAAAAGCGAATGAGAATTGGCCTTCGACTGAGACGATACTGAGCAATAGCACTTCAGTGACTTCACACCAACTCCACACCACCAACTTATCTGATTGTACTGGTGGATAAGCTCCACATGGCTATAGTTCATTCTGGGTGAATATTCATCTCCAGTTTTGCTTTAGAAATATCGCAATATTTATTGCAAAAAATCCATATCATGGTATCGTAAGTTTTTTCAATATTGTGCAGCCCCCACAGGGCTATAAGCAGGCTTTCATCCCAGTACATACTCAATGTCTAACTGGTTTAAAGAGCAGTTCATCATACATACTATTTACCTTCCTTAAATCAATCGAGCCAGAAACAATCAGACTGAGGTTTATTAGAGTTCAAATCAGAAAAAAGACATAAAGCGTCACGTGTGACAGACGAGTCGATTTGAAATGTGAAACGTTTCCCTCCGGGGAACGAGTTTCAAAGAGGACTTGGGACTGTTGGCTCGTAAAGTCAGTATTAATGTACAGACACACAGTTTACACATGAACACAAGCACAGGGCACTTTGGCGGGGAAATATTCACAGTGACACTTTGTTTTCCCACGTGGAGATCAGTGAGATCAATCACACCCCACACAAGCCGAGAGCCCTTTCAGCGCAGCGCTCCCAAAAATCAGCCCCCGCGGTCACACTCGGCGGTGCAGCGAGCGAACTGGGGACTCCTCGCCTTTTACTTGTCCAGAGAGGAACTGAAAAGCACCAGCGTGAGGCCTCCATCAGACAGGCGCCCTTCCCTCACCAGGACAGCTCTCTGCAGCATCTGCTGCCAGCAGTCACCTCCAGATGGCGACAGAGAGGCACCCCAGGGGACAAGCACTGCAGCGTGGTGTGGTACAAAGGCAACCCCCCTTCCTTCCACCCCTCACTCCCACGTTACCTGCCACATGCTCACGTCTACACGGCCACGCAGACGCTGATGCTCAAATATACTCGCACGCACCATCCGGGGAAAAAAAAAGACGACTGAGAACAAAAGGCGTCTACCCCATACCGCAGCTTGTGCCCCAGGAAATTGTCTGCGCTTGTCAAACAAGGCCTCACATCATCATCCACCCCCCACTGTTACCATGGCGACGAATCCCCCCCCCCCACACACATATGAGAGTAGCATGTTTTTGCAGTGTCGAATGGGTGCTCCAGGCTCTGCGGATAAGAAGAACGAGATGTGTGTGTATGTCTGCAGCCGCTGACTAAGATTTATCACATAAAGGGAGCCCTATTCCTACCACGTGCACCATGCATTTAAAAGAACCAATTAAAATATTTCAGATGCAATCTGGAATCCTCTAATACGCTTAATTTTTTATACGAGAGGTAGCTTAAATATTTCCTCCATTTTTGATAAATATTATTACATACTGAAACACAAATGAAATGAAATGAAAACTCAGCATGATGAAGGGTCGATTTCAAAAATATTTTCTGGTTTCCCCAGATTTTATGTGATGGAAGAAGGAAAGAAATGGAGAATTGGGGACTGAAATCATGGAAGAAGGAAAGAAATGGTGAACTGGGGACTGAAATCATGGAAGAAGGAAAGAAATGGTGAACTAGGGACTGAAATCATGGCTGCCAGCTTCCTCATCCTGTCCACTCAATGCACCCTGAATTTACCAGTGGGGGGTGGGGACTGTTGATGTTTCAGTGCCGCGGAGCACGTCTCATTGTCTGGATTGGCCAGTGACATAACCTCATCAGCCAATCAGATCATGCATGTATATAATTTCAGGAATTTTGTCCCTGGGTCTTTCAGTAACATTTCACTGCAACAAGCATTAACACAATGAACCACCTATCTGCCCCGATCCAGCACATCTGTCTTCCATAACTGCTTATCCAGTCACAGGGTCCTGGAGCCTATCTTAGGAAGCACATGGTGCCTAGTTGCAGAAAGCAGAATGGACTGGATGGGAAGCCAGTCCATCGCAGGGCACACACTCACACTCCGCAGGTAATTTAGATCAAGTACTTGCAGTCTGAGGACTGTGGAAGGAAACTAGAGTACCTGAAGAAGCCAGGGGCAACAGGGGAACCGGCACAAGGTTATGTACTGACCCACCGTGTTTCACCCATCTATGCACCTATATCTACAACCAGGGCAGATCCCGGGCGGCCTGGCGGGGTCCGCACGCCCCCACACAAGCGGAGTGCCCTGGGGCCGCCCAAGCACGCGATATTTCACGTCATACCCAATAAATCCCAAGTGCTAACGCGTTACATCTGTGCACCACATTAGCGGATTAAATAACCAGTTATAATACGCGATACCATAAATCCTATGGGCTGGCAAACGTGCGATTAGCCTTAATGTATGTGTGTGGTTTTGGCGTTCGTCTACTGGAAAGCGAAGGAGTTACAGAGAACATCAATCACTCCATTTTATATGACGACTACGACAGCGAGCTGGTAAATGCGGAGAGTGATTTACTCCAACACAATGGAAAAACAGCACAATCCCTCTAAAAGAGCTGATACGTGGGAAAAAAGCAGCTTTATAAAAATGTGAAAAAATAATTATGCCAACAATAAATAACTAAATGCCACACTATACTTAGTAATATTCCTGTTATTGGGATGTAATGAGAAATTACCTAAAAACAAAGAGTTATTCTCCTTTAAGCTGCTCTCCCATGTAGCAAACATAAAAACCTTGGCCCTGTACAATGAGAGCACGGGGTGCCTGCTGGAGAGGCATATATTACTGTCCACAGGACAACAATGGGTTTGTTTTAATAGAGACACTGACCGGTCAAAAGACTCAGTGTTACACACCAGGTCAGAACAATCAGTGGTTACACGGTCTGGCATTGGCTCTGGGGGGGTGGGGGGTGGTCTGGTTCAATGGTCACACAAAGCAACATGGCAGCCACCCAAGAGCAGGTCAGCCACGACACCCAGACTCGCAGCAGGACCAGGCAGCCGATCAGGAGCCAAAGTACGACCACAGGGCAAAACCCTGGTCTCTCCTCCGTCCCGATGCCAGCCGGCCCCAGGACAACGTCACGAGGAGGGACGCGGGAAAAAACGGATTGGCGGAGAAGGAAAGAGCATATTTCTGGATATATTCACACTCAGGGCCCCCCCCAGTGCCATTATAATGGAGCCCCCACCACGCTGAAGTTGTCCTGATGCATTGTTTTAAACAAAACATAATCAAACAAAACATATAGGTGAGATGACAGGGCGAAATAAGACGTGAGATATGATCAGAGATGCCCCCAACAAAGCTTTCAAGAAGAACGTCTCTGTTTCATTCTCATTCTCACTCCTGCAGGGAGCTGGAGGGTTTGCGTCTTCGTAAATGAGTCATGCTGTTCCTTCTTCTGCCCGAAATTTAGGCTCGGGGCGCCATTTCCCCCTCACATCGGAGATAAACACCAGAATGAATGCCAATCCAAGGACAGAGACCCCACAATGACGTAAGACGACAAAAGATGACGTAAGACGACGTAAGACGACGTAAGACGACGTAAGACTTCAGAAACATTTCAATGTCACACATGAACTCCTGAATGACGGAACAGCCAATACCCCCCCCCCCCCATTCTGGTAACCTACACTCTGTCAATGTCGCTGTCAATGATGCAGCTCATAGCCACTGAACCCCTCCCACCCTGGAAATCTACAACACGCTGTAACACACGCGACCAAGCTGGTGCCCCAGCCAGAAATCATTACATACACACTCGCTGCCTCATTCCTCACGCTGACATCCAGCGGTGACCTCAGGTGACCCCTGTGCCACTCCACCTCGAGAGGCCAAGCTAATTATACGGCAGTCAGAATATCCCCCCGACCATCCTCCCTCCTGCGGAGACCCTCGCATCGCTGTGCGTGTCCCCGCCTGTGACGCCTGTATTTACATCATCATTCTGACACCGTCACTACAGCTCAGCAAATGCCGTCAAACACAGAGGAGGTCAACGGCTGCAGGCCTGCTGTTAATGTCGGGAACATCCTGTCTCACCTGCTGCCCGACTTCCTCCTTAATCATGCTTCCGCCGTTCAATCCCACACCAACTCTCCTGATGACATTTCAGAGCTGCAGCTCTGACACATACATGGATAATACAGACAGAGCTTAGATTGCTCTTACACTCCAAAGACACACGGTTAGGAGATTCGTGTCTGTGAAGAGCTCACAGCGTGCAGTTGTATCTACACTGCCCAAAGCACGAGCGTTTCTCCTGAAAACTGGCATTTCGCAAAGCCACAATTCATCTCCGTAACGTCAGCAGAGAAACACTATCAACTCTACACATGAGAAAAAATACTCTGAACATTGCCACAGGCCAAACGCTTACATGGCACCTCTTTCAGCTAATGTGAGATCAGTCGCGTACGAAAGAGCTATCTGGGGAATACAGGATTTAATATAGATAAGTAAAAGCAAATAGATGCCGTCATTATCAAAGTCCACGGGGCTCTGCCTCACATATACTGGCGCAGGAGTATGAAGAGCTTTGGAGACGTCTGTTACACTGAGTTCATTTGTTTTTATACAGTTTTGTCCCATAATTGTGAAAGATTTGTATTCCCAGTGCTGCAGGATACACCCATGGTGTAGTGAGCTGGCCGGGGTGCGAGGCAGGGCTACACCAGGCAGGCTGGGAGCTGATTATTCACTCCCTGTGGAGTGTGGGTGGGCACGCTCGCTCACTCGGGAGAGAGCCTGTGATCACAGGCCAACACACACCCACAGACGCAAACATGCGTTACTCTGCACACCAATACACACAGACATAATCACACACATTCAGTATACAAATACACAGACAGAAATATGTTACTCTGTTCACCAATATACACAATCACACACATTCAGTACACAAATAGACAAAAACACATCACTCTGTGCACAATTACACACACAAACACAAATATTCAATAATACAAATACACAATCAGACGCAAACACAAAAAGACATAAAAGCAGGAATGCACAAAAATACATAAAGCGTCACATGTGACATACAGTTGATTTGAAATGTGAAGACTGGCATCCCGCACATGGTGTCCCCGATCTCACTGTGACCCCTGTGGTTATGGAAGATGGATGGATTAATGTAAATTAAAAGAAATACATTATAGATATCTATTTAACAAATGCTTTTATCAAGAGCAATGTACAACTGAGTAAGCAGAGTCAGCTAGTCCCAAGAGCAATTAAGAACCTGTACCAGGGCCCAGTGGGAATATCTGCCTCCCAACTCTGGGATTTGAGCCAACAACCTTCTGATCACAGACAAATTGCCCTACCCCACTGAGCGCACACCTCCCCCAGCAGCAAGATATACTTACAAGACAGAAAAAAATCACTTATTGGGCTGTATCCATTAAAATTGCTTTCAAGTACATTTTGTGCACTCTCAACTTACAGGGGATTTCTTTTTAATTACTGTCCCAATCAACACTTAGATGTAACAAACATGCCCCATGTCAGGTCCAAACGAGGATTGGGGGGAGGCATGATTCCCACCCACAGCAATTTCCAAACCAAATATGCATGCAAGCATTCACAAGCAAATTCTCCAAGTTCACCATAACCTTGCTTAAAAATTAACTGTGACATACAAGTCTTTCCATCAACAGACGGAAGTGAGCATGGGCCTCGACCGTGACGGAGACCAGCGTGTCCTGCAGCTCCCCGCGAGCCGATGCTGACAGCAGCTAGCAGGTTCTGCCAGGCGTGCCAACACGCTCGCTATTCAGAGATGGAGATAATCACCGAGCTTTACTGCAGCTCTTCACACGTCAGCAAAAACATCCAGGGTGATTTAGCCCAGTGAATGACAGGAACAAGTTCAATAAAAACAAAATATTATGCTTTATTTATATAGGACAGGGTTCCCCAATTCTGGAGGGCCAGTCTGCGGCACAGACTGTAGATTTCCCTGCTCAGACACGCCTTATTCAGCTCACCAGCCAATCACCAGCTTTAGTATGTATGTCTGAGCATGGAAATCTGCAAACTGTGACACAGACTGGCCATGCAGGACCGGAACTGGGAAGCCCTGATTTAACAGATGCTTTAATCCAGAATGAGTCGCTATCAATATTTGAAGCGGAAGCAGGTGGCACAGTGACTAAAGATCCTCAATTGTACCGCTCACTGAATCTTCGACTTAAGGGATCAAAGACTTAATCAATAGACTGCAGGGCCATTGAAAATAAACCAGCAAGCTGGGACACCCTGCAGATAAAAGACCTGCCCCTGAATAACTCACTGGGGTAATGATATAATGCATTAATATCCTTCTGTGATGCTACCTTAGCATAGCTGAGCTTCAGGCTGCATAGTGTCTGGCTCTCCTGGAACTCAGGCTCCTTCTGTGACCTCAGGGCTTCTCGATGACCTTCACCAAGTCCTGTAGGGTCACTAAGGCTACCGAGAGCCTAAGAATGGACACCTTCTGGGGTGGTCGTCAGGTCTACACTCACAATCAGACTCAAATTGCTTTACCCAAGCTAATGATTTCAACACACACATCATACACATGCATGCACCTCAGCAGCGTTACCTATGAATTATTGATTCCAGTAACCTATGACCTGCCAGACATGCAGTTTAGCATAAATCTGATTTATAAAGGGGGTTTCATTGCTGTATCTTCATTCTCTAGTGAACATTATCAAACATTTAGGTGGTTTTCAGACGACTGATACATAGTTCACAATGGAGGCTATTAAGATAGCAAATCCGAGTCAGAATGATTATGACTGAAAACGTGACGCGTATGTGACAAGTGACCACATGACAGCAGCCAGCACTTCACCCCGACAGTCCCTCGACTTGGGGGGGTGGGGGGTGGGGTGGGTCATTGTTAAAGCTCAGAGATTCAGAACCAAGCACAAATTCAACAAGTTACCCGAGGGCCACCATTCATTTCCAATGTCACACATGACCTCGGGACAGAAGGACTATCAGGTGCTGCCCACGTGAACAAAAACGCTCTCAGTGCTAAGCGGCAATCCTCTGAATAATAGGATAAAGGGCGGTGGGACGCCAAGGACCTCAGGAGCGCTTTGGGGACTGGAGAGCTGCAGCCGTGGGGGTCTCAGGCTATAGACTGGCCTCTGAAAGGGGGAGCTGACCTAGTTCTGCTCAAGTCACAGTAACCAGTACTGGGGGGGGGGGGGGGTAG
>JAODJU010000138.1:8144521-8157833 GCA_026776725.1 Gnathonemus echidnorhynchus | reverse complement strand
GTATAGGGGTATCCGCTCCCTGGGTCAGCAAGGTTTAATAAGCCCCCTCTCTGGCTGTCGCCCCCCCCTGCTATGAGACCCTCCCTCTGACATTGACAGTAACGCCAAGGAAAGCAGAAAACATGGTCACTTACACAAAGCCCACCGGCCCGCTGGGGGATTAAATGATCTCAGTTGGAGATCAGGAAAGATTGCGTTCACGGACAAATCGGTACTGTAGCTCAGACTGGCAAAGACACGATGCTGAAGGAGAGCAGCTAGATCCTACCTTTCCACACCCCACTGAAATTCGAGGGTGGGTGTCTGAGGTCTGCCTACCGCCACACGAGAACCCCTGAGACTAGGAGGTGAAGGGTCCCGGCAGGGAGCAGGAAGGTCAGTATCACAGCACCTTTCAGCCTGATGCTGCATTCGCTTCACCTTGCTTAAGTCACATGATCTCCTCACAATTAAAGAAGAGGAAACATTTTATGCATTTATTTTTCCCACACTCACAGCCCAATCCCCAGAACCATGATGACCTCTCTTGTTCCTTGTGTTAGATGGAAGAAGCCCAAAACCTGAACACAGAGTGTCGAGACAACGTGGAGTCAGAGGTCAAGGCATTGTTTTCTAAGCAGTTTCTTAAATACGGATCTCAGCCACCATTCAGCTTAATCTGATCTGCCAGCGAGCCTCTTCACTTCACCCTCACAAACTCTATAATCCCGTTAAACTGTTAGACTGGCTCTTGTGGACGAAATGGTCCCCCCTCAGAGGGGGGGCTCTCGGATAATTCACTAGGATAACAGAGAAGGGCACCGAGGACCGACCGGGGGGGGGGGGATGTGCAGTAAGCTAAGATAATAGAACAGAAAACTGTGCATTCAGTCCTAGATGCATCTGGTTTTACATTTAGCAGACTTCTTTGAACAAAGTGACATACAAGTGAGGCAAATAGGACATTACAAACAAACGTACTGTCAAGGAGTCAGACAATAAAAAGCGGAAGCTATTTTACAATTCAGAATAGTACCATTAGTAGGTTATTATATAAGCACACGTTAAAGAAAAACACGGCCACAACATATACTGACATGTCCCTCTAGCAGCCTTGCAGCCTGGGACAGGTTTAGCGCTTGGTCGCTGCTGTCGCGCAGGGAAAAGCAGGCGACTACGCATCACAGGTACAGCGCACATGCAACCACGCAGCATGCGCATTCAGTGACGGGACGTGACAGGTCAAAGCCACAGTGCGTCATAGGTGTAAAGTTTGTTTCTGTAGGCGTGGCGTTAACCACAAAACGCATCTTCCAACCATAAGCGGCTGAAATTTGACATATAGCAGTGGGCAGCCTGGCTCGAGAAAACACTGAGAAAAATCCTTTTCCAGAATGTTCCCTGCGCTCACACCCCAAAAAGCTTCACCGTCACCTCTGTTTGCACAGGTGTTCCTCAGAAAAGGAGAGCAGAAAAGGGTATATGAAAACAAACATATCTCTATCGAGCTGTAATGCAATGGAAAATAAAGCTGCATTTTAATGCATTTCAGCTAAAACCGTCAAACTCCCCAAAGCCCAGCCTTACAAAACGTTATCATCCTATTACCGTGTCAGTATGACTGTACTGGATCGTACTTTCAGTGTTTTTATTTTATTTTGTACATGTTACATGTATGCTATGATGACATACATATGGTTAGTGTTCCTCGTATTTGAACGGTATTTTATTTTATGCTATGGTACTTTGTTCTGAAATCATAGTATTTTGTTATGCCCCCGTGGTATTTATTTCCAACCTGTACTGGTACTGTGGTATTACTCATGGTATTGCCAAGAAGCACATATAATATAGCTCCCTTACAAAAAGTAACTGCATTCTAAACACTGCGACTGCGATCATTTCAATTGTACTGGATTCGGTGATGGAATCTGAGAATTTCACCTACAGTAACTCACAGTAATCAGCAATTAAGATGCTGCATTTTATTTTTGTCATTTCTAATAAATGCACAATTTAAAATATGAAGTTTCTCTTTTTTAAGCATGTGTTTTGATAAAAATGTTCCTTTGTTTTTGCCATTGAAACACAAATTGTTAAGTGGTTAATTGGTATAATGCATGCAGCTATTAAACTTTTATAGTGTTTTCTTCACTAAGCCAAAACAGTTACATTTCATGTATGGTATTTTTAATGCAATTATCATGTCTATTTTCAACGCTGTCTCATTACAATACTATGGCAGACATTATGTGGAATAATATCGAAAATATGCGTATATTACCACAGTATAGGATATTTAAAACATGTTATCACCATGGTACACAAAGCTTAACGGATTACCATTGTATTTTAGCTTAAGACACATTGTAATACTATGTAGTACACCATGGTATATAGATAGTCACACGACAATGTTATTACCATCGTGCTACTACAGCACTATTACTTTGATGATAATGGTGCTCACAGCACGGCCATCAGTCTGTCTGGTGGTGTCTGCGCCCTCCTGCAGTATTTAACCTGCAGCTAATCAATCACACCGGTGCAATCTCCATTTATCCACTTATCTCACAACAAACATGTCCGACCAAGTAATAAGAAGTTGATTTGAAGACAACCGACTGCACTGCAATTGCGACACATAAGGTTTCTCGTTTCAGCCTCTGAAAAAGGACGTCATATAAATAATGTACGCTGAATTCGTACAACCTGAACCCGTAAGAAAAATAAGGAGCACACTGCAAATTTGTGCAATTATTAATTTTAAAAAATCTAAGCGTAAATTCTAAAAGCCCAAATTAAAATTACATTTAGCAATTAAAATCTAATCCATCATCATGATTTGTGATGACTTCCTGTTCCCATTATACATCTTCCAGGACCGAATTAGCTTCCCGTCAGATAACCGCTACATCGGCTTTGCTTTTCTGGATTATTCACAGCGGCTGCATGAATACGTAACGTAATTAACGATTTCGTTAATGTGACAGCTCAGATAACGATCGGATATGTAACAGAGCTCCTGAGAGCAGCGGAGATATTTACAGACAGTTTTATAAATTTGAGCCCCAGCAATTTCAGTATTTAACTTGCTGAGGAAAACAAAGATAGTCTGTACCCGTCGCTTCTGTTACGGCTTTGAGGCTCCACAGTGTCTCTCAGGCTATTTTCATTAGCGGCATATCTACACACATCTCGAAAGGTAAACTGCGCTGCCTCGGAGCCACTTTAGTGGGCGATTACGCCCCAAGGTGAGTGTGTTTATCCGGCGGCCGAGGCAGACAATTGAAATTGATTTTTCCCCAGAGCCGACCGCGGGGGTTGAACTAACCGGGCGCCTCTGGGCTGGAAAAACTACCGGGCAAGTGAATGCGTTTGCAGTCAGGCACTACTAACGTGACACCGGGCCCTGAATGCAAACAGTGAAATGTGCAAATCCCGTTTTCTGCAAAAAAAAAAAAAAAAAAATCAAGCCTTGACAGTGTTTGCTGAAAGAATGAATTAAACATTCAATCAAAACATAAGCACAAAAAACAATATAAGAATTAAGGTAACAGGGAAATAACATTATCACCCATATAAAGAAATATGTAAATGTATAAATAAAAGTGGGACACCAAGATTCAGGGTACAAACAAACAGCTTTGGGTGTGCAAATAAGCTTATGAAGTCAATTATTTAATGTAAGGTATATAATGGCTAAATTTTCATGTGTCCGGATGCCTGGAATATTTTAAAAAGCTGTGTGATTGGACTTTGTAGGGTTTCTTCCAACATTTCCAAAATTGGTGATTAGGCAAATAGGCATCTCAAAAGTACACAATATATGTGCAGCAGTGGGTAATTCAGGTTTAGAGAGTAAAAGCACAGAAGAGAATTTTGTTTTAACTGACCAGTTGAGTATAAAGAGTCAAAGAGTACTCAACTGGTTGGTTGAAACAAAGTCTTGGCATGGACTTCTACTCTCTGGACCTGAGCAACCCATCTCTGCATGTGTGTGCCCAGTGATGGAGTGGCATCCCATACGGGGTGTTCATGGGATAGGCTCCAGGCCCACGATGACCCTGTAGGGCAGAGTTTCCCAATCTGGTCCTCAGGGACCCACAGACAGTCCACGTTTTTGCTCCCTCCCAGCTCCCGAACAAAAATGTGGACTGACTGTGGATCCCTGAGGACTGGACTGGATAAGGGGTTACAAGGAAAACTGCTGCCAGAATGGCCAACTAAAAGAATATAACTTCAAAAAAGTGACTGGTGGTGTCCTATGGGAGCCCAGTGTCATTTTTCACAGCAAACTCCAGATTTATGTAGGTGGAGAGCACAGTCATAAGTGCTTGTCCAGACTGTCTCCCAACTCTGCACAGGATTCAGTCCCAGTTGTTGAGGGATCTATGGAAGACTGTGAACGCATTCTGTTTGTATCCGAGATGACTGTTTGAACAACACACTCCTGGTCGTTCAGGAACCTGTTTGCCTTGGACCACACAGTCCTGGCAGGAGAGAATCCCTGCAGATGTCAGAGATGATTGCTGATAGGAAGAGAATACAAACATCTGTACAGATTCCGGGTGAGAATGGAAAGAGAGGACCGCTTGGCATCACTGGGAAACGTACCCTGTGTTGTTAAGACCCGACTACAAGCATTTACTCTTCACAATGATAGTCCAGAGTCCAGGTCTATGTATATCTGTGAGTGACAAGGCCGTGGGAAAGCCCAGGTGGATCCCAGATCCGAACCATGTGACGCTGGGATTTTGGGAAGACTCATGGCTTTACTGTGGGATTTCCTTTTCAGGGATAAATGGGAGGAGGGAGGATATGGAGGAAACCACAACGCCATTTAAGTAAACAGACATAAACACGGACACTTCAACAGAGATTAAATGATACTGGATGCATTGGTTAGCCTTGTTGCCTCAAACTTCGGCAACCCCATACTGAGTCTCTGCCCCAGCTTTGTGTGTGTGGAGTGTGCAACATGCCATGGTTAACTGGAGTTGGCAATGTCTTGTATTTTGTTTGGCTACTTATGGTTAACGTTAGGGCTGAGTAGTGGTTAAGGCTGTCATTGTTGGGATTAGGGTTTTCCAATAGAAATGAATGGATGGTCCCCACAGAGATATGAAAATAAAAGTGTTTGCATGTGCGCATGCCCTGCGATGGCGTGTTGGCCCCCCATCCTCCCTTGTGCTCGTAGTTTCCAGGCTCTAGACCCCTGTGACCCTGCATAGGACTGGATGGATGAAATGATGCGATTTTGCTCTTCCCAGTTGATTTCCAGGAACGCAGTTGGCTCATTAGTAGGGGAAGCTGACAACATTGTATATCAAATACAGAGAGGTTAACCTGATTATGCCTAGCTGAATCCTGGACAGCTGTATGTTTGTAATGTGCTATCTGCCTCACTTATGTGTTGGTTTGGACAAAAGTGATTTTTTTTGGTCATCAAATTTTTTTTTTTTTAAAGAAACATGAATGAAACAAGCAAAAACTTGCCAACGTTATACAATAACAAACGCCCACCCCCTATCCCCCCCTCACCCAACCCTTCCCTGAGACAGCCCAAGAGAAGCAGACGTATCAGCGGCAGAGACGACCAGTGCACCCTGGCAAGAAGAACAAAAATAAACCTCACCTAGCAACACTTATTCAAGGTGTGAAGCCATTTTTGAATAGTTAAGTTGGAAGAGTTTCAGAGACACAGACTCCAGCTCTGCCAGACTGTAGAAAGTGGACTTCCAGACAGCTGAAACTGCAAGGTCAGAAGATTTCCAGTGGGGGGCTAAGAGTAGCTTAGCTGCAATGGATGCTGATATCAGAAAACCCTGCTGAATATGAGAGAGAAAGAGAGGAGAGATCCAGGAGGAGAAGGACTTTGGGGAATAAAGAAATAAGGAAGGAGAGAATCATGGAGGGATGAAAGTGTCTGCTAAATAGAATGTAATGTGGGTGGGGCTGCTCCCTTCCTCAGCTCCCTGGCACTCAAACCTGACCACTGCATAATTTCTTCAGAGAGCCCAGTTGTAAACTTGGGAGTCCCACTGAACTTTCATACATCATTTGCATGCTGTTTACAAAATGCTGGAATGGTGACCTTTCCGAGGTCACTTCCTCTTTCGGTACGGCCCTGGTGTGCACACATACAGAACACCACCTGCATACATTATACTCATGGATCAGTCAGTTCTCCATTTTGAGTTGATGCACATTGACGGCATCCAAAACAGAATCTAATTCAGAGTAGTTACCCTTGGCATTTCAGGTTGCTTTCTGCTCACAACAATCAACCTGTTACCTCAACATGGACTGAATTTCTCTTGAGGTTCCTACCTCTTGCCATATCAATGTGAGGCAGAGCAGTGCAGCAGTGTTCTACTTCCATAGGCTGTCTCATGGATGATTGACACTCATAGACCTCACTCCCTTGAATGACTAACATTCACAGGCCACACCCCCAGGTACATTAAAGAGTATCAGAAGCCGATTTCATAGTGAAATAATCTCACTGGAGAATTTCAGCGAGGAGTGTATTCTGAGCTCATAATGGTTTACACTAACAGAAGATAGAACATTGATTAAACTACACACAGAAGACTGCAAGTACTATGCAGTGTGACTTGAGCAAATGGATCCTAAATTGCACATGTATAACTTTGGTGGAAGAAAACTAAACTGCTTTTCACCAAACAAAAATGTTTATTACATTGCTCTCTTTTGCTAGATAAAACCAACACGCCATAACCAGCTTAAATAAAAAATGCAAACATAAATCTCCCTGTCAAGGACACACTCCAACCACAAAACACCACTTCACCCGCGAACACTGGAACGGCAACAGGACTAAAACACTATTTTTCTACTAGTGAAAAACACAGACAGGGTCTTTAGAGTATCTTGTTCAATCGGTAAGATCCAGTACATCTCTCTGAGGAAGCTGAGACTCAAGAGGGCAAGAAAACACACAGGTGATCTTGCTCTATTAAAAGAGAAACTCCCACCTTCAGCTGGAAAATACACCTGAAAATCATCGCGGCTCTCAGGCGGCTGCTATAGGAGATCCTGAATCGTCTGTAGCTAACAGGCTGTCCAGCCCTTTCTCTGAAATGTTACCAGGGCTCCCACTAAGACCATTCCTTCATACGCCACCTCGGCACAGACCGGCGCTTTAAAGACAAACGAGTTTGAAAATGAGCTGCTGTGTGGCCAAATGACAGCTGCTCCTTAAACGCTGAGGTCCAGACACCACAAAAGGACAAAGCAACAACCCTGAAACCTAAAAACAAATAAGCCAGGGTGCCTGAAGAAGATAAAATGTGACCCTTCGGCAAGTTTTTTCAGAGATTTATAGAAGAGATTATTTATTGGCTCACAAAATTGAAGTGCTTGAAGTACAACCTTAAGCACTATACAAAGGGCAGGCTGATGAGTGTAATAATGGTATAAACCCCTCGTCTCAGCAAATAACTGCTTTGTGTAGCAGGGGTGTGGAGGAAGAGGTGTCTGTCACACTGCTAGGAAATTATGGCTTTTATGGTCATAGGAGGCCAAGGTGCTGGGTGAGTTTTTATCATCGCTTTGTCTCTGTGGCGCAGAGGAGGCGACGAGGACGACCTCCAGAGAGGAGGTGCTGTGGGGTTGGAAGTCCAGGCTCCCCCGATGCACCGCAGCCCTGAAGCAGCACAGCCAAGAGCCTGAGGCTGGGGAGGGGGATGGGGGTAGGGGGGAAGGTCACTAGTGAAGCTTTTCAAAGCCAGCGGGCTTAAAATGTAACAGGAGGGAAGCAGGAAGTTAGTGAAAACAGGCGAGGACAAGAGTTGCGATAAAGTGCAATTTCATTACACGTTACGAAATAGTATTCACCCCCATAGGCTGTACAAGCCAGTGCTAAGGTACATTAGCACTGCGGTATGAAATCACATCAAAGGCAAAGCTACAATTCATCTCCGTAACGTCAGCAGAGAAGCACAACCAACTCTATACAGGAGAAAAAATACTCTGAACGTTGCCACAGGCCAAACGCTTACATGGCACCTCTTTCAGCTGATGTGAGATCAGTCGTGTATGAAAAAGCTACCTGGGGAATACAGGATTTAATATAGTTAAATAAAAGCCAATAGGATGGCATCATTGTCAAAGTCCACGGGGCCCTGCCTCACATATACAGGTGCAGGAGTATGAAGAGCTTTGGAGACGTCTGTTACACTGAGTTCATTTGTTTTTATACAGTTTTGACCCATAATTGTGAAAGATACGTATTCCCAGTGCTGCAGGATACACCCATGCTGTAGTGAGCTGGACGGGGTGCGAGGCAGGGCTACACCAGGCAGGCTGGGAGCTGATTATTCACTCCCTGTGGATTGTGGGTGGGCACGCTCGCTCACTCGGGAGAGAGCCTGTGATCACAGGCCAACACACACCCACAGACGCAAACATGCGTTACTCTGCACACCAATACACACACAGACATAATCACACACATTCAGTATACAAATACACAGACACAGACAGAAATACGTTACTGTGTTCACCAATATACACAGACAATCACACACATACAGTACACAAATACACACAGACAAAAACATGTTAATTTGTGCATAATTACACACACAGACAAACACATATTCAATACACAATCAGACGTAAACACGTTACTCTGTACACAAATGCACAAGCACATCAATACACAGACACAAAGCTCAACCACAGCACAGGCGAACACAGTGCTGCCAGTCTGACTCACATCACACACGTCTTGGCTATACAAACATTCAGGTTAAGGTGGGCTGTGAAGGTGCTGCCTTTCTGAGCGACAGTCAAACGAATTCGTCTGGCATTGCCCTCTCATTGGTGCCTCCAAACAAAGTCTCCACTGTTAACCATGTGGTCATATGTACTTCATACGTGTGAAAATACCATTATCATCAAGTTGACTTATGCAACTTAACCTACATTCCAGCAATCATGCATGGACAATTATAACCATCCACAGGGAGCTACGAATTATAATGGAGGCCATGCAGAGTGACTAAAGGAGAAGTTAGGCTGCAGGGTCAGCATTAGGACCCAAGGGATGAGGCAAGCCAGCAGGTATTACCCCTTCCGCTATCCTGTCAGGACAAGTGGGAGTCAAGCTGATGATGGTGGGGGGGGGGGGGGGGGGTGTCATTTTGCAGAAAGACCCGGCGTGTGAAAGCGGCGGGTGCACGTTCCATCACGTGGCAGGTGACAGACCGTAGACTGGCGGTGATAGTGAGCCCCAGGTAGGCGGTCTACTCGCAAATGAGACGCCTCTTCAGAAGCTCTCTGTCGGGCCCGAGACACGCGCTCACCGGGTACCTACGGATCCCGTCACAGGTTCAGAGAGGACATGGCAAGAGTGACAGCCCTTAGGGCTCATTTTCAGGAGCTGCAGAAAGTTGGCATGCCTCTTAAGCTAAGGGGTGGCGGGAAAGACGAGCCAAAGAGGCAGGAGGGGAGGAAATCAACGCCAGAGAACTGGATCATACAGCCCCGAAGAGCCGCTCACCGAGAGGCACGTTGCTATTCCATCCCAAGCTTACGTACAACTCAACTGACGTGGATGCAGATCAGTAACATTTAGAATGTGTGCTGTTATCGTGCACATTATTCACTTTGCCATGGGTGTCTGTAGATGCCAATCGCTGATGTAGAGCAGGTTTGCTATTTATTGCATACAGTTTTTAACCTTTATATAACTTCAGCCAAACCTTATAAACCTTTTAAAATCATGTTATTCAACAGCCCAGCCATCTATCCATCAAGGGACGCCGTGGCATCATGCCAAGCTGGTCAGACCATACCTCAGGTTCTATTTTTGTGAGATTTCCAGACAGTCCCAAGCCAGGTTGGAGACACAGTCCCCCTGACCTGTCCTGGGTGGCGTTTCGCTGTCCTGTCCAAGGGAATGACATTTACAGGTGTATCATTCCTGGAGGCCAACATCTACTCTAAACAGCTCTGCATTTGTACAAAGCATGTGGATGTGGCTCTTGTTAGCTTCCCTGGGAAAGCTGGGGCTAGAGAAGAGACTTGGTCCAGATTCTGACCTGGCACTGGATTGACGCACTAGCTCTATTCCCTGGCATAGCTGGGTGAGGGTACGTTGGGTGAGAATATGCTAAATATGCTAACCCAATCTCCATATGCTATGTGGACCTAGGGAATAGTTCTGACCATGCGCCTCAACATATATTGTGGGAGAACAAGGTACCACTGTGTGCTTTTCAGTCATTCAATGAGTTTAGAGACAATCTCGGCAGCGGTGCGGAAATGGCGCTTCAAGGTGACAGTTTTAAGGTTTCACGGTGATTCATCCCTATGGCAACAGCAAGACTGGCACAAACAGAGTGGACATGATGTACACCAGCTCACAATCATCAGACTACACAACGCCTTTCAATATCTCAGGAGCTGAAGTGTCAAATCCCTGGAGCAACTGGGGTTAAGGGCCTTGCTCAAGGATTCAATGACAAAGTTACTGTACTCATCTGCAGGGATTTGAACCAGCAACCTTCTGATCACAGGCACAATCTGCTGATCCCCACCATCGCCTCCCTTTTCAAATAATTTATTGACAGAAATAATAGGACTGTGAGATTATAATAAAACAGCCACTGGCTGCTTATGTAGAGCAGCTGCATTTTGAACTTTCCTCCCATTAAGGTATGAGGTCACGTTGGCAGTGATTATATGTGAATTTCCGGCTCTTTCTTCCGTGCGATCAATGTTGCGTAATATTACGTTAACCATTACTACTATCAGACGCTAACCCCGGTCTCTTAGGACGAAAAGGCAAACACAGCCAGACACACCCAGCGCTGTAAAATCTGTTTACTCAAAGATTTCAGAGGCATAGCTTTAAAAGAGAGAAAAAAAAACGTGTAGATAAGGTCTTTTACATGGAAGCAGGGAAGCTTCCGGAAGCTGGCCTGTTCTGGGCCTGTTCTGAAAACACTGACCCTCAGAAGCAGAGAAATATGCCAGCATGAGAAAAGTCACCACAGCGGCGACTCTGCTGACCTGTTTTATTTTCCGGCATTCGGAGTTCGGCACTATTTTCAGTCACTTAAATTTAGCAGGAAAGCGCTTACTGATGCCAGGGGGAAGCAATGCGCCTTCTGCTGCTGCTACGCGCTACAAAGCGACTCCGAGTAAAACACGCTGTCCGCTGAAATCCGGGGGCGGCACAATGCAGCGACGCGGCCGAGTTGCGAGCGGGCGTCAGGAATGCTGGCTTTGTTCCAGCCTCCACGTTATTCAGGAATGTGCTCCCGTTCGCCGGGCCAGACCACAGGACCCAGACACGGGCTCCCCAGCTCCCATATCCCAGCAGCCTTGACGTCGCCCCTGGAGGGCAGCCCCACCACCGGGGACTCCCTCCCTGTGCTGGAGCTCTCTCACCACAGCGTCTCCTTGAATAAGGTTTACGAAACACAATGGTGCTTTATTTGCCTTTTGTAGAAGTATGAGTACAGGTACTTTGGAATGCTTCTTTCTGCATATCGCATCATGCTCTAGAGGTTTCTTTTGGATCTTTGGATGCCATCTAAAATCACACACACACAACACACACACACAGGCGAGAGTAAAGCTTAGGGTTTATGCAGAGGATCAGCTGTCCACGAAGTGTGTAAGAGAAAGGAGTCTAAGGAGAGTTTAAAACACATTTTTCTCACGCTTCCCCAAGTGATGTTTAGCTTCTCACCTTGCAGTTCTTCTCGCCTTATGTAAGGGGGTCTTGGTCTTCTGCAAGGTTCTGGTACTGTAGCGAATGATTTTCGGGGTTTACCTTCCACAAAACTATTGGCCAATTAGTTTGACTTACATAACTGGAAAAGTAATGGAAGCTATAATCCAAGCAAAAATGGTAGATTACCTAGATTCAAATAACATTCTGAGGGATAGCCAACATGGATTTAGGAGAGGTAGATCCTGTTTAACTAATCTTCTTGAGTTCTTTGAGGAAGCAAAAAGGCCTACAATGTGATCTACTTATATTTCCAGAAGGCCTTTGATTTTGTCTCCCACAAACAGCTCCTGTTTAAGCTAAAAGCAGACAGGAAGCAGTGGGTCGTTATTAGAGGCACAATGTCACAGTGGGCCTGTGTTCATAGTGGGGTACTGCAGGGTTCAGTTTTAGGACCATTATTATTCCTAATTTACATTACTCATATTGACACCAATACATACAGTAAACTGGTTAAATTTGCAGATTTACTGACTGGGATGATATCTGAAATTTAATGTAGACAAATGTAAGGTGATCCATGCAGGGAGCAGAAATATGAAGTACAGATATTTTACAGGTTCCACTGAAATAAAGGTAGCTGATTATGAGAAAGTCCTCGGTGTGTATGTTGATGCTTCCATGTCCCACTCTCGCCAGTGTGGGGAAGCAATAAAAAAGGCCAATAGAGTGTTGGGTTACATCTCTAGGTGTGTGGAGTTTAAGTCAAGAGAGGTGATGCTAAGATTAGCTGAGCTGAATCTGTTTAGCCTCAAGCAAAGGAGACTAAAGGGAGACATGATCCAGGCATATAAGATTCTAATATGTCTGGATGCTGTTCAGCCAAATGGCTACTTCAGTATTAGTTCAAATACAAGAACTCATGGCCATAAGTGAAAATTAGCAGGAGAACGTTTTAATAAAAGAAACATTTTTAATTTGATAAAGCACTTCTTTACACAGCGTGTGGTTAGAGTATGGAATAGTCTTCCTGTTAGTGTAGTGCAAGTTAAAACACTGGGTTCCTTTAAATCAGAGCTAGATAAGATTTTAACAGCTCTGAGCTATTAGTTAAGTTATCCCCAAAAGAGCTTGATGGGCCGAACGGCCTCCTCTCGTTTGTAAATTTCTTATGTTCACCCCTGGAGTGTTTTTCTGGTGTTTAAGAGCCCCAACCAAAGGCCCAGCACAAATGTGACTATTCTGCAAGCCCTGGGACTCAAACCAGCAACCTTCAGATCAAAGGTAGAAAGGCCTGACCTCCCAACATACCGTGCAAACTTGCCGACAGCTAAGATTAGCGGCAGTGGACTAGAGAACAGTACTCATCCCCGCGGGGGGGAAATCCCACAATGCCCAAGGAAAGTGAAGCCAGACCCCTGGGGCTGCGCTGCACCTCACCCCCACCCCCACCCCCAACCTCCTCCCATGTGCGTTTTCTTTGTTTTCCAGGAAAAGGGTGATTCGCCTCTCCGCAAATAAATAAACAAAGATACAAACAGACCAGTGGATAAAGGCGACGCCAGGTCCTGTTCATATGTCCCGTCCAGGGCAGAGAAGGGGTTGATGGGGGGGGGGGGG
>JAODJU010000138.1:8028734-8072068 GCA_026776725.1 Gnathonemus echidnorhynchus | reverse complement strand
CACCCCCCCCCCCCCCCCCCCATCGAAGACTTAACACATCAAACTCCACGCAGCTGTTGGTGGGCTACAGCAGGGAGGATCGTCATTAAGTTGTTAGGTTAATTTATTCTCGAGGAACGTCATATATATATAGGAACTGAGAAGTGGAAAAGAAACTGAACTTTTAACCCACGTGCCTTGCAGTGGGAAGTCGCCGTCTGACGACATGCAGCACTCTAAACCAAAATTACATGGTAGTACAGGTCCCCTGACGACCATAATTACATCGTTTGTAGGATCTGAGAGAAAGTCACAAAAGATTACGCTGGTAGCCTACAGCCAGTTCAAAAGGCAAATGCTTGATTTTAAGGCGAGCTGCGTTTCCTTCTAACGCGTTAGGAATTTCCCGCTTTTCCATGTTCCCTTTCCAAGTACGGTACGTGACGTTTTTATAAATACCATACGGAAAGGAACGCAGTACTCCGCTCGGGGCCATATTGTTTTGAAATCTTATCTGTGTAGTGTTATGCAGTATCGCTCTAGGGTCTGACAGGCATCGTCATCATCATCATCGTCATCATCATCATCAGCAGCAGCCATTTACCAAGTCGTCTGTAATAACAAAGTGCTGCATGTATCACAGTTTGACAGTTGTCATTGATGAACCATGTGAATTATTTGATAAGAAACTGCATCATAAATGGCTTTTAAACACTGGATCTACTGGGCCAGTGTGAAATTATCCCAAGAGGGTTCCAGTAATTGCTTTTCAGACTAATGTCACTGCTGAAATTGGACCAAGATACTCTCTGATGCACATCTTTGAGGTGGCAGCCCAGTTCAATATTTTCTGACAACGTGCAGATGAGAGGAACATTCTAGACATTGTGTGAATGTCCAATTTTAATGTCACAGACTGAACAGGAACCTGGGTAAAAACCAACAAACTTCTTCTTCTATAAAAATGACATGGTAGGTAAGAATCGAAAGTCATAAAAACATCATTAGTATGTGGTCCCTCCGTTTACATCAACAACTTGATCCAGTTTTACTGTAGTACTTTGCAAATCAATATATCTCAACATGGATGTTTCCAGAATAAAAATGTAATTAATGGCCAATATGGCGCTCATTTTAATATAAAAATCTATTAGGCAAAATCAGACATAATGAGACGTCAAAACGACCGCATTTCCATTCAGTTTTTCATTACTGTCACCCCGCAGCCCCAAAGGTACGAGGTGACAATGCCATCATCATCCACCAGGAAACCGTTTGATATAACAGCACATTATATTAATATTCATTTCCTTGAAATTAATTAAAACTGCAACATGGCGGACTAAAAGATGAACGACACTTTCGCTGCGACGTTTTTAATTATGGTGTCACTTGAACTTCGCTAACAAATATCCATACGTAAGCCAGTCGGTGTTCAGCATGTAAGTGTAGGCCTAAATGCAGAAATAAACACAATTATTTACCAGTCCTTATTCCTCTGTCAAGAAACACAACGCATGTGAACGCACGTCAAGACGCAGAATTAAAAATACTTATCAATTTAAGATTCATTCATTGTGATTCGCAGCTATCATATAATTTCGATACTTCTTGATATGCAAGTTTCTTACCCTCTTCAAATAAAGCGGTATTTCCACACTTCAATCCAGAGATTTTTCCCATTCTCTTACACAGAAAGGGAAAGTCAAAAATAAATAAGCAGCCGAATAAATAAACAAAAACGAAATAAATAAAAAATGCATTCTTCGCCATTATTTACCATTCTGGGCTCCAACGAGCAGAAACTGCAGGAGGGGAGAAGGCTGCAGTTTACTGGTGCCTTTCTCTCTTCGCGTTGGGCTCTTTCCCCCTCGGAGGTAATTGTAAGGAGAAACCCGGGTCCAGCTTGTGGTAAGGCTGTAAATACTCTCCATCTGAGGCTACCCAGCAAGTCCCAGCGTCATGGAAGCATTAATGTGTCTCGAAGTTCAGCAGACCTACAGTATATGTCAGCTCCGCATTTATGGGGAAATTTACGGAAAAACGCCAAGCAGACATGCTGCCTGTCTGCCAGATTACTGGGAATCCAGATTCACACAACTTCACGTAACTTTTTTTTCTACAGATATCTGGAAGCCGCTTAAGTTTACCGTGATACTCACTTCAGACCCTTTAAAAATGTAACCAATAAAATTATGCAACTCATTCAAATATATGACGGTCATTTAAGTGGATTGTCATTGTATTTTCTGTTCGTCAAATCAAGTCTAATTAAACGTTATTTAAACATGACTTTTTAACTACTAATTTGTAAAATAAGCAGTGAAATAATTTAAAGAGATAATACCTATACTTCATGTATCCAAACGAGTAAACGGACATTTAAAATGCAACAGTATAAAACAGCGGAAAGTTCTGAAGATGTTGGCAGAAATACCAGATGGGTATCGCAAAATAATCCCCTTTGAAAACCTATGTCGTTTCCTCAGTTGCCCAGAAAAACAATCGTGTAATGACACTCACCAGATGTAATTTCATTGCTGACCGTGATCTCATATTAAACGCAGCTCTCTCAAGCCAAGTAAAGTCCGTCTGAACTAGTCCGTTGCCATACTTATACGAGGGATAGGGCAACTGTGCCCAGCCCACTTCATTGCATTTCTACTAATGGTTTTTTTTCCCTTTCCTGCATGCTCCACTGTAGGTGTAAGTCAGGCGAGCTCGAAATAAACCCAAAGCCATTGTCGCCGTTGCGGTGACACCGCAACAAATGTTGGAGGAGATCCCGGAACCCGGAGCGTGGAGCGTGTCTCCCCAGCGGGACCGGGGTTTGTCAGTAGGGGTCAGATACCTGACATGCAGCCACAATGTAACCTGCTTCAGATTGGACGGGTCAGGCTTTATGTCCGACACTTTGCTCGGTTCGACTTTAGATCGTCAACGCAACTTTTAACACCCCCGCCCCCATACCCATGCAGCGCATCCAGCCGTAAAAATCGCACATATAACGGCATACAGTCTGTGACAACAAGATTTATGCTGGCGATAAGCAACGGATCCGAGCGCAAACTACAAACAGCCAGGAGTGCATTAATCCAGCTGTGTGGCACGACAGACATTTGCAGGGAGGGAGGGTGGTGGCCAGGGTGGGGGGGATGGCAAATATTTGGATTCAGATCACAGGGAGACCGCAAGGGTAAGATTACCCCTCTACAAATTAAAATATTACGGGAGCATTACGGGAGATTTATGTTCAAGACATCTGAATAGCATATGCAGGGATCTGGGTAGCACGTCTCCACCCTCCGCCCCCCCCCCACCACCACACGGGTCCCTGGCCTGCTGGAAATGGCATGACCCAGATGGACTGTCACATATACTCAGCTCCAGTTATTCTCTCATTTTATTTATCTGGTAAACACACTCATCTTGTGCGACAACTCGTGAGTGCGTGCATATTAAAAAGGGCACATTTTACAAAAAAGAAGCACTAAGACAATAAACAGTATATCAGAACCAGTAACACCAGCTTGGCCTCCTGCAGTACACTTCCTCATTTGTTGTTATTTGTGTATACTGTGTTGGACACTCTGTGATAAGGGGGTTTAAAAAAAAGCCTTCTATGAACAATGATTTGGTCTATGCTTCTTCATTTCTGAAGCAGGCATAATAGATCAGTTCTGCACCAGACAGACTCATGTTTCATATCTGGAGATTATTTATAAACAATTAATAAATGAAAGTTTCACTGGCTTCCATTTTGTATTTTATGAATTGATCCACACACCTGCCATTCTCAACTGTAGTATGGAATTATGAATTATTCTCCAGCTGGTTTAGAGGGACAGTGTTTTTTCCCCAGTGTGCAAGGAATCTGCACCAGAAGGTTGTGGGTTCAAATTCCTCGACTGGAAGAGTGATCATATCACCATTGGGCCCTTAAGCATTGCCTTTAACCTCAAATGCTCCCAAAACTCTTCAACCCCAAGATTTCCTTACTTGTGCATCACTTCAGACAAAAGCATCATCTAAATATATATATTTAAAAGTTGTTCAGCAGACTCTTTTATCCAATGTGATGTATAATTAAGAAAGCAGCATTTGTGGTTAAGGGCTGTGCTTAGGGCCCGATGGTGAAAACACTGTACTGATGCTAGGATTTGAACCAGCAACCTCCTGTTCACAGGCAAAGTATCCTCTCTGGCTGAGCCACACATCACCCAAATAAACTGATTAATGTAACCTGCATGTCCAGTACAGGGGTACAGACAGTTTAGGACACATGCCAGTAAGCATAGGTTCTAAGGCAGGGAAATACCCTAGACTGGATGCCACTCTATTACAGAACAAACACACAGCAGGTGACATTTTTAGACTGCAGGAAAACACAGGGGAATGAACACACAGCGGGATTCAAACCACTAACACAGGAGTGACGTAACAGAGCCACTCACTGAGCCACCAAATTCAAAGCATGACAAGAAACGACATATATTTGAAGTATATTTGTGTAATGGATCGATGCCCTGTGAGAGGTTAAGAATCGAGACAATGGATGTGTCAGGCCGGTCATGACTGACCACTGGTGGATAAGTGTTCCAGACAGTCATCAGCACAGCACATGGATGTCACTTCAGGTCGAGCCCGTCGCGCGGTACAACACCCACAGAAGCCCCGGTGCGTCTCGATTCCACTGCCCCTCCTCTCTCCCCTTTTCGTGGAGGGGGGGGGGGGGCACGGAAATGGGGATTACCTTGCGCACGTCTAGATTTCCCAACAGCGTAAACACTGGAGTGTGATCAACGTCCCCAGCTATTTTTGGGAATAAGTGATTCCCAGGGAGAGATTACGAAGGAAAACCGCAATAATCGAGCGCAGGCAGGTGGATGCACGTCGCCTGTCCGCAGAGACGCCGCCGGTGACAGGGGGCAGTGGGAATAGGGCTTGCGGTGCAGCCTGGCCATCTTCCCCGACCCCAGAGCGTCCATAAGGGCGCACGTGGGTGTCTGGAGGTAAACCATTCATTACGCAGCACCAACCGGAGGCCAGACCAAACCAAAACTTTAATCCACCCTCTGCATTAGTGGCTACCCTTTTGTCGAAATCTTTGAGTACTTTCACCCTGAAAGAACTTTTTAAAGGTTGCACATTATGTTGTCTTATTTAATGTTAAACAATATAGATTTAATATTTATATACTAGTGTCACACTTACAGTCTTCATTAATTTACCATAAATTATACAATATACATGAAAGAGTATTTTATATATACAGTATTGTGCAAAAGTTTTATGCAGTCAAATAAAACGTTTAAAGCTATTTATCGTAGCATAAGTGTATTTGCTCAGAAATAGAGTTTATCTTTAGAATATATGCAAATGAAGAGTTACAATAATGGGGAAAAGTATCAAGAATTTCTTTTGTTCTTCAAAATGTTACTGATATCTCGCTGGATGGCTAGATGAACGCCGCTTCAGGCCCCAAACCTCTCCTCAGGGGCAGCTCAGCCAGTCCATGTATGCGGCAAATTTCAGCACCACCTCACTTTGATTAATTAACTTATTTAATTAATTAACTTGATGAGGTACTGTTTAGCCAAACATGCTATGCTAGTGGTCAAGTCAGCAAATACGTGGGTGTATTGGATGTTTAGCGCAAATACTGGGGTGGCTGTAGGGGAGGTTTTGAGATGGCTAAGCTGATACACTCTGACAGACATCATAGTTATGCACCCACATGAGGATTTGAGCATCATTTTCTTTGGCTGCCTAAGGCTTTTGCACAGTACTGTATATGCTCTCTTCTTTCCATCTGCAGGAGATTCCCACAGGGAAGCTGCTCTGCATACGCTCAGGATATTTCTGGCAGCCCTCGGTTATGAGTCCCTGAATATTCATTGGGCATCATTTTCATCCTACAGCTCTCTGGCCACTGCCGTTTGAATTGCACGGGCGATTCTGTGACAGATTCTGTGACAGATTCTGTGACAGATTCTGTGACCGAGTCTGTGACGCCAGTCTCGGCATTCACGAGGCGTTTCGGGTCAGCGGTGGCCTTTGACTGAGGTCAGCTGGCACACGGACGCACGCATCTGGAAAGATCTTCTAGACCGAGCGGGAATATATGAGGAACCGGCTCAGCGCGGCCTGCCGTGTTTGATTCCCTGGTTGACTGTCCATGTGGCAGATGTGAAAGATGCTAAACGAGATCAGAGCCACAACTCGCCGTTGTCTTGTGGGTGTCCGGAACGCCCTGGATAATGGGGGGGGGGCTCCCACCGAGGTATGTGACCTTTTGAAATCCTCCCTTTTGTGGCCATACATGGCGTCATGCACAACGCTATCATTTTGGTTATTTTCTCCTTTTGGAATTTAAATCAGGGGAACAACAATAAAATTTTTCTTATGACAAAAACACTTCCAAGGAGAGACCGAGTTCATCAATAGGAAGACAAGTGTAAAGGAATTATGAAAGACAGAAGGATTCCAGTCGCTATTCAAATAAACAAACAGTATTATCACGTTCTAAGGAATGTAAGAAATGTATATACGCTGAAGATAAGCATGTTCCTTTGCATGTATTATCACATATAGCAACAAGGTTTCTCTGATTGTATTTGTTCAATTATTTATTTTGAATGCACAACCCTCAGCCTTTAAAAGAAAGTAAGTTTTTTGCATTTTACGTTGTTTCACATTATGAAAAAAAATGGTTGTGATGCATAACTTTCAGAGTACGGTTGACTTAGGTACGGTGGAGTTTTACTCAGGAAAGATTGTGGATTGTGGTGTACTGTTTTTTAGCGTTCAACACTAAACCTTATTCCTTTCGGAGTGTTGTTTACACACAGGGTATGAATTATTCTTAAACTGCTCGAGGACCAGAAAACAGCCACTAAACTTGTCACTACCACTAACCAAGGGATTGCGAGGAATGAATTGTCTACAGACACAGTGAAATAGGCCAAGAACAGAAATATATGGTATTTTGCAAGTTTTAATATTTTATCATGATGAATGACTTACCAACAACGCTAGACGTGAGTGACAGATGCTCTGATTCTACTACTTCATGTATATGTAATTTTCTTTTTTTGTTTATATACCAAAATGCTATTGATTAATGCTACAAGAGATTAAATTGTGTCAGTACATATAATAATTTCCTCCAGCGGTTGGTTCAAGTCGCATACATCAGAACACAATCATTCTCTGGGCTGTGCAGACTTTATGTGGGTCATAAAACTGTGCACAGCGTTTTTTGTTTAATAAGCATATGTCCATGATCATGTTTACTGTTCTGTGACCACAAATCAGCATTTAGCCAGTTTTTTTTAATTTTTTTTTTAAAACTCATTCTTGTACAAGAGTAACCCAGAATACTGCAATTACGTCCCTACACTTATGCAGTCACATGACTGTTTTTCCCAAAAACAAGTTTATCTAACTTTGTTCCCCTGAGTTTATGCAGCCATATATTTCGCAGGAGTAATTCTGGTTAAGCACCTTGCTCAAGATTACTATAGCAGACGCTGTTTTTGGAAACGAATCGTTGGCGTTCAGTTTACAAGCAAACATCCTTAACCAATACGGCACCTGCTGTCTAACAGCCATCGTGCTACTTACCCACCAAACAGACTGCATTCAAAATATAATAAACATTCTGAAGAATGCTATATTCACAGAGAGTCTATCCAGTAAAAACAGGCCAATCAGAAGACTTTAATCCATTATAATACCAGAAAATGGCTAGCAGGAAAACTTTGGATAATGGAAACTGACGAACTTAAAATCGATGCGGAGAGAAAAATCACCATCTGTAGTTAGGCATTTAGTAAATTAGAAAATTCCGGACGTTTTGGTCTTCCCGAAAAGCCACTTCCAGTCAATCAACCCAGAGATGATGTGAAATCAGATTCGCTCCCGATTAGAAATTTAGCCACAGTGCAGTTTAAGTGTGAGACCCCAGGAGTGAGAACTTGCATTTAAGGAAAATAAACAGCAGGAAGAGACTGTTTGTTTGTTTTATTCCTTCCATGGGGATGGGGATGAATGCGCATTTTGTGCTCATATTTGCAGGCCAAGGCTGCACAAAAATGCCAGGTTTCAAAGTGCGACCCTGTTGCCCTTTAACTGCTGCTGAGATATATTGTGAGGATGCAGCCAAAACAGCAACGAGAACTCAATGCTATATACATATAGAAATGTGCCAGCATGAGGTAGGTTTTTAAGGGAAGGATGTTGTTTCAAGGAAAATAAATTCTGACGTGTGTAGCCAAAAGGCCTCCGGCTAACAACGTCACTTTAACTGGCCGGCTCGCCAAAATACGGCCAGAGAAGTTTCAGGTATTTCCTCAGAAACAGCCACACAACAAAACATTAAGAAACAAATCAGTGGGCTACTGACCTTGTCCATTAGTGGGGAGTCCACCCTACAGACCTTTACACTAAACTATGGTCTATATACATAAGAAGTAACAGCTGTGAGTATAGTTATTATGGAGTAGTAACTTTTAACATATAAAAGTAAGACATTTAAAGACATGTTTTGACTGTATAAAGGCAAAATTTCCCAATAATCTTCCAAAATTTGGATTTTTTTTTTAAGGGCCGTTTGCTGAATGCAGACTGAAAGCACTTAAGAGTTATTTTTCCAGCATTATTTTTGTCACTGAATTCCATGCACACATCATCCTGCAAAACGAGAAATGGAAAATACACCCAAAAACACTTTTGCTATATTCCATTCTCAGACCAGTTTTAAAACATTTTTGAGTAGAAAAGAAGGATTTCCTACAAAACTTCTGCAGTTTACTCTCCTTCGTAGCAACAGAACTATTAATATTTGAACAGATCCGTTTTGACTTCAGTCATTTAATCGAGAACATTTACAAGCAATTATTAGGCCTAATAGCTGCCGTTCTGGGAATTGTAAAATGCAGAATAAAACCAGGCTTCTGGAACACTGCGTGATTTTTTGGAAATAGGTGTTAACTACATCCACAGTACATATAATGGCTTCCTGCAACTGGCAGCTACAAATTAAGAGAGCGTTGTTCATTTTTATTGTGTTTTAATTTAACAGAAAATAGTCATGGAAACAAGCCTCATTTACTAGCAGTGACATAGTTTATACCATAAATACAACTGTAAAAATGTTGCTAAAATGAAAAATCTAACAAAAAAATATATTGGAGAAAATACATCAGTTCTCAAGGTCGTCGATATCCAGCACTTTTACTTACGTCAGGTGTAGCCCAAACGGTATTACAGTATACTCATGGTCAAAAGGTACATTTAACGGCAGTGAATCTTTAGAAAAGGGGTGTCATGGTTGTGCAGTGGTTAGCACTGTTGCCTCCCACCACTGGGATCTGGGTTCAAGCCTCTGCCCTAGATTCAATTGTGCGTGTGTGTGTGTGTGTGTTTGCATGTCGTTGTTGTGGGGTTTCCTCCAGATACTCCGGTTTCCCCCAGGCTCCTCATAATCCTTAACAGCACAAGTGGTTTCAGAAACTGGATGATTTTTAAAACAACTGGCTAACAGTGCTGCTGTAAGCCATTGCTGCGATTCAGATTTGACCTGTATTGCCAAGCATGTTGGAATTAGTCCTCTGTGATTCGTACGACTGTCGGGGGAATTACGAGCCACGTGATGCATGAACAGTATTACTGTGATGCACTGAAACAAGGTCCACTCTCTTTCCTTTTTCGTAGCCCTGCCCCTTTGCTGGCAAATTCGTGCGACACTTGCCGTTCTGTAATTCTGAGCGTCGCTGTAGCTTTCGATTGGTCGAGGTCATCCAGGTGTACTTGTTAAAGGTAAAACGCAAGTCAAGCAAAATTAACCATTAGCAGCATATCGCTTGAGTGTTGTGTTCGTCGGACTGCAACAAACTGCCTGTTTTGCATGGGTTTAGGGATATGATCCTGTATCCATTATCTGATGAATGCTGAGAGCAGGGCTGCTACAGGGAGAAACAGCAGAACTTCAGATTGAGAAACTTGATAGTCACAGGAATCAATTGGAACAACAATTCATACACACGTAAAATTCATTCGAGGCTGCAGGAACGCAAACTGGAGAGCAGTTTACAATGTACTGTAGCTATTATAACAGAGAAACAGAAAAGGCCTTTTTTGTCCTGTAGACCAAACCACACAACACATACACAGTGTTTCTTTCACATAAATCCTCACAAAGTTTGTTTAGATAAACCTTTTCGCTCACACTAAAGTACCCCCTGAAGAATCTTTCCCGGACTGAATGAAAATTCCAAACCGCATTCTGGACCCCTGGTTCCAAGCATATTGACAGATTGTTTCAATGTGCAAAATAATGTTCATTGGCAGAATCTCTCAGCTTTGTTTACATCAAAACCTTTTTTAACTTTAGGCATCATTGTGGATATAGACATAACTTTTCGGTGTGATTTAACATCCATAGTTAGATTATTTGTTATGTTACATTATTATATTTTAAAATTGGAGAGAACTACCATCTGGGTGTAGTCCTTACAGGTAAAATAAAAATGAATCCAATGTAAAAAATAAATGTAAATATAAATGCAAAATGTAATTTGAGCAAAATTAAAAAAATAACTCATTAGCACCATATCAGAGGAATGCAGTTTTTAATTACACCTGAATTTTTAACAAAGAAGGGCACTGAGCTGATGGTTAGCATCCATTTAGATATATGATGCTGGGAATCTTGCTTCCTGCGGTGTGAAAAAGAGCGGAAATTCAGCTTGAGAAATTTGATAGGCACATTAACTGGAAAAGCCATTAATACTCTATGTATAATTCATTTGAGGTCGAAGATACAAGAACTGAACATCCTTAGTTTGATTATTTAGCTGTATTTTTATGCAGTGTAGAATTACCATGTTATCTGGGGATGGTCCTTAAAGGTGAAATGCGTGTTGGGTAAAATAAATACAGTCATTAACACCATACCAGTGAAATATAGTTTTCATTTTGTCTGACTTTTCACAATGAATTACAACAAACAGATTGTTTAGCATGGATTTATGTATATGTCCGTGTAGCCGTATTCGTTAATGCCGGGAGCACTGCTTTGTACAGCGTGAAAAAGAGCCGAAATTCAGCTTAAGAAACCTGATAGTCACATCAACCCGAAAAGCAATTCGCACTCTATGTATAATTCAGCTGAGGTTGAAGGTAACATGGACTGAACATCTGAAGTTCGATTATTTCGTGGTATTTTTTTACAGTATAGAATTGCCATGTCATCTGGGTGTGAAACTTAAAGGTAAAATGCAAGCTGAGCAAAATAAGTAAAATCATTAACACCACATCAGTGAAATATGGTCATAGGCGTTTGTCTGTATGAGGTAAAGCGGGATTGTGGGTAAGTTAAATGTAAGATTAAACTTTCCAGCATGCATAAGCAGGCATGGTTTAGCTATTCTGATTATTAACATACAACAGTACTGCCCATGTTTATATGCTAAACTAATGAATTTCCCCCTGGAATTTTATCTTATCTTTATGACCATTGACTACTGATGCACTAATCTACTTGTAGGAACAGTCATCAATTTGTTGTAGATAAAAGTTGAGTTTTATTGGCCTCTTCACATTTTTGGCTGGTCCAGTCACGTTTTAGCTGCCTTAGCTGATTAAAATATCACTACAATTGGTTTACTTATTTTTGTTTTAATAATCCGAATTAGTTTCTTGACACACAAAAAAAAAAAACTAGTAGAAAATTTAACAGAAAGATGCTTTGACTGCCGCAAGTGAGGCGGGCTAAATGAAGTGAATTCACTGCCAGTAAAAGGGCGTTGAAAACTATATTCGTCTGCCGAGGTTTTGTGACTGGAACGAGAACAGAAGAAACTGTTTAATCCTTCAGTAGAAATTGATAGGTGCAAAATGGAAATAAGTCTCTCATTCAAAAAGGAGAATCCAGTTTGGAAGGAAAAAATAAATATCAGTGAATGGACTTCTTGGTTTTTCACCATCCCATATTTGTTTAAGGGGTTGTCAGGAAAAGTCCACGCAGAGAGTTTGCACTGAGATCTCCTCTAAACCACACTGGTGGTACACTGTCGGTCAGCCCGCGGCCGTGTTACGTACCAGTCCGTCTTTTTTGGAAGCAGGAGCTGACCACATAATAAGCTTCGGGGAACCCAAGTGTTTTGAAGGAGAATCCAAAGACGATGACTCGTCTGGGGGGGGGGGATAACCTGGGCACCTCCACGCATTTTCAGAGGACGTGAATGGCTGACTTTACTGAATCAGATTATACATGACTGTCCCGGTGGGGCTCAGACTCTCCCAGACGTACATTCCCTAAAGGGCACCAAGGATATAGATGGAAAAATAAGGGCTTAAGAAGGTCAAACTGGGGAAAAAAAGAATAAAATCCACTACACTCAGCCAACTGCACCAGTATCCCGTCTAGCGGCAGGTGACACCTAAATATTTACAATACACGGGCTTGCTTTTTCCACGATAATATAACTGAATGATTTTTACACATACGCACGTCAAGCATTCCGAGTCGATTCTTAATGGCTTATATGCGGTAAATCTCTCAGGACCGAACCAGTAGTCAGGCAACATATTAACACAACCCCCCCCCCCCTCCCCAACAGGACCTCCCAACCCAGACTCCTGTAAATTAGTCGTTAACGAGAAACACCACAGCAACAGGAGCTTGGCTACAGCAGCGGGATATGACTGCCTACAGCAATATGGAGGCATATAAAAACGTGAAGGAGTGATTTAGGAATGCCACCAAATGGAAAGTAAATGCATTCTTCAGCATCATCAAGCAGAACAAACGTCGGCTGTCGCTCGTTATAGGCACAGCACGCCCCCTGCCGATGTGGTGTGGTTGGTCTATTTAGGAGCCGGGGATGTAGTAAATGGACAGCGAAGCTTTTCCATTTCCTGCAGGTTGGCATCTAAGTATTTCCACAAAGAGGGGCGCTGGCTTAACGTAAGGTAGCGCATTCACTGGAAATTCACTGTGAGTCAGCAGTACGTGCGTGGCAGACAGGGCTGTGGGGCCCAGATCGTCGGTGATAGGTTGTGGATCCGAGCCAGTCCTGCAGAGGTGTCAGTCAAACGGCCAACGGGAGCCCGAGCCGGTGATTATCCCCACGCAGTCCCGTGTGCCGTCAGCTGCCCCGGCCCGTGAAGCCCTGTGACGCCTTCGCTGTTCCTGTGTTCCATGCGGGCTGGCAGAAAAACCCTCATGAGGAACCCAAAAACCACAGCAAGTCTTAAATTCACACTCGCCGGGACTCCTCGTTGTAGATTGGAATGGAATCCTGCGGTTGGGTGAGTCAAAGCCCTCTTGGCTTGACTCACTGCTTGGGTGTCACTAGGTGGGCTGCAGAAGCAGATAATGATGTCAGGAGACCTGGTGTCAGGGATGCTTCTAGGACATCTAGGAGTTTTCACAACCGCAACTTTGAGTACTTTGAACAAGCCTTTTATTCACACTTGCTAGGACTCCTTGTTGTACATTGGAAAAGAATCCTGCAGTTGGATGAGTCAAAGTTCTCCTAGTGTGACTCACCGCTTGGGTGTCCCTGGGTAGGCCGCAGTAGCAGGTAATGATGTCAGGAGGTCTGGTGAGGGACACTTCTAGGACAACTATGGCAGCCGCAACTTTGAGTATTTTGAGTAGCAAAACATTACCTCTTTTTGAGAGTAGGATCTAGTACATACCGTTGATCCTGGGCTCTCCACTGAGTGGTAGCCCTGAGGTTGGTCAGTAGGGTCATTGTGGGGGCCACCGTAAATGTGGATCAAGACTTAGCCCCAAACACAGACAACTTTAGCACAAGCAGTCCAAGTAAGAGTTTCCTTTGGGATTTATATGCAGGTACATTTATTTAGCAGGTATAATTAATCTAAAGCAACTCACAGAGCTTATAGTTGCTGTGCCCAACTCCAGTCATCAAGGGAGGGCTAGATGTTGCTCTACAGAATGGCAGGTTCAGAACTGGGTCTGAACCGCAGAGGTGTTTACCAAGCGGCAAGGAAAACTCAAGCTGGTTATTACCCCTACGCACTCCAGGAAGTGTGGGGCCCCTCCATGAACCAAGCTCCAAGAAATTATTTGAACACCTCACCTCATAATTTAGACAGTCTACTACCATACAACTCGTGGTCTACCTCTCAAACCTTAGCCAGGTTTCAAAATGTTACAAAGTACGGTATAGATGCACTGCTCTCAAACCAACCCCACAGACTAATGTTCCTGGTGGTGTTACTGGTGGTGTGATCTTACCCAATAACGAAGCATTGCTTGAGTTTTGAGAGAGAACAGTCTTCCTCATTATTCGAGCTGTCAGAAACTGGCCAGAGTATGTACATGTCTCAGCTTCCTGTGCAAAGATCAGGCTTTCCTTCACTGCCTTATGGACACCACGCCTGAAATGTACACAGATGGGCCGAGGATTTTAGAAGACAATCAGTTGGGTTACTGCTCAAGTAACGAGGCTAAGTCGAAGGCGGAATCTTCATTAGTCTTCCGTGTTAAAGAAAGGACATCGAACACTATCTCTTTGGCCCAATTTTTAGTATATGTTCGATGGCCATATTTCACTTACTTTCATCTGTTGAAGCAAATATAATATCCAGAGATCCTCACATCTGTTGCTCGATGGGCAAACTTCAGAGCGGAGTGTGGGGTTGGTTGTGGCTCACCAGAGTATGAATAAAGCTCAAAAAGGTCCTCAAAAAATCCTACTTTCAAAGTGCCCCCTTTGGCTAAGGCCAGTTCTGTGTCATCGTACTCATTTCCCAGTCCTCCAAGATTGTGGTCCATGATGAAAGAGAGTGCCAGCCAATTTATATATGTCCATTTGTCTCCGCGCAGAAGAACAGGTTCAAATAGCCATTGAAGGTGGTCATAACATTCCAAAGGGTTTAAACTTTAGCCTTAAACAGAATGGTGGGAAGAATAACATTTCCTCTTCTTCTCTCTGGGATCCATTATGAGTCCTGACTTACCCGTTTCAGTTAAAATCAGAAGGTCACTCAGATTTTTCCCCTGTGAAATATTTCTTGGTTTGCTTATCCTTGCTCCGATCTTTCATGAAACCTTCATATAATTCATCTTTGTCGCTGTCATCATTTCATCCATATTTTGGGTCTTACCAATTGTTTGTCTTCCAGTGTAACAGTGGTGAAAACCACTGAATTTATCATTTCTACCCCAGTGTTATCCACCCATCCCCTCCAACATATCACACTGATTTGTCCGACTGTACATTTAACTTCTGCTGTATGATGTACTGGTACATCTTGCATACTTTTCACCAGAGGGGTCGCTGTCACAACCCAGACAGAATCATGCTAGATTAGCTCATATCTGGAGCGTCAGTATGCTCAGGTCTTGAGCGCTGCCAACATCTTCCCATAATTCCTCTGCACTTCTTCTGGAACCGTTTTTATCCTAAAGATATACAGTTTTGGCAAAAGGATGACTTTGAAGGAGCCTTGGTGTCTGAGGACCCTCTGACTGCAGGCCAGAGAATAGGCTTTGCAGCATAGTCACTGTAAATGAATTACTGCTCACCGAAAAGGCATGTGTGGGTGGACGTACATGCGTCATGTTATTAATATTGTATTAGTTCAGTTTTTTATTGCCATAATAATAATTAGTTCAACTATGTGTCATTAGTGACAGTGGATAAAGGAGAAGTGGCTGAAAGAAGGATAGATGGATGGATGGATGGAAGGATGGATGGATGGTGTACAATCAGTTGCATTTATGACAAATATTCCTTTTTGTTTTCTAATTGGTTGTAACCAATTGGGTATCACTGTTATGACACTTAGAGATACACCCGATATACAGCCTAATCACTACCATATTGTATCTTTTGAATTACACTTTCTAAAATCTGATTTGCAAACTCTGCAGCGCTATGTACACAGAAAGAAGAACAATGGTCTCCATATCTTGAAGACTAGAATTTACCTACAATTTAGAAGCAAAACTTAAAATCACATTATGGACGAGCTGTTTTAATAACAACTAAAACTGAAGCTTTTTGTTGGCAAAAATTTTGATCATTTTTGCCCATTGAGTCATCGCTCATTTATTTGATACACAGAATTTCAGGGACCATGATGTCCTCATTAGCTGCCTTTGCATTCTGAACTTTACGGGCATTTGCTCCTATGAGTCGTACCTGTCCAGCAGAGGCCTAATGATTCTTTGGATGTATCAGTCGTGCAACTGTAGGGCTGTTCCAGCTGAATGGGCCTGCTTCATTCATCCTTCCATCTCCACACATCATGTTACAAAGATGGCGTACGGTATAGCAGGTTAGGACACATTGCCTGGAATTGGAAGGTCACCAGTTCCTGTTGCTCCAGGGACTGTCTGACCTGGCTTTCTGAAAGACATGTACGTCGCGTTACAGAAAAGCGTCTGTTAAATAAGTCAGAGCAAATGCATGAGCGGGCAGGCCAGCCAGCAGGTCCTGCACACGAGCTCCTTCCCAGTACAGTAGAGCTGGAGCAAGTGCTTTGATGCTGAATGAAAAAGAAAAGACTGGAGGCCATTACTCCCAAGGAGAAGGGGTGACAGATTCCAAGAATCCCAGCTGCCTGGAAGCCGGCCGCCACAGAGGGCTTCCTCGGGCATTCAGGACACAGCGGTTCAGAGAAAGCTCCTGTCCCTCCCACCACAGACACGCCCTACTCCAGCCTGCAGCTGCCTGGGATGTTGCACAAGAGATGCTTCATCGAGTACCGACCCTTTGTTTTCCTCCCTTATACTTTTACTACTTGGTATTAAATCTGCAGGCTCTGTGTGGTTACATGCTGTTCCAATTTCCATTCTTTTTTGCAGTTACATAAAAGGACCACTAAATTAAACGTCTGAAATCCAAATGAAATCATCGCGCAAGTATACAGTCATCCCGAGCGGTACTGAAAAAATATCCCGGACAGAGACGTCCGTAGGAAATTAAAGGAAAAGTGATACCGGGCTGAAAAATAAAATGAAAATCTTTCAAAGGCCTGTTACATAAAAGCAGTTATGTCTATGTAATAAATGTATACAGAAGCTGAAATGAGGAGCGGCGAGCAGTGACTAATGTGACAGGCGATGCTGGGCCTGCGTTTGGAGACCCAGACCATTACACTGTCAGTGTTGATTTTTATTATTTATGGTCACTCACCATTAATGTCTAAGTGTCCTTTTTACTGTTTCTCTGTGTTTTGTGTTATTGCAAACTTGCAGTTTCCCTGGAGATGAATAAAGTGTCTGTCTGTCTATCTAATCATTTCACATATATCGACAGAAACAAACATTCAGAGTATGACTCTGAATGTGAGATGGCGACCAATCGCGAGTCTCACTACGAATACTCTGACTGTCCTTGTTGTAAATTCCAACCGAGGGCTGACAGAATGTGCAGAAATGGACTGACGGGTGACCAAGACTAACTATTCCGATCCCAGTTCCGAATGACAACGGCAGTCATACTCCGCACCCACGATTCCTAATGCAACTGGATGTCGTGCGTGTCTCTCAGACTCAGAGACGGGTTCGATGCTTCTGAGTCTCCATTCAAAAAGTCACTTCTAGTGTAGTGACTGTCTGTTGCCAACAGGGGGCCTCCCAAACCTCAGGGGCCCCACGCAAATGGCTGGTGTGAATGTTGGTTAACGCCTCTGCTGCTCACATCCAGACCCGTTCGCTCAGCGCTGCCCGGCTCGGATGGCGTAAGCCTTCAGCTTTTCAGGTGCCGCCGTGTTTAATTCGGAATGTGTGTGATCCGGGAAGTCTGTCTTCCATCCCCGCCCCTGAATTATGGCAAGGAACCATATTCAAGACTTGCCTCCCCACACTTGCGAAGATGTTCTTGTGTCATAAGACAACCCCAAATAAAAAAATAAATAACCAAATAAAGGGAAATCCAAGTTAACAGTCATCATATAGTCATCAAAGAAGCAATGTTCTGGCTACAGATATAAAAGATATAAATATGGTAGTGTTGACTTATCCTGAAGTGACCTGGACAAAAATGGCACTGAGAAAAGTACCATACATATGGCTCAGAAGGGTCACGGGGTCTGGGGATTTTCACTGTGGGCCAGAGCACAAATGAGTAATTAGACTAACGGGCTTTGGTGCAGGAAACATCATCCAAAATATTGCAGATGTGAAAATTTTTGGGAATAATTAATTGGAGTCTTTAGCGACTCACTCTTCCATCCAAATAACGTCTCCCTGGTTGTTTACCCATTTGTTGCACGTTATTAATTGTCACTCCCGTCATATTTGCCACTTGGTCGTTGTCAGTCTTCTTGACACTCGACTGTGAAGTTCTAAACGGGCTTATTAAACACACAGAGGTACGCAGTCTGCGAATGGAATCCTCCTTCTCTGTCACCCATAATTTCTACTTGGGAAATCACATGGTTTGGCCTACATATTGATTTATTTCGAAAAAATTTAGAACCACTTAAAAAGCTATAATTCATGAGTGGTAAATCCAAGCTATGTGACATATTCCATCAGCTTAGAGAGTAAAGGCAAATTACTTAAGCAGAATCCTGCATGTTAGCAAAACAGTGTTTTTCCAGGGATTTGGGAGTCAATTTCATGTTAAATTTCAATAATTTCAAAGAATAAGAGAAAATATTGCATTTCCAGTTGGAACGCTTTCCTAAAACCACACACACTCATAGAGAATTGGCCTGCATATCGCCACAGGGGTGTTAAATAAAATCTTTTTTTTTTTTTTTGACAAGTATCTTACAGGACCCTGAGACCTAGACGAGTGATGCTTTAGAGAACCACACGTCTGGCAGGATAATAGCTGGCCGGGAGCGACAGTTCAGGGAACCACACATCTGGTACGATAATAGCTAGCTGATAGCGACAGTTTACAGGGGAGCATGTCTGGTACGGTAATAGCTAGCTGATAGCTATTCGACTGGTTTGGGGTCCTTCACAAATATTGGTCGCTGGCACTGGAGCTTTAGGGTCTCACATTAAAGCCTCTTATCGAGTCAGAAAAAAACATTAGGGCTCACAGTAAATCTAGATTGACCTAGCATTAGTTGGAACTTATTACTGAGGTCCTCCCTGGGGAGGGCACTGTGTGCGGTTTTCCTGAGGGTGGAGGCAACAAGACAAGGCTATGGCCACCGTAGGAATGCATAACGTAACAAAAAGCATGTTACTTCCTGCTGACATTAATTTAAAAAAATGACAAAAATGTAGTTAGCAGTATCTTAGCGGTACTTCGGTAAACGTCGTATATGGTATAAAAAAGTATACAGAACTAAGGCCTTTCTGACAAGAAAGCACATTTTGTTACTTGGCTTTTCCCATGTGTGGTATCACTGACGGTTATTTAAATATCATATTTTCATCTCCATTTTATAGCATTTGGGGATATTTACTGAACTCGGTGCGTAATACTGTGTAAATGACGTCCACCTACAAACCCCATATCAGTCCTTTTGTCCGGCGGAAGGTCCCCCACCTGCTTCCATTTATCATAATACAACCCGGGGGCTTTGCACCTACTTCCATGTCAGAGAAAACATTCCGCATTGCTCTGTTACGGTATCAGATTATTTAGACTGTGGTTTTTGATGAACCATATAAAAATATGCTGTATTGCACTTAGATGGGTTTTGCACACATTCATACTTTGTACAAACTTTACGCAAAACATTAGTCTGTGCTGTTAACCAACTGGTGTTTAAACTGTGGTTTTACGTACTAAAATAAAAGTAGACAAAAGATTTCCAATGACGCCTTTAAAAATAAATGAACTGGCTGCTATTTCTAAATCTATTTTTTAAGCTATCTTTATTCAGTAGCATATAAATTTTTTCCTTAAAATTTAAAATGTTCATTTAAAGGTGTTATAAAGTACAATACTTCAACCAATTAAATAACAACTTGCCACTTCAGCTCTATAATTTCTTTTTCTGGACTGAAATAAGCGTACAAATGGCATGGTTTTGTTGAAATTAAGAGAGATGGTAACAAGACGTACTGACTGAATCAGGTTTTAAACAAATTAGCAGCATGTTTAACATTTTCATAAAGGAAGCAAATTAGCAAAACCTTTTATTCAGTTCAGGTAAGGCAAGGTTTACGTAATTAAAAAGACCTTTTGTCTATGTGTACACATTTGAATGCAGAGATGATATACTGTTTACATAAATCCGAAGCACTGTTTAAAGTGTCACGCGCATACATGCTGCCTTGCATTTCACATGAAAACTTTTCCAAGCAGTAAATTCACTGATATTCCTTTCTGGCCCCCATCGCCTGATTAATCCACAGATCCATGCACACGGTTTGGCAATGTGTCACCCAGAAACAAGGGTCTATCATGATGAACCTGAGGGTGCAACCATCCGGTACCTCAGAACATAGAATGACCTGGTCATGACCCAGGTGGTGTTGGATCAGACCCTAGAAGAACGCAAACCTAGAATCTACCGCCCAACACCTGCCTGCCACATGTTCACACATGGGAATAAAATACTTTATATCTGATGATTTGTAGAATGAATGATTAGTTAAATATGAATTCAGGTACAATAGCAAGAAAAATATATGAACCTCTCAAAATTACCTGCATTTATGCAAAAGTTTCTCTTAATATAGGTTCTGATCTTCATCAAACCCTGCTGAAATAAACAGCCTGACCTGGTTAAGCTGGTTGACCAGTTTACTGTAGTTGACCAGCTTAAGGTATGTTGTTGCATGATGGTTTGATGGTTTAGCTGGTCATACAGTACGTGCAAATGATGGTCATTTTGGCTGGTTTATCTGGTAATACCAGCATGTCCAGCATGACCATACTGGTGACTCACCCAGCTAAACCATCAAAGAGCCGCAAGAGCTGGGACACGACCATCAAACATCATCTTAGACCAGCAAAAACCAGCTATCAGCATAAGCTTTTTTAGTTTTTAGCTGATTTTTTCCAGCAGGGAAGTTACAATAATGGACAAAAACACTTGACTAAAACCATACAGATTACTGAATTGTACATCATTGTGCATCATTCAAACGTTCAACAAAAGAGTTGCCAGGCTAATGGCCTCAACAAAAGCTAAAAGGAGTCAGGAGTTAACAATACTGGAGTCCAAACAATGAAATGAGATTGGACGTGATTGCGAAATCGTTGATTAATATAAGCCTGGAAATGGTTACAAAGTAATTTCAAAGAGTTTAGATATTCATTAGTCCACAGTTAAACAAATTGACTATAAACAGAGACAATTTAGTACTGGGGCTACTCTCCCAGAAAGTAGGCGCCCAGCCAAGATGACTCCAAAGACTCCAAATGACTCCAAGACGACACAGAATGCTCAATGAGGTAAAAAAATCTCCGCATACTAACTGCATGGTCGACATGTCTGTTCCTGAATCTACCATATGCAAAACAGTTAACAGGCATGGTGTCCATAGAAGGACACCACAGAGGAAGCCACTGCTCTAGGAAAAAAAAAATAACATGTGTAGTTTGCCAAAGACCACCTCCATGCTCCTCAAAGCTACAGGGAAAATGTTTTGTGGACTGATGAAACTAAGGTTGAATTATCTGGGAAGACCACACAGCGAAAAGTATGGCATAAAAAGGGCACTTCGAATCAGTATGGAAACATTAACCCAGTGTTGAGACAGCACGGTGGAGAGAGCTTCATGATTTGGGGCTGCTTTGTTGCCTTAGGGCCGGGACAGCTTGCGGAGAAAAATGAATTGCAATGTTTATCAAGGTGTCCTTCGGGATAATGTCATTGAAGCTGTCCCCCAATGATCCTAAACATGGAAGTACATCTGATGCTAAACGGATTAAAAAAATCCACCTTTTGGAGTAACCCAGCCAAAGCCCAGACCATTGTCCAAAAGAGATGGTGTGGAATGTCATGAGCACCGTCCACACCAGACATCCAAAGAATATGGTCGGGCTGCAGCAGTTCTATAAGAAAGAATGGTCTAGAATTCCCTCTGAACATTCTGCACTTCTGATCTCCAGGTACTCAAAGTGCCTGTTTGAGGTTATTGATAACAAAAGTTGTTCGACCAGTCATGAAATCTATGGGTTCACTTGCTTTTTTCACTGGGTGTGTTCAAGATCGACATGGAGGATTACAATTGTTTGTTGCGTCGTTAGCTTAAGCACACCAAAGGGTTCACATACTTTTTCACATACTCTCCCAGGCATGGAGCTCAAATGGGAGAACTTCTAGACATGGGTACTGCTTCCTAACCCACAGAGCCCCAACCCACCCCCAAGACGAGGGGGCCAAGATTAGGCCGTGACAAGGCCAAGGCCTGCACCTTCTAGGCGAAGAGGAGCCTTAACCCCCCTCCCCACCCCAAACACACACACACCCACTCCCATTTAATGGAAATGTTTCATAAACCGGATACCACAGCTAAAATCTCCTAAGTCATTCTCTTCGGCAAGAGAACACCCATGTCAGTGCTGCATTACACACTCGCACATCAATTGCAGGGCTGGTTTCATATTTATTTGTCTGGAGACCTGTAGGAACTATTACGGGAAGCCTTTGTATCATCCAGCTGGGGTCAATTCAATAGACAGACTATAATTGTCGTAATAAAAATTACACATGCTTAAACGGACACACACACATACCGCATACACAGTAGCCAAGTTGTAAAAACTGCACCGTTCCACTAATTAATTTCAACTTGTTTTTAAGACTTCAAGAATATGGTGCAAATTGCCACTAAGCATATGAAAGGTCATGAGAATAAAGCCTTAAACCACTACTTTTAATAGAACAATCTAGCAACACCAACTATTTCCTTTATGTTGTACTCATTTTTGTTTGTATCTACTCTTTGTTTTTGTTCGGTGAATTAGGGGACTTTTTTGGACCGGCACACTAAATGTCACGGCTTTTGAACCGGACTCCAGTTCAGAAAGTTCTGGAGACGGAAGGCAGGCGGCTGTTTCCAGTGGAATGTAGCACTTACTCTCCATGGGCATGAGATTCAACAAACAGATCCAAGACATGGCCGAGAGGGATCTTGGATTTCACAATGTCCTAGGGCAGGCGGGGAATTTTTTCGTGTTAATTCGGTCACAGTGACGGACCACGAGAGACATAAAATGTTGATGTTGCCACTGTTTTCTGTCATTTGCCCTTCAGGCCACAGATGCTTTCATTTAGGTGCCATAGTGGACACACCAAAAAACATTACCATGAACGGAAAAACAGATACAATACCAGCTAGACCGATTTACGCGCAAGACACTGACGTAACTATTTAAGAAATGTAATGAAATGGATGTTATTTTCCAAGAGGCATGAATATTTTAAAAATGTAGAAGATTCTTTCTGCAGTATTTTTTACCATGGAAATGTATAGTTTTTACCACTGAATGACTTATTTTCAGAATTTACTAATATTATAATACAAATCAAGGAAACAGTATCCTTCTCAGTCCAAGGCTGTATTTTGACCATAAATAATAGGAAATTCCAACTGGAAAGTCTGGAAAGACAAGATTTCCAAAAACACTTCGAGCCTAATTGGCTGTTATCGAGAGATGAGAAATAAGCAATAACTTTGTCATCAAAGTGGTATGAAAATATTATTATAAATGCAATATACATACAAGGCTCTTCTGAAGTGGCTTAACCGAGGCCTTTACTGATGGTATGGTTTTGTTTGGCCGCTAATGTCTTGACATTTCAGAATGTCCTCCTAAATGACTGCATATTAGGAAGTGTTTATGATAACATTGAGAAAATGAAACCCAAACATTTAAAGAATGCAGCCATTTGTCAAAGGGGTTGAACTACATATTTCAATGTATTGGCAAGCCTGTTTTTAGCATAAAACCACATTTGATCACTGCATTATCCCCTGCATATTTATAAACATATACAGTGCTTGCTTAGTCTTGGGAAGCTTGCTTAAATAAGTAATCCAATACTATTGGAAATGTTTTGGTTTCATAACAAAAAATCATAACTTTATTCATTTGTTTACTAATACATATATATATATATATATATATAAACATTAGGAACAACCAGTAGTTTTAAGTAAAATGTTCATTTCAAGTAGCAATACACTGAAACCCAATTATACTTCTAAAACAGCTGTTTTAAAAGTTCATTGACAATCAGTCTCATTGGGTGCTTTTCATTTAGTAAAACCTTTGCAATAACATAAAACACCAAACATTTGTGTTCGGTGTCGTTTGGGAGTCAATGACTCGTTCAGAACTTAACGAGTCAGTCAAAAGAAAAATTATGACAATTAAAAGAAAATGTGCGGAGGATTGGTGCAGATATGTTAAACGTTGCTTGTCAATGGACTTTTGTTATAAAACCAATAAATTTGCAACATTTTTACAGGATTAAGCAAGTGTTCCAAGACTTTCTGTGAACACTGTATGCAATTGTGTCTAAAGAACAGCACAACCAATGAGGTTACAAGGCTGTTAGCAAGGGGCAGGCAGCGTAAACCTGCCTGTACGCAGAACCGTGTCCGTGGCAAGATTCATCTGTGTTGGTGCCACGTTTGTAAATCATGTCTGTCATTACCATGACGATGATGACCCCTGGTTAGGAGTAAAAATTGGTTTGTATGGCATTAGTATAACTCATATCACATTAAAAGCACCAGCAAAATTCTCAGCAACACGGAAAACATAAATATGAGAAGAAGCCAATATGAGAGATGTCACTTAGCTTGTTTGTGACACTTTGGCCTGCGATACTTGTGAGCTCCATGCAACCTGGAGCTGCCGGCCAATGGTGTGTCAGCAGGGGCGGAGCCTGGGTCATCATATATGCCATCTGTAGAGATAGGATCAAAATGGCTGTGCAGAAAAGGGGATCCACCTCTTCATTATCCATAAGGGGAAATTTTAGACAGAACTTCGACATGGTACACTTAAGTTCTTCTAAACAAAACCCCCCAGCAACATCAGAGACCATCCTCAAAATTCACACTTTATATACATTCCAGGAGCATTACTCATAAACTTTCTTTGAAGTTTCGGAAAATAATTACACTATAGCTTTTCTGTTGTAATGTATATAGTCCAAAACTGAAATCAAATTTGTGCTGATTTACTGATTCAGTGACATAGGAGCCATTAGTTTCATTGTTTCTTTCATCCAGCAAACACTTAAAACGCCATCCATCCCAGCCACACGCTGCTGTAAACAGCCCAAAATGCAGTTCTGTTGAAACATGGCAGCTGTGACCTGGGGGTATTCCACAAAGCAGGATCTCTGAGTTAGCCAGATAACTTAAGCCTAACATGAAAACCATCCATTAGGAAGAGAGGTAAGTGACCTTCCTGTTGGACAATCCTTACATTTGGCTTAAGTTATCTGGCTAATGAAGAAATGAAGAAATCCTGCTTTGTGAATACCCCCCCTGGAGTTCCATGGTAGAGGTATATCGTCAGTTTTTTTCAGGTGGGGGGGGGTCCATTTGCCTAATTGCTATAATTCGCTTGAATCTGTGCATAGCAGTATTTCAGATTGCCTCAGTGGAGACAAAGGCGGATTCATCAATGGAAGAACATATAATATAAATAGTGTATAAACAACAGGAAATAAACAGAGTATTTTCCAGCTGGATTTGACATCTCCTTCCAATTGTCTGATATATGTGAAATAATCCAGTAAATGTTATCATGCCCCCCCCCCCCCCCCCCCCGTGGATACCAGAATCCACAGATGCTCAAGTCCTTTGCATAAAATGGCGTAATTTTGAATATAACCTACTCACATCCTCCTGTATATTTTAAATTATCTCTAGGTTACTTATGATGCGTAATACAACATAAATGCTTTGCAGATAGTTTTCATATTATATTGTTTAGGGAATAACGACAAGGGAAAAGTCTGTACATGTTCAGTACAGATGCAGCCATTGTAGGCCTAGCTACATAGTGCATGTCAGCAACAATATCACATTTTCTTTCTTTTCACACTTAGCGATTGTGCAGGGTATGCCTACACATCACTGCATTCATGCGGATTCAATGCAGTGCTCAGCTTTGCTTTTTTGGAATTTGGATTTTTTTTTTTCTCTTAATCTATGGTTGGTCGAATTTGCAGATGCAGAACCCGCAGATATGGAGGGCCAACTGTATTTAGTTCCACTTTAGAAGCGGAGAGGAATACGAGTCCACAGAAACGGCCCGGTCCGCGGTAGGCAGGGACGCCTTCAAAGGGCCCTTAAGCGTGTCAGACACACGCAGGCCTTTCTGCCATCTGGCGGACTCGGCCAGAGCACGAGGTCATACAAAGAAAACAAAGTGCGGGGCGGATTTCTCCAGATGCTACCACGTGAAAGGTTGCCAGGGAAGAGGGGCGGAGCACGACGGCCGTCCCGCATCCAGCGGGGCAAATTTAGCTGCAGCTAATTGCCCTTCGGTGACTGAGATGTTTGCGGTCACCGTCACTCCTGGTTTATGACAAGTCAGATGGTGACTTCATTATGAATCAAGTGTAGCCTATTTTAGCATGCAAAAAATATTTACTCTGTGACCAAATTGCATAACATATCTATATTTATATACCAGCCCGTCTTTATGAGTAAAGAAACAGAACCGTCGACTGAAGATGGACACAGACACACACAAGTTTATGCCAGGTCTGCTTTACAGAAGAGGAAGCATTATAATCTATAAATAACAAAAAACAACCTGTACGCACCAAAACGATGACGTCGCACTGCTGTTAAGAGATAACATGGAGCACGTCCTCACATTCTACGGTGACACGCTATCGCATTTTACTCAGGTGTTCATTTGAATTCCTAGTTAAAGTTTTACCACGGGAAAAAAAAGCCAACGCAGACAGGGTTTACGGCAAAATCTCTGTTCAATGATTATAAGCAAATGAGTCGGTTCAAATTTGTTTATAAGGTGTGGCAGGTCGTTGAGGTGTGTGACAGCAGGGATGTGGAGCCTGGGCCGTTTTTAACCAGAGAAGAAGACAAACCTGAAGCAGAATAAGCTGAAAACCCAAAGCGTACACATACGTGACAGCTGGCCTGATGGCGAGACCCTCGCTTCAAGCCAGTCCAACACCTGCTCAGGTCTGCTCAGCTTATTTATCCATAACATGATAGTCAAACCAGGAGCAGATGGCTTTCACTCCCCTTTTTAATCACTGTAGCAGTGTTGACCATCTCAGGTCCAAAACCTACAAATCCAGACCAAGATTGTGTTTCTACAAACCAGTTGAGAATAAAGAGTCACAGAGAACTCAACTGGTTGGTAGAAACAAAATCTTGGTCTGGATTTGTTGCTTCTGGACCTGAAATGCCCAACACTCCCATGTAGCATATAAATATCAGTATTCATTCAAGAAAATATCATAAAATAATTTGTGAAAGATTTTTTACCCCAATTTGCAATTCTTAAACCTCTCCGAGAATTTCTGTTCACCCACGTCATATGTCATAATGTCGTACATGTTGTGAATGGCTTGTGGCGTAACATAATGGTTTACCACCCACTAAACTTCAGCATAAAAGCTTGAATCACCCTCCTTCTTGTTGGTTACATAAAAGCCTTGGTATTACCCCACATGTCTACAATTAGCCTTCGTAATAATTGCTAGCTGTGAGCCCACCTCTATGTCCAAATTAGCCCATTGAAAGAAGCGTAGACTGGGTGACTTCCTGGCTTCCTGCTGTGGAAAGGAAACAGAAAAAGGAATTTCTTCCTCTCTATGACTCACTAGGAGTTCTTTTTGGTAGTATTTAGTAATACTACCAGAAACACAGACACAAAACCACCCTTTAATGATTACTTGGACTGGACAAACGCTGGCCAGCAACACGATGGCTGATAAGCCCAATTAAAAATAACCATTCAGAGTACCACGCTGATTTTCCTTCATCAGAAGAGGCAAGGTTTTTACGGACATCTTTTAAGGGCCATTATGGATTTGCGACAGCGATCCACGCCAAGTCGTCATGCCAGAACATCATTCCTAAAGCGCTGACCGGTAACTTTTGGCTCCCCAGGGTAGGCTAGGGCCTGCTGGAACGGGACGTGCAACCAAGTCCCTGTTGTTGAGTCTTTGCGCAGAGCACCGATGTTCTTTACTAAAAATATCCAGCTGAATAAATGAGTCAAAGTTTCACTTATGTAACTATACAACTTAGCAATAACAACAACAACAAAGAACAACAATAACAACAATCAGGATTATGGCCCTTAACCAAAATATTAACAGAAACAGTTCGCCCTAAAGTCTGATATATTATTTTTTTATGCTGGAAGAAAGAAGCAAACAAACATGAATTATACCTCCCCCTCCATGACACAGGCAACTCAATTAATATTATGCATTTGTAGGCAGCTGCTGAAATCCATTCTGGGGCCAAACAGCCAATAAAGTAATGCGTTACATGGACATGCAGAAAAAGCAGTTTTGTGTCCTGGATAATGTGGCATGACAGCTCTGTGGGAAAGTGATAAGGTCCAGTAAACAAGCTTGAGATCCATCTTCACCGCCAGCCATCCTGCTGGAGATCGAGTATGGGGGGCCTGGACTGCAGAAGGATGTTCTTCTTCTTGTTTTTACTTTTCAAAGCTTTTGCATTTCTAGGTGCCACAGATGTTTGTTCAAATGCAATACTGCTAGGATTGAAAGGTAAGGAAACACCGCGCTTACAGAGAGTATTACATGCTTACATACTATGGAGAGTATTAAAAACAAAAATACCCTAACAGCACAGATGAAGACACATTGTTTTTCAAAAACAAGTATACATACTATATATTATTCAATATGTTACCTGCAGTGTTTACTAATCTCTATATTTTGAGTTAAAGTTCTGTAGCCACAACAGAGAGAGACAGTTTTTCTTTTTTAAATAATTCAACACAAACATCTTTCTCTTTGTGTCGGCAACACCCGCTTTTATCACTAAATAAAAACCACGCTTCAAAATAGCATGGTTCGGTTGTTTTTTGTTAATGAGCATGACAGGTGACCTCTCATGACAGTCCACTGCAATGTTTATGCCACCGAACACTTGTTTTTACTTAGCCACAAAGGAATTGTGCTGAAAAAACGGTCGATTCCCGTTAGCTGACAAACAAAGAGCCAAAGTGATAGTGGCACGCATCATGTCCAACACTGTGGCAAGGAAAAAAAAGAACAAAACCGTTAGACAAAGCAACTTCTCCTACTCTGCTGAAAGAAAACAAGCTTGCCACGCGTCCAATGGCGCGATAGTCTCTATTTGTACAGCTGCAACATGATAAAACTGCTTATTTCTCTGTAACGGGTTCATGTGAACCATGGGAGGGAGAGTAAACCAGAACGTCTCCCAACCGCGATGGGTCTTTCCAGCAACCCTCAAGCCGCTGAAAGGAGTTCAGTTTCTTCAATTAAGGAAATATATAATTTGTTAATTACCATTCTATAATTAAGTGTGTGGACAAAAGGAAAACAAAGAGCGACCATCCATCCATGCATTGACAATGGAGTATAGGGTTACTCTAAAGGCCATGTCAGAGTATTTTGCACATTACTAATAGTACTCTGTTTTTCGTCTGTATACTGTGTTTACTGCCACTGTGCTGAATGCTAATGCTTCCTGCTAATGATGGCTAGTTTGCTAATCAGTACTGGGACATTTAAGGAAACTGATTATGATTTTGTGTAAATGAACCACCCAGGGAGCGCGGGGGGTAAAACCTGCGTCTTTTCTCTGCCGACAGGAGAGCCGGGTGACAATGGCGATGCGGGGGAGCAGGGCAGGCTGGGAAAAGCGGGACCGACTGGGCAGCCAGGTTCCAGTGCTTTTCTTACGTCTCGTTTTGTTTGTCTGAATCAAAACTGCAAAACGGCAGAATTATGTTTACGCTGCATGTCCATGAGCCTGAGGTAAGCGTCCTGATTGGAAAGCCGATGCTGCGGCGCACTGTACGCTGCCAACTGGACGGACGTTTAAGCGAAAAGTGTCCACATCTGGAAAGTAGCACCGAGCAGCCGAGGACGAGCACGTTGGCCTGGCGGGCCGTCCTGTGACGCAAACCCGAGTCAGGAAACTCCGAGGGCCTGCTCCCAAGCGAGGCAGACACGTTAATTACGGCTGCGGCCGCAGTTTCGGCCGTCCCGTCGGGGCTGAAGCGAGGCATTTTTTTTGTTTATTTATTTACCTTCCACCCCCGCCCGTGCTGTTTTCAAGGTGGAGCCTTCATTCACAAATACGTCTGTCTCCGTGGAAACACCCGTCACATGGTCTGAGCCACCAACCAAAAACAAAACCTCTGTTATCTGACGGTATTTACGTACACAGTCATTCATTTACCAGACGTACCCTGCATGTACACAAGTTTCTCGGGATGCCGAAAGCTGCTTTGCATGCAAGTGGCACGTACCAAATGCACAGCTTCACTCAGTGTTTATTAAGTAGAGGAACTGCATCCTTTAAAACTGACCTTTATTTTGCTGATTATGACTGAGCTCTGTTTCTCTCTTAACTCCTGGAAACACACTCAGACCCCCCCCAGTGGCCAATCCTACCCCCTGCTGTGCCCCAACACATATTCTGTTTGTCTCCCCTTGTGCTGACCCTAAAACAGCTGTCTTCTGTTATTATTCCTTACCACTGTTTTTTGTTAAACCCATCTCCCATTCTGATGTCATGTGACACCCCCCCCCATAACTGCCCCACTAGGAGTCCCACTGTATCAAATCCAAGCCACGAACGCCACCTCAAAATCATTCAAAAGTCAAGAATCAAAGTCTTTATTTGCCATGAAACCCAGTTTCCTGTAGGACTCCTCTACCCAATAAGAACACGACAAGCATGTAGGTAAAAGCAAAACTGCGCTTTACATGTAAAGATGCTGCAGTTAAAAATGACCTAAGGCAACCGCAGTCTGGTTCAGATTTACTACCAGTAGCGAAATTATCCCAGTATTTTCTGTGGAAAAACCCTTTAATTCAAAGACATGAATATTACACCCATACAAATGTAAGCAGATACTGAGGAATATTAAAGTAAACAACACCAAGGCCAGTCCAGGCCTTTCCCGTCAATAAATTGCTCTAAAACTGTATCAGATGAGAAATTTGAAGTCAGGCGAGTGAGATGCGCCTGACTGTGGTCTGTTTCACCCAATTAAGGTTATCAGGGAAGATGGCTTCCAGCACCTCAGCCCTGAGACAGCCAGGCAGATGGACTTTGTAAGAAAATCCACACATTTCTGGTGAAATCCTAAGTTTGGGGGTCATCTGGGTATAGACAACAGGCTCGTACAAACCCAGCGAGACAACGCGGTTCCGAGGCTTTACGACCGTTTTCGAATCCGTCCGTCGTTCACGTTGAAGACGTCTTCCCTCCATGACAGTGTTTGCTCTTTCTCTGTCCCATTGCAGGATTGAGGGGGGAGCTGGGTAGCCAGGGAGACATTGGGCCAATGGGGAAGACCGGCCCAGCCGGAGAAAGAGGTACAGTCCCGAACATCCAACAAGCCGAATCTGGCCCCTCACACCAGTGCTTTACTCCATTTTTACACCAGGACACCCCCCCCCCTCCACACCTGAGTTCAGTCCAGCGCGTCTCAAACGCATCATCATTATCATCAGCAAAAGCCTCTAATTTGGATTGGGAGCTGGAAGGGCTTTGAAGGACTTTGACGCGCGTGTTTACTTAACATCAGACCACATCCATGTGTTGGCTGTAGGGCCCTGCTTGGAGTGCAGTGTACGGGAGTTTAACAGTCGGCCTGATTGTGACATGGTCTGCAGTCCAATCCAGCACAGGAAGCTATTAAGGGCCCGAATTCAGGGTGTGGATATAAGCAGTTATTTTTTTTATGGATATGAGCAGAGTTTTTATGTGTTTTTCTCCTCAGTTGTGACAGCACTCTCAATATGTCAAATTCATTGAACCTGATTTAACAAGATGGGAAAAACCATGAACTTTTACAGTTCACAATCAGTATCACCACTATCATTATTTTTACTGCTTAATTGTTAGGTCTCAAAGTGACTAAGAAATTTACTGTCTTATACAATTAGGTGTTTTGCTGACACATTTTAGGGTCAAAGAACTCCCCCCCCCCACACACACACACACGTAAAGACAGACACTTTAACATGGAAGAAAACATCTCCCTACCTAAGTTGTTGCTTTTGGATTCATATTTAACCAAGTGCTTGAGGAGACCTATTGTACAGTGTGGCCATCTGCTGGTGTACATGAGGCACGACAGGCAGTTTTTCAAACCTTCCGTTTCTCAATTCTCAAAAGGGATTATCACACTTCACATCTCAAAAATATCTTCACATCTCTAGTTTATCTTTAAATCATTTGTGAAATCCAGAAGGACAGGCAGCACATGCTGCTGACATTCAGCCTTATGGCTGGGCATTCAGTTACTTTAAATTAAGATCTTTATGTGACTTTTATCATTTCAGGGGACAAAGGTATACGTGGCATTGATGGACCTCCGGGACTTAAAGGAAGACCTGGTACAATATTTAATATTTTATTTTATTTTAATTCAAATACAGCTGTACTTAACATGATGGTACTGTTGTTTAATTACATTTCAGTTGCATGTGCAGTACATTTGTAATTACACATGAAATGCATTTTAATTGCAATTACATTTTGAATTGCATTTTAATTGCAATTACATTCTGAAGTTTTTAATTATTTCATTCATCCATCTTTCCATTTATATTCCAACCGCTTATCCAGCACAAGGTTGCAGGGCTCCTGGAGGCTATCCCGAGTTAGTGCAGGGCAACAGGACAGGGTACACCCTGGATGGGATGGCAGTTCAGTGACTTCAATACTGCTCAAAACCATTCGAGAATTATATTTATGAAATGCATTTGAGATGTAAGACATTTGCCCTGCCGACAGGCACAACCTGTGACTGCGGGCGCTACAGGAAGGTTGTTGGGCAGCTGGACGTCAACGTTGGCAAGCTGAAGAACTCCGTCAATTTCATGAAAAGCGGTAACGTCACATCGCTCTCACACTGAAGCTATGCACGGCTCTCCCGTGACTTTAACATGTGCAATTTGGCTGCCCTTGATGAACCGAGACCCCCAAAGATGATCGGAGCCAGACATGCACACCGCAGGTTGTGTTCCCTCGCCATCGTATGAGGGCGACTGCCTTTTTACATTTCTGTGAAGTATTACAGTATGTTTGCAAAAAACGAAACCCATTGTTTTACTATTATCAATCCATCTGTAGATTTTCCATAATCTCTTCCATATCCAGTGTTTCCCAGGCAGCAGAGCTCATGAGGCAGCGGATATCTTGGGTGGGATGCCCAGTGGCGTAGGATGGCGTTTGATTTTGGGGAAGGGGACATGCCCTTTGTTCCCAGATTCCTACACCCCTGGGGATGCCAGTCCATCACAGGAGTTTAGAGACACAATTCAGAGACAGGAGTTCAACAAACTGCATGTTTTTGGGTTACAGAAGGAAACCAGACAGACTCATGCAAACAGGAGGGAAATATGCTGGCAAAATGCAAATTGACTGCAGTTCACCCATTTTTAACGTTACCGGAATGTGTTTTACTATTATAGTCATTTTAGGAATCAAGGAGACAGATGAGAAGTTCTACCTGATTGTCAAAGAGGCGAGGAAGTACAAAGACGCTCTGCTGAGCTGCCAGCTGTGGGGTGGCACCCTGGCCATGCCCAAAAGCGAGGCGGCAAACGCCCTGATCGCCAGTTACATCAACCAAGCCGGCCTTACTCACGCGTACATTGGGCTGCGCGCCGCGGAGTCGGGGGGCGAGCACGCGTTCACGGACAGCTCGCCGCTGCAGAACTTCACCTCCTGGAGCACGGTCGGGAGCGCGCAGAGGAACGGAACTTGCGTGGAAATGGCGAGCACCGGAGCCTGGACGCCGGCGGACTGCGACGCCACCATGTACTACATGTGCGAGTTTACCAAGAAAGGCAGGGTAGCCAGCACCGCCTTGTGACGTCTGCATATCTGGAGTTATTAAAGGATTTCCCTCGGGATCAATAAAAAACATATAGTATATAACGTATAAAATGTGCCCATAAAGTATATCTTATCTTAGTAGATCTGTAGTATAAATATCCCGCATCAGCTGCAACATTTTGCAGGCTGCTGCGCTTCATTGATGCGATACTTGTTGAAAAACATTTCATTTAATGTAGGTCAGTCTAGCCAAACAAGAGCACGTGTAATTCGTAATAAATATTTGTTTCGCTAGTAAACGTTATATGATTTAAACTTACAATAAATACCTGAAACAATTTATTTTCCACAGTTGCTTGAATGTGCTACACAGCGCCACCTGGTGAATTATTATATTAAAACGAATTATAAAAATGAGAGTAGTGAAAATGAGGAAAGTGTTAGTAAGGGTGAGTGTCCCTAATTGCCCCGCATTGTGTTTGGAGTTTGCGCGTTTTCCCTGTTAAACACAGGTTTCTTCCGGGATCTTTGGTTACATCACGAAACCCAAAGATCTGCAGTTAGGCATATACGCCTGTCTTCTACGGCTGGGCGATATAAATGATATATCAGCTAATTGCCATATTTGTGGCAAACTGTCGATGATACATCGCTTGATAGCACATCAACGAAGCACATCACAGAAATGACAGCAATTCCAGCCAATCAGATAGTAGTCTTTTAAGAGCGGACAAGCTACGCACAACAAGGTTCAATGCGTTAGCGGATTAGGCCACGTGCTACTGTTTTAGTCAGGGGTATGACGTTACCGAGGTTCGGGCTTCGGTCATTTTTAAGAGCTAAAAATAATATTTGAAGCTAAATAGTCACCTGAATAATAAAAAAAAAACAATAGGCTAACTAACGTTTCACATAACTAATTAATAATAAAAAAAAAAAACATCCTATGAAGGGGGCGGTATCAATAATGGGATTGATGAGACCCAACCCCCATGGTCCCGGACCTCACTATTTTTCAAACCCTGGCTACAGCCCTCATTTTGGTGGGTCATGTGGGTCATGGGAGGGATGAGCGCTCCCTTGCCGGAAATTTACAGTGTCGCAGCGGAATAACCTATTGTGGATTAACAAGGTAAAAAGACGCTGGTTGTGTTGCGGTACTTCTGCAATTTGTGAAGTCCTACACGCGACAGACTTGGGCTATGTATTATAAACGGCTGAAAATTTTTGCTAACTAGAATTGGAAGTATTGTAAACTAATTTGACCACTTGAAACATTGGCACCAAGTACAACACAGGCTACATAATGTAAACACTCACAGTCAGAGATGGCAGTGATTATGGTCTCCACTCTGCGACAAACCTTTTTGTTCCCTTAAATGAGCAACGAGATCTTTAGAGAAAACACCCAGCGACAAGCTGTAGCTACTGTCATTTTGTAGTGTTACGCCCGACAACATATTCGTATGATTTATTAAAATTAGATTTCAGTTTGCATTCTATGCCCTTTATCGTTTTTTTCAGGTTATGAATCTGCCCAGCTCAACTTGTGCCTTTTGCTGCCTGGGAGAGAATCTTTGAGCCGCATACGTAGGTCAATGAATTCAGGTGTTTAATTCAGACCCATTGCCACAGGTGTATAAAAAACAAGCACCCAGCCATGCAGTCAGGTTTCCAAACATTTGTGAAAGAATGGGTCGTCCTGAATAGCTCAATGAATTCAAGCGTGGTACTGTCATAGGATGCCACCTTTGCAATAAGTCTGTTTGTGAAATTTCTTCCATGTTAAATATTCCACGGTCAACTGTAAGTGGTATTATTGCAATGTGGAAGCGCTTAGGAACAAAAGAAACTCAGCCATTAACTGGCAGACCATGTAAGTAACAGAGGAGGGTCACTGAGTTCTGAGGTGCATAGTGGGTAAAACTTGCCAACACTCTGACTCAGTAACTGCAAAGTTCCAAACTTCCTCTAGCATTAACCCCAGCACAAAGACTGAGCGCCAAAAGCTTCATGGAATGAACTTCCATAGCAGAGCAGCTGCATGCAAACCTCACATCACCTAGTTTAATGCCAAGCATCATATGCAGTGGTGTAAAGCATGCTGACACTGGAACAGTGGAAACGTGTTCTGTGGAGTGATGAATCACACTTTTCTGTCTGGCAGTCTGATGGATGAGTCTGGGTTTCGCAGATGTCAGGAAAATGTTACCTGCCTGACTGCATCATGCTGTAAAGTTTGTGGGGGAGGGATAATGGTATGGGGTTGTTTTTTAGGGGTTGGGCTAGGCCCCTTAGTTCCAGTGAAGGGAACTCTTAATGCTTCAGCATACCAAGACATTGTGTACAATTCTATGCTTCCAACTTTTTGTGAACAGTTTGAGGAAGGTCTTTTTCTGCTCCAGCATGACTGTGCTCCAGTGCAGAAAGTAAGGTCCATAATGACATGGTTGGGTGAGTTTGGTGTGGAAGAACTTCACTGGGCTGTACAGAGCCCTGACCTCAACCCCATCAAACACCTTTAGCATGAACTGGAATGGAGATTGTGAGCCAGGTCTTCATGTCCAACATCAGTGCCTGACCTCACAATGCTCTTCTCGATGAATGGGCAAAAATGCCCACCGACACACTCCACAGTGTAGTAGGAAGATTCAAATCTGACGAACTATACCTAATAAATTAGGTATAATAAATGCATGTATAGATGAACACTGGTGAACACTATAAAGGTAGGTATTATTAGAAGGTGTATGTCAATATAAGTGAAACCAAGAGAAAAATCACAGGCGTATTCAACTATACACTTTTCAGTCGGCCTAAATTTAAATAATTGTATTCTTAATTGTAAAATGTATACTATGAAACACGTCCTGACCTCAGAACGCACTGTTTTCCTTAATAAAACATAAAACATTGGCATTATAGGGAGTTGTTCCCGCTAACATAACTACACAAAATAATAATAATTATAATAAACCATGAACTTGGCTATCATGGCGGTAGATCTAAAAACAGGGTCTCTCACTGCAAACCTCACAGATACAAGCAAATGCATTCACACAAATCAAGCTGTTACTTCTTGATTTCCTTAAGATCCTTCTGAAGCTGAAGCAAAGCCCTTCCATTTGCTATCAAGGTCCAAGCCTCTATACCCGCAAACAGTTACTGTATAAAACTGCTACGGTTTGCTGAAAGACACACGTTGTCTCACTGCTTAGCGGTCGTTTCTCAATGGGATGGCATGTGTACTTTGCACAAACCGGTCATTACACTGTTGAACCTACCGGTTGATCATTAATCAAACTATTTGACATCACTATCTTCACCATGTTGGCAACTATCGTTAATATTTTGTTTTATATTTTATATTAGGATAATATTTAACAAGAAAAACTATGAGCCTATTTTCCCACATATACGGTATGTATAGCCATATGATTATCAGCCTCACAGCTTTCTGGTACACTCTGTGTGCTTAACTGTACTAAAGGAGCTTAGCCTATGTAAACAAAACCTGCATTTTTGTTTAAAATTGATCTTACCCGTATCGTGTTCCACTTTTTATTCATTTTCTTTCTTTCTATTCTCAAGGCACTTTAAAGTTCTCATTCTTCGGCCATTTAAAAAAAAAAAAAAAACCTTTCCTGTCTGAAACAATAGTTTTTTTCATTTGCGGCCATTAGCCTATGTGTCTCAATGTAACACTTACCTTTGCAGTTCACTTTAAAAGTTTTATTTGTGGCATAGATACAAACCACATAGGCCTACAGCACATTGAAAGGCTTATAACAGACTGCCCTGTCAGAAAAGGTCAACGCTGCAGGCAAACCACAATCTTAAACAAAGACTTTATTTATGATTTATTTGTATTATAAATGCCCGCTTTTACAGATTTCTGTGCACCTTTCAGCAAACACGAAGGACCAGTTTGCTATTGCGGTTTGCAGTCAGACGGTTTTATTTACACATTTAAGCTCAATTAATATTTAGCAAGAGGCGCGCGCTTCCGGCAAGCGGAGGGCGTGGCCACGCGCACCTGTCCCACCTGTGCGGCCCACGTGATCCGACAGGAATCCGCCTGTAACCTCCGATCCCGGCCAGCAAAGCCCTCCGATCCACGGAAAGCATGTCGGATCCAGCTAACGCCGCTGCAACGTCCTACCCGGCCCCGATTGTTTCTTTACCTATCGGGCTAGACATATTGAGGACATACTCCGGGGCGCTGATCTGCCTGGAAATTGTGAGTGACTTATTCTGATTATTTATTTGACAAAGTTTGTTGTAGCAGAGGTGTTTTTTCTTCGGTACGGGTAGTTTTGCAGATGGCACAGTACGATGTTTTTTTGTTTTTGTTTTTTTTTGCACTTTTTAACTGGAAGCAGAAATGCATTAAAATGATGCATTAAAAAGCATGATTTCAGGTAAATGACAGGCACGGTCTAACGTTTCATTACATAAAGAGCATGGTTTATTTCATTGATACTGCTGGCGAGACGTTTACAAAAGTATTAATCGGTATTTAACGATCTACTGAAGTAAATAAGTAACTAGGCACTGACTTTTTAGGGAATTCTTAGTGATTTTAATGCTACTGAAGAACAGGCACGGGCCTGCACGTTGTGGTGTATACTAGGGCTCATTTCTGTCCTTGCAGATATTCGGAGGACTAGTATGGATCCTGGTGGCCTCATCCAACTTACCGGTGCCCTTGCTGCAAGGCTGGGTCCTGTTTGTCTCAGTGATCCTGTTTTTCTTCTCGACCGCCTTCCTCCTGCTGTTTCTTCTGGGCTATGTGGACAAAATCAATACGGACTGGAATTTCCTGGTGAGCTTTTAAAGCTGGTTTCAGGTGCATCAGATTTCATGGGGGAGGCTGTTTTTACCGGCGACCTGCTTGTCACTTGTCAAAATTTATCTGCCAGTGTATAATTTTTCCAATTTTTTCCCTGATCATTTGTTGACAGGCAGGGACATTGATAGACATAAATCTGTACTGAGACACAGGGCCCCCCATTACCCATATGATTTGAACGTGAGATTTCACTGGGGCACTGCACTTAAATACTGGAACACATGCCCCAGTACAAGGGGTCTAGCGACGCCCATGTTGTCATAGAAACGTCCGGTCGTACTATACGTGATTTATATAATAGGTCTTCATTATAAGCATGCAAGCATGCAGCTGCTCAGCCTAGTGAGCATCATCAATGCACTGTCACCTCCATAAAATCACTGACCACAGAGCATAAATCATTTCTGTGTAACGTCTGCAGGAATGCAGAGAAGCTGATCGTGCCATATTGATCATGTACTCTGAAAACTTACGGATATCAAGCTAAAATAAAACCGTAGGCTCTGCCTTCTGATTTAACTTACTGGTCTGCCTTGCAATTGCTACTTGAGAAAATCTTTGTTTCTGCGAACACCACCCTGAAAAGCAAGCTCTACTCGTCCATCAAGAGTGTGTGTCAGTATGATACAGCTGTAACCTTCGCAACGACAAACAGCTATCGGACGCCAACTAACTTAGCGGCCAGTCTAATAAAATGATCTGTATTGCTACGCAGAAAAATAATTGGATGCATGCCACTTTTAATATGAATACTTTATGCAATAAGTAAAAGCCCCTCGCATCAGAGTTTGGCTGGCAATGTGACTAAAAGGATTACTGGCTGCAACCGCATCGCGTCTCCTGACTGCTTGTTATTCATTCATTATTTTTTTTACGCTTTTGTGGTGTCTGGTCTAACGTAGCGGGCGGTACAAATGTCGGGCGTGGCTTCGCGAGTTTCATCAGCCAAATGCAATTATCAACGGTGACAGCACAAGGACACTGGGGAGTGTCGGTTTTGTTTGTAAAGCGCTTCTTTTAGGGTGGGAACGTTTGGGACTGGGAGGAGGGAATGACTTGTGAAGCTCTTGTAAAGATCAGTGCCAACAATGAAATGATTAAATGTTGCCCCTCTTTGTGACAAGCAGGGTCCCAATGTCACTACGTTTACCTTCATAATCCAGTTGATCCATTATATATATGGATATGTGAAGTTTATTCTTTTACATTTAAGGATGGGGTGAAGATGACAGGAATTATGGATCAAATAAAGTTTGTGGTTTGCTGCGCCCCAGTAAATCCCGTCAAGCGATCCCTCTCTGAGGAGCTGAGGTTTTATTAATGCATTTCTCATGTTTTTTAATTTACTTTAAACTCGATGGTGTTTACAGGACATGGCGTACCACTTTGGTGCCCTGGTGCTCTACTTCAGCGCCTTCGTGCTTGAAGCGGCGACCACGGCCGCCGGAAGCTTCGGCAACAATGACACGACCTGCGTGTCCAAACCGGAGCAGAACATCATCGCCTTTTTGGACAGGCGCCAGTACAGCATCAACGTGGCAGCCACAGTAAGCGCCAGACCGACTGCGTCCGTCCCTGTCCCCTCACACCCTTTGGGCGCAGTCAGAGTCACCAAGGGTGTATGAATGTTGAAAGAATGAACGTTACATTTATATAACACATTTCAAGACACGCACAGTACTTTACAGGCACTTCAGCCTCTACCACTGTGTAGCCCCCACCTGGATGATGCGATGGCAGCCATCTGCGCCAGTATGCTCCCCACACAGTAGCTAAGGTGGTGAAGGGGCAGGACAGAATTCACCAGTTAGATATAGGGGATGACTTGGAGGCCAGATTTGATAGGGCCACAGTGGGCAGTTTTAACCAGGACATCGGAGTAGGACCCCTACTCTTTAAAAAGATGCCCAGGGGTCGTTTATGACCTCGGTTTTACGTCTCATCTGAGGGACGATGCCATTTTTACAGCACAGTGTCCCCCTCACTGCACTGGGGCACTGGGATCCACACTGACTACCTGTTGGCCACACAAACACCTCTACTACCCGATTTTATTTTTTAGATAATTTGATGGGGAAGCACTGAGCTCATAAAGAGCAACTAGATAAATGGCTTGGCTTATTATTTTACTTGTCTAGCAATCCTAAACTGATAAGTGAGACATCCTTGAGTTTTTGGGTACAGTGGACAGTTCTGCTGCCACACTCTGCCAGTGCTGAGGGTTCGAAGCCCACTCCAGTTGCCCACAGCAGTTTTAGGTACGCACTTGCTGCTGTGTCTGAAGAAGTCCTTGTCAGGCTAATTCATGCTAATGTGGACGTCTGTGGGCCGATGTGGACCTGAACAGACTCTCACGGGCACTGGATGTTGGTTGTTCAAATGTATCTCAGAAAAATAAAAGTATCAAGTTGCAATTCAATGAATCAGACAGACTTTTACAATACATTGTCAGAAAAAAAAGGGTACAAATTTGTACCTTTGCTTGTCCCTGGGGCTGTACCCTCAAGGGTCTGCCAGTTGTACCCTTAGCTGCAGGTAAATGTAGCTTTTAAGGTACAGAAATAGCATTGGGGGTACATTAATGGTGATTGTACCTTGGGGATGTTCCCCAGAGTCCATATCTGTACCTAAAAAAGGTACATTAACCTGCAGCTATGGTACAATTGGCAGACCAGTGAGAATACAGCCCCAGGGACAAGCAAAGGTACAAATCGATGCTCTTTTTCTTCTGACAGTGTATGTGCTCGGGGCAGCGAGCCACATCGAGTCCGACAGGTTCAAGACGCGGGATGGGCCGGCAGTGGGGGCGGGCTCTTCCGATTCTGTGGGCTTAGAGTGCAGGAAGAGCAGTGCTAGGCAGCTAGGAAAACCGCGAGCATGGGCTGTGATCCCGAGGCATAGCGGAAATGAAAGCACTGGGGTGCCACGCAGAAGAGCCTTCTCCTCAGGACATTTCACCATCCCGCCACGTACACCCTTAAAAAGCTTACTCACTTATCCTGTCTTGAGGGTAAACCGCACGCAGAAGAATGATAGAACTGTAATTTACTACAAAGCTGTCATTATAAGAGAACTTTATCTGGATTAAATGGAACAGTCAAGTAAACTGAGCTTTATTGTCATACTATCTGTATACAGGAATAAAGTAACATGAAATAATGTTCCCCCACGACCACAGTGTGACAGACAGACTGTTAGTGACAAGGGTAGGCTTTTCACAGGACTTAAATTGCAAAACACAGGACAGTGTGAAACAGGGGGACCGGACACGAAGGCTTATATATGTAGTGCAATGTGCATGTAATCAATAAGTACAGCAGCATAAACGTGGGTTGAATACTGTGAATTGAATAAATGGCTAAGTGAGGCTCAGAGTCTAAGACGTTATGGTTTTGTGTCATTTTAGCCATGAGCAAGAAGCTCTGTCATCTAGACGTATCAAATATCAGTGGTGAAATTCTGTCCTGCCAAATATGATGGCTATTGCCTGGAACGGTCTGTGAGTCAGCGTAGTTATAGCCACCGTACGTAATCGCCTGTCTCCCCGCTACTCCGCACGGATTTACGTGGTAGCCAGTGTGTCAGCGAGCACGCCAGTGGTCACAGATGCAAGGGTGTTCCCTCGCGGTGGTCGGGCCCACAGTAGACTAACAGCACGGTGCTCTTAAGCAGATTCCAGTGACTTTCAGGTCATTGTCTGATTTAGGTAAATGTCAGCTCTGTAAACACAAGACAATGGACTGTTTGCACACGTGTCTCTGAAGCTGACTAGGTTTAAGTGCGGTTAACCAGGACATGAGCGGCTGCAACTGTTTTCATCCAGAACAAATCCACAGCCTTCCTATGCAGCATGAATCAATGTAAAGGTTGCTTTCTTATATAATATTGTTATTATAATTACAATGGAACCTGCTTATAGTGATCATGGTTATAGTGATCAACCGCTTTTATGGATTCACTTTGGGTTTTTCATACATGATATCATATGGAAAAAAAATAAAACTATGATAATTTCTTTCTTTTTTTTTAAATTTAATTTTAATAGCCCTGCTTTGCCTTGCGGCAACCCGTCCAACTACCTGAGGCTAATGCTTCGTGCACAGAAAACATGACGGGGGAAAAAGGCATTTTCTCTTAGTGACAAATATAGACTCATCAAAGCCACGCAGATGCAGTAGCAAAACTACAATAAGCTATATTTTATATACAGTACAGTATTATAGCGTATTTGAATTATACACAGTTTAGTAATTTAATGTGTACAGTACTGTAATTTGAAAAGCGTTTGAAACAGCTGCACTGTATTTTGAGAGTCAATAAAATCCCGTAAATAGCGACACTGTCCGTTTTGTTACATTTTATTCTTGTGATAAAACTTGTTAGTGACAGGAGCTACACTGTCGTCTTTTGTTGTTATATTGCCAACATTTTTTGTCTTTGTTTGTCATCATGGGTTTTTAATCGCTTTTGCAGATATTTGCGTTTGTGGTCACCATCCTCTACGGCTGCAGCATGTTCATGGGCTTCAAAAGATGGAGGAAGTAACCGTTCATC
>JAODJU010000138.1:8007586-8022075 GCA_026776725.1 Gnathonemus echidnorhynchus | reverse complement strand
GGGGGGGGGGCTGTGGAATCCCAGGTTCAGCTCCCTGGAGAAAAACCGCTGTATCTAAGGCTAAAACCAACAAAAAAAAAAACATACACAAGTCAAACCAATTGTGGTCCAACACATACAGGTTCCTCATAAAGGGGAACCCAAGATGAAAAAGTTAATTTTGTTTTGTGAAATGTATGAGAACTGAAACGCGTAACAAGAACATAATCATAGAAACCGGCTCACAAAATGCAATCATTTCATTTTTCAGTCTATAAATATAACATTTATTAATCTCACAGGGTACCTGCCTGTAACTATCCCAGCTACACTTTCATTAAAACAAACACAATATATTAACCTGTCTTGTCAAACTAATGTGTCAAATAAAATTAAGGCATAAAATTAAGTCTTCTTTACAGCAGCCCCATAAATCCAACAAATTGCTTATAAACACTACAATTTTTTTACAAAAAAGCATTTCAAGACACAGCATTCCACGTGAATGTTCATATGTTCCATGTTCCTGCTTCAACGAGAGATAAATAGCTTGTCAAATGTCCCGAGGCATGAATTCAGGTGGACCAGTGACTCGAAATTGGCCTCAGCATGTGACTGGGCACGAACTTGGCGTGTGACACACTGGCACCTCATCCAGAAAGTTCCCCAATTCGTTTTCTAACCCACGAGTTAGACCTGCTACTTTCAGGCTGGGATACGAGGAGAACGCCCCAGACACCCTCCGCAAACACAGGACTGCAAACGGAGAGCCTGACATTTCTCAGCTTCCAGCGTGAAACTATTTATCTAACTGCAAGTCAGGTCACAGTTTCAACCACCAAAAATCCACTAGCTATTTCCTTGTGACCATCAGCTGGACCTACAATGAAATAGGGTGAATCTTTTTCGTCCATTTTTGGATATCCTGTAGAGCTAGGTGTTTATTTAGGACAAAGATAGAGATGAAGAATGGGAAGAATGCAGAGATATGGAATCCAACGGCACCATTCAGGGTACAAGTGGTATTCAAAAAATATCATTTGCAGAGAATCCACAAAGGCATTCTAAAGCTTATTCTGAAGCAGCATTTAAATGCATGATGTCCATCAGCCTGTTGCTGCGTCTGAACGGCTATTAATCAGCAGTGTCCATTAACCATTTCAAGTGGGGAAAACATAGCCATAAAATAATGATCCAAAAACAAATCATCCTCTTTTTTGGTGGGGGGTGGGGTGGGGTGTTCAAATGGTGAGGTCACATACCTCCTGAGAGCACTTGCCGTTCGGAAAAAAAAGATAGGAACTGAATGAGTCAGGCAAGTGAGCAACCGCACTGATGACAAACTTGGAAAAACAGGGAACGGCTCGAGGGCTGATTTTTCAATAATCTTTGAGTCATTATCCCAGCCTATTACCCAGGAAGGGCCGTGCTGGTAAACAGCCACAGGAAGGCCCCACTCACCAAGGCCCATTGAGACAAGGACGCCGTAAAGGCTGGTTCATGCTCCTCTGCACGCATACTAGCAGACGTGTCTGCTCAAACGTTTACGGGGCGTTTCGTCGCTTCGCCTTTGCGGACCAACACCAGCTGCGCTCCAAATTTGTGTCACCGCAGCTCCGATCGATCCGCTAGCATCCACTTTAAATACCAACGTGGAAGACTTTGACGAGCGTTGGGGTGGTTCGCAAACCCTACATGTGGCGTGAGTGCGGGCAGGACTCTGAATTTGTAAAACACAGAAACGGATTCAAATCTCACTGCTGTGGTACGTGTGCAGGGAACGTCAGAATAATAATTTATATTATTAATAAGAATATAAATACAACACATTGTGTGCAAGTGCATGGTACACAGCTTGACTGGAGTACTACGTACATTTCCGCATACGCATACGCATACGCATATGCAGAGTGGATGCACGAGTGTTGTGCTTGTGCAGAGATGTATAAACCAGCCCTAACAAGGACGCACAGCCCCCCATTACCGCTGGGCTCAGTCACCTTCCCCGATGCCTTTTCCTCCATCACCCTGCAGTCTCTAGTCCTCCCACAACCCTGGCCTGCCGTAAGCGTGCATCGTTTGGGATCTGCTCAGTACAGCAGCGGTGACATGCAGACTGAATTGCAAAACAAAGATGTCATTTATCGCATGACCCAGCCACCTATTCTGGTCTGATGTGAGTGGGACCTGAGGCCCATCACAGAAAGCTAAGAGCACAAGGCTGGGGTACACCCTGATAGGGATGGCAGTGCATTATGGGGCACGGGACTGGGGTACACCCTGATAGGGACATGCACACAACCTCTGACATTACGTGCAATTTAGAGATGCCAAGTCTCCCGACTGGATGTCTTTGAACTGCAGGAGGAAATCAGAGTACCAAAACCAACAGTACCCTGCCCTTCTAAAAGTATCACGCAGACATGTTGTGTTATACAAAAATCCAGAGGCTTTCTCCTTCAACTTCTCATATCTGGTAGATTATCATGCTTACATGGAAATAGCATCAAGCAGCATAAAATCACAAAACACAAAACAACATAAAGCGCGTCATCAAGAATCACCACTGTGGCAAAAAAGCAGCAGTGAGCTGGGTCATCGACCAATGATATGTCAATGCACAATTAAGCATTTAAGTACAGGCAGGGCTGAATTTGGGGAGTCATTTTTGATTGTGATTAATAATTTGACCTGGAAACCGCATTGTTTACATAAAGAACATCCATAAAACTTCCTGACAACTTCCGTCTCTTCCGGAGCATCTGTGCTTGGGTCAAGTGTGTTTGGCACTTTTGCATTGCAGTGTTACTTTGAGAATTTCACTCTTAACAGAGTCAGTTGTGCTGAACACAAGGACATTATTGCGAGTCTTTCCCCCTCCCAAACCACCCATTTTGACTTGTGTCAGGAGCTTTATAAATACTCCTGCAGACTGGTATTTACCCGGACTAGGGACTCTGGATTAGCACGTGCACCTTTGGAGGTGCAGAGACACGCCAGCATTAAGGATGATGTACCTTGTGGGGAAATTCTTTAGTTTTTTTGTTTTCTTTGTGTCAGCACAGGTAAGTGTATTTTTCAATAATCTATTTATTCTGGGTTTATATGTTCACATTTTGCCAGGCCTAACGGACGCTGCTTCCCTTGCAGCTACCCTCCCCGGCGTGGGCGCAGCAGTGTCCGTCCCGCTGCCGCTGCGCCGCCGAGCCCCCAGCGTGCGCCCCCGGTGTCCGCCTCGTGCTGGACGACTGCGCGTGCTGCCTCGCGTGCGCCCGCCAGAGGGGAGAGCAGTGCTCGGAAAGCAGCCCGTGCGACACGCGCCGGGGTCTGCGCTGCGACTACGCCGCTAACGTGCGCAAGAGGAGCGGGGTCTGCATGGGTGAGCCCTCGCTCCGGGGCGGCGGGAGCCTCGTAATCAGCTTCAAACTCGATGTTTATGAGCTGCTGTTATTCATATTGACGTTGAAAAGCCGCGATGAGGAACCGATCGACTCGGTGCATTTCTCTGCAGCTTGTTTATTTCTGGGAGTAATTTTCATTTTACAAACTACATGATCTTTGCAGCACCAGAATCCGTCACCGTCCTCCATTCATTTTGCAAAACCATCTTTGTTTTAAAAGTACCGACGATGCTTTTATTCACTGCGTACCTAATAAAGCGCCTTCTCTGTTTTAATAGTATTATTACGAACTTAATTGTGGCTCCGCCCTTTAAATTTAATGACTCCGATTCAGAATCTCAAAATGTTACGGTTGCCTATAATTAGAAAAAGTCAGTAATTCGGAGCAACATTATTGCAGTTTAAGTTGTAAAAGGCCGTTTAACACCGTTTTTTAGAAACTCCGAGAAACTGGCAGATGTATTAAGACTGTCTCGTACGTACGTGATCCCAAATTAATATATAATTCAGAATAAGTGCAAGCTATCGTTTGCAGTGTTGTTTTGATCAAAGTTTCTTTTTGCAGTTTCGGTCTTAATCAGACTTCTGACGTTATTCTGACTGAATTACACAGTTCCAGATTTTACAAAAACCCAAGCACTGGTATTCCGGGTTTTTTTTCAGACCTTGATTGAGTTAGTAAACATTTTACATTTCTTCACTTTAGACCTATTTCCAGTAGACGACGGAAACCACTGGCGTGTCGCGGTAAAATGTTCGTGCCCCCTACATAAGCAGGTAGAGTAATTAAGGAAGGCGGGTTATTTTAGTTTTACCGAATCATTACATAGTACATTTCCCATAACGCCCCAGTATCTTCCCTGGCTCGCTTGAACCCATGAAGTTGAAGGCGCCACGAAAAATCGGGTCTACGTAGATATACATACATAAATAAATATTAATATTATGAATAATATAATGGATTAGGTTAGATGGGTAGCTTTTCATGAGGCCTACAAAGGACTCCCCAATCAATGCACCTATTACCTTGTTAAATTAAATGCGCTGGTTAGCACCAAGAACACATTTCATGTTAAGCTGTAGAACTACAATTTTACAACTGTAATGACATAGTAGAATTAACAACTGCTCAAAGTTATTATCGTGTCACACAAAAGACAACTTTTTGCCATTATGCATTGTATTTCTGTAGTCAATAAATACGTGAGAAAAAATATTTTTAGGAACAGCCCTGTGACTGAATGGCCTGTCTGTGTCTGTTTTATACAGCACGCGAAGGAAAGGTCTGTCGCCTTGACGACGCCGTTTACCGGGACGGCGAGACCTTCTTCCCAAGCTGCAAGTACCAGTGCGTCTGCCAGGACGGTAACATCGGCTGCGTTCCGCGCTGCGACCTCGACGTCATGCTGCCGGGGCCCGACTGCCCCTCCCCCCGTAAAGTGCAGGTCCCAGGCCAGTGCTGCGAGCAGTGGGTCTGCGTGCCCCCGTCCGAGCCCCCGTCCTTGGCCAGCCTCCTCGGGGGCTTCGCAATGGCTGGTGAGAACCTGTGAGGGCGAAACGGAGTAGGGAGTCGCTGCAACAAAAGTATAAATTATCGTGGTTTATTTACGTCTTTGTCGCTGGGAAGATTTTCAAGTAGGAGCCTCATTAGAGACTTATGAAGGAGGGGGCTGATTTTAATGAAACCGAATCAGAACACAAACTAATTAGTGTAGGCCTACATGTATTTAGGGGGAGGGCTATTTTAGCGGGTGAAAAAGCTGTAGCCACGCCCCCTTTCCCCAAGGCATACGGAGCTGTCTTAATCGTAAAGATTTAAGGTAACGGGGAAAAAAATTTCTGAGCACAAAGCCATGACAGTAATGCATGACGGTTGTTTTTTTTGTCTGGAATCTAGCATACAGGCAGGAGGAGACGCTGGGCTTTGACCCCAGCCTGAACTGTATCGAGCAGACGTCGGTGTGGAGTGCTTGCTCGCGTATGTGCGGCCTGGGGGTGTCGACACGGGTCACCACCCGGAACCGCCGCTGCGAGATGGTCAAGCAGAACCGCCTCTGCCTCGTCAGGCCCTGCGGCCGAAAGCAGCACGTTGCCACGACGATGGAGGTACTGATGGCCTTTTCATAATTGGTGCTTCTTTTGCAACGTTCATCTGCGAGTATGTTGTGCCGGATCCCTCGGTGCTCTGGTCTCCTCCCTTAATCCAACGACGTGCAGTTAGCTGGCATCTCCAAACTGTGTGAGATCATGCAGACTCCACACACACAGAGCTGGGACGTGATTCGAACTCCCTCCCCAGCAGGTGTCCCCTGTGAGGCAGTAGGACTTCCACGCCATCTACTCCACATTTTGTAGATGTACATTTCAGATATAAGGGATCAGTGGTGTTGAGAGTTTCATGAAGTGATTTCTGAAAACTGCCATAGTGCTCTGTGGTCTGAAGGGGAGAAAGCTGAGGTCAGAATCACAGCACAGCAAATCCTTATCATCATAATAATCATACAGATCAAACTTTGTCCTACATTGGGTCACGGGGGGGGGGGGCTGGAGGCTACGGGTGCAAGGCAGGGAACAACCCAGGATCGGGCGCAAACCTATCACTGGGCACACTCACACACCAGTCACTCACACACACACACACACACACCTATGGCCAATTGGGTACCTCCAATCAACCTCAGCATGTTTTTGGACTGTGGGGGGAAACCGGAGCACCTGGAGGAAACCCCATGATGACACGGGGAGAACATGCAAACTCCACACACATGGAGCCACGGCAGAGACTCAAACCCAGGACCCAGAGGTGTGAGGTGACTCCGTAACTGTAATTATACTTACAGTAATTATAATATAGCATCTGTCATGCATGAAATGCAGATCAAAGTGCTTTACATATAAGAAAAAAGTCAAGAAGGAAATAGAAATAAGTAATTAGAGACATGGGTAACATATTGCAAAAAGGTAACGTGAAATGATCATATAATAAAGGACAAAGCAGTCACACGAGATAAAGGTAAGACATGGTGTGATACAAGCTAAAGATTTATACACAGGAATATACATTTGTCACATGACTTCCTGGTTAGTAGAAGAGACATAGAGTAGAACAGATATAACTATATAACTCATACTATTGCTTAGTATTTTCCAATCTAGGCTCCAAATTACAAAAGCTCCCATCTGCTAATTAGGCAATGAAATAGTAAGCAGGTGAACTGGAGGGAGAAGGTCTCACTGCCTCCCTCTGGTGGCCATGTCAGGACATGACAGCATTTCATTGAGGTTAATCTTTCTCCACAGAAGGGGGACGAGTGCCAGAAAACGAAGAGCACCCTGAAGCCCACCCACTTCAATTTCAAGAACTGCACCAGTGTGCAGGCGTACAAGCCGCTGTATTGCGGATCCTGCAGTGACGACCGCTGTTGCACGCCACATAGCACCAGGACCGTGCAGGTCGCGTTCAGGTGTCCTGGCGGCAGGTCACTGAGGAAACTCGTCATGTTTATCAACACCTGCGTCTGCCACTCGTACTGCCCCCTGGAGGACGCTCCCTACCACCTGCCCAACCAGAGCCGCAGCATCCCAAGGAGGTGAGCGGGTTGCTGGATGGAAATGGTCTGCATGGGATCGAAACCGCAGTGCTGCAGAAGATTAGCACGTTTTCTTATGAAAGATACTGACAAACACGGATTTAAAGGTCAAACAGATTCATCCAGCAGGAGCGGCGATATTCATCTGTTCCTCGTGTCTGGTTTTTGAGATCTGTGACTTGTCCCAACTATTTCAAATATGTTAAGAAAGCACAAGCCACTGATGTGTAAAGACACAGACTTAGGTTAGCAATTGGTACCTGTGCACCAGGGAACCACGCAAACAGCAGTTCAGTGCTTTGGCTTGAGGTGTAGAAGCGATGTTCAGGAACTTCCATGAATTTCAGCCATCAAGTGAGAATATGATTAACACTCTAGTTGGAGTATGAGAAATATTGTAGTGAGAGTATGAGTAACACTCCAGTGAGAATATGAGTATCATTGTAGTGACATCCAGTCCATGATGTCTGTCAACTGTGGGAACAAACCAGGCTCGCTGGAGGAACACAGATTATATTAATGGTTCATGAAATACATGAAACATTAATATAGATTAATGATGAACAAACATGGGATCAGTATGTAACATTTAGTTTTCGGTTAATGAATACATTAAGTAAAAGTGTGCAATATATATATATATATTTCATCATTGGCTTTTAAGTACCTGCTAATTTAAATTCAAGCAGTGACTTTGTTTTTGGCCAGGCAGTGTGTGTGTGTGTGTATAGTGAACTTCTGTAAATGTTACCTGTATATATGTTCACAATATATATATGATTTTTCCAGCAATGACCAGTGTTGAAATATTTCAATAAATGTGTATTTTTATATACAATCTTACACCATCCTGTGTATCTTGTGATATGATAATATCCTACGATGAGCCATTAAGGAAATTATATCAAAATTCTAATTGTCTTAGAGTGGAAACCATCATAAAAGGACATTATTTCATTGTACAGTATGTGAAATTAAATTGTAAATAGGCACAAAGTTTGCACGGCAATCACTTAAGATTTCAGAACAATACACACGTATGTATTCTGCTTTAAAATCTGGAAGCTTTGCAATTATATGAGGATTGAAATTTTTTATTAAATTGGAATAATGTTAGTACAAAAAATACATGCTTGTTCATCGTAAATAATTTTATATAAAAATTAGTAAATGTAAATTACAGAACTTACCTTTCACAAGCAGCATAATGAGAAGATAACGCAGCCCAAACGAAACATTAATTTTAAGCGTGTAAAACTTGTCTTGTATGTTTACTTCACATAGTACTTTTGAAAAGATAAAGTCACAGTATTTCATTTCTGATTGCATATGTAAGTTAACACTTGAATACTTATTTACACGTTTTATAGACCAATCTAAAGACAATAAAAACAAAATGCACTGCATATTATACATATATCTAGAGCCACATGACCACCTTTGCCTTTAACAGTCACTGCCAGCAATAACCTGAACAAATGCACAGTTACGTCAATGGGAAAAGTGCTCCCATGCCTAGCACCACTAGAGGGCGACATTCGGATGAGTAAATGTTTATTGCAATGCCACGTGAGCTGCGTGCGCAGCCAACCAAGTAACAGTATAGTGCTGAAGACCAGTATGTCTGGTCCATTAATGTGTACAGTACATGTATCAGAACACGTTTACCTACGCAGTGTCACTAGCCTCACACAAAACACTCCTCAATAAACAGCATCTCCATTAAAAAAAACACTAATTAGAGGTTATAGACATTAGTCAGTTCATGCTTGGTAATAAAAAGTGAAATAGCTACATAAAATTAGAATGCTAACCATCAGTAAACACTTGCAGGAATAATAAATATAGGAACTCAAAAAAAAAAATATACACCCAGTTAAAAGAAGCGCAATGGAGACGCTTCAAATCTCGCTCTCGTACGTGTGCAAATAAGTCTTTAGGGACAGGATTTCGGTGTAGCTCCGGCTGGTCCTGCGGTAGAAGTCCAGGCCGGTGAGGATCTCCACGTCCCGCACGCGAGCCGTGTGCATCTTCATCAGCTCCTCCACCCACTTGGACTCATCCTCGGAGCTCTGAGGGCAGGAGACACAGCGGCCCCGTCAGCCTATCGAGGCGCTCACAAGCACACAGGGAAGGCGGAGCCTAGTCCTCCTCCTATAGGAAATGCTCAGCCATGCAGGCATGACAGCTGATTGGTTGAGAATGTGGTCAGATGGTGGAGTAGTTTTCAAGGACTTGAACTCCAAGCATGGTAATAGTTTGAGGCTGAGAAGGACCTCATTTAACATACTAATAAAGCAGAAAGCTTTATTAAAATTAACTTAAGATGCTAAGGATAAAAACGTAACATTATTAATTTTTCACTTTTTTCTGGCATAGTTTCTCCAATATTACATCTAACTTTTTCCTGTGAAACACCAACGCTAACATCTCTCTGTGTCGTTATTGAAGCTGCTCACTCAATGAGTCATCAGTCTCTCGATCGTCATGCCAAATGGGTCAAAGTCATGCGAAAATCACTGCGCGTGAGGACAAATGTGGGTCCCAACAGGACAGCGGCGCTGAGAAGGACTCACGTTGCAGCTTTCGTCGTTGTCAGGCCGGTGGGGGAGAATGAAGGCAAAAACGCTGAGGGGGCCGTCGCAGCCGTCCACGGCCTGGGTGTAGTCCAGGCAGCTGGTCACCACGCTGTAGTAGTGAGTGGGGATCTGCAGCGAGCCACTGGCGTACCTTTGCATACACAGACACGTGCAGTCCTAGTTACCACACCGCTGCTCGAGAACACGCTGCATCCTCGAGGTGCATGCAAGCACCACTGCATGCAGGTAGCACGCAAGGGTCTTGGTTGACTTTGTTCTGCACCCACTTCCCATGCAACAAAACATCTGGTCACCAGCACTTGCGCAACTTCAAATGTCGCAATACAATTTATAGACATTAGGTGGCGCTAAAGTAATGTTAGCAACAATTTAAAAAAGGCTAACCGTGGCCAGGGCAGCTAACTTTTAATGAGTATTTTAATGAGACGACGACATTGACAAATATGCAGCATTTCTGGTGCGTTAGCAGATTTGGCCGATGGCGTCTTACTGTTTCCGTTTCTCGGACGTGTCTCGGAGGCCATCGAAGTCGTAGTCGAAGATGGGTCCACTGACGACATTGACTCCGTTCCGCTCACTGGCGTAACGCTTCACCAGTGTCCTCTGGAAGTAGTTCCACACCTCTGCGGAGGGAGAGGGAGGAGATTGGCAGGCTCTGTCATAGAAAGCCCCTCCCCACTGCCTTTTGTGGCCCAAAGCCCATCATGGCAACCGACACAGCGTGATACGAAGTGAAAAATTGGCCTGCTGGTTTTGCCGCACTGTGCGGGGATGAAGGCCGACCCCGGCGATGTTGGCTGTATATAAAGTGCCGAGGTGTTAATGGGGGAACACGCTGTCCTAAACTGAACTGGGGTGTGTGCATTGGCTGGCGTGGGGCTTAGCCATGAATGGAACATTTTAACCGCTCAGCCGAAGCTGTCTCGCGTCGCTTTGTGACATAAAAAAGGTCTTCATGCTCAGCGAGGGATGGAAGTGTTGGGAAATTTACCGGGAAATTCCGAGATGTCTTAATTTTAACATAAATTAAGTAATGTAGTAAATTATAAACATAGTGGCCTGATTTAAGATCTTCAGAAAACAAGCACAACCGTATATTCATATTATTGACGCTAATATAAATCTTTGGTTGGTAAATACATTTTTATATAAAATGTATATTTCATGGTTTCAGCAAGCCAGGATATCCATGGTAATTCTGCTGTGACACAGCTCATCTGTGCCAGCAACCTCCTCGTTTAAGTCTAAGCAGAAGCTGTACTCACTCTTGAAGGCTGGATACATAGGAACGGTGTTTGTTATCAAGACTGCGTCGTATTTTGCGTCAAGGGAAGAGGCCAGTTCTAGAAATGAGAGAAAAAAATTGGTGCTGGATTAATGCAAAAGCTGTTAGCGTTGACGGCCCTCATACACAGCGCCGAGTTAATGCATAGGCTATTATGGGCTACAGCCAATCAGGGACCCTGGAACTGTTAAACGTATGAAATCTGGGCAAAAATTCTTGCTTGTTTCCCTTTCGTCCCACAAAATAGGCTAGGGCCCCCTGAGAAGTGAGCCAGTCCTTCACACACGGGGGGGGGGACTCACGTGGGGGGTACAGGAAGCCGTAGGAGATCTGCTTGTCCGCTTTGTACCCGGAGCAGGACTGACTGTGAGTCGGGGAGACGCGAATGTCCGGCCTCACACAGCCGTTCATGGACTCTGGGAGGGGAGAGACATCGACCTGAAAAAGAGGACATGTCACATGATCAGGTCACATGATCAGGTTGTCAACATGAAGGTCCTCTTCAAACATGGAGCAGGTCAGTCAGTGGTGAACGATCTGCACCCATTGCCAGAAGGTTATGGGTTCAAGGCCTGCGAAGGTACTATTAAGCAAGGAGCTTAACCTTAACTGCACCACAAAAAACACACAAACAGGTAAAAAATGGAACTCGCTTTGGGTAACTATAACCAAAAAAGTAACTTCAGCAGCATATAGATATTTACATACCCGCTTTGGATGGCAATTTAAGTAATGTCACTGATATAGGAGTGGCCCAAAGGATCACTTAATGATGACCACTGCCAGTGACACACAGAATGGTCACATGACAGAACATCAGCCAATGGGATTTTGTTGTGCAGATACGTACAACTCAACTAACCAATCCGTACAACTCTACAGTTCTAACTAAACCAAATAAAGGCTAATGCTATCAGAACATGAATCAATGCAGTGAGGGTGGGGGGTGGCTCAGCAGGTTATGATGTCATGCTCGTGATCAGAAAGTTGACGGTTGAAATCCCATGGCTGACAATGTAACCACTAGGCCCTTAAACGAGGCCCTTAACCCTGAAATGTTCCAGGGACCGTCTGATAAATACATAAATGTAGCAGATTTAAACTGAATTACATTATTCATTTCTAGTTAGTTCTTGTACTCCTGTTGCACCATGAGATTCATAGCAGTACTAAATGTCTAGCACTTCAAAGCCAATAATCCTCTTTTTCACAGCCAGTAATCCTCTTCTTCACCGCGCGATCTACCTGCTTGGCCGCCATGTAGGACGTCCACAGCGGCATGGAGAGCACCTCACTGTACCCGCTGATGTAGTCGCTGTGGTGCAACACGCTGTACTTGGTGCGGAACAAGACCGCCGGCCGACCGAACGGAAGGTTTCTGCTGTCTGGAAAACATCAAAGCAAAGACACAAGACCTGACCCAAAAACGGAAAAGCATATTCAAATGAATGTTTTTAAATAATAAGTTTATTTAAAAATCAACTGCCATTTAACTGCCTTCATTCCAACAACACAAATTTTATGAATCATAACCACACAACACCTCTTTGTTATGAATAACTCACAGTATTTATTGTATTGCACATCTTTCGTTTACTCCAACTTTACACTGTCACACTATTCTACAGCTACCCACACATGCACACTGTGTATCAACTAGACAGTCTTAACTGTGTCTGTATCTACTGGAATCAAATTGGCTGTGTGTGTGAACATGCTCAGCCTATAAACCAGATTCTGATTCTGAACACCGGCATTATAACGTGCAGTGAGCTAAAGTCTTACCGTCTATAGCTTGCATCAGTCTTTGGTTGAGTTCTTCAACTTTGTTCTGTAACAGACAGAGCCACAGAGACTCCAGGTTATAGCCTCTTACAAGGGTGGTTTTCAAAGCTCTCTGCCCCCTATATTTTGAACGCAACTGCAAAAGATGGGAGGTAAACATGCCTCGCAAAAGAGATTCACTTCTGCAAAGACAAGACGGCGGCAATGAAGACTGCAATTTGCATTTGACAGGAATTATAAGCAGTTATAAAAGACACGTCAACAAACATTCAGCAAAAACTGAAGCTCATGGTAAATAAGCAGCCTGAACAGATTTCATGAAGCACATGTAATGATCTTTATGATGTTCTATAGATCTAGAAGAGAGAAGAGATCTAGACACTACAACAGATCTAGATGAATTTATTATACAATAAACATACATGTTAAGACAAAGCAACAAAATATATTAAGCAATTTTATTAGGTCGTTTAAGGTACTAAAATTGTGTCGTGGGAAAGATGTGACAAGTATGCCCCCTACTGACCTTGTCGTCACAGCTGCACCCCAGGTCATCGGTGATGGCAGTTGCGGGTATGGAGGGGGAGGGCTTGGACACCTCCTCTGGGGCAGTGGGCTTGTGGGAGGGGGTCCTCAGCAGGTGGTTCAGACTGCCATGCGTGCCGTTGTTGGGGGCCGGTGTCAAGCCCAGGAGGTCTGAGAATCAGACAGGTTAGGTGTAAATAAAGAAACAGGCATCCAGCAGGACGCCTGAATTACATGCATGGGAAGGGTCCTTACCACACATGACATTGTACAATTCAATGTTTTCAAATACAGGTACTTTTGTCTTGAACATGAAGTCAGGACCATAGCCCAAAAATATAGTCTGAAAAGAAAAGTGCATTCAATAAAATATATATCTCAACTCACAATAAAGTGTAATAAAGTAGTAATAAAAACATGAACAACAAAAAAAGTTAAAAAGCCAAAAATTAAACCTACCTGCATGCTGTTGATCTTATTGTCGTAACCATGGTCGCCAGAAAAACCACATTTCCCAGGATGCTTCTTGCCTTCGGGAGCTTTTCTAAGATAAACATAATTAATCATAAATGAAAAGCAGGATGCATAGACCAGGTCACGGCCGGCCGGCATCCTCAAGTAAAGCTTCCCGGCATCTTCACCGGCATTTTTGTTCGGCACATAACAGTAAGTTCCTTTAACTAAACATGAGCGGGGAAATTGCATTAACAACACTCTAGAGACCTGGAGGAAGATGGGAGGAAATGTTTAAGTTAAACATGAAACTGTCAGGGACATGGTGGCTGATATCGCTCCGTTTTGAGTAAACATGAACTCTGTGTTTCATTTCAGCAAGCGAAAGACCCGGCTCCTCGTCTCCCAGCTGCGGAGACGCTAAACCCTCCTACTGCAGAGCTGCCAGACCTCAGCTCAGGTGATCAGGCAGTCTGCATCTCCCCAGACAAAAAGGTGAAAGGTCCCTTTCATTTTTCTGCTTTGCACGCCAAGGCAAACAGGAGGACTTCCCCGTATAGGACCTCGGCCAAGCACACCCTGCCCACCGCTGGCATGACCTCATGGGTTTATATTACAAGTTTCCATTCAGCCCAAGGTGTTAAAACAGGCATCCAAAATGCCATCCAGTTTAATGCTAGCGCCCCCTGTCTGTATGGGGGAGGAGTTACCGGGCCACGTGCCACTTTCTCTCCACCAGGAGGTGCACTTCCTCGATTCGCCGGTTGTTGGCGTAGTGCAGCCGCTTGGGGAGGTGCTGCTTCAGGTACGGCTTGAAGTGCTGGTCCGGCTTCCTGCACTGAGAGAATGGGGCGGGGGGAAGGGGGGGGTG
>JAODJU010000138.1:7992193-8004460 GCA_026776725.1 Gnathonemus echidnorhynchus | reverse complement strand
TTTATGCTCAACTGGTTGGTTGAAACAAAATCCTGGTTTGGATTTTTACTTTCTGGATCTGAAATGTCCACCTCTGGCTGGGGGTCTGTTCTGCGGCCATTTTCGTTTATGTGCAGAGGAAGAACGGGAAAGCCAGCGCCACAATTGATCGGCGGAGGAGGAATGCGTCTTACACGGGCCAGAAGAAGGTGGCGGCCTTGACTCCCTGCTTCATGGAAGTGATCCAAATCTGGCAGGAGAACATGCTGTTAAGCCCAAGCCGGTAGAATCACGCAGACAATTAATCAACTAAGATAAGCCTCAGGAAAGGCAATTTCAACAACAGCTTCTAATGAATTGGTTCGGATTTTTCCATGAAAATAAAAGAATTAACAAGAAGCTTACTAACCTGATAATTGCTTAACCACACTTTTTCACTTACATCATTGTTCTAGAATCATTAAAACAGTTTGTGGCAGCACTGATTGCTTGGTCCACATGACGAATCTTTCAAAACGGAAAACTAAACCGGCGGTTGGATTGCGGCACGTTTCCCAAGCCCACCGTGACTGAACAGAAGCTCAGATTTAAAGACAGGCGTCCAGCTGCTGCTCAGGCTGTACCAATCACTCACAGATGCAGACACAGTTTTCTTCTTCCCATTCACACAGTTCACGCGCCTGGGGGAGAGACAGGCACAGGACTCACAGGCTGCCCGCCCCACCAGCGGTGATTCAGCTTCTCTCGACCTCGCAGGTGGAAGTTGGCGTCGAAGACGGGGTCGTGCATGGAGTTCCCTACTATCCCATGGGATTCAGGATAAAGACCCTAACAAGGGAAAAAAGGGCAAAAAAATGCATGAAGTGGATCGTGCCACAACACGGTGACATAATACAATGGAGGAAAATCATCAGAAAAAATGAAAAGGGAGAGCTTGCAAATTCTAAGCAGTTCAGCCATTCACCCATGAAACGGATCAGCAAAAGGGAAGGAAAAGAGTTACACTTCCCATCTATAATCTGTTCATCTATCCATTCATCCATCCACGCATCTTCAGTGACCGTGTGGTGATCACTCTAGATGGGATATCAGTCTTACATGGGTGTGCACTTCAGTCATTTTTAAATGCTACATCCTGAGATATCTTGACAGTGATGCAGGCTGCGTATAAATGAATGCGGGAATACCTCCAGTGCAGTGTCTGCGAACACGTACCGTTGCGAGGGTGTATAAATTGGGGAAGGTTTTGGTGGGATACATGGGTCTCATGTAAGGCGCATGAGTGCCACAGGTTCCTAAAAACCACAAAAACCAACGAAGAAGATAAAAACGTCGGACATCACGCATTTTTGCAGTTGGACAGAAGAAGTGATGTGTTTTTATATATATGGTTTTAATTTATAAATGTTATCATTTTTCGTCAATAGGTGCATGCAGAACTTGAAAATTAACCACACAACAGGCACAGAATATAGAGTGGTGAGACCGGCTGCTACTGGATCGGCTGTGGAGTAACTTGTATGTAACAAATAATTTTAATTAAAGAACACAGTGCAATTGAAAGGGTGTGAGGACTGTGTCTTACTGAGTTTTTCAAAATTGGGGATGACACTGCTGCCCCGTTTCATGTACGAGGCCCGGAAACCATCCACAGAGAGCATGATTAGAGGCGGCCGGACAAAGCTAACGAAGAAACAAGAATAATAATTAGAGAACGAGTCACGTCCTGCACACGCTCCAGCAATAGCTAACCCAGCTGACAACACGAGAATATTAGCTCTGCATTTAGACATTTTCAGTAGTGTTTTAAGTAAAAGCTAAGTCTCAAGCTTTTTATTTTTAATTTTAATTGACTGAGTCGGGCATTTCTCAGTCTGTGGTCGGTTGGGTTGGCAGCAATAACTGCCCCAGTCAAAGCCGTGGCACCTCAGAGCCTGACGGGGCACAGTGTCGACAGGATACAAATTGTTCAGCCAGTCATTCTGATCATCTACCATTGAAAAGGCACCAACCCGAAAATAAACACAGTATGACACTGGGGGGGGGGTTGCTTCCCCAGAGAAGAAACCAAGGTTCACCATGAAGAAATCCACACACAAATTCAAAGAGAACATCAATAAGCGACTCATACTGGCATGAAGTCAGACAAAAACTCACTGAGAGGTGAGGAAGTGGTAATTGTGGTAACGCTAACTCACCCTGCCGGACATTCTGGGCTTTTAATTTCCTCACACTCCTCCTGCAGCCACGAAGTGTCACCTGCCACGGGGAGCAAGGACTGGTCAAAAGATCCATCACTTGAAGACACGATCCACAGGCGCGACCCACACAACTCAGGCGCTCAGCGCCGCAACTGAAAATCCAGACTTCAGACGTCTCAGTTTTTTGTCAGAATTCTGAGGTTAAAGTCAGAATTCAAATAATATTTTCATGGTAGCCCTAATCCTCTTCCGTAATTTATTCACTGAGGGACTTTCTAAATTAAGTTCACGCACACTCGACTGGTACTTTCTCGCCCACCCCTCACCTTGCTACCTTCACTAACATAATGATCACGATGACTTTTTACTCTCTAGCTCATTGCTGGGAGGGCGGAGGGTCCCCCACGCACCTTTGCAGAGTGTCCGGTAGTTGGTGCAGCAGTCCCCCGCGGCCAAGCAGTCCTCGGAGCAGTGGCAGGCGTGCTCGTCGTTGCGCGTCTCACCGCAGCGGTCCTTGGTGCATTCGAACCCGCCAGCTGACGGAAACACGGGAGCGCTACATGGTCACGGTCGTCCGCAATTAAACTCTGACACCATTAGACCCTTATAATGGTCCCACCCTAAATTCACAACAGCAAAGGTAGTTATGAATGTGCAGGGCGAAAGGAAATCTCAAAGCAGAAATACAATTTATACAAAATCAAACGTCAACGGTCTGATAATTATAAGTTGCGTACAGTATAACAATGCATTTTAAGCAAGCAGCAATGTTCTACCTAAATTTACTCATTATCATAAATTATTACGTGCAGCTTTTTTGTAAATTGCAAGTCTGTCATTTATAGAGATGGAAATCTGTACCTTTCTTTTGTAGTGAAGGTGATTCTACGTACCAGTTTTCAGACAATGTGCATCGAAATCAGAGCAGCAGCTGTTGTACGTCTTGCACAGGTTGTCGCAGCGGCAGTTCGGCGCTTCTGCTTCCTCCAGCTCGAAGCATCTGTTTTTACACGATCCCGAGGTGCTGATTACCGGGGTGTCTGAAAGGGGTGTTAGGGTTATGATAGGTTAGGGCTTAGCGTCGGATACAACCGATTAAAGCTGATCTTTGACCACAAACTACTCCAAATTCACTCCAAATAGTGTATTTTGTATAAAGCGTAAAAGCCCTGATGCATAAGTTCGTACCTGCGCGTCATTAGCTGTGTTTTGCAATGCTGTTCACAAGAGCCTAGTCACTAGTGAGATAAGGGTATCAAACATGTTTATGTACGGGTGAATATAGTTTTGACATTTTCCAAAAATCCAAATGTCAATCAAAATGATTAATGAAATTGGGCACAACACTGTGTCCCTATATACACATTGAGCTATTATGCATTTGTAATGAGTGTTTATATATAATCATTTGTGACAAGAATTGCATTAGAAGTTATTTCAATTAATATTAATTTTGTAGCTTCCTTTTAATCAGAAAGGCATGAAAGCAGCTTGTAGCTGGACACGCGGATGTATATTTCTCTTTTAACAACTGACATATTTAAAATGGCATTAGCAAATTTGACCCAAAGTTTCTTGCTGGTAAAACGGCCAAAATAAATAAACCCTGTCCAAAATACACTTCACCTTGGCTTTCCGTAAACAAAAACATAGAAGGCTGATTTATCCACATTACTCTGTGAGCACAATGTCACGATCTGCCGAACATACACGTCCAGCTTTTCCTACAGCGGCAGGGTACAGGTTTCCGTTAACTGTTTCCATGTCAAAATTGTCTTTAGTACCCTGAATAATGTAGTCTTCCACGGAAAAAATACGGTTTCACTTTCGATGTGAAAAGTAAAAACAAAGTCCCCTTTTCTTTTCCAGCAAAACTGATAATTCGTTTAAGCAACCAAAGTGTAACTGTTTATTGCATTTCTCTGTTATTATGCATGCAGCACATGTACAAACACGTACAAAACAGCAGGAACTCGTGTACAAACTAGCAACTTAAATTGCAAAGTGGGTGTCTTACTTTTGGCTTCGTCTCCTTCTCTTGATCGTCTCTGTCGGTTAAATACAAATCCAGACGAGTTACTGTATGTAGAGACAAAGGTGAAGACATAGAAGACCTTCGGGAAAAAGAAATAATGTGTTAAAAAGAAGTATTACAATCAAATTCTGTTAGAATTGTCTATAATAAAAGCTGATACCGAGAATAGAGTCTAAATATGCAACACTGTAGTTCCCCTAAGGCTCACAAAGCATTAAGAATGTGAACTTTTTTAGAATAGGAATAAAATTAAGAAAGAAAATAAGAAAAATGCACCCAGTCGGTGCAATTCGGATCCTTAAATATTGTCCATCGGCTCGAGCCCGATACCTGTTTAATAGACAGATAGTATTTCCCCATTTTGACAAGTCAGTTCCAAGTTGCTGCCTGGTGTTGAACAATGACCCAAACTGCTGGCGCTGCCGTTGGCTGCACTGGTTTTGTAATCGCGCCGGTCCCACACCGATCAAACCGACCCGGGCTCTTTGGAACCGGCTCCGCATCAATGGGACCGATTGTAAAGAGAGCAGTTTGCTTTTGATTGGACGACGGTGCTGGGATGTGGTCTACCCCCCGACGTACGACAAAAGCTTTTTCTAATGGCCAGGATTTGGGTCTTAAACAATTTCCCTTGCTCTTGAATGTTCGTGTGTTTAAAACGCTTGACATTGTAAATGTAATTTAAAAATCCATTCAGGGTGCTGGGAGCTGGGGTTCTGTTAATGCATTTATGTGTGCGCATTTCTCCTCTTTCAACCGGTGATGAATTACAATAGCGCCGAGAAGTGGCCTGAGCTGTCAGCGCCTGAAGTGTAAATCGACGCAGCAGGTTAAAGATCGAAACATTTCCTATGCAAAATAAAAGCCGAGTTAGAGACTCGGATGAGTGATTCTCTTTATGGTGAAATTTGTTTCCTGATGAAAGAGGGACAATACATTTATAGCATTTGATCATCAAGTTTTCTTTTTAAGAAAGTACCTTGCTTGCATCGTTGGCATTACAGCCGTTCACGCTTTCGGTCACTTGGCTTAATTAGAGAGGTAAATAGTGAAAGTGCGCCACTGTAACATTAATGGCGTTTTGTTCTCCTCGTAGATTAACATCCACGTTTTTTAAGAAAGCAGGAGTGACTTGAGGCTTGGGCTGTGGTACCAAATGACTCCGATCCGCCCCCCGTGGATTCTGGCTTCTTGGTCTGGTTGTAGGACTAACTGAACTGGTGGGTACAAAATCTGGAGTTAACTGATTTACCTGATCGGTTTTAGCCACTTTTTTTTTTTTTTTTTTTAAAGTTCAGCTCGAAGTCATGTAAGGGAATTAAAATTACACTTTCTGGACAGAGTCCCTTGCACGGGGGTGGGAGTTGATTAAGTAAGACTGCCAATAAATTAAACATGAAATCTGTTGAGTGTATTGCTAAAATGAAAGCTGTGCTGTAAATTAATAGACAGCTTCATAATTATAAGAAAACATTCGTATTGCGAAATACAACTAGGACAAACTGGATATAGACGTAAGAATATATGCAAGTTACAAGAAAAACAAAACTCGCAGTTTCGGCAGTCCGTGTGTTTCTTATTGTAAAGCGACTTTTTCATCCGGTAAATGCAGGATTACTGTAATTTCAATATATTCTTTTAAGAAATCTTTACTTTTACTGAAATAAACACGTATTCCCTCTTCAGATTACTCGAAGAGGTTTGAGGAAAGCATGCTCTCCCCTGCATTTCAGCTTTAGCTTGGAGTTTTAAAAGTAACATGAACAGTAGAAAATCAACACTTACATAAAGCAAACACTTAAAGGTCTCAGACCCCAAGAAGGTATTTCAGAGGGACCCCAGTCTGTCGATCCTAATCTGTTCAAAAGATCCGCTCAGAATAAAAGCAGAATCATTTCTGCTCTTCTCCTAATCTTTCATTCATATCCATTCATTTATGAATGCCTAATCTGTAACTACAATGAAATAATCACCAAGTTCATAGTAAAGATCAAAGCATCAATTAATAGATGATATATGGTCTGCCTCAATTGTACACTACCTTGGACAAAATATTTGGCTAAATACACAAATAAATAATAAAGATTAAATGATAAAAAAACAAATTCAGACGCTTCTCTACTTACGAACTTTCAGACACGTGAAGGAAGAGGACTCTTCCAAATTGTCCAAATTGTGTTCATTGGGCTCCCGTTTCCTGTCCGCAACATCATTTTTTTTTCTGCGCGCCAATTCCGCCTAGTACGATTTCTGGCCGCTACTCCCGCCGCGCAGCAGCGTAGCGTGCGGACTCCCAGCATCCTAGTTCTTAGTACTTGCGTATACCCTTAAAATGATGTTGAATAACGACTTACGAACATTTCAAGTTCGGAACGTATTTCATTCGTAAGTAGAGGAGCGTCTGTATAACCTTTAGAAAACAAATTATTTAAAATATTATATTAAGAATATGTTTTTGTCAGAGGTCTGCAATAAAGATCAATTTTTCTTAACCCAGTCCTTGGAGACCCCCACGGAGTCCACATTTTTGCTCCCTCCCAGCTCCCATGTACCAAACAGGAACATCGAATACTTGGTTCAGGTATGTTGAGAGCTGGGAGATTGCAAAAATGTAGACTGTCAGAGGGTCCCCAAAGACTGGGTAGAGATACATTGATATAGACTCTTTCTCTCTCTCTCTTTTATATATATATATATACACACACACACACACAATTGTAAACACATATAATTTTTGAACAGGCATTTATTGGTTAAGGCGAGTCACACACACTACAGCATTGATCCACTAGCTTCCAAGGGACCAGCGAAAAATGCAGGAGACCAGCATGTACGATGAGGAAATGAGACCAAGCGCACTGCACGTTACACTGGGGTCAGCTTGCCCTGATACCTGAATGAGAACCAGTGCATCACTGCACTCTGATAAACGCCCACCTGCCGTCGCTTGCAGTGCACCACTGAAATCTGCTTCTTTCGTCCTGTTACGCGTTCAAGATGTGGGACTGCACATCTGTGAAAACAGAAATTGGGACTTTGGGGGGGGGGGGGGGGCTTTTGTGCTGTGGGCCAAGAGCTCCACCAGCAAAGCTAGACCCCCACTGGGGACTGTGCCTGATGTATTACACAGAGGGTCTGATGAATTCAGTGCGGTCTTAACATTTCAACGCTGCGCTAATGGCAACTAATCTTCGTAAGTTGTGGAGAAGTCGTTTGGCAGGTCACAGAACCATAAACTAGTTTCAAACCTTCTCGTTCCTTGGGTCCTACTGCATTCATAAGCAATTCAGGCCATCATAAAGGCCACATTTAACATCTGTTCACATGACAGTTTAACCAGGACTGCCACATGTGGTTCCCTTAAGCCACAAAGCTCTAGATCAGGGGTGTCAAACTCCCGTCATGGGGGGCCGGAGCCCCGTGCAGCTTAGTTCTTTTCCAGTTCCACCACAAATGACTCAGCTCAAGATCTGTGTGGTAATTAGCACGAGGAGTTGAATCAGGTGTGTTAAATGAGGGGAAACCCAAACATGTGCAGGACTCCGGCCCCCCAGGACTGGAGGTTGACACCCCTTGTTCTAATGATGCTAGAGGACGTCGACCCAGTGTGTCAGCAGTTTTGTCCCCCCTACTCCATGCTTCCAGGGACGGCTCAGGTCTGCTGTATTCCTCCGCTTGTCGGCCATCACTGGCACATACAGGTGGGGTGGGGTGGGGGTGGGGATGAGTTACAAGCAAGGGGAGGAATGTAAAGAATACCAATGAAATACACAGTTCTTTAAAATTGGGATTCCACTGTTCCGCTGCATGTTCCCGATTCCTTCCCGAAATAAAAACAAGAATGTGAACCAACCCTTTGGCTGATTTGGTTATTTTATTTCTGACAGTTGTGGTCATATGGTGTTGGTAAAATGTAAATACAAAAAAAGAAAAAAAAATCTAAAAACTACAATGAAGAGAGGAGGAGGGAAAAGAGTACAACAGAAAATGTAAGAAAAATGACAAAATAGTTTCGGGATTAAAACCAATTGAAGAGACAATGCATTAAACAGGTCAACCGTACATCAAATATGACCATAAATAAAGACAGGTTCTAATCCTTTTGTCCGGTGCAGAATTTTAAGGATTAATGTCACATTCCAGCTGAAAACCTAAAACAGAAGGGATGCCTGTTTTATTAAAATAAAAAATCCCCAGGTCCTTAATGTTTGCATGAATATCAAAATCACAAGACATGAACGTAAGGAGGACATTCTATGGAACATTTTAAAAAACGTACGAAATTCTGGCCAAGAACATCAACAGCTCCCCCCCCTTGCAAGACTGATGCATATTTTTATTAAACCAAACATGGAGGTAAAAACGTTCTACTTTCCTAAGAAGCTTGCGATTTGCCGTCCAGGACTGTACATGTAAGTATTAAAAAACTGGAAAGATTCATGGCTGTCAGCAGGAAAGGTCTGAGCCCTTCCACGGTGAGAGCTCCCTCACACAGAACTACTTCCAAAACACTCCTTGTTCATTAAAGGCGAGCCAGCCCCCACCCCCCCGCCCCTGGGGCCATACAGTTGACAAGGAAATTGGGACATGAGCTCCAGCTGCCCGGGGGGGAGGGTGGCCCCTGACAGAGACCGAAAGGCGGACCTTCTGGTATCGGGGGTTCCGTTCAATTTTGGTGGCGTCCTGAGAGAGGGCAGAGCGAGCGTTTGATAGCTACCCCCTCGGAGGCAGGGGGGGGGCAGCACCCGGTGATGTACCTGAGGGCAGAGGCAAGCCCCTCCTTCAGTCGGAGAGCGAGGGCGAGCGCAGGGAACGGCCGCTGGCGGGGCTGTTGGTGAAGGCGTGAGCGTCCCGTTCCCGTTCCCGCTCCCGCTCCTTGTCCTTGCTCTCGTGTTTGTGCTTGTGCTTGTGTTTGTGCTTGTGCTTCTTCTTCTTCTTCTTGTGGTCGTGGTGGTGATGGTGGTGGTGGTGGTGCTCGCTGCCGCTGTGTTTGGAGCTGGTAGACTCCTTGCTGAAAATCGGGAGGGGGGTGGCAGGCAAGGACAGGATGCTGGGCTCCACCGATGGGGGCTCTTTACCTGCCAGGGGGGGCACAATAAATCATCCAGCTTAATGGACGTGGACATTTTTCATCTGCTGTTGACACTGCCCAGTAAAAAAACGCGTGTAGAGTTGAAAGACAGTTCAGACGTTCACCGCCATCATAAATAAAGGTAAATGAACACTGTCCCCCATCCTAACCTGGCGTGGAGGGTCTCTCCAGCATATTGAGGTGATGGTATATGAAGGCCTGGCTGTCATGAACCGTGTCCATGTCGATGTCTTCCTCCTCCTGGACGTTGAACTGGACAAGACAGATGCACATGGTCAACATCATCCCACCAACCAATGGGACGCACTGAGATGCACGGTGCCTCGGTCTGGCTAAATAAACAGATGCATTTCAGGGTAAATATACACCTGGGTGTCAGTGCGGACAGGGTTCAGGCTCATGGGGACCCTGGACTGGAAAGAGGATTAAGGAAAAAGCCACTACTATAGAAAATTTAAGAAAAAATGTGCCGTGTTCCACCAGTTAGCAGACAGATGCATGATCTACTTCAGATAATTCTGGGGTCGACCGTGCCCCAGCACCAGTGATCACCACCACTCATACTGACTTTTTGATGGGGGCCGCAGAGACGACAGTCCTGCCCCCGGGTGGGGGCTCCTCACTCTGATATTACATTGGACTTCAGTGCTGCCGTCGGGCTACAGTACCTGCCCGGGTTCTGGTGGTGATCCCAGGGGTGTGTCCGCCTTCCTTTTTAGGGGAGGTGGAACGATGGTGCTGGGGGGGGGGTCCATGGGAAGGTGCTCCTCCTCCAGCTGGGGGGCAGGGGGGGGCATGATTACATAAAATAAATACCATGTACAAGGCACTACAAACTGTCTATTGTTTAAAGTGATGCTGGACAATTACAGATAACGGAGCTTAAAATATCTGAATGTGCCACTTGACTGTGATATTCCTTCCCATTACTATACCTGAAATTGCAGCAGTATCTATTAAAACTGCCTCCTTAATTAAAAATGGAACTCAGTTTCAAATGGAACTGATCAACAGCTGGATTCACTCCTGCACATTAACGACCCGCCCAGGACGCCCTTGGCTGGGGGCCACACTCACGTTTCCGGGGAAGCCAGTGACCGGGGTTCCGATGCTGCCATTGCCGCTGAGCTCCGTGGGGGCCCCCATCCCGCCGGGCCCCCCCGCCTCGGGCTTGATGGTGGGGTTGAGCACGGCTTTCTTCTCCTTGAGGTTCAGCACCAGGCCCAGCTCGGGCAGCGGCAGGCAGGACGGCCTGCTCAGGCCGAAGAGCGTGTGGTACAGGTTGACCGCGTCACACCGCAGTCGCCAGTCGTGGGAGGTCCCTGGTGTGCATACAGTAAGTCGCGGTAAGACCACCTCCGCTAAGGGAGACACTGAACCAGCTTCTCAGTCTGGATGTTATTTATTGTGCTGCTGGAACATGAAATCACATATATGCATGAACTCAAACACACACACACACATCAGCCAGTCCATGTTTTGTTCCCTTCCAGCTCCCTGCCAGACAGTGCTATTGGAAGCTGGGAGGGAGCAAAAACATGAACTGTCTGCGGAGTCTACCATATTGAGAAACGCTGATATATACAATAACTGATTGCACCACTGATTGACTTAATTTTACAGATTAATGTTCTGTGGGATATCCCCCCCAATGACTCTGACTAGGATAAGTGGGTAAAAGATAGATTCATTTTATGCTTAGTTCATAAGTTACTAAAATTGGGTACCGGTGCTTTAAGAGTGTTCCATGGCGTTTTTGGTTGGAAAAACACATTATGTACAAAGCGCATTACGCTTTGCAGCGGTGGAAAAAAGGACCTTGGATTGGATATCTGTGAGTTAAAAGATGACTGGAAGGAGTCGGCTAAAGCTGAGTCAAGCCATTTCACATTTACTATAATAAAAGCAGCGACAATAAAACCGCTTCTTCTTCTTCTAAAACCATTACCTCAGCTTCCTCACAACAAGCTCAAACCCTGAGCACTCAGCTGGTGCATATCCAGGTCCTGAGTTGCTGGGGCACATTTACACGGGGGCGTCGTGTAGCTCAGCGGGTTAGGATGCTGCTCCTGTGATCATTGGTTGCCCAGAAGGTTGCCCAGGGTCGGCAGAGTGATTTTACAGTTTCAGAACAAAAAAACCGCCAGAAAGAGGCAGTTCGGTGGCTGAAAACGCCTCGATAATGAGAGAGGTCAGAGAACGGGCGGACTCGCAGATCTTGTTTACCCTTGAAGCAATTCTGGAGGCTAGTTATGTTGACTCTTAGCGCCATGCCTGAACCAAGGCCTAGTCATTCATGGCGAGAGTATATCGGTGTTAAAATACCGAATAACCAAAAAGGTAAAAAACTTAATAAATAACTATGTTTCGAACAGTTAAAACATAAAACAAAGTTAAAACAAGCTTTCTAGCATCCTATAATGAGGTCCCAATGATTTTGAAAGTTAACTTCTGTCACCTTTCTCATAATGGGACTGATTTCGTACATTTTTCTTATTAACATTTTCATCCCATTCAGCTTGCCGTATCTTCGTTATATGAGAAAAGAGATGTGAAGGTGGCATTAAACACTGCTGTATATCTGTGTTTAGTGCTTTCTTGGTAGCGATATCTGTCTGCTCATTCCCCAGCATACCGCAAAGACCAGGCACCCAACAGAAATGTGTACTACCTTTCTGTGCATCCAAGACTGACAGCTTGCTTAAAAAATTCACCATCAGAAGACAATCCATCTTTAGACCTGATAGAGCTTTGAATCAGTTATGGATAAATAAGCCTTCTGCTGTTTAGCCCCAATAAAATTGAAAGCTAACAGTAGGACACAAGCTTCTGTCATAAAACTTTCCCCTGTTGGATACCAATCAGTCCCTCCAGGATTTCACAATATTTTTTTGTGATTTTTGCGATCAGAATGACTGATTTTGTGGCGGTGTTTTCTCAAAATTTGCGAGAAATTTAGC
>JAODJU010000138.1:7980711-7992093 GCA_026776725.1 Gnathonemus echidnorhynchus | reverse complement strand
CGCGAAAATATGCGGTAAATTGCTGATTTCACGGGATTTGACACGATCGCAAAATCGCGAAAAACTGGAGGGACTGACCAATACTCGATTGGTTAATCATGACTGCAGCAGAGATTAAATTCCAACTTTTGAGCCATCTATATATCTGAGGACGGCAGATGGACATTAGGTAAAAGCTTCCAACAACTGCTTATGGGGGGTGTTAAAATGAGCCTGGGATTGGACATTTGGTTTCTGTAGATTCCAGGGAGGAAAACTCCAGAAAAAGAGTCTGGTCTAGAATTTTTAGGTCAATACCGGTTTTTCCAAGTAGGTTTTGATTCTTAGCAAAATGGTTGTACTTTGGTCTACTTTCATACAGATATGACAACTTCGGATGGAAATTGAGGGTAAGCTAGAATCTGAGTATTGTCCTTGATCTTAGATACTGCAGAGCCAAACCTTGGACAGGGGTTGTACAGAAATCACCCAAGGCAAGCCGCGTACCTTGGTAATGGACAACGCTCCCGTAATCCACTCTGTGGTTGGATAAAAATTTTTGATATATAGATGGGCAAATGTCCCTGAGAACCCAAACTGTGAAGACTTTCAACATGCCATACTGTCATATCAAAAGCCTTCCCCAAATCAGAAAAAAGCAGAAATAAAATGCTATTGTCTAATGTCCTGTACATAGGGTTCCAAACTAACAAGTACCCTGACCACGTCTAAAACCATGCTGGGTGTCGCTAAGGAGGTAGACAGACTCCAGGTACCAAACAAGGTCATCGCTGACCATCCTTCCATAGTTTTACTTAAGTACCTTTTAAGAACAATTGGACAGTAATTACCTGGGTTATTATGATCCTTCCCTGGCTTAGACACAGGTACAATCACTAGCCAGTAAGGTGGAATGTTTCCTGACTGCCATGAAGAGTTGAGGTACAGTACTTGAGGAAGAAGACAGTGAATGTTATCTGGCCCCACAGCATTTATCAGGCCCAACAGTCTCATTTGCCTTGTTTAAAGACTGTAGAAGTACCACGTGGTTTTTTGCTGGGGTAGCAGCACTTAAGCAGGAAATATATTTTCTTCGACCCTGTCTCTAGGCGCCACTGACAATCCTGCATGTCTAAGCCTTATAAGTTCTTTATTGTGGGGAGTCTAAAGAACAACCTTTTCTTCCTCTTGTCGAGCCACAATCGTCTTTTTTGCACACCTTGTTGAACCATGACACACATCTGTAGTTCGAGGTTACTGGAGTTTTTAGGATGGTATTACAGGCTATTGAAATCAGAATATCCATGAAGACTTTAATCGGGTCCTGCACATTCTGCTGCTCACTGCATAATCTCTTTTAAGCCTTTTTAAGCTGCCATCTCTCTGTATCTTGTTCCTCAGCTTCGTTTTCATGGGTGATAATTATAGGAAAGTGATCAGAGAGAGCAGATGGTCACGGTTTTATGAAGTGATAAACAGACTGCTGTTGCCTGCAAGTTGCTGAAATTGAGACATGACTATGAAGAACTTGTCTTACAAAAATGGACGTATCACCAAGCAGGAGGAACCCAAGGGTATGAAAAGCAGCAACACTATTTTAAAACACTGAATTGTTAAAGTTCCAGGTAAGTTTCCTGAAGATAGAAGGCAAACGGATTCAAATCTGCAACCATGCACTGAAATTCAGCAAAATTTGCTCTAAAACCACAACAGTTCCACTGAATAACAACCACCCATCAAGTGGGCAAGTGGGTTGTAGACAGAACCCTTTGTGCTGCCTTTGGCAGAATGACTCCGGCTTCACATGGACATCTCCTCTCCCGTTTCAATATCCTTTATCTGTTGCTTGTTTGGGGAGTCATCTTGGTTTACTTTAGTAGTTGTTTTCTTTTTACTTCTTGTATTATTCTAGTTGTGCTCTGAAGAGGATCTTTAATTCTGGACAGTGTGATTCTGGGAACTCACTGTCTTGCTTCTAGTAAGAGAAGAACTCCTGCTGTTATTTATTGAGTAGGGTTTATCTTTGGTCGCCCATGTCAGTTCGGTCTAGTTCTAAAGGACTTCCTGACAACAGAAGCAGAATATTTGGTAAGGTTAAAAGATAAATCCACCTGTTTCCGTGCCTCGAGGTAACTCACTCTTTTGACACACTTAACGTTTAGATTTCCTTTTCTCTAATCCATACAGTGGGATCCCTTTGAAGAAGTCAGAAGGATACTGTAAGCATTGCAAAATCTCACTAGTACGGCAGTTTTCAACTTCGTGACCTGCCACACCATGTTTACAGCAGATCCGTTTATTTTTGCAGGTTTTAAATCCATGGCCATATTTCTGGCAACAAACATTGGAGAGGGTTGGCGATAAAGAAATCCACCAGAATACCCAGATAGCCTATTTGAATCCTGGTTGATGTGGCCTATTAAATGAGATGATGTAAGTTCCTGTTTTGATAATTCGGTTTTCTTGTCTAATTATTATCGGTCTAACATATATCACACCTCGTTGCCTTAGTTCAACAACCCACTCTTCCTCATCCACATCATCCAGTTCTCTGGTGTGGATCACACCTTTACTATTGTTTAAAGTTGGATGAGGAGCTGCCTTTAGGCCAACACCAGCCAGCAAATCAGCATGCAGCAAACTATCAACATGTGTCTGGCCAGACTGCAGGTTTTTTTATATCCTTTAAAGTGCCAACTGTCCCCAATATGCCTCTCTGCATGGCAAAAAGAGGAAGCTTGGTCATAAGCATATCAGGTGACAGAGGTTCTATTATTATAAACCTTGGCCAGTGACAATTATTTGAGACAGTCGTAAATCTGTTTTCCAAAACGCTGGCACCATCATGGTGTAGAACAAATTTTTTGGGATGTGCAGCCATATTTGAATAATTTTAGTTTACCATCCCTACTCCCCACCCACCTTGGAGGCCAACAAGGGGATGCACAGCGTCGCAGACCTACTGCAGATTAGGCATTATGGATGATTTACTTTATCAAAGAAGTAGAAGTTGCTTAACTTACTCGACCGGCCCTTGGCCAGTGCATCCTAGAATAAATTTCTCAGGACGTGTCTTGATTGGACTGGGCCTTTGCAATCTGCAGTCTAGGTGATGTAGGAGTTTTTTTTTTTAAATCAAAGAAGTCACAGCAAACCGCTCTCAGGGACGACGACATCTTCCTCCACCATCATGGGTCGCGCGCGACACACAGCAAACGAGTTGCCCCATTTGCCGCCTCCTATGACCAGGGCGGGGGTGCTGAGGACCTATTCTGATCTGGGTCCTCACAGACAGGTTACACTGAAAAACGTAATCAAGGTGTAATGTGACCCATATATAACCACAACGATTCACTGCAACCCTAGTAAAGGAGGCTAAAGGGTCGTTGACTTTTGCCCGAGGAGGTGACCCTGGCACTACAGACGGCAGGAATGTGCCACAGTTCCTTTCATGAGCTCCCACTAAACTGGTAGGTCCTGGGCTGTACCTGGAGGTTCTGGAAGCAACAGTGGGACCTACACAGTACTTGCTAGGAGAAGCTAATGAAGTGGCTAAAATGGCCCAGGACTTGCCAAGACAACAACACCAGAGCATATTCCTCCCCAGGTCCTGGAAATAATAACAAACCAGAAAGCTGATATTATGGACCCTCAATGCCACAGGTCTGCCAGAGTAGGCTAGACCCAGCACGTCTCTGACCACAGTGTTACCCATGCGGCATCACGCGCTTAGGTTTAGCGAGAGCAATTTCACAGCTAGGGGGCCAAGCAAGACCCCATTATCGTTAATTTGCAAAAGATGGGGGAGGGAGGGAATAACACCCCAAGCGTGATCAATAGGCCATTAAGCGGAGAGGCAGAAAGCTGGCATAGTCTGGCAGAGGCCGAGTGGGAGGGGAGTAAAACCTAATGTTGAAATTTACACCTCTGCCTGAAAAGGCTCCTTCCTTGCCGTCAAAACGTGGCTGTAGCATAAACCCAAAAGTGGCCAAACGCTGTAAAACAGCTCGTTTTCTCGAGTGTGGCCAGTAATCTGAAACGGGTCATAAACCGCTCTTCTCTCCCCCCTCCCCCACCCGTCAGCTTGAAGGGAAAGGTTTATGAGTTTTTCCACGTCTCGGGGGAACGTGGGGCCTGCTGCTAGAGGGGAAGGGTCACAACACAACAGGGCAAATCGGCAGTCTGATGTCAGCAGGTAGCTGGGATCCGGCGGGCTGGGCCGGACCGGACAAGGACCGGGCCGGACCTGGCGATGGCCGCAGCTCACCTGAGTTCATTAGCTTCCACAGCTGGTCCACCAGCGCCTCGTTGCAGAGGGACGATTCGGCCGCCTTGGTGAACGGCGGGTTTTTCGCCAGCAAGCTCAAGACTTTGTGCCTAAAAGTGAAACAGTGACAAGACTGGGGCTTGCTATGCTAATCCTGCATCTGCCATCACAGACGCCATCTTTATATAAAACGCTACATATCAGACCAGTGGACACTGAATGGTAGTTTATGACCTAGCGTCAAATGCACTACACCAGCATTTCAGATACTTAAGCTGGGAGGAGGGAGCAGAAGGAGAGCTCACCTGACGTAGTGCACGGGGTCATTCTGCACCATATCCAGCAGCCACTGCAGCTCCCCGGAGCTCCTGTCCACTGCCAAGACACACAAGGTGGGGGAGGCTTTACAGAGGGCCTTTCAGCAGGCCGTGTGGCTGATTAACGAGGTCTATCCCAACGACGCGGCGCGTGGCGAGTGCAGTGGGGGGTCCCCACATCCCCACCGAACAGCCCGTCTCAGAATAAAAGGTGCTATTTACCTCGGGGGGCAGAGGAGGATGGGACCGGGGGCTGTACAACGTACGCAGGAGGTGGGAAAAGCCCCGTTACAAGGCAAGGCCACGATCCGAAAAGAGGCTCAAAGGAGCCGTGTGTTTGGGACACTTAAGGGAACCAAATGCAAATTCTGTTTGTTCATCACGAGCTTTCGAGGTCGGCCTTAAACGAAAAGGTCAGGCAGCAACCCACTCAGCTTGGCTCCACATCTGTTATTAGTGTCTCGTAAGGCTGGACAAAAAAAACGGCAAATTTCAGAGGAAAATATTTATAAGGAGTCTTCGACAGCATCCCCAGGGACATACACCTTATCTCTCTCCTCTAATTGGCAAGACACCGCTGAAATTCAAAACAAACAGCCTGAAAGACGATCGGGTCACCCTTTCTCGTAAATCCCGAGTGCCACTTTTTCACTGAGGTTTTTTTTCCACATAAAATATAATGGATGTTTTCATCTCCCCCAAAAACAAAGTCAGTAAGCTTACGAGGTCTGTAATTAAAACCTTTCAGGCTTAATCATTTCATTTCATCTTACAGAAAAAACGCACAAAAGGCAGCCGATCAGATGCGTGTAAATCCCACACGTCTATCACATAATAGAGTCTCACACACAACATTTTTAAATATTTAAAAGGTTGTATCGAGTATAAAATACTTCTGAGAAATTATTAATGGCACCATCGCTTTCACGTTTCACATTGTGCAATAGAATTTCAATCCAGACTTATCAGAGGCGAGGGGTCAGTACCTCTGGTGTAATCCACTACGGCCTCCAGGGCGGCGATGCGCACATCCACAAAGTGCCCGTACTCGGCGTAGGACTTGAAGAGCAAGGGGTCGCTAGGGATGTGCCCATTCTTCTGCAGCATCCTGATGGCTCTCAGGCAGCTGAAACACACACATCGCCGTCCCTGTGATTAAACCCTACATTCATTTGCTCTAAGCATCGGTGGGTGATTCATAATGGGTGGGTGATGTCACCACCGGCACAAATACATCACAAATTTTCAGATTTATTCTCACTCATGTCTTGTTTTTGGCACTTGGGAAAGGAGATGTCGTTTTGAGTTATACAGCCGACCGTGTGCCCAAACAAGACATCTAATACCGCCGTCGAGGACTGAAATCCATCTCAGCTCACCCTTATGAGATGTTCACTGGACCATTGGTGGTACAGAAAAACAAAGGCTGACATCACCAGAACATTCAGCTATGAAAACTAATCTCTCCTTCTAATGGCGTAAAATAAAGACTTGTTCACTAGCTTTAAGTTTCTTGTCCCCAAAGTTACCCGAACCGAACAAAAGCAGACCTCAGGTCAGTGTTGCCAGGGGTGATAGTTTTTTTTTTTTTTATCATAAGCCAATGATACGTTTTGAACCGGTGAGTGACAAGCGAGACGACACTCCAGGGGCCAATCAGCTTTCAGCTGGGGCCCCTTCCCATAAGTCCTGACTGTGCCCTGCTCCAGTTACCTGACTGTGATGGTGTTCCTGTAGCTGGGCAGAAGCTTCTCCATGTTGAGGAAGCGCGTGATCTCCTCTAGGATGAGTCGCACGTCAGCGTTCAGGTTGTCCACCGTGCGGACCTCGTTGCTGATGCTGATCGCCGGGGTCAGTGAATTGGTGAGGGCGTCGATCAGCTCGGCACGGTAGTAGTTATCCGAAAACTGGGAGATTGAAACAATGAATGCCCGGTTAAGTTCCCCTGCTGCTCTTACAGAAGTCAGCATCAAATTCCATTGACAGGGACATTCACGGGAGAGACTGACTCATGAGAGGTTCCTCACCTTGTTCTTCCGGTTGTCGTTGTACTTGATGAGGTCCAGGATGAAGTTCAGAACCTCTTTTGGGCAAAGATTCTGAACATCTCTGAGCAAAGCCATCGCAACTGGCATGGTCTGCAATCAGGTGGAGCAGAAACAGTGCATCAATCAGTGCAAAAGGAGAAAAGGAAGAGGGACCAAAGAGTTTGTGCAAAACTACACCAGTTCAGGAATCTTTTGTTACTAGTTGACCAAGCGAAATGATAACTGATACTTTTTATTGATTCCTGTGGGGAAATTCTCTTTACGCCCCCCCCCCTGCTCTCCGTGACAGCAAGCTGGCCGTGAAGGGCAGCCACCCTTAGCAGCGCCCAGGGAGCTGAGGGTAAAGGGCCTCACAGACCCACAGACGTGCAGAGGCAATACAGGAACCAGGAACCTTCTGATCACAGGCACAGAGGCTTAACCCACTTGGCCACATGCTGCCCCCCCTCCTCCCTTTAATTATCATAATCCATATATTAGAAAATATGTAATGCCATACCACTCATTAAATACAGGAATTCGGGTCTACTTTAGGGCTGCCGCGATTAGCTGACGCAGCCGATGACGTCGACGCGGAAAATCCGTCAGCATCAATGTTTTAAATCGATGCATCATTTTAAAATTTTAATACAATTACATTTATGTTTTCTAAAACACTTCAGTTCGTTATCACAAATGTTTTTCTTTAACATCAGTACGTAATTATGGGAGTTGTTCAAATTATCACAAAACAAAAAAGTGATTTTACTGTCCAAAGTGAGACAGCATAGCATGGCGGTATTAGCGCTAAGCACGAGCACCTTAAGTGAAAACACACAGGCGCCATTCTACACCGGCAAACCACCGTGTTTGTCTGTTCATGTTTATTAAATTACCATTAGTATGGAGAGCTTTTTAATAGCTTTTGAAGCTGCTAAATACACTTGATATTAAAGCCATAAAGTTGTCTGCCTGCTACATTAGAATCTGCATTGGATAAGTGTTTGTGAAAATGTTTAGGCTAAAATCTGGTCTTATTCTACACTGATTGAAGGTGCCAGTGTGGGTGTTTGTGCACGTTGGACTTGTTGGGACCAGTGTTGTTATCGTAAACTAAAACCAAAATAAAAACAGACACTAAATAAAACAATTTGTGAACTGAAATAAAAATGAAAACCATATTAACAAAAAAAAAAGTCAGAATCTAATCTGTAAAAGTATAATCTGACCCTTCCTTCATCGCAACTTCAGTGTTTATCGCTTGTGTTGCATGTGGCTTGCTCCGCTAACCGAATTTATTAACCATGAGGATGCGCCAAATTTGTACAGATTACTAACTTCTGTGCATCACAATATGCATGTCATTTAGGCATAGCACTGAGTTGCTTATCAAATTGGGGGCGAAACTAATGTGCGTATAGTGCTGAAAAGCCACTGTACGTTACCCAAAGCCCTGCAATGGCATACAGTTTGCTGCCAGAATAAAATTTACCTAAACGGTCAAGTTGATTTTCTGAAGCAAACTTATTTAGATTAATCAACCAATTGATAAAATAGTCGACCGATTAATATATTGAAAAATAGTCGTTAGTGGCAGCCCTAGTCTACTTTTGTACTACTGATGAGATTTTATTACTGTAAATCAACAGTGAACTGCAAGACCCCTGCGGAAAGCATTTCCATTGAGCTTGATCCAGAAGATTCATCCGTGTCCCCAACACAGGAGCTGCATGAAGACACCTGGATATGGAGGCATTACCTTCTGCAAGAAGTAGCTCTGAAAGTTAATGAAGTTGTTGGTCTTGACGATGTTGGGGCAGCTCTTGCAGCAGAACATTCTGGTGAACAGGGACTTCATGGCGGGTGGTCCCGTCCATGTGCTCACCATCGAGTTGGCGATCTGCCGTAGAAATGAGACAACCGCTGGTCAGAGTCTTCATTGGGATATTGCATAACACCCATCCCTCACAGGGTAGTGAGATTTCATCTAGTTTCTAAAAGATTCTTCAGTGTCTAACAATGACTGATGAAGGAGGGGGCAGAATATGGGACAACAGCCGCTTCAGAGCAGGCTGGGTAACAAAACGCAGGGTCTTTACATGCGGACATCAAGCACCAGGGCCAACCATGAGTCAAAAAGGTACCACCTGTCAAGAATGTGAAACAGGTACTTTGACAGGTACTTTGTGGAATAACAAAGCTATCATCATGATTGAACAGCCCCGACAGGACAAATTTGAGGATCCCCTTAAAGGCTTGTGTCAGAAGCGAGATACTTGTCTGTTCCTTGGTTTTGTCAAAAAAAAAATCAGAAATGGAAACTGAGAAAAATAAATAAAGAAAGGAAGAAAGAGGCCAGTCAAGACAGTTCTGATTAGTGCCTGGAGGGACTCCATGTGCTCGTTGATGCTACTGTTGGAAAGTAACTAGACCAACCCAAACCTATCCCTGCAATTACAGCAGCAAGGACTACGGCTTCATTATGCAGCCTCCTCACTTGCAGATTAAAAAAGATATATATGCAAACACCAAAAGCAGAATTAATTGTATGACCAGGCACACATTTGCTGTGCAGTGCTCACCTGCCGCAGACGTATGTCGCGATTCCAGAACCAAGCGGAATAATAAACTGCCGACAGCTACAGAAGCGAGCGGCACGTCTACGTCGGGGATGCAGTCTTTCGGCAGCAGGGGTTTAGTCTGCACCAAATTATAGGCCAGGCCGGAGGAGCGCGGGAAAATGAGATGGTACGGCGGGATGCAACGGTGACCCCTGACCTTGGCCAGGCAGAAGCAGGCCTGCATGCGCACTTTGTAGAAGCACTGCTCCTGCTCCAGGATGTCGGTGAGAGCCAGGCGCGACGCCGGCGTGGGGAACTTCTCCAGCGCCGATATGGCCTCCTCCTGGGCCACCACGTCCCGTTCGTAGCGCAGCTGGTATTGCCACATGAAGTCCGCCTGCTCAAACTCCACCTTCCGCAGGATGGACATGTCCGGGTCGATCCGGATCCACAGCAGGGGGGAGTCAGCGCTGGGAGGAGGGGGGGGGGGATTCACAGAAAAGACGGCTCATCAAGCTCACTTCCCTGCTGGGACTCCGTGAATAACATGATCCTACTGTTATTGTACGCTGCCTTTCTCTACCGACTACAGGATCATTCCCACATTGTGCTGAACCCTTGGCTGTATTTTTATTAGGGTTCATTTAAGATTCATTCAAGTTGAACAAACATACATAAGCGCACTCGGAACCCTAAGTATGTGTGCTTATACGCTTTACTACCAGTACCAGCATTCCAAAATCCTGCCCACCACGGCTGTCCATATCCTCACCGCTCGCCTGGAGACACTGACCCTAGCTGACGCAGAACACTTTGAGGCCTACTCCTGTTTCTAGTGCCCTGCCTTCTGTGGAAAAAAGGTCTGTTCCATTAGCTTGTACATATACATGTCCAATGTTTATACTAAGCAGTTGGGCAACACCACTGGGCAACAGCCAAAGGCCAATATCGACGGGCCATGTCGACTGAGGCGGACTTACTCCATGGCAGACAAGTCCATGTCCACTTCTTCTCCGTTCATAAGGGGAATTTTCTTCTTCTTGTTCCTGGATGTCAGGAAAACAACCAGAAACCATCAAGCTCGTCAAAGAACAATTTTCAAGGACATTAAAAACCACCAAGCGACCGTCAGAAAGACAGCAAGGGGCAGACCGTCTGCTCTTTGAGTGACAGGGGATGTCATGCTTGAGGCTGTTCTCCTCTATCTGAAGCGTGTGGTTGAAGGAGCCATCGAGCTCCTGCACGGTCACCTTGATGGGGCCCTGGGGAAAACGGAAATCGTGTCGCGCTTAGGAGCCTGAGCGGGGGCGAAATGCAGACTTATTCCCAGAAAGGAACTCACCACGTATTTCTGGGTGCCGGATGAGGTGTAGTCCTGTCGTATTTCCAGCTCCAAGACATTCCTCTTCCTGTTAAATGCGAAGCTACCAAAGAACTTCACAACCCCACTCTGGTCTCTGAGATCGTGAGTCAAGGAGGGACCTTGTGGTTCACCTTTGGGCTAGCATGGTAAGATATTCAGACAGAGGTCATGAGAATGAAGAAGATCGACACTGCCAAGTCCTTCCCAGATGTTACTCATCAGGGACTGAAAGGGGCAATCAAACATTGTTCAGAATTCAAATAAAATGTTATAAAATACCCACAAGCTCTAGTTGTGGATACAACATCAAGTGGAAGATCGCATTGCATGCGACACAAAATGTAGATCACACTTAAGTCTGACTGGCCAGTAAAATGGATACACCCACTGCTTGATCAGGGGCCCGATGTCCTTGCCTGACACGTTGGAGATGGACTTGAGGAAGCCAGAGGTGGACACCAGCATCTGACTCCACATATGGGACTGGTACTTCTGGGAGGATGCTGTGCTGGCCAGACTCAGCAGCTTGTTAAAGACCTTCAGTGTAGCAGGAGAAGAGAGAGGTCACCAGAGCCAGGCCATCTGCCCAGCCACAACTGCCCAGAGAACCCAACTCTCCCAGTGGCATGTGGAAGTTCTGCTGAACTTCTGATCCACAGGCCTGGATTAGAGTGATATTACACCTATGCAGACTAAGTATACGTAATAATCGTTCTTCTTGCTACTGGAACCGTTTTCCGGTGGAAGAGTTATGGCATTGATAAAGAAAGGAAATGGAGCTTCTGAATGGCTACCAGGGGCCTGTTTCACAAAGCAGGATTACTTGCTTAGCCAGATAACTTGCCAGATTTAAGGTAGTCTGGGCTAA
>JAODJU010000138.1:7969567-7980611 GCA_026776725.1 Gnathonemus echidnorhynchus | reverse complement strand
TTAAGGTAGTCTGGGCTAAATGTAAGTTGATGAAAATAAGGTCTATTTAGCCCAGACTACCTTAAATCTGGCAAGTTGTCTGGCTAAGCAAGTAATCCTGCTTTGTGAAACAGGCCCCAGGACCTGGAAACGAGGGGCCGAAGCCAAACCCAGTAGCCATGCAGGGAGCCTCACCTGCAGCATGAACTCCATGCTGATCCGGTTCTCGATCAGTCGCATCACCAGGTGGGCTTTGCACTGGAACATCTTGTAGTACTCCCAAGACAGCGTGTGCGGATGTTTGATGGAAAAGTGCAGGTGTGGGGACGGGCTGAAAGAGACAAACACCAGCATCTTCCTTATGAAGGTCAAGACGACTAGGCCCTTCCACTTTATACAGCTTTCCCCGGGACACAAGACTACGGTGTGTTTTGTTACAGAGATGTTATCAACCATTACGATAAAAGAACAAGAGTCGGCCAATAAAGCTCCGCGTCGGAAAGTCTTAGTCATCCATGGAAACTCGGCAGACCGCTTGCGGCCGCCCATGTCACAGCAAAACAGATGATTTTCTTGGCCGAAATCCGAATTCGCTGATGTTTTAGGGGAGCATATCGGGATCAGGCACCCCCAAAGGAGCCCCCACGTGCCAGTCAGCAGACCCAAAACCTAGGACGACCCCTGCTTTCGTTTAGAAGGAAATATCTGCTGACAGCTCGCGCACGCAGACTCCAGTTGGCGGGGGTGGGAGGGGGGCCTTGTCTTACTTGTCCTTCTCTTTGCCGCTCCCGAACGTAGGGTGCAGCAAGACGCCCCCGGTTTTCAGCTCGTACTCCACGATCTTGTCCAGCTCCTGCAGATCAGAGACGTGGTGGGTCAGTGTGTCTCCCCCCCCCCCCCGAACCGTGTCACCTCTCCCGCACACCAGCGATGCCCCGCCCACTCGCCTCTTTGATCCAATGGCGGTACTCGTTCACGCCAAAAGTCTTCTTCAGGTACAGCCCGTAAATGTAGCCCGAGATCCCCTTCAGCACCCACTCGTCAGACCTGTAGGGCATGATGGGGGGGGGGGGGGGCAGAGGGCAAGAAAGGGAGCAAAGCAGGCAGAGATGCTCATTTCTTTCCTTCAGCATATACATTTATCCAGGGTGATGATTCGAGGTGCAGTTGGGGGTTAAGGGCCTTGCTCAATAGCTTAATTGTGAAATCACTCTGCCGACCTTAAGATTCGAACCAGCGACCATCCAATCACAAGCACAGCATCCTAACCCGCTGAGTCTCAAACGGCCCCCCAAATGGTTTTTACTTGGCCAGCCTCATTCGTGAACCCAGATCTTTGAGCACACGAGCGATGGTCATTAGCCAGCTGACCTAGCCAGCTCTTTTAAAGCAGCTAAAAGCCCTCATTCAGAACCAAGGTGTGGGGATGGATTCAAGAGACACTGAGCATCAGCTGCAGAAAAGACTATTAAATCAGCCCAAGTACAAAATCCTTGAAAAACACCACGAGTGAAGCCGGTATCTGATCCTCTGGCTGCCTGGGAGGTCTTCTCTGGAATGGCAGAGGAACAAGAAGAAACTAACGAGCGTTTAATCGCCGCAAAAACCCGAAAGCGATGTCTGGCTCTCCCTTTCACCGGCCACTCTGTTACAGCAGTGCCACAACCCCGACAGGCTGATTCAATTTGTTCATCTTCGGTGGCTCTTTCCTCACTGGCCCTCCGAGCGTTTGACCCTTAAAGCCACCTACTCCTTCCCCATACTCATTTGGGCCCCAGCAAGCACAAAGTAACATGGCCCCCACCAAACCCCTCTTTCACTGGCCAAAAGTGAGCTCAGTCTCAAAAGGGCTGGCTTTGATTACAGGCCTGAGCGAAATTAAACCGCACGATTAATTGCTAGCAGGCCGCCGGGCCCCTATATCAAAGGCCTCACGGCTCGGGTCTTCTGAGGGGGGCTTACGAAACGCAAATAAACAAGGCGGGTAACCCGAGCTTCCACATCTGACTTAGCTTTGCGCGCCCACTTCGCTCACAGGGGGTCTATTGTTTGCGAGCCTTCAAACGTTTGGACGCCCCTTGCGAAATTTCGGCGTCAGAGAGAAAGCGGGCTAGAGGGGAGGCTTCGCATCACGTCAGGCGGGATGCCAGCCACTGATGCAAAGCAATTATACACACACACACACACAGACACACACACATAATGAACCTCCCAGTTTCACTTCATGCACAATATTATTGTACAACCAGTTTCATCTAGATTTTCCAGCGACGAACAGAAACATTTCTGTTTTTTTTTTTTTTTTTGCTGCCAAATTACTACAATTAGTGGCTTAGCAGAAGGTCAAAATAACATAGAGCCTCAGCAGACACATCCTCATCCTTCATCAGGGTAATCCAGGGTACAGGGCATTTACCCACGTGGAGGCCACAGCCGTAGCGTCCATCTTTTGAACCCTGAGCCCTCGGCAAAATTTACGGACACTCATATATGATACTAAAGTGTTTTCCACCAAGCAGATGCTACTGTCTAGTGACATTAACGCAAGGCAGATTGTACATCATGAGCGCACGGGGCATAGAGTTAGCGGAGACTCGAGCGTAAGCCAGCAGTCAGTGAGCCGAGATGCCGGGGTCCCCCGTATCGGAGCCGGCGATGCCGGGCTGCTCACCACGACATCCGGGATATGAAGCAGCCGAAGAACTGGTGGGCAAGGGCCTGGGCCAAGCAGCGTCTGGTGTTGGGCGTCTGGTCGATGATCATCGCGCTGTGCAGCAGGTTGGTGCTGAAGGTTCCGGAACGGGGTCGGCGTGCCGGCGGGGAGAAGGGGGGTGGGGGATGTGGTGAGTCGATGCAAGTGACCTGAAAACTGCCCTCAGTCGTGTTTAAAACACCAGAACGCTGCCATCAACACGCTGACAGCAGGTAGTCGCTGTGTAACAGTATCAGGGCGACTAAAATATCAAAATAAATGAATCAGAGGTATGGTGCTCTTTCAAAATCTAATATTAAAAATGGCCTCTCTCAGCGTTTTAACAGGTTCAGGGCACACACAGGGCACAGGGCTGGGGTACCCTACACGGGGTGCCAACCAACCACAGGGCACAGGGCTGGGGTACACTGCATGGGATGTCAGCCAACCACAGGGCACAGGGCTGGGGTACACTGCATGGGATGTCAGCCAACCACAGGGCACAGGGCTGGGGTACACTGCATGGGATGTCAGCCAATCACATGGCGCACACACCTAATCACATGACTACATCGATTAGCTTAACCGGGTGCAGGCCCAGGAACATCATTAGGGATCGCAGCCACTCCAGCAATAGCCTCTTTTCTGTGCTGAGGTTCTGGCTGCCTGAAGGCCTGGGGAGGAGCTTCTGTCCCCAGGCACTTCAGATTCTTAATAGGGACAGTGTCCAGGACCTTTGTGTAATCCATGTTCCACTACAACTTGCATGTCCAGCCCCATATGAACATTTCTGTACGGAAAAACCTATTCACTGACACGTGGAGAACCACCTGATACTCCACACTATTTAAGGTAATGTACAATGAAAGTTTAAAGTTTATTTTTTAATGTTTTTTCTCTTTATAAGTATGTCTCCTGAAACCACAGATTTGGAGTTAAGCAAACAAGCATTTCAAAGCACATAGTACTGAGTATAACTGTGCCTGCGTCAAATAAACTCTGATTTGCTCGGATTTGAGCTACATGTCTCTGGACCTCAGAAGGAACACAGAGTAGGCAATGGTAACATGCAAACTCCACATCCACGGAGTGGAGGCCAGACTCGAACCCCTGACACAGAAGGCGTGAGGTGACAGTACCAGGCTCATAACCCCCACACCTACCCATGGACACCACCTGAACTTCACATCCACAGAAATCTTGGCAAGTTTACACAATAAATCTCGATTGATGCTTCTGGGTAAAAATAAATAAATAAAAATTGCGTGACTGATACCTGAAGATACTCATGGATGCATAAGAGGAGACCTGGACGTAGGCCTCGTCGACAAACACGGTCTTGAAGCAGGAGTACGGGTAGCGGCAGGTGAGGATTTCTTCGTAGAACTCGAAGATCTCATGAAGGTAGGACATGGAGTGCTTCAGTAAGGGTAAGAGCTGAGGCAGACAGAAATGTGTAACCTGGAAAATAGGAGGTCTCACTGAAATACAAGAAAATAAAGGATGTTTCTCTTCACATCTATTTTCAATGCAGTACTTAGGGGAAAAACAGACAGGAATATATCTTAGTGTGTTTTAAGCAAGTAATAATAAAATGTAATAAAATCTGCAAATAAAAATGTGCTTACAAGTTTACAGTTAGTGAAATAACCATGAAAACAGGATGAAAATGAACCACGTCGGATCTGAAATTACAGGTCTCAGAGCTGCTGGTAAACACACACCAACCACAGACAGTCTGACGTTTCCCTGGCAGCACAAAACTGTTTATAGAACACACCAGTATTCCTGTAGCTTAATACCGCCAAAATATGCTAAAAACAAATCCCCCTATGGCTGACAGCTCTCCACGCTGCAGCAGAGGATGTCACTCACACCTCGAACCTTTGTCCTGGCAGAGTGAAAACATAACATCTACAACTCTGCAGCAGTGAAAGGAAAAATGAAACTGAGCCCCAATGATTGGCTGACCCTCAATTTATTGCTCCGGATTGGGTTAAACCGGTTAATGATAATGCATGGTAACCCTCTTTCAAAGTCTAGGAATGATACATTATAGCAGATGTCTCCCTCTATTGGCCAGAACTAGAAGCTCAACAACATTCACATAATGTGAGCCAGAAGCTGGATAGCAATGGGTCTAGGACAGTTAGTTACATTAATGACAGTACATTACAGTTACAATATTATGCTGCGTGATATTGGAAACAAATTCACACTGCAAAACGATTTTTTTATAACTACTGTGATATTTATGAAACAAAAATAGGATTTGAAAATGTACTCAAAATAAACTATAGCCATAGAACTAATTATCTGCCAATGGAGTCTGTCACATATGTTGGTGGCATTGTCACAACTCATGCCAACAGAGACAAAGTAGCGCCAACAAAGCACTTGCTTTCACTCGATATCTTTGTGGTGTCCAAAATATTTCCATACAGCGGAAGACGCGTATCTTTTGATGACCAGTTCTTATGTGCTTTTCACAGTAAATTTTAGACTGATTTTAACAAGAGATAATCTTGACAAGAAGCAGTCATTAAACTAGCAAAGCTTGCCAGTTTTGTTTTCTATGACAGTGAATGTTTTAACATAATTTATTTTCTTAACCCAGCTGACAATCCAACCATCCATCCATTTTCCATAACCATTTATCTATCGATAACTCAGATTAAGTATCTTCTAGTGTCCAAAAAGCAAACCTCACATCTCAAATCGCAACGTCCAGCGTTCCTTACCTCGTGCATATAAGGGTCTACAAGGATCTCAAACGGCCCCACAGCCAGGGAGATGTTGGGGGCGGCAGTTGGGATGGGCAGCATGTAGTGGAAGGTCTTCTTCCGCATGTCGTGGGTGTAGACGGTCTCTACCAGGTCCCCGCATGACACAGCCACCATGGACGCGTCAACGGTAAACTCCAGCTTCCATGTACACAGCTCCGAGTAGGAGTCCACACAAGGAAACCAAAACCTGTCAACGAGGAACAAGATGTTACTATCACTGAACGTCCTCACGCACCATGCAAACTCTTATTCTCAGAATCCGTAGCATCCAAAACAGGGAACACTTTTTAAGTTATAAACGCCATTTAATTATTTAACGCCACTGGCTCTCAGGCGTTACCGTGTGGAGTTCTGGTATCCAAATGAGAAGACGTGAGCCCCTCTCTCAGCCATGCTCCCCTCCACATCGGGCACCGCAAAGTGCAGGCCTCCTTTGGGCTGGTCCAGGGAGAACTCGATGTACACCTTCAGGACCTTCAGCTCTGCGGGGTGAATAACACTATGACACAGTGCTCCCCTGAGCAATGCTAGATATATTTAGTGGAAGCTTTTATCCAAAGCGCCATACAATTAAGAAGGTAGGGTTAGACGGTCCCTGGAGTAACTGGGTTAAGGGATAAACAGTGAACTTACTCTGCTGACCATAGGATTTGAACTGGCCCCCTGATGACTGGAGGCACAGAGTCATAACCCAGAGAGCCACAAACTGGCAGAGACGTGGACTCATCCCAGCTATCCTGGGCCACCCCCATGTCAAACGTGGGTAACTCCTCTCTTACCGTCCCCCTGCTTCCAGAGCTCCGAGGGGACCTTAATGCATAGCTCCCCGTTGCCAGCATCGGGATCCACAGCACTCACTGCCGCTGTATAAGCGCTGGAGAAGTAATTCAGGTTCCTCCTGGGGGGCAGAGGTCCACTGGCTTAGGTACATGTGACACACTGAACATATAAACAGAGCCCCAGCCTTTTTCCTTATGTCACCACCTGAACCAATAATCAACAAGCTGCTGGTACAAACCTTAACAGGGCAAATTAAAGAACTTTAATACCCTCGAGCCTGGTGGACACTACGAGTATGAATTTTTAACTCGCCGTGTGCACATTCATAGAGTGAATACCTAAAAGTCTTTGAAGAAGCTCACCTATTATTTTATTTTTTACAAGTATGGGTGCACCCCTGGCCCCCCGTATACATCTCTATTTAATTGCGATTTCGGTGTGCATGTTGAGCCAACAAGTATCCACTACTGAGTCTCAGTCAGGAAACACAATCTGCAATTTTCCAACAGTTTTCCAAACAAACAGAGGGGACACTTACTGTTTGGACTCATGGTGACAGACTTCCAGGGTGGGGTCGTTGTAAATGAACGGTGCCTCCAAGTCGTTGACACGAACCCGATATATCCTGCACTGCTTACTGCTCAGTTTGATGCGGTTTAAGTTCACAACCGTGGGGAAGATGGTCAGCTCGACGTAGCCCTGCCAGGGACATCAGACCGATCACGTTAAGGCGCCAATGCTCACTGACAGGTCAATGGTAGGACCTGATCGATGTTAATATAACGACACGTGCTAATAACAAAAAATTTCCCAGCATCTTGGCCAAGATTAGATTTTAAAGTGACTGTACTAGTATTAACTAATGCATTAAGGATTCACTTACTATCACGGACTTCCTCTGAAAGTTGATGTTATTTATGCACACCACCTGGTGGGTCGTACAAAAGCAAACAAAGATTTATTAGACTTTATTAATAGCTTTAGCTACAGGTACGTGATGCTATGAGACATGCGCAGAAGGACGCGATCGCAACGCCGGCGTTCAGTCTGCATGAGAAGAAACGCAAAGTGCGAGGCTGTGGATTCACACTGGCAGTATGAGAGAGCCAAAGAAAGAAAAATAATACTTATAATTTGTATGGTCGCGGACTCTCGAATCCTTTGTCTTTCTTCCTATTCATCTTCGGGTTTTAAAGATGCATACCCGTGTCCCAAAGGGGATTTGGTGTCCTGCTGACTGTAAGATAACTGCTCGGGATAGTCCCTACGTTGGGAGCTGCAGGGTATTTACCACTTTTTACTTTCAAAGATGATCTGTTATTTCGGGATTTAGGAACTTGGGATAAGCTCCAGCCCCAAGTGAACTTGGCTAGTTAAGGATAGTAGTCAAGAAACGTTGGTGCCCGGCGGCATTTTTGTAATATTTCATCACAACTCCCAAGGAAAGAAGCGAAAATGCTTTTTTTGCAAAAAAGAACACTGCACTGTTAGCAGAACATTAACGTTTGCGAAGCTTTAACGGCGGGCGGCTAACGCTAGTTGACACTTTCCGTACTACGTCCTGTAAATCTATAGCCTCTAAGTTTTTTCATAATTAAAAAGCTTTTAAAGCTATATCGACAGGCCTCGTCGACCTTCGATTATACATTGTATACGTAGCTCCAGAATTCGTTTTCAGTTTTCCCACTACAATTATGTTCATCCTAACCCTCGGAGGTCTCAAAATAAAATGAATCCTCCCGATTCATGCTCTGCCATTTTGTCCGTAACCTTTGAACTGGCGCGCAAATGGGGGAGGAGCTTAACTAGTTCGTCGGCTGGATGGTGTATGTTAGTGATTAAGACTGACAGGTGTATAATATCGCCATCTGCTGTCCTGGAGGACACAACAACCAGAACAGCCGGCTAAAGCATTGACGAACCGCAGATCGAAATGCCAACATCTACATTAATTTATTTAGCAGACAGTTTTGTCCAAAGCCATGTTCGAGTGACAAACAGCAGACCCGAGGTCGACAACTTAAACACGTGACTGGATCTGAAGATGGATCTATTTTGATTAACATAATATTTAGAACTTAGCATAAAGGAAGTTAAAGAAATTGATTTCATTCACTTTTTAAAGGCTGGAGTCAGTCTTCTGCTGCTTATATGATGACAGCTGATTAGGATTATAATATGTGACTGAAGTATACTTGTTCAAGTGATGTCATGACAAACAAATATGGTCTGTATATTCGTAACGAAAGATGAATGTTTTTATCTTGACCAAAATGAGCCAATATATTCATAAGCATTAATTTTCTGATTCGGTTTAATTTCACCGTTGAATAAAGCGACAAATCTTTATGAATGTATCACAACCAGCTGGCTACTTTGCTAACTCTGGTCAAGTTACAAAGAATGTCAGACTGACCCTTTTCTGAAAAGTAGATTCTGCTAACATTTAAAAGCACCACTTAATGAGACGTTTTCAAAGCAGTAAACATTTTATTTACAAAGAGAACAAAAGGAACGAGAGGTTCAAGTAGCCACGGGCCGTCTGGAATTGTACACCTTCCTCCCGTTCTGCATGGACGAGCGCGCGTACTTGGTGAGAAGAGCTCCAGTCGTTTGCTTTTCACCACAGAGATCCCTTTCGGAGAGATACAGAGAAGAGAGAGAACGCAGGTAAATAGAGGAATGAGGATGCATTATTATGGTTAGAGGTATGGAAAGAAAAGCCGGCATGTCGGAAGCCAGCGCCACACGGATGCAGGATGTCACTGACTGTATATAGGGAACAATGTCTTCCTCAGTCCACTTCTCTCTCATACTGAAGAGACAGCTGAAGCGCTCTAAGGTGTCCTCTGGCAAGTCCTCCACTCTCAGGAGGGAGATGGTCTCAGGTCTGGAGCTGCGGTCCAAGAGAGCTACACTCTGATGGGCAGAATCACATGGTAGGCGCTTCTCCACAATATCCCTTGAAGTTATCTTTGACTCAAGCTCGTGTTTAGCCAAGTGGGCAGCAGTGATGACTCACACAGCCAATCAAAGGCTAGCCATATCCCGACAAGGCGGATGTCTTACCCTGAGCTGGTCCAGCCTGGTGGTCATGCCCTCGGGGACGCTCTGCTGCCACACCTCAAGGAACTCGGCCAGGTTGAACTTCACAGCATTCTGCAGGAGCATCTGCGCCATGGCCCTGCACACCTTGTCTTCGTCCAGCGCGAAATACACCTCTCCGTCTGTCGGGTTCGAAATGCACAAGTTGTCCAACACTCAATCAAACTTCAGGTTAAATCAGACGGTTAAACATGTTACATTGCTAAAGCTAATTTTGTTAGCAGCGTCATTTAAAAGGGACTCCAACAGAAGATCACACAACTTCAGAATAACTTGGGTTGATTGCCACTTAAATCAGTATCAGTCCAGTTAAAATAATGTTTTGCAATATGCCCTGTCCATTCTTCTCACCAGATTTACGCAGTAACGGAACCCCATTCTTGTGATTGTGCAACAATGCAAAATTAAAACACTTAGTATTCACAGGTTAAGTATGAGTCCAAAAAAACAATGGCTTATTCTAAAAAGTTTTAAAAATTGAATATGATTGCTAAAAAGGTGTACCATCAGAAAACAGCTGCGACCACATCCAGTCAAATTCACCTCAACCATGTAAGGATGTGAAACTACAATTACGTAAGAGGGCTGAACATCGAAATGTTAAAACAGAAGAACAAAAAAGAGCAACAAAAAAAAAAGCAGAAGGAACAAAATATCCCCGTTTGAAATGAACCAAGCAGGCAGTGAGATTAAAGAAATCAGGACACTTACATCCTCTAGATCATACTTTAACCCAAACATTTACTGTAAATTGCCATTGTAGTCTTCAGTCTGTCCATACCTTCATCAGTGTAGCGCCTCCCATAGCAATTCAAGCAGTGTTCTATCATCTCTCTGTAAAAAACACACAAAATATTATACATCTCCATATTGCACCATCTAAGAGTGAGTTATTTCCGTGCACTCTTTCCCCCAGAAGTGCAATATTTATTCCTAAGAAACCTTTCCACCATGTCGACATACTCACTTGGGTTCAAGTGGCCCAAGTTCCTGCAAGCTTACACTCAGAGGAACTTTGCTGAAAGACCACGACTCGGAGTCCACCAGCTGGGTCACATGACCAAGCAGTTTCATCTCGTAGTCAAAGTCCAGAGTCCTCCAGTAGCCTGCTTGGACGACCAGTGGAATGTGGATGGGTAAATTTCTTACACGTCCTGCTTTGTCATTTTTGCAGACCACCCCCCGCCCCCCATCCTCAGTGAAACACACTCATTACGCAGCACTGCGTACCTTAGCTTGAAACACTCTCTGACATGAGGCACCCCGCCGCACACCCAACTTACCGTCAATTTCGCAGGCATGTATATTCTGAAGCTGGCTGAGAATTTCCTTCTCACTGGCTTGAACTCTATCCAGCAGGTCCTCCATAGTGTACTAACACCAAGAGAAAACAAATTAATCAGCTATATTACATGGATGAATCACATAAGGTCAAGTATGTGCTTCCTTAGGCAATATTCTAGAGAAATTTCATACTCATGATGAACAAAATGATTATTAATAATGTCAAAAACACTATGTACATGTTAGAAACACCACTTGGATGTTTTACTCAGAAAGACAGATGCGGGGCGGGGGTGCAGTGGTTAGCACTGTTGCCTCACACTACTAGGACCAGGGCTTGAATCTCTGCCATGGCTCTGTGTGCGGAGTTTACATGTTCTCCTTGTGATGTCATGGGGTTTCTTCTCCCCCCCCCCCC
>JAODJU010000138.1:7940201-7969467 GCA_026776725.1 Gnathonemus echidnorhynchus | reverse complement strand
CGCCTTGTGCCCTGTGATGGGTTGGTGCCCCATCCTGGGTTGTTCCCTGCCTTGTGCCCTGTGATGGGTTGGTGCCCATCCTGGGTTGTTCCCTGCCTTGCCTCTGCGGTTCCCTGAATAGGACAAGCATTTACAGAAAATAGATGGGTGGATGGAGCTAAGCTCAGGAGTCTGAGGCTGTGACAGTGACCACAAACACTAGGGCTCCCATCCTCTATACTTCACACAATAAAACACACCCACTCCCACACACACGTGTCTCTGAGATGTTCTCCTCCTACCCTCAGGGTATCTCCATCCGATCCCTCCTCCACTCCAGCCAGCAGGCCAGTGTAAGGCTTCTCCATCAGCAGCTTCTTCAGCTTTTTCAGCCTAGGATGCTGCCTCCTCAGCTCCCAGTAATTATTGGAAAAACCCCAAACCTGTAAGAGATCAATCAGCAAACATTTAATTTCTACCCACCCGATGAACACATTGATAAAAAGGAAGTTGTCTGAGCTGCTTGCCTGGTCTTTCACACTTATTGCATTATTTCTTTGGTGTAGTCATAATATGTAAGCAATGGATGAAAAAGATAAGTAAAATGAAAATACTTGTGCATGAACAAGGTTGGGAGCAGACTGGTCTCTGGGAAACTGATCAGGAGTTTCACAGCCTGGTATAAAGAGAAGCAGGTTGGAAGTATCTGCCATTTTCAGGTCATACGTCTTGTCTTCGCTGCACAGAACTGCATGCTCATCTTTATCTCCCCTAATAGTGAGACTGGGAAGGGAAGAGAAAAAGATTCAAGAAAACTTTATTTTCTGTTATAAAATAACAGACATTCCTCTTAGACATCGCTCATACGTGACAACAAAGCCATCAAATAAAATGGCAAAGCCAATAACAATACTTATTTTGGAGAATCGAGATGCTAATGCAGAGGGAATAAATGTCATTTTATATGTAATCTTCCTGGTTAGAGGATCTCTCACTGAAAAAAATGGCGAAGAAAGTGAGGTGGGTCCTGTGCTTAATAGCTTTCTCAGACTCATACCGAGAATGTAACTCGCAAAGTGGAAGCTGAGCTGACCGCTATCATGGCGTTTACAAATAAAAATACATTTAGTCTGATTTCTGTACATGCCATTTCTTGACGTGCATATAAATAACATCCATTTCAGTTTGCATTAGCATAAATTGCATTAAATGTTATTATTGCCTAACTCGCCTTACTCTTGCACACATTACAAGCAGGGTTGCCAACTGTCTTTTTATACGGGATTGTCCTTGGAAATAAACTGCTGCGTCCTGTAATTTACAGGACGGTCACGTATTATAAAGGACGGGTGGAAACCCTAATTACAAGTGACAGTGTCTAAACTAACTACTCATTGACTGGATCGTGATAAAGAAACAATTTCTGTTAAGCAAAAATGCAGCTTTATAGACAGGCAAACGTCGCTATATATTTACCTCTTGCCAGCCTCTATATGCTTGCATAAAGTTTCATCAAGTTCCATAAGACAGTAATCGCCAGAGGATACGTGCTCCCCAAATGACAAGCAATGAACTGTAGGATGGAAATCCTCCTCTTTAAGTTTAGCTATTTGAAGTGTAGCCTGAACTTCTTCTATCGTTCTCATTTTCAGCTATTACCCTACAACCAAATTCAGCTACAAGTTCCGCACGAAAATTCATAGACAAGTTCCCTTCTTTAACGTTCCCGCAATATTTTCCGGAAGCACACAACGATTGGCTGTCAGATATAATTGACATTCTCCGGAGCCAATCATATAACCATATATCTGCCCACATGACTTTTTTCCACACGGTTATTCTGTTATGACCATTACGTAACTTTCGTTGGAGAATTCTATTACTATGCTAAAGGCGCTTTCTTCGTACGTTGCAGGCGTACGGACAAATTAGAAATTATCCACATGTTCTATCTCACTGGAAAGTAGGACATTTGTTATTTAATGTGGATACAGCATTTTCGTAACAGAAAATAATAAACTCAATAATATCATATATTAAACGTATAGCTTAAGATAATGGGAAAATATTTAGAAATTCGCGGTCTTTTGCAGTTTGAATGGCAATGGTTTGATTCCTGACTGTGGCCCAAAAGTAACACAATAACTCACAAGATACATGGTATTTAGATATTGTTTTACTGGGATATGAAAACTAAGCTGTGTTGCATTCTTGCAGCCCAAGTTGAATGGCTTTGGGTGCTTAACTATAAAAGCTGAAATGGAAGACGTGCCGTGGTGGTGTGTTATAGTTCTCGTTAATTCTACATGAATCTCTTTTGTCTTAATGAATAACTATACTTCTGAAAGCCACATTTTGAATCCACAGCTTCACACATCCCAATGGCCAGAAGAGTTCGTTTAGAGTTCATATAACAGAATCTGGAATAAAACAGGTTATAATGTTTCATGAAGCTTCATTTATGTCCATTTTTACACAATGGACACTTTCAGTTATACATGCATGGGTATGATAATTGCTGTACATGAGTGTTTCTCATCAATAAACACAAAAATCAAGTGGATGTAATCAATTAAATCTTAACTGCGATAGCTCAGTGGCTATTTGGTGTTATTAACACCTTAACCCAATCAAACAGATTTCCCAGGACTTGGCCAGGTGCTGCTCAGTTTAAGCTGTATACTCATGCAAAGGAGCTGATGTATCAGGCCATACGTGAGCAGTCTGAATCATAGCAAAGCCTGTCCTTATGTCTGGCTTTATTTATACAGAACCTGACTTTCAAACTGCTCCAAAGAAACTGTTACCTTGAGATTGCTCAGCTTTCGTGAAGTTGTGCGGATTTGCGTGGTCCTGGTGGCGGTTTATCCAGTTACTCTTAAGTTGGGGACAGACCACTGCTACTGATCATAAAATGCTTTTTAAGTTCTTATGATCTCTTCAGTTTTAAAATACAAATATTTGTTGAAATGCTTTTCCATTAAAATCTAATTTAACATTTAATTTTTCATTTCCCAATTATAAACGTTATCAATTCTCTAAATCGAATACCAACAGTTCAATGGAGTTTTGCCTGTTGATTATAAACGTAAATAAGCTGATATAGAAATATGTACTACAATACGTGTAGTAAGTTACCGATAGCATCAAATTGCTTCATGCCGGCCGCTCCTTCTGTACAAATCCTATAAGAAATTACCTTCCCTTCGCCATCAATACATACATTCGTGACGCTCCTTCCGAAGGATACTTTTCAGGGAGGAAAAATATCTACATATGCCACGCCTTACTGGCCAACTCCCCCCGGTGACGGGGGCCGTAGGGCTGGCGCTGTGCAGCTCTTTAACGGCGTGCGCTGCTGGGCCGGGCGGTAAACATGTAGCTGAGAGCCGGGGATTCGCTCGTCCGATTGCATGTCTGCGTGAATCGCTAACAACTTTCATGTAAATACGTCTGCATTAAATTGTATGTGCTACTGCCTGGTAGCACATAGACCGCTTGATCTAATCATTGTTCGGGATTCCAAGAGAGAAGGGAAGGGATACTACTCGATTATAACTATTCTTTTCTAAACTTTTAATTTATACAATTTTGCTAAATATATATTTTTAATGCGATCGAAAGAGTAGAGCGACTAATTGCATTGTTACTTTTATGGGATGCAGGGCTGTTTAACTTTATTGAGATATTTATGCTCTCTTTCCCGAGTAGATAATTGGCAAGTTCCGTTTTTTTGGAGTTTTGGTCAATGTCGAGTCGTTCATTTGAAGACTTTATAAATGCAGCACCTACCGTAAAGGGGATGTGTCCGTACGGCGGATCCTCGGATGGGTGGCGAACTACGGCCAAGCACAGCCGGACAATGCATGTGCGATTTACTGACTGATCTCGCACGCAGTTACTGCTCGATTTACTTAAACCCTATTGGAATAAATTAGACTTGGTCCTTTCATTGTGCACAGATCGGTCAGCTGGAGATCGGTCCCGGTAAATCTCGACTTATTGTTTTTGCTGTCAGTGCCGGGGAGGGTGGGGAGCGATGTCATACTTGCAATCAGGTACAACATGTACATGTCAAATACAGTTCGTACTTCGGGCATTTACACGCATGCCGTTTGTTTCCAGTTAAAGAGGCGCGGCGACATGGACGGGATCGGGAGCAGCATGCAGAAGAAGGTTACCGAACTGGAGCGCATGGCTGAAGTTCTCATTACTGGGGAACAATTGAGGTATGAGATGATTTGCTGCCTGTGGGTTACTGTACCAGCGTGCTCCACAAAGGCAGGCGTGTGCGTTTCCTCACTGCTGCTCTTTCTGTACTCACACCAGGCGTTCGACTCTTATAAATAAAACCACTTGCATTAGTAAAATGCTGACAATCGTGTTCATATTTCTAAAATAGTTAAAAGAGTGTGTTATTTAGCGGGAGGGTTTGCAAAAATAATTACTGCTTATTGCAAGATAGTTGTCCTTCGCTATTGTTTATCTCGGTGCGATAAAAAGCACATTTAAAATAAAAGGGCGCCTCCTATGCCAGTATGACATAGGGAATTATTTCAGTAATACCGATACGTATTTGCACCCCTTTCTCAAACAGGTTCTGCAGATAGTGTTAGGTGGCAGTGGTTCTTTGTCTTTGCACGGGTGCATATTACGGCAGTATTTTAACGAATCAGTTAAAGCCTATACTGTATAGTGCTGTATTTATATAGAGTTTTTTTTTGCCATAAAATCGTCGTAGTTTTTACTGCGAGTTCATCATTGATGTTTACAGTGAAACCTGAGCATTTATTGTAGTGTTATGTTTGAAGACACACGTCCCAGTATTTGTATGTGTGCATTTCTTCTGTTTACTTTTGTTTATTCATATGCTCGCAAACTGCAAGCCAGGAGTCAGCAATATCGTGCCCTTAACAAATAATGCAAATTGGACTATTACTAAAAATGGAAACTGTGGTGGATCATTTTTGAATATTTATCAGGTATAATGTGACACTCATTCGCCTGTTTTTTGCCTGGACTTTATTGGGCACATGTTAGGCCTATATAAATTCTCCACGATGTAAACACTACTTTTTCGCCTTACTTAATTGCTTGAAAGGTCACAGAGCGGGTTTGACATTTTCTCAGTTTTACAGCAGTATATTTACCCGACTGTGAGGGGATGGGCACCCCATCCCGGGTTATTCCCTGCCTGGCACCTGTGTCTTCCGGAATCAGGTCAGGGCCCCTGTAACCTTCCATAGGAAACAGGATATGGAAATGAATGAATGAATATTTAACTTTAAGCCATTGAGACATTCTTCCTGCAACTCTCTGGTCACTGTATAAGGTGTTAAATCATCGTTCCACCTTCTGTTGCTGTGAGGACCTGAGCAATCTCCAGTGCTTTGTTCTAATAAGACATAAAACAAAACAAAAATATAATTTTGCAGACTAGCAACTAAAGTCAAATTAAGTGTGGCACACAGTACTAAATTGCCCTTTTTAGAAAAAAAATTTACAACTTTGTTGTAATGAAGTAAAAAAGCATTAGCGCCATCATTTTTCATATTGGGAAGTGTGGTAAGCTGGACCACAGCTCCCAGCACAGAGCGAAATGGGATTTAAAGCCTTTTCCTATATTGCTAGTAACTACATTGATAGGTGTGTTAGTGTATGGCCTTGCCGGAAAGGGCACTTCCCACTGTTAAGGTTTCTGTCTGTTCATGGAGCATGTTTTTACCAGTTTGCATACCGTTTGAAATTTGTAAAGGCAAAAGTTATTATTATTAAAAGTTTGCCTATTTCAGCACATATGCTGCTATGAAGTCCTGCCTTTATCAAAAGTCAGTGTGAGGAATGGAATTTGTTGGTCAAAATAACAGGGTAAGGTGTTGTGCAATAGACCATATACCCTTAGAAACTTCTAGACCCTTAGAGACCCTCATGGTAGCTGCAAAGTAAATAATTGGCTTGATGAGATTACTAGCTGGTTAAGGAGATATTGAGGTTGGAGATAATTCTGCTTTTGGTATGTTGAGGTCTGTTGGGGCAGACATTTCACGCAGGCCAAATGTTCACAATGAACATGGTAGAGATTTTCCTGGAGAGCGAAAACTCACAAGCAGAATGGGTCCAGGATTAGGGAATGCCATATCCTTCAGAGGGCAGGGTCCAGGTTTGCTTCATCTTGGTCTTCTGTTGTCCAGATGAAGACATCATTAGCCTGAGGAGGGTCATTCACTGCAAATAGAAAGGAACACTTATATTTATCACTGGTTAGCAGCAGGAGATGGAACCTTCTGGAGACCACAAACATTCTGGGCCATGAATGACAGGAAAACGTTTCTACTGGTTCCTGCCTTACTGTCCTACTTGAAACACTGTCCACAAAATACCATCCTGAACATTAAAAATCACAAATTATATCAGGAAAAATATTTATTTTATTTTAATTTATATTTTGATGCTTTGTTTTGAGATTCTTAGATTTTTGTTTTGGCTTCTATACATATTTTATACTTTTTAGGCATTTTTATACATAAGAATGAAAAAATAAGCAACAAGCAATCTAGATTCACACAAATATCGTACTCAAATAAACTATTTAAAATGTAATAACTCATTAGAGAATCCGACTGGATACCCAAGTAGCTGATTCATGATTGTGCAATGTGCCCCCTACTCCAAGCCAAATTAAGCATAATTTTGCAAATTGTGGGAACATCTCACTCGCTTATCATATGCTTTTTCAGTGAACTGATTTGGCAAAAATGTAGCTTTGAGACAGATAAAGCTGTAGATGGTACACCTTGACTTTGCCCTGGTTATTCTGGCAGGATCTGCGTATGCCTAGATATAAGTATTCTAAGGGAAAGGTTCCTGGTTCCCAGGAGATAATTTTGAGGATGGATCTTAATGCAAATCTCCAGTAAGACATCCAACTGTGCGAAAAGTAATCTGTACGCAACAGACTGTGAGTACACACAGACATATTTTGTGCTAGATATCCTGATTGGTGTGACAGTCAAGTCTTGAATACAAACGGCAGCATTTGGTTGTGAGTTAGTAAGAATGTACAGCATTTAATGCTAGGAATGATGGAATTAGATTGAACAAGAAGTTAGGTTTAAGAGGAGATCCCTGAAATATAGAAGGTATGAATGAAATTCATGCTCAATTAAATAATGAAGACTGGTCCCCAGGAGGGCAGCGGGGTGGTCAGCATTGCTGAGTCACACCGCTGGGACCTGGGTTCAAGTCTCTGCCAGGATTCCATGTGTGGGGAGTTTGCATGTTCTCCCCGTGTCGTCGTGGGGTTTCTCCCAGGTGCTCCAGCGTTCCCCTGGTGTGTGAATGTGCCCTGCGATGGGTTGGTGCCCCCTTCTGGGTTGTTCCCTGCCTTGCGCCTGTAGCCTCTGGGATAGGTTCCGGACCCCCCCAGAATAGCCTTAGCAGTTTCGGAGAATGGATGAATGATCCTCAGGATCAAGTTTCCAAGTGGAGCTTCCTAAGCAATTCTAAGTTCATGTATAAGGTGTAGTTTTCAAGATGCCTCCAAATGGCACTTTTCTATGAAAAAGAAACGAGATGTTCAAACCTGATGTGTATTTATTGGTTTACATCAAAAGAAATGTCAGCAGTGATTCAAGTGCATCATGGGTCAGAGGTCAAGAGTCCCCTGCCTGGTACATCCAGCTGCGCAAGGATTGGCCAAGCAACTGAACAGTCGATTTTATTATGCCCGAAAGTTACTCAGAGTCCTTCAGAGTGAGAGCAAGTGTTGGGAACAAAAGGCTGAACAAATGGAGAAAAGCATTTGGGTAACGTGTCATTACGCAGGATAACTAGGGACGTCACCTTGGATTGGTGTGCTGAAAACAGCACCCTAACCTGACGCCCTAACGTAAAGTATTAGAGCAAAAACAAATTAAGTCATTCTGTCAGTTCTGCTGTAAATATGGAAATGCCTTTTGCTTTGCCTTGCAGACTGAAGTCCTTTTGAGCAGCAGAAGTGAGACATATCGTTGATTATAGTGGGAGATGACATACATCTAGTTTAGTAGATTTATAGGTGTTCCCCTTCCAAGCTTAAGTTACAGAATGTCCAGATGGATGTCTTGGGATTTCTGTTGAGTACATGGCGAGAGTTTCACTTGGGAATTCTGGGCTCCAATATAGGAAAAGTCATAATTATATATTTAACTCACTGCAGCATTTCGTGTGTTTTTCTAAAGGTCATAGCAGATTGCATATGTATTATGAGTGGTTCTGGTCACATATGTGTCCCATGTATGTCGTTATTTTGCCGTAGTTAATCCGTCCACCCATTTTTCATTGCTGATTATCCTGTACTGTCGCAGTGGGCTTGGAGCGTATCCCAGGAAGCCCAAGGCACCCAGTAAACAATACCAGTCCATTACAGGGTTCCCATGCTCTCTAGGCAGGTACCTGAAAGTTAGCCAGCTTCCAGCCTAAAGTTACATCAGTCACGCCTCATCGACCCCTTTGGGGACGTCCGTCACCTTCAGAGGCGCGTCGCCAGCTCCCGCGACAGCAGAAACGTCACGTTGTGGTGTAAACGGAGACTCCAGGGAATGTCCTCTGAGGCAGAAATCCCCGCGCTGTGACCTGCAGCGTATTTCCGTGCCATTCAGGATCTACTCGAGAATTTGAGTAAACTAACCCTAACCCAAACCCTAACCCCCTTTGTTGGAAACACAGAGCGAGGCATATTTCTGTAGAGAGACCCTTCCAGGTGTTGATAGACTGTGGGGTTTTTGACAAATATTATTTAATGGAATGACTTTGTGGGGCACATATTGGTAACAAAATAAATATTATATACAGATTTGTTATCTTTACATAATGAGTAACCAACAGAACCCTAATCCTAACCCTAACTGAAGATCACATGGGACAAAGGGGTGTTTGTCTTAACAGATGCTGTGATCAGAAGGTTGTTGGTTCCTATCCCATGGTCAGAGTGATTTCACCATTGGGCCCTCGAGCAAGGCCCTAAACTCCAGGGATTGACTGGCCCACCTTTCTCAAAAATGAACGTTGCTTTGAATAAAAGCGTCTGCTGAATAAGTAAAGAAGACATGTAAAGGCGTGACTGAAATAGGCCATATTCTCCTTTGGCTGCTCGTGAGTGTGCCGGATGGTGTTTTTTTTCTTCAAAATGTCCTGGTAATGAGGTTAAGATGGACTTTGCGTGTCTGTAGCTGTTGCTTCCCCACAGTTGCTCTTTGTCTTGTGCTTCTATATTTGACGGATAAAGGGTAGATGATTTTGTGACATTTTGGCTTTTCCTCCAAGCAGCCCCTCATCCGGTTAAGTTAAGCTCTCCAATGTTCTTTACCGGGCTTGTTAACCACGTGAATCGGTTGCTCCAGATTTCCCTCATTGTTTGACTCACTTCCTGTGGAACAGAATAGAAATAGGACCCCAGGCAAGCAGAATGGAGTCGCCGTTCTCTGTTGTGGCTACTGGATTGCATGAGGACCCGTGTAACCTCTGGTTTTTCTGCAAATTGCCCCCTTGGCAGACAACTAGTCATAAAGATATGGCAATAAACCCAAAGCTGAGAGCCTTCAAGAGCGATTTCGCTGTTCATATGTAATCTGATGCTGAAAAGCAGGCTGTTATTTCCGTTTTTTCAGCGTGGCCGTCTCTCACTATGCAGGCTCCGCCTCCATGAAGGAAAGGTCATCAAAGACCGGAGACATCACCTCAGGACCTATCCCAACTGTTTCGTGGCCAAGGAGCTGATCGATTGGCTAATAGATCACAAGGAAGCCTCGGACCGTGAGACGGCCATCAAGATCATGCAGAAGCTCCTGGATCAGAGCATCGTCCATCACGGTGGGCCTCTTGGTGGCGACATCACAGGCTGACGTTTCGGAGGCCGGAATGTTCCAGAAATGGACTCGCTCGCATTTCATTTCCCATCCTGTTTCCATTAATACAGTTTAACTAAATTCAGAAGGGCAACACCCAGACGTGATCTTATACATAATAAATAGGCAGACATTTGCAAAGACCATCGCTCTCTAAGGATCTGCCAGAGGGCTTGGTTTACTTTCGGCAAGTTGGTGCCAAGTGTCAGATTAGCTGATCCAGTCCTTGGCTGCATTTATCAAGCCGCGTTCCAGAAGTATGCATACTTACATCTATGGACGGCCTCTCTTTCTTGCAGTTTGCGACGAGCACAGAGAATTCAAGGACACGAAGCTCTTCTACCGTTTCCGGAAAGACGACGGGACCTTCCCCCTGGATAACGATGCAAAGGTTTTCCTGCGGGGACAAAGACTGTATGAAAAGTATGTTCAAATTTATCTTTAAAATTACACTGGAGTAAATTAAAAGTGTTTTAACGTGCAGGCTGACGTGATAAGAAAACTAATGATAAAATCAATATCACAAAATAAGAGGTGATGAATCTTCTTGCTTGCAGATATTGTACATTTAAAACATCTTTTAATGAGTGTAGTTAAGAATCAGAAGCATTTCGGACTCCCGGACTGTTTATCTAAGCATGCCGGAGACATTTGTAAACAGTCGCGTTTCGGTAAACATGCCGATCCGTGCTCGGCGTTCGATGGGCGTGAGCTGTTTTTGGACAGCTTCAGAGGGCTGATTGTTCCCATAGAAACCCTGGAGTCCACTCGTACATTCTGTCATGATTCCTGCGTGTGCCTGCAACAGCAGGTGCTGTCGGACCGCTGGGAGGTGGGCTCCATGGGAACAACGTGGCGAGTGAGCGATCGGAACGACTAGGGGGCTGTCGACGGGATCAAGGTTAAGGATACGTACCTGGGCGTATTGCTGTTTTACCTTTGAGCGCCATACAGAATGGTTTGGGTGAAATATCCATATAGAGTAACACAACATTCTAACAATAACAGCAGTAATAATAATAACTGTATGGAGTATTAATATTGGTAGCTGCGTCTTATCGCAAACTGGCACGCACACCCTGTCCATTGAGTTCGTTGATCAGCGGTGCAGGTTGTGTCACTCTGTGTCACCCTGACAGCTAGTGGTGACAGAGGTGACAGTTTGACCCCCTGCACTGAGCCCCGCAGGCTTTTGCGTAACAGGAAGCTTCCCCGTCCGTAGGCGGCCATCTGCCAGCGCTGTGTCTGGCTAACAGCCACAGCCACAACCGTTTTCCGAAGGGGTCACGTGTTGGCTTTCGCTTCCTCGTTTTTAAGGGGGGGGGGTGGGGGTATGAGGGGATCCCCGCCAGGCTGGATCAGTCATGACCTTCCAGAAACCTGGAAGGACGGAGGAAGCGCCTAGTCCGGTGTCTCCATGTGACCTGGGTAACGTCACCCACGGCGCCGTGACCACGCCCCCCCGCTGATTCCCTTGCACGGCCATAACTGAGCCGTAATGCAAAGGTTGCAGAGTCGCTGCACTTTGATTGATGAATATTGTTTCCACAGATTCTGGTAGGATTTTGGGGGGGGGGGAGCATCTTACTCGATTTACATTCCACTGTGTGTGACTCATGGGTAATAATAGGCATCTAAATGCAGTGTCTGGCCCGCTCTGGGGAGCCCAAACTGCCTGATTTTATCTGGACACATGAAAGGGTTTACGTATCCTGTACATTACTATTATTCCCCCCACAAGGAGGTTGTGTTTTTCTGAAGGCTGTAAATGCCCAACTTTTATTTTCCTCAGGCAATTCTCAGTTCATTAACCTTCTCAGTTAAACTAAAAATAAGATCCTTAAAATATAGTGTACAGTATCAGAAAGTAAGTATAATTACTCATGGATCAGTGTTACTGAGTTACCTTTCTACTGTGAACCAGAAAAGAGTTTGGCAGTTAAAATGTAAATCATACCCAAAATGAATAATCGTGTTTTTCACGCTGGATACATTAGATTAATGAGCTGAAATTTGTTGCGAATCTTTGTTGTCATTAGACTGGGGATAGTTTGTGCCTCGACTAACGCTGCCTGGCGTGTTGGCCCCGGTGACGTCATCCCCGAAGGACTGTCATGCGGCGATGGCTTCATTAACCTGCCAGGAGGGCGTCTGCTCCCGTCCGCCAGTTGGCTGTTAGTCACACGGTGTCATGTGACGCCTCGCGGGCGAGCTGGCTTCCTCCGTGTTTTGGCGCGTCTCTCCCCGCTCGTGACTGGCACGTGAGATGTGCCCGTCCCGCGGGTTAGCTAGCAATAAACGCTAACGATACTCTGGTGCTCCCTGAAGTTACAGTCTCGCTGTTGGCGGAGGCCATCTTGCGAAGGCTCAGTCTGTAGGGTGACCCAGCTATGATTGCACCAAATAGACCTGATTCAGGTCTTTCCACCATCACCTGTCTGAGGTGCAGAACTCCCACATAGTTGCTCCACTCACTTGTTAAAGGGATCCATTAAAACAGTACCTAGTTAGGCCTGTTGTTTGGCACTTTTGTTCTGGATGTGAGGCGTTCAAATACAGTCCTTTCGGTCAGACCAAATAGCCGAAAGCCACAAGTTACAAGTGGGATGGAATCAAGGTGAGGAGAAAAAAACCCTGCGATTGCTCAAGTGTACATAAATGGGCTTTAAACATCATCGATGGTTAGAATCGGGAATACCTAGCTGTACGTGGAATGGTGCCGTTAGTAACGGAGAGTTTTGTCGAAGCACAGAGTAACGTTACTTGCGCCTCTGGCCTACAGGGTGCTTATACTCTGGCAAACCCGTGTTTTTACTTTCTGAGAATTCCTGGTGGTTCATGTGAAAAACTCGTTTTTCTGGACAGCCGTTGAAAAGTAGCTGTTTTGCTTGCATTGCGTTAACCGAAAAGCAAACTGGAAAACCTTGAGAAGCAGACCATCGGTCTTGTCTCTTTGTCTCTCACAAAATGAAGGCTTTATTTATGCCCTTGATGACTGATTGCAGGCGAGTAAAGGGATTTGTCCCCTGGCCCTGCTCCCCCCGACGTCTCCATACCCTCCACGCATCTAACAGTTTGCCTGGATTCATTTACTGCGGGGGCTATTCAGAATGCACCCGACACCTGTCAGTCTGGCTCCAGATCTTTTGACTATTTGCTGTGAAGTCACCAAGCAAGCCAACGTTTCAGGGAAAAGACGTCAGGAAGAGAATAGCTGAGTGCTGAGGTGCTGTGCGCCCAAGGAGCCGTTTTTGCCGTTGATTCACTCCTTCGCTCATGCTGCCCGTGAGTTTCCAGGCGAGGCTCGGAGGCTGTAAATCTCCCGCTCTGATACTGAGGAATAGTTTGCCAAGGTGACGTCTCTGCGTCTCCAGAGCTGCATTTGTTACAAGATGCGCTTTTTATCTTCTTTTAAATTAGCCGCCTTGTACCAGAAACGTCAGGGTGGGTGAGTTGTAATCCTGATAATTGCGGCAATAAAGTAATTAAGAGCTGAGGCAGAGCGAGTGGCGTTAATTAAGAGCAGAGCTAAGATTGATGACCGACGGCCTGAGGTTCGGCATCGGGCCACAGTAGGAACATCGGCCAATTGCTTATCACCTCCCCTGCCGTGTTGCCCCCCCCTCCCCCCCCGCAGGCTGATGGGCATGGAGCACAGCCCGCTGCAGAGCCGCGACGAGGACGGCGCCACCTTCGAACGCTCGCTGGCTGGCTCCGACTTCGTAGACTGGCTCCTGCAGGAGGGCGAAGCGGCCACCAGGGCGGAGGCAGAGCTACTGGGCCGCAGGCTACTGGAGCACGGGATCATCCAGCATGGTGAGATGTGGGAGGGGGAGGGAGGACCAGGGCTGGGCCAGATGGCACAGTACTGGTGAAATGGTTTCCATAGACTGGACTGTGTGAAAATACAGGCCGTGTTAAGGCATTCCCAGTATGCTACCTGCAGATGTCAGAATACATTGGGAGCCCTGTGTGCATCAGTGGGTTGGGCTCCTGGACAGAAGGTTGCCTGTTCAAATCCCAGGGTCGGTACAGTGATTTCACTGCTGGGCTCTTGAGCCAGATCCGTAAGCCCCAACGACTCCAGGGATTGGCTGATTCTGCTTTCTCAAAAGTCTATATCCCTTTCAACAAAGTTATCTGCTAAATAAACATGTTTAATATATGACTATACGTTTTTGCCCGTGTGAAAAATAACTTGCATCGGCTTCACTCATTGGCCTTGAGGGTAGTAATTGACCTAGATGGTCCCTCATGAACCTTCTTCAGTAAACAACCATTTCTTGGCTTCTCAGCCCACCCCCATTCACGAGTTCCCAAACATCTCGGTATCCTTGACCCACCTCTGCAGGCCTTTCGATTTTCCTTGGGTCAGGATTTCTTTGAAATTGAGACGCACTGAAGACCTCGGGGTCTCTGCTACGCACTGCGTGAAGCAGTAACGCAGCACCTTGCAAATTATATCGCGCTCTAAATGAAGTCTGCCAAAGCCAATAAACACAGTAACTAGAATCACAGTGCGTTAAGAAGTCTGTTTGTTTTTCACGCGCGTGACATTTGCATTTGAAGTCACTGAAATTCATCGTTGTTACGAAGTTATCCTGTCGCTTAGCAGATGTAGCTAGTTATGTGTTTCTGTGGGGGTGTGTTTGAATCTTACAGATAGATTTTAGGAGGATTTGTTTAAGGGCACTTGTCATAAACACGTTACAGCAAGTGTGTTGAATGCGGTAGGCGGACAGAGTGTGTCAGAGGGACCTCATGCTTGCTGTCTCTGTTTCCTGTCGTTACGTTTTCCCTGATCTTTGTTTAACGTTGCGGAGCCATGTGAACTGACAGCGACAGATGTGAGCTGGACTCCGACTGTGTCCGCCGCCGTGGCAACACCTGGTCTCCGGGTTACCGATGGAGGCGGGGGTTCTGCTGCTCGGCGCTCTGACGGAAACTTCTGCCCCTTTCTGGCCCCCTCAAGGACGTAAAGAGAGCGTCAGCGGGTTTCGAGATCGCTCTCCGGGCTGTGTCTGCCCCAGCGCGACGACCCGCGTCCTTTAATTAAAAACAGTGGCCATCTGTTGCTCAGTGATCTCCTCCAGCTTCGATCGAGATTCCCTGGCAACCCCTGTAACTGTCAGGCACTGCATTAGACGACCAAATCGGATGGGTCCTCCTGTCTATTTTCGGCCTTCCCTCCTGATTTCTCTGTTCTGTGTTCTGTTCTTCCTGGCTGATTACCGTTTGGAGTGGCGTCTGGCCTCAATCGATATTTTGATCTTTAGGTGTCCATTCTAGAGCAGATTTAGATTTTTTTTTTCTTAATTCAGCTATAATGTCTTTATTGTCTTCCAGCAGGACACATGTTTTCCTATGTGAAAACAAAATCTGTGATAATTAGATTTTTAATTATTCATAACATATTTACTCAGAAGAGTTGACTTACAATATATGCATGATGTATGAATACGACTTGCATATGTACATAAGCAGTTGTCAGAAAATATACAAAATGTAACATGGAAACATACCTGGTTACTGTAGTGCTTTTGCTTAAGAGCTGCGCTTTCTAGTAGTGTAATCGTTTTTGGCTGGGGTGTCGTACCAGGGAAGGGGTGATGGGGGGGGGGGGTGAATCGGAAGGGTTTGTGGAGCGGTGTGTTGCTGGTTCTGTGCCTGTGTTCAGAATGTTATGGGTTCAAATCCCATGGCAGGTAGAGTAATCATCATGGTAATCATTGGAGCAAGACCCTTAACTCCAGCTGCTCTTGGCTCCAGCTGCTTTGGAAGAATGTGTCTGTGAAATAAATTAATGGGAATAAATGTCATAAATCCCTGTATGGGACTGGGTGGTGTTCCTCTTCAAGTGTTCCAGAGTCAGTCTGGGGATTTTGATGACCCTGAGGTTCTGTCCTGGAAACCAAGACTCGAAGGTCTTGCTATTTCACTCCGAAAAGCGACCTGGGATCCGTTTGAAAGCCCTGACCTTCACGGCCTCTCCTTGGGGCTGCTGGCTGAGTTTTTACCCGAGGGCGATTCTAACGGAGCTCCTCGCGATGGGTATTGACGCATTCCGCTGGGAGGGAATCGGCCGGTTTCTTTTTCCAGGCTGCTCCTAGGGAAATAATCCCTCTTCGGAGCGTGTTTTCCTTGGCTTTGATGTGCGAACAGAAACCTGGGTGGGGGCTACGCTACCATTAATGGGGGACACAATAACTCAAAAGCAACACGCTGCTAGTTTGGCTAACGGCTCCGCACTTTCACACGAGGCCTGTCAGGACAAGCAAGTTTTTCAGTGTGCATGTTTTGAAATATCATATTAAACTCAGTGCCTGGACTTTTGTTCTCTGTCACTGTCTGTGTACCATGTGTGTATGTGTGTGTGTGTGTGTGTGTGTGAGTGGGTGTGGGTGTGTTTTTGTGTTTAGTGGGGCGTGGCTTGTCTCGGCAGGCTCTGTCACAACCTGCGGGACGGTGAGGCCCAGACAGGGAGGGAGGAGGCCAACTTCCAGGCACCTTCTGAGTGACAGTCGCAGCTGGCCTGTATGTAGGGGGGGGGCCTTTACCCCCCCCCCCCAACAAAAGCAGCCCCACGCTTGCAGTTTTGCATCCTTATTTCCAGAACGTTCATCTGGAGCGCATTATATGTGGGCAAATGGCCCTCCAGCTGAAGCTGGTAGCTTTACTTTGTGTTTACTTTGCGTTGTGTTTGCCTGCCGGAGGCTCGGAGGGAAGGAAATCTCGCTCGCATGGCATTTCTGCCACAGTTGTTCGCTCGAGCTTTCCGCTGCGCTAATGGCCGTATTTTTGCAACTTCCATTGTAGTCATAAAAGCTCATACAGTGACTTCGTAAGTGGTGTGAATAATCAGATGAGAGTCTCTGCAGGGTCACTGAGTTGGTTTCCTTCACACCTCAGCTGCACACACTGGATCTTACAAACATTTCTGTGTTACTCTTAGTTACACTGTGTTGCGCAATATGTATGATTTATAGATAAAATCCTTAGGATTCCTTTCTTACTTTAGCTTTTCCGGATTCTAAATGTAATTAGTCTAACTAGATAAACTAAATTAGGTCTGTTTTTACAGGAAATATCCAAGTTTGGATATTCCCAGGTGTGGTATAAGAAGGTCATTGTGTAATTACGGATCTCTACTATTGGGACAGCAATCAGATCAGGCAAGCTGTTGGAGATTAGCGACGTTATGGAGACCAGACGAGGGAGCAAAGACGGTTTGACTGCATGTGCCGATGACATTGATCACTTCCCGTCAGCCTGTTGCCGTTGCCCCGTCTTCCATCTCTCGTCGCTAAAAATGGTTACGCAAAATAAACATTTTGCGAGCAAAGAATCGAGGTTTGTGATCGGAATAAGGTGAGGTTAAGTAGCGCTCTGCCGCTTCTGATTCTGAAATGAGCTGTTGGTTGCGTTTGTAGGTCGTCAGAACATCCTGCCTCATTCTGTTTTTCCAGTGGTTAGATCAGTTAAGGCTCTGCGGAGAGAAAAAAAAAAAAACATTATAATACCTCTTGGGATAGAACATCCGGCTCGCCTCCCACGTTCAGGCCAATCTTAGGGTCCCTTTGCAGATTCGAGCCGGATAGTGAGCCTGGATGTCAGGCGTGTGGCTTTACGCTGCATGCAGGCTTGACCGCAGATCTGACAGCAGATGAACCGACAGCTCACATCATACGATAATGCATTAATCTCTTAACCCCAGTCGCTCCAGGGACTGGCTAACCCTGCTGTCTCCGTCGTTCGTTGCTTTGGACAAAAGCGTCTGCTAAATGAATCGTTGTAAAAGAAAAACATCTTCAGTGCGTCTCAGGCCGATAAAATACACTAGTAGTGGTACTCTGTTGGGTCAGGGGTGATACTTATTGTAGCATTTGATGGCCACTGGGAGAAAAGGCCATAGATTCACTGGAGCAGTGCAGCTGTGTGAGTCGGATACTGAACGTGCTTCTCTGTTTGACCAGGGTGTGATGCAGGGGGTGTGAGGCATTGTCCAGCATGGAGCAAATCTTCTTGAGTGTTCTCTTTTGGACGGCTGTTCAGGTGGATTCCCAGAACACTGGCAGCCTTTTTAATCGGTTTATTGAGTTCGGTTGAGTCCCTTCTTGTGACGTTGTTGCCCCAACACAGCACAGCATCCACAGACTGGTAGAAGTATGCACTATAGTATGCACTATAGTATGCACTAAATTATCCTGAATTATTCACGTCACCCCATTGCTCACGTTTACCTCGGAGGAGGGAGCGTCACTTTGGGGTATGTCCCAGAGGGCCATGTTGAGTATGGATGTGCAGAACACTTGACGGACCTTTGTGATTCCCCCCCCCGCAGTGACCAGTAAGCATCACTTCATGGACGGGGGGCCTCTATACCAGTTCAGGATGAACTACCGCCGCAGACGCCGCCTGATGGAGCTCCTGAACGAGCGCTGTCGCGCCATCGCGGAGAGCCAGGACAGCCCCTTCTGCCTCCGCAAGCAGAACTCCGACGGGGGGAACACCAGCTTCCTCTCAGGTAAGTACTGCCCCCTCCACCCCCGTCCGAAACCTCCAGGGTGTCTCGACAGTGACGTGGCACCAGCCGAGGTGACCCCAAACCATCACCGGGTTCCTGTCTTACGTACAGCAGAGTCCGTCCCTCCAGGACGCACCGGTACCGGTCCATACCCATACGCTCAGGCGTCAGTTATTTCTGTAAAGACTTGCCCTCCTTCATACTGCTGCCTCCCCCCACGAGTGGTAATGCTCTTTGGCAAGTTCCCAAGAAGCTGACTGAAGGTAGCTGGTGTTTGCCAAAAAAATGCCAAGCCTCCTTTGCCCTATTTGCAGCATCGGGGGGGGGGGGGCGCCACCTTGCCCACGTGGCCTGTTCTCCATTTTGCGAGCCCGACTCCCCGCATTGGAGCCCATGCTTATTGCAGGGATCGGCCCCAATCGCTAAGGCCTTGTTGTTAAGGAATGTATATATGCATACATAATGAGGGTGGTTGGGGTGGGGGGGGGTCGTCTGTGGCGGTAAACTCGTTGCTGGCGGGGTGAGGCGCCTCAGCGGAAGATGGTGAATTAAACGAATCGTGTCAGCTGTCTTAGCAGCTCTAAATCTCTAAATCCCTGAAAGAAGCACTTTCAAGGAAGGCAATCCATCAAAATATAGGGTGTGGGACAAAAGAATGTTCTCCAGCTTAGTCCTAGGAGCCCCCCCTGTATTATATTAGGCCCTGAGGCATAGTCACCTGCAGGCTCACAGTCCTGAGGAGGATTGTGTACTTTTAGTGAGGAAGGTGCACATGCTGAATCTATCCAGTGAGATTCACAGTCACATGGATTAGTAAAAAAAAACATGTCATCTGAATGTATACATATGTAAATGAGGCTCTTTGTCAGCTTGTCTTACCACGGGGGGGGACAGAGGGAACGTGTCCGCAGGGTGTACATGTGACTGTGTAGTACAGAGCATGGTGTGTATAGTGTATGGGGTGAGTCACGTGACCCTCATTGTCCCCATTGGTTGATGCTCCTCCTCTTCCTCCTCACACAAAGTGAACGTGTCACATGTTGCACTGGTGCACCCGAGTATGACAGTGACTGGGCAGAGTGTTGAAAGTAAAACTAACTTAGTTTTTATTTACGTTTGCAGCGTTTGTTTTATACGTAAAATCTGTTTTTGAATTTGAGCAGCCTGGGTAGGACACATTCATGATATTAATAATATTAATGATAATATTAATAATAATAATTATGATGATGATGAAGAATTTGAATCAGAATTTAGAATTTGGTGATCAGTGGTCATTGTTGACACACCACAGCACACAACAACGAAATGTGTCATCTGCATTTAACCCATATATGACAATGTGACAGCAGGGGGCAGCTAATTCAGCACCCGGGGGGAACACAAGAATCACATAAGAAAATTGTGTGATTACAATTCACAGAAGACATGACCATCCCAACACTATTTTGCATTGAAATTCCACCTTTTCTGGGTCAAATTGTTTATTGCAGTAGATTGACTGGTGGTATGAAAATGGGTTTTGCATGTTCTTCCCTTGTTTCTTTGAGGTAGTCCAGTGTCTTCTCTGGCGCCAAGGTTAATTGCGCTGGACTGGCATCCCATCCTGCCCCCCCCCCGCTCCCTCTGCCCTCTGCTGCCTGACCTCAGGCCCCAGTCACCCTGGAGCAGATAGTGCCTGGAAGATTACACAGCTTAGGCTGGCAGGTACTTGTCAGATTAATTGTACGATGCAGGACCGTCCGTGTGCTGCCCCCTTTAATAAAGGTTAGCATGCTCTGCTATCCTGGGCTTTTTAACAGATACAGAAGACAGCAATTACCCTACAGTTAAACCTTGAGGCATTTTTGCACTTGCCCCAAGAGGATAGAGTTTCCTTGATCAGAGAATTAATTAAGCAAGAATAAATGTATTTGTAGTGCTTTGTGAACACTTTCTGTCCTCCAGTCACACATCCATCCATCATCCACACTCGCTAATTGATTGCAGAATCATGCTAAACCTAGATTCTGCCCAGCCAGCAGAGGTCACCCTCGGGAGGGTGCTACCTCACTCCAGGGCCCACACTCATACACTGGGGGTAATATAGAGTTACAACATGTTTTCGGGTGCTGGATGGAAACCTGGGGAAAGACCGTACAAGCTCCTCACAGGGAGCTGGAGGGCAGGATGGGAACCAAACCCTCACCTGCTAATCGCTGTGTGACAGGTTGGGTACAGTGACGGGTGATGAACACAGTGACCAGCTAACAGGGAGTGGCGGTTAGCGTACCCCAAACCGCCCTTAGCATACCGCCAGCCGCCCTTAGCATACCGCCAGCCGCCCTTAGCATACCGCCAGAGGTGGAAATTTCAGGTAAGTACAAATCCAGACCAGGATTTTGTTTCAACCAACCAGTGGAGTACTCTGTAACTGTGACTCTTTATGCTCAACTGGTTGGTTGAAACTAAATCACGGTCTGGATTTGTACTTTCTGGACCTGAAATTTCCACCTCTGCATACCGCCAGCCGCGCTTAGCATAACACAAGCCGCGCTTAGCATTCGTCAGCGAGGCCTGCACATTCCCACATGTGTTTTCATTTAAAGTCCTGCCAACGATCTAGAGTCAGACCTCTGGGTGTGACAGAATGGCACGGGCATGGTGGACTTCAGACTCGAAGATAAACTGATTTTATAGTGTGTGGCGAGCTAGCGTGACTGCACTTGTTTTACGATTCTTCTCTTTGAATGAATCCCAAAGATAAGACCGATTGCTTGTCAGATTTGTGATGTTATAGATAAGAGGAAAAACAAGACTGAAACAGCAAAATAATGTACGGTGCTCTGCAAAAGTCATTTACAAAGAAAATGTTTAAAGCTATTTATTTAGCTAGTTATCCATCCATCCATCCATCCATCCATCCATTATCCAGCACTTATTTGTTGCCGGGTCGTGGGGGGCAGCAAGTCTAAGCAGGGATGCCCAGACCTCCCTCTCACCAGCTACCTCCTCTAACTCCTCCAGGGAGAGATATAATCTCTCCAGCATGTCCTGGGTCTGCCCTGGGGCCTCCTCCTGGTTTGAAACATGAACTGATGTTCAGTGCAGAGCCCGTATCCACTCAGTCGAAGGGTGAACTTCAACGTATTGGCGCCGAATCAGTGGGCTATGAGTAGACTCACACTTACCCAGTGCCTCTCACCATGGGCGACTCCACAGTAGAATAGAGTACCGCTCTGCTCCAGGAGTGATTCCAGAGCCTGAGCCGTGCATTGAGATTAATCACTGAAGCCGCACAATGTTTTCATGAACGTCACAAGGTAGCTTGTGCGTTCGTTATTACGAGCCATTGTATTTAACCTTTTTTTTTTAATATAGTATTCTTTATGGTTGTCTGCAAGTTGGACGTTTTTAACCCAGGGACTGCCTGTATATTTGCTCTGCTTAACATCTAATAAGAATTTCTTCTGTTCTCTAAAATGTCACTCATATCTTGTTGGACGCCTAGAAGAACACAGCTTCAGCTCCCGAAACTCTCCTCAAGGGCAGCCCAGCCATTCCACGTATGCCTCAAATTTCACTCCAAGCTCACTTTTATAAATGAATTAAATTAATTTTAAAAAGTCAGTGAGGTACTGACTAGCCGTACGAGGTGTCCTAGTGGTTGAGTTAATAAATACATGGACGCATTTGATGGTTACTTCAAATTCTGACATTAGGAGAGGTTTTGATTTGGCTAAACTGACACACTTTGACAGCCATATAATCATAGTTTCACACCTGCACGAAGATCACTTCGACATCATTTTCTTTGACTGCTGAAGATTGACTGTAGTTTCTTACACACATTGGTGAACTCGAGGTGTCATTCTGGCAGATAGGAAGGTGACTGGACGCTGGTTTCCCACTATAGACGTGAAATCTTCCCTAATTTCTGCATAAATCATAATAGTGGGATAACTAGGCCATCGGATTTCCTGTTTTCTCAGGACCTGCTGTGTTTCTTCTTTCTTATTTACACTACATCCCTAACTGGGCTCCGTTGGGATCTGGCCGTCAGTGTCCCTCAGAGGAGAGATGGCAGGCTCAGTGAGACCAGTATCCGGACAGCATGTTTTGTATTTGGTGTAACTGCTCTGTTTATTTTAGCAGTTTGACTAGGGAGGGGCTTAGAACTCTCGCAACATGTTTCCTACCAGTGTGACACGTTCCCGGTCGTTCCAGAATTTTCCAGATAGTTCCAGGTCATTCCGTAAGTTCTTAGAAAGCTTTTCAGCTACTGGCCGTATTCTGTGTGGATTGTACCATGGCGTCCTGCAGTTCTATGTAGGGTTACCAGTTAGAAGATGGACGGAGTAATTTGTTTATGATTTGCTAAATTTTTCTCTTTATCTAATGGCATGAGGCTTGAAGAGAACCTTGGTGTTGCTTCATGAATGAAGGTTTCTCAGTTTTTGCATTTTTTTATGGGGTGCGGACCCGTCAAATCTGGGCACTGGGTGTTCTTTTCTGGCAGGTACGTTAAAAAAATAAGCGAGAGTAGGAAGAAATATTTCTGCGAAGGGTGGGATGGTGAAGTGGGAGCTTGCATGAAGGTCCCAGGTCCAGCTGGTTACATGCTAAAAGTCTGATGGAAAAGCATGTAGTTACGTACAAGTCGTGTTCCTGTGCCTCTGTGGAGCAGTCAGTGAGTGTCGATAGGCATCTATGTCAGGGATGCCAACTTTGGTCAGCTGGTTGGAGTGAGATTTTCAATTCGACGCTAGTCTGCCCACACATACATATATGTATGTAACATACATGTATGTAACAGTTTGTTACAGAGTCTGTAGAGTTTTGCAAACACCCCAACACTTTTGAGGGAGCAAAGTTTAGCTTTATAATGGAATAATATAGATTTGCTGTATGATTTCTTGCACGAGTGTGAGAGTGTGAAAGCGTGAGTGTCATGTCAGATGTATGACAGTTGGCGACCTGCTTCGTGCCCCTGCTAAGGAAACATCTTCAGTCTTCGTTTCTGCTTCCTGTCCTGTCCGATGATTAACTGCAGGACATGCCGGTATTTTGGCAGCCAGTCACAGGTAGCTGCTGCTAAGAGGCGTTTACAGAACCATAGACGCTGAAGACATTGTTGACGCGCTAATGTTGCTAGTCTTATTCTCTGTGTATCCCGGTCTGACCTGACTCTGTCAATCAGAAAGGTCATTTTTAATCTCAATGTGCAGTGAATCATGCTGGGGGGGGTGATTAGTCATGTTTCAGCCCTGAACTGAAAAAAAAAGGTGACTGAGAATGGGAATTAGGTGCAGCAGGAAGGCCCTTCTTTTAGCAAACCACCTCTGAGCGAGTTCCTGCAGGACTGCTGCTGTCGCTGTGCTTTATCGGAACGCGTGACTGTCCTTATGGTTGGTGAATTCCCAAGAGATATACAGCCATCGGCTTCTTCAGGAAGTTACTCCTCCCCCCAAATTTTCAATTTCAGCAGCTTTCTCAGAGAGGTATACTTCTACATTTTTAAAGACTTTTCTGAATGCGGTTGATTAGTGCGGATAGGAATCAAAATAGCTACCTAAGATGTTGCTTTTCATAATGCAAGCTCATTTCTTTTAGGGTAGTTCTCTTTTGAGATAACAACCCCAACCCCCAATAGAGGGTAACCCTTGAAAATCAATAAAATTCATTGAAACCATGACAGAAGAACGTCATATTTTCTTAAAAATATGCTAAATGAAACCAAAAAGAAGAAGTTGCCAGAAAAATATGAATGTGCACGTACTTGTGCGCTTGTGTGTGTCTGTCAGTGTGTGTCTGTCAGTGTGTGTATGTTGGAAATTAGCGGCACCCCTTCTGCCCCCGGTATCCATGACGCCCTGTGACCCCGCCCACCTCTCTCTCTCCTCCAGTCAGCCCCTCCAAGGAGATCAGGGTGGTGTCGGCGGTGCGGCGGAGCAGCCTGAGCAGCAGTTGCGGGAGTAGCGGGTACTACAGCAGTAGCCCCACCCTCAGCAGCAGCCCCCCCGTGCTGTGCAATCCCAAGTCAGGTGAGGAGCAAAGGAGCCCCCCCCCGCCAGGGCCGCCACGCTGCTGGAGAAATCGAAGGGAGTCCTTGAACCAGCGTTTCCCAACCCGGTCCTCGGGGGCCCACAGACGGTCCACATTTTTGCTCCCTCCCAGCTCCCTTCAGAATTGTGGACTCTCTGGGAGGAAGCAAAAACGTGCACTGTGTGTGGGTCCCCGACGACCGAGTTGAGAAACACGGCTGTGGGATGATTGTTGAGTAATTTGGTGGTTTCTGAGTATCACTCAGTGCTCCTGAGTTGTACATGAAATCAGAGAGTATTAAGACATAGGGATGGAGAGGTCAGCACCGGGTCACGCTGACTCTCCATTGAAACGATAAGCCCCTCCCTGGTCTCCGGACCGGCGCAGTATTCTAAGGGGCTGCCAGTCCCAGAGGGTTTGAGGGAGAGGTTGATTAATTTCCATATATAAACTAAAAATACCCCATATATTTTGAAAGCACGCCTGATTTACAACCCCTGACGTTGCCGCATTCTGAGCGCATGAAAACAACAAATGGAAATGGCGGAACTTATTAAATCTGACCTGCCAATTGATCCTGGCGGTAAAACATGGATCGATTCAAGTTTTACCGCCAGACCCACCCCCCCTCCCTGACTAGCTAGTTTTACGACCCCAGGAGCTAGCAGTGGTAAGTAAAAGTTAGCAAAGAACTTAGTAAGCAGTTAGCAATCAAGCTGTGATGTTGACAGTATTTTCCTGTTAGTCGTGTGTAATCTACAACGAGGTGTACCGGTCACGGTCATCGAAAGGCTGGGAACGTCTACTCTTGAGAGACCTGAGCAGAAAGGAATAGGTAGGGTGGGAACTCAGGTTCCCCACCATAACGGGAAACAAAAAAGGTCAACAAATATGAAGGCGAGCAAAGAATCCAAAAGATACTGCTGATGTTTCACTGGATCGAAGGGCTTTGTGCTGTGTTCTGGGTGACTGCTTAGGATGTATGGCGTATTTAATAGCGCTGTACATTAGCATGGCTGTGCCAGTCGCCCCCCTCCTTCTGGAGAGGCCTTTGTCTGCTTGTGGGCTGGGAATCTTCGCCACACTGGGGCCCCAGAGCGGGACAGAAAATGGTGGTTATTGTGCCTTGGGGCTGGTGGGCACGCCTACCGCAAAAGACTTGTGAGGCCTCACCCCACCCTCTGTAAGATGGCATCAGGTAGTAAGTAGGGTTAGCCTGTGATGTCGACGTCTCGAGAGACCCCCCACCCCCCAGTGTGTCGGAGGGGGCAGAAAGCCCGAGCTCATCGGCGAGATCTGATCCACCGGCTGCTCGGTTTTGTTTTCAGTGACGAAGACGTTGTTGGTGCAACCCGACCCCCCCGTGGCGGAGCGGGTTAGATCATCCCTCGTTAATTACAGTGTTACAAATGGCCAGGGTTGGCCGGGCAGAGATCTGTGTACTCAGGCACTTTGTGTTGCGTGACCTTTGTTCCATTACCCTCCAAGTGGCTCTGCCAAGTCTCTCAGCGAGCTTGATTCTTTACATTTTCCTCTAACGCTCTTGCTAGTGAAAAATATTCAGGAGGGAAAAAAACGCTCAGGACGTTTCCAGTAAGAGGCAGCGTAGCGAGGGGTACGGAGTGGTTCCGTTTCGCTGTCTGGGCTATGAGAGTATTAGCTGTAGCATTTCAAACCCGGATAAACAAAAGCACCTACAGTATACAGATTTCGCACATTAACTTCAGACAGGTCTTAAATTGTTATTCCTGACAGTCGATCATTAATGTGTCATATACTCTGCATAAATCAGTTTAACATGAAGAGAACGGCAGTGTGTTTCCAGCTCCAGTCAGTATATGTACACTCGCTTAATTAAAAACCAAACCGCATTAGTTAAGTGTGTTACAGACACATCTGGTAGTAAAGTCACGTGGTTTGGGACAGAGTGGAGTAATGAAAAATGTCTGTGAGTAACTGTCACACTCCGGGCTTGTAGCAGCGTCATGAGCTGGCAGGACCCCCCCCCCCCCCCCCCCCAAAAAAAAAATTACCAGCTGTGTCCCCTGAAAAATAATCAGCCAAAAATCTAAGTAATCCAGTAATCAATATTACTAAGAATGCCACCCTCCCGACACTGGAAAAGCAGGTCTGGTTGCGATATTGAATTGAGTTTGAACGTAAAATGAAATACTGATTTCTTTAAAACAAAGGAGGCAGCAGATATCACTGCTGATATCGATATTCCTCAACATATTATAAATAAACCTCTATAAAAACATTAAGGCATATCAGTAGCATACAGATTTCTAGCATTTATGGAACCTTTTCTTGGTGCTGTTGTTTAAATGTGTTGTTGATGCTGCAGTCAGTAATTTTCCACTAGCAGTCTCACCTCTGCATTTTACAGGAAGACTGACCAACTGAAAGCAGGGTGTTTGTGTCACACATCTCAGTGAGCGAAAACCACACAACCATAAGGTCCTCAAGTCAGTCCCTCTGCTTCACTAGAAAAACCACAAAGGGTATTTTTTATCTAACATCTCACTTGATTTTTTTATCAAGTGAGATGTTATTGACAGCATGAAGTAATCTACTAGCATTTCAAATTCAAAGCTAAAAAGCAGCATGTCCAGGATGTCAGTAATAACACTCAACAACTCTACAGTTGCAATAATGTAGAATAATGTAGAATTTTGCATAATTCAGTAATATCTGCAAGATACTGGTCATTAACATTATAAGGTCATGTTGCTAAATCTCATTGTTAAGGTTAACAAGGGTCTGACTGCAAAAGTTATTTCCAACAAAACTGAAAATTAAAAAAAAAAAACTTTACCTTGCTATCGTGTTAGGGTCGGCACTGACCCATTTTGTGAGTTTACAATGTATAAAAGCACCACATAAATTTGTTTACTTCATCAAGGCTTTTTGACTTTGTCAAGAACATCTATTTAAACAAAATAATAATAATAATAATAATTTAAAAAATCAAGATCTGGTCAAGATTATAACAGCTCTGGTGTTGGGGTCGGCACCAACCCATTTTTAAGTTTTAAATGCATAAAAGCACCACAAGAATTTGTGTCCTGCATCAGGGCTTTTTGACTTTGTCAGGAATCTCTTTTTAAACAAAAATAAATAAAATATTTTTTTCACTAGGCAAGGCATGCCCTTGCATGTAAGGCAAGATAAGACCAATTCAGTTTATTTATATAATTCTCTTGAGGTTTATTTTACCTTTTTTTTTTTTTTTTTGAAAACGAGATGTATGCTGTCAAAGAAAGGTCCAGAAAGCCACACCAAAAATACTAAAACAAATCTTTTCATGACTAAGGAAGCTTAACAAGGTAACCAAGAGGTAAGAAACAAATTGAATAATAAATAATTGTATTTTATGCGGTAGGCACTGATCCATTTAACATAAGAGATAGGAACAGAAAGCTAACATAGGACTAAGGTTAAATGAATCTATACATTTTTATACAGACAAGACTGTGCTTAATTCATCTTTCAGCCAAAATCACACAATCAGGCAAATCTGAGCATCTGAATTGTGTTTGTTTGTGTGGAATGGCATCCCATGCAGGTTGGTCTCTGCCTGTGCTCTGTGCTTCCTGGGACAGGCCCCACCCTCTCCAGACCCTGACGAGAATTAGCAGTTGCTGGATAAATGAATGACAAACGATAAAAATACAAAAGTCATTCTTACTGTCTAAGCTCTGATTACTGCATCAAAATAAGTGGAAAATATGTTTAGTCTGTTGCTTGGTGGTGAGATGTTTCCAAGTGGTGAACCACAAAGAGCACAGACATTTTCAAGGTTATTTCTCATTGGTCAGTGTGAAAGGCTGTATCATTACCATAACGCCAGGCTCAATACAGTGACTGCACCTGCGCTGCACTGTAGATCACAAGCCAGGCTGCAGACTTTCAGCCCTGAAAGCTAAAACAGGACTTGTGTATGTGTCATGGGTTGTTTAGTGAAAATTTACAGTACAGACCATAGTGGATTCACTTTCTTTTGCACTTACACTACCAGTCCAAAGTGTGGCCACAACTGTTTTAATGCATTTGTCTCTGTTTTCACTATGCTATTCACCTTATCATAAATGGCCCCGATGCAACTGAGTAAAGCATATGAAATATTGCAACTAAGAAGGAAAGTGTTCAGCATCTAAAAATTTTCTTCCAAACAGCCCCCTTATGCTTGGATGACAGCGTTACAGACTCTTGGCATTCTTTCAACCAGCTTCCAGATGTAGCCACCTGGAATGCTTCTCCCACAGTACTGAAGGAGTTTCCACAAGTTCTAGGCTCAGGTTGGCTACCTTGCTCTGGTGCAGGGGAACACCCTGGATGGGATGTCAGACCATCGCAGAACATATCAATTTAACTGTGTAAATATAACTGCTACTGCATTTCCAATCAGATTATGGTTTGATCCATACATTTAGAAACATATACTCCCAATATACTCTCCTCACTTTTTCATTTACTGTATTTCTCTCCGGGGGCATAGTAGGGGTATGAGTGGTGGGGGGGGCTTTTACAGGGGCCCGTGATTATGTAAAATCACATGTAAATTGGGCAGAGGGGCCCAATGTGACATTTAGTCAGGGGGCCCAGAATTTCTAGCTATGCCTCTGTTACTGTGTTTTTTTGTTCTAGCCACCAACTCTGGGGTTGCTATATCGCCACCTGGTGGTGAAGACATCAGACAAAATGTGTTTATGTGTAACAGAACCAAGGGGTTCTGAAATCCAAGTGCAGAGTTAGCAGGTTAAATTAATCGTAACCAGGGATGTCAGTCATGTAATCTGTGAGTTTCTGGATAAAACAGAAAAAGATCTGAAACATTGCAGGGTTAGAAATA
>JAODJU010000138.1:7913444-7935001 GCA_026776725.1 Gnathonemus echidnorhynchus | reverse complement strand
GCCCCCTCCCCATGTTCCTGTCTCTCAGATCGTTGGTGACGCCGTCGGCTGGGGCTTCGTGGTCCGGGGCAGCAAGCCCTGCCACATTCAGGCGGTAGACCCCAGCGGCCCAGCGGCAGCGGCAGGAATGAAGGTACCAGGGATTGTGGGATTGCAGACGTGACAGCAGGGCTTTATGGGTAATACGGCTTCATGCAGCACGGTTGCAGAAGTTTGGCTTATTGTTGTTACTTATCCTGCTGATTCAGAGATGCTTTTTGCATGTGTGCAGACAAATGATAGATTGACTTTAAATTACGACTAAATCCCGAATGTTCCATTAGTATTATGCTCAGACTAGATGAGAAACCTTGGGAATTTGGGTTTTTTAAAGCTTCACAGAGGAGGCTTATATGATTTTTCCACACTGTTTCTAATGCGTACTTTGTGATGGCTGTCACGCTCGTCGGACTGAAACGGGTCTATTTTCTGGAGCGGTCTGTGGTCTCCCTGACACAGGATCGGCTGTGATTTGTTTTCGAGGGATCAAACCTCGTCTGGGGGAAGCTCTGTTTTGTTCACTAGTCCTGTGTTTGGTTGCTGTTGAAAACAGAAAGTATTTCCTGCCGTACTTAAAGTCATAAACGTCCTGTATGTATCGTACAGTGCGCTCTTATGGATGGGATTAAATGTGGCCTAGTTGTTATTGGAGGTGCATGCCTAACAGCCGCAGGGTTTATCTGCTCTGCTCATCTTCACGGCCACGTCCAGCAGCTGTTTACACGTGGTGATGTACAGGCAGGGCGGTGTGGGTCGTGTTAGTGGGGTACAGTAGCTTCTCATGTTCTCGCAAACATCCTCTCAGGTGATGTTAGCAGGATTAGTGACGCACGCGGAGTCCTGCCAGGAATCGTTCCCGATCGCCGCACAGCCTCAGTCGCAATCTGCTGGCCCGCATGCCGCCCCGCTGCGGTGGCTTTCCCACAAATTGCAACATTTCCTTCTTAACGCATTTATGGATTCTCGCCTCCATTAAAGGAATTCCTCACATAGCCGTGTGATCATGGGAAATATAGAAATTAGCACTCGCTATTAGGAAACATGGAAATTAGCACTCGCTATTAGGAAATATGGAAATTAGCATTCACTATTAGGAAACATGGAAATTACAGTAGCACTCGCTATTAGGAAACATGGAAATTAGCACTCGCTATTAGGAAACATGGAAATTAGCACTCGCTATTAGGAAACATGGAAATTAGCATTCGTTGTTGGGCAACATGGAAATTAACATTCACTTTTCGGAAACATGGAACTCAGCATTCACTATTTACCTTTTTTTAAATTCTGCTGTCCACACCCAAACAGAACATGTCCCCCCCAGGCTCTGCTTGACAGCCGCTTCCCCCAGGAGATCACATGGACAGCTTGTGAGTTAGTTACTGGGGTTTGGCTGCACATTAATGTTGTTTGTCAACAGCTGAACAGGAGAGGAATTTAATTAAACCAGGAGCATATTGTCTCCTCTTTGATAATGACCAAATGTGCAATTTGGTATCCCAGATGATCTTTTTTTGGACAGCTCTGTCCTGTCAGTACCTGAGGTAGATCCCAGGAGCCTCTAGCCCTTGACAAGAGACAGATAGATATATACGGGTTGGATTATAACATCCTTTAGTGGCACTTGTGTTACTGGGTAACAGTGATATAAATGACTCCAAGTGCATGTCAGCGAGGCACGCTGATCTAGCAGGTTAGGCTGCTAACCTGTCACGTTAAGGATGAATTATTGCTGGATAAACATTACGAATGATTTCTACCAAATGCTGCTGTGCAAAAAAAAACTGCTGACCAAATGTGTAAGGAAACATGTTCAGCTTCAGCAGCAGCCGGAAGCACAAGGAAGACATTTTTAGCAGATTCTGGGTGTATTGCGCTGCACGGAGCCAGGAGGCTGCTGAGAGGGCTCAAGTCAACAAGGAATGGGACCTCTCTCCGTCGTGGTCCCGCTCTCCACCCCTCTCTGCTCTCCGCCGCGGTCCCGCTCTCCACCCCTCTCTGCTCTCCGCCGCGGTCCCGCTTTTTGCCTCATTCCTGCTCTCTACCTTGCTCCCACTTTTTGCCTCATTCCCACTCTCCACCACACTTCACTCTCCACCTCGCTTCTGTTCTCCGTCGGGCTTCTTGTTCTCCCCCTCATTCTGCTCTCCGCCACGCTCCCACTCTTCACTGTGCTCCCCACTTTCTGCCACGCTCTGCTCTCTACTACGCTCCCACTTTCCATTATGCTCTGCTCTCTACTACGCTCCCACTTTCCATTATGCTCTGCTCTCTACTACGCTCCCGCTTTCCATTATGCTCTGCTCTCCACCACGCTCCCGCTTTCCATTATGCTCTGCTCTCCACCATGCTCTGCTCTCTACTACGCTCCCGCTTTCCATTATGCTCTGCTCTCCACCATGCTCTGCTCTCTACTATGCTCCCGCTTTCCATTATGCTCTGCTCTCCATCACGCTCTGCTCTCTACTACGCTCCCGCTTTCCATTATGCCCTGCTCTCTACTACGCTCCCGCTTTCCATTATGCTCTACTCTCCACCATGCTCTGCTCTCTACTACGCTCCCACTTTCCATTATGCTCTGCTCTCTACTACACTCCCGCTTTCCATTATGCTCTGCTCTCCACCACGCTCCCGCTTTCCATTATGCTCTGCTCTCCACCACGCTCTGCTCTCTACTACGCTCCCGCTTTCCATTATGCTCTGCTCTCCACCATGCTCCTCTTCTCCATGGCCTGTTGTCAGTAGGGAGGCTGTCCTGCGCAGACGGTCTGTGCAGAGACGTTTTGAGGGACAGGTGCTGACAGGTACCTTAAAGCTCACGCACAAGTTTACATTAAACATTTTGGGCAAAACTGCCAGGTGCTCAGGCACCTTCCAACCCCCAACCTTCTGCACGTGTCCGTTTCCCAGACAAGTTGAAACCTAGCGGCTCCCACCTGTAAACCAGTTTCTCCATTGCCTTGACGACACTTGTCTCTAGACATGTTTACCTGCTGTGACTTTCTGGCTCTCTATGCACCCGCCCTTGATGTGAGTGGCAGATGTCTTCATGAGCTGTGCTGAACTCGGCAACCTGAACCCATCATTCGAATATCAACCCCCCCACTGCCAACACGGTGTGATGATTTTGGACTGGATTGTGCTAAGTGGCTCCTTTAGCACATTAGCTCATATGCATTTAAAAATATGCAGCTATAACTGTTTAATACTAATTTTCATACACAGTAGCTTTATTTCTACCTCCATAAACTTTGCCCTTTATCCATTTCATTATGCAACACTAGCAGCAGGGATGCTGTAAAGGTTAAATCACAATAGTAACTACTGCCAAAAGGATTCTTGGTCTGAGATCCCAGCAGGGAATCTGCAGTTGGATTTTTGTGCATTATTGCTACACAAATAGTCCCTGTAGTTATTGGCAATAGTTATACAAAATGCTATTTTAAATGTTTCTGGATGTCCTTAAAACGTTTCAGAACACTGCCGTATTAAAATTGCGGTCAGCGAGTATTCACAGGCAGTTTCCCCTTTAAATATTTCCCCACCCCTTTAAATTTCCCATTTGTTGATAGAAGTCGGCCTGTAAGCTTTGGCCACGAGCCAAGATAATCAGGCAGCCAGATTTCGATATAATTACAGTGATTTGTAATTCCTACTTGGAGGAGTTTGGGACAGTTATGCAGGGAGGCATTGTGGCATGTGTGGAATATTTATTTGTTGTCCAAAGCGCTGATGTATTTAATCATCTTGGGGTAATTAGATGTTTATTTGTGGTGAAATGCAGCCAGTGTAAATGCCCCCCCCCCCTTTTTTTTTTACCTCCCAAGGTCTGTCAGTTTGTCGTGTCAGTCAACGGGCTGAATGTTCTCTCCCTGGACTACCGGACAGTCAGCAACCTGATCCTGACCGGACCGCGGACCATCGTCATGGAGGTCATGGAAGATATGGAATACTGAGCCGACCATCCAGGCTGACCCGCTCCACCGTCTCTGCCCCCCCCCCGAGGGCAGAGCTGAGGGAAGCGTCCACAGACCACCACGGTCAACATCAGCTCACACCCCGTCTTAGGTTTCACCACTTGATGCCCCATCTCCCCCGAGTTCAGGGCGGTCATCAGACTGGCGCCTCCCTGTGGGGGATGTGTGCATAGCAGACAGAGCGTTGTTCTGGCGTGGCATGTGTATGCAGTGATTGTGTAAAGTCATGTGATCTGCCTGTGAAACAGGGAACATGGCAAAAAAAACTGTTGTTGCTAAGGAACTAACTGAAAATACAGAACTAATTGTAAGGTATAGAATGTATAATGCTATTTAACATTTTAGGGACACCTCTGTCAAAGTAGAGTAAGGGTTTCTTGAAGAAGCCCATAATATTATGGGATGTCAGAAATGAATAATGCAAAGCCAATGACGATTGCACAGAAATGTGTAAGTGTCGCAAGAGATTAAGATTAAGATTAACTTTACTGATCCCCTAGGGGAAATTCTGGTTCATGCAGCAGTAAATATATTGCAAACATGCATATAGTGCCAAACAGACAGGGTAGAAAGATGGTGCACATAGTGCAGACAATGTAAAGAGATGTTTCCGGAAAGGTGTGGTGGTCGTCACTGTTCCGTTTCCATCCGGTCTGTTCCGAAACGGGCACGCCGGTATGATGGAGTCCGACACGCCGCAGACACGCCTTTCAGATGCAGCCCGAAACAAGGCAGCCCAGCGAGGCCCCATGCTGAAGATCCTATCTCAGCGTGAAATTATAACCATGTGACAGGACCAGTTCAGAAGCAAGGCTGTGAAAAGCCCATTGTCTTTTCTGAGGGACCGAAGAGGGTGCAGTGGGAGGTAGGGGGGCAGTCTGATGTGAAGGTGCCACTGTCAATTGTCACGGACCCCCCAGGTCTCGTGTAATGTTAGCTGTCAAGGCAGGAAGATGACTGGCAGTGTGGTAATTCCTGCAGCCTGCAATGCGAATCTGCAAACACTGCGAGGCTAAATGCGACTGGCTAACTCGGAGAGGGATTTTAACCTTTGCGAGTAACACAACGAAATTCACTAGATGGTTATAGCGCCCCCTCCTGTTCACACCAGAACCATCTTCTCGCTTACATTTTAGAGCATAGCTTTTTGCTGAAATTTGGTAGAGCAGGTAGTGCGTTAATACTTTATGTTTCACGTTGGCAATAGTTATGGAAATTTACAGGGAGAATTGTTAAAGGCGAATCAGTCACGCAGCCTGATTAATGTCGATTGTATGTATTTTGTTGGGAAAAAAGCTTTTAAGTACTTTGCTAGAAATGTACTTAGCTCGAGCATGGATGCATATTATACATTCAAATATTACTAAATATGAAGATTAAGAGTGATATTTGTATATATTAATGCTTATGTGGATGTACTGTGTAAACCTTACTGACACCAAGCACTTATAAATTTAACATTCAGTGATGATTTTCAAAATCACTCCTGAGTTTTTTCCTCCGCACACAATACTGTACTGTAACTAATGATGCACCGACTTGTTACTCTGGCCTTGACCAAAAAATAGGGAAGGTCTTTACACTATGAGTAAAGTTGCAAATGTTCATTTTAGGTATGCACGCCTCTTTTAAGCAGTCATTTAATAAATATTTACTTTGCCAAAAAACACAGACTAAAGCTTTGCTACACTGATAGATATCATAGCAGTAGGTAGCAGTAGTAAAGAAGAGAGCTAATGCTTTTAACCCTGAGTTTCATGTCCAACATCACTGCAGAACATCATAGTAGTAATTAGTAATATCATTAGTAATAGCATCGCTAACTGTAGTAATACCATCACTAGTAGCTGGTAGTACTGGAAGTACTGAAGATGTATTCAAATTGTCTTTTTTTTTTAGATTTACGCAAGAATTCAAAATCGGTTAGGGTGACATTTTGCTTGACATATCAGTTTTTATACCTGGTCTCTGTCTTTTTTTTTACATGGCTGCTGAATACAAACTAATGAAAATGTCTGGTTGGGTACAAGGTGGCACACAGAAGTAGCACCTTTGCCAAACCCTTTCACAATAAAGTACCCTAAATGTGGCGTAAGAGTACTGCTCGCCTTGCCAGGGAGACGTCTCAGCCGTGGCATTGTTCTGGGTACCTTACTGGTCCCAGTAATAATTAAAAGGGAATTGCAGGTGTCCCAGTAATGTCTGCTGTCCATCTTATCAAATATTCACAGTTTAGGTGAAGCAAGTGACGAAGCAGCACGAATGACAATCTGATGCCCTTAGTCTTCAGTAATATTTGTACACAGGGGTTAAATTCCTTAGAATGATCACAACAGGTTGCCGTCATGAATATCAATGCATACATTTGTATAACTAAACAATATAAATGTTTTTCCTGATATGTCTAAATTGAATCTGATATTATACTTTACTGATCTTTCTGGGGTGCAGTATATTACAATGTTTGGATCTCACTGATTTGTGATAAATATATATTCCATGTCTTGAATTTCATGTTACATGTGTTTTTCGATTTCCATTCAAAATCTCATTTTAAATTGCAAATTCCAACCCCTTGTTCTCGTCTCTGGTAGCGGTCTGGTTGTTGCATGTAACATTTTGTTAGCTGACGAAATGTTTCTTTTTAATGTTTTGTCACTGGATTTGGATTTTGTACTTTTTAAAAATCTTGAGTGAAGACACTGAAGTGGAGAATTTCAGTGAGGCGTTTTTTAAAACGGCCTTGAAGAAAATTTCAAAATTTCAAATCATCCTCTTTACATCGAGTCAGACTTTTCATACAATTTAAAACTCCTGTTAGACAATCGGTATTTAAAGGTGTCACCGTTCGGTGTTCTGACGACAAGATGACTAAAAGATATCTGTCGTGAATCTTTCATGAGCCCACGGAAGGCATGTAGCACTTACATTGTCAAAACACTTGTTGTACAGAAATACAATTTGTATTATTGAAGGACAGATATGTAAGACTTCTTTTAAGTTTCTTACAATGTGTTGACAATGCAGACGTGTTAAGGTGCAGCTGTACTGTATTCAGCTATGAAGTCATTCATGCTTCGAGTTCATTGTTAGGTGTTCGATGTGGTTATGATTCATAACTGCTCATTATTACTCTTGCAAATAAACTCAGCATTTAAATTTCTTTTTATTTCTTATGAAATTAAAATGCGAGTATTGGTGATAATGAGTGGCACAGGGGTCTTTGGGCTGCACTATTGCATTGCATGTTCAGGCTTGGAATTACAGGCCTGCCCTGTGTGTGCAGTCTGCATGTTCTTCTTCTATTACGTGGGTTTACTTTCCAGCAGGAAAAACATCCAGTTAGACTAACCAGCTTTGCGAAATTGTCAGTAGTGTATAATTATGTGTGTATGTGTTTCCTGTGATGGACTGGCCCCCATGTGTGGTGTCCCCCCCCCAGCCTGGCACAAGGTGGCCATGCTCAGAGTAAGTGGATGGAAGATGGATGGATATTTTCTGCAGCTGTCATATGCTGTATGATCTCAGCTGTTACACAAGTCGTTTTTATTGGGGAATCTTCCACACAGAGTGTGTTTAAATGCAGCTCAGCATTAACGCTATGGGTCACACTTTTTTTTTTGTCTGAGCTGAAGTCAAGAGGCCTAACCATATAACCCAAGCTGGTGAGGTTCCTGCCACTGCCCACCTCTTTGTCATAATCCTTGTTTTTGAGAAAGATTTTTTCAGGAAGTGTGGGATGCTTCAGCTAACTGTATAGAGTAGGGGAGGGGTGGCCAGTCATATCCAGAAGGGGTACTGTTTGCTTGTTGTTCCTGCAGCTCCCTAATTAGAGGACTGATTGGCTGAAGAGTCCTCACACCTGGGTTTGAACAGCTGACCTAAAGGTTATCCCAAAAACCTGCACACACACCGGCCCTTTGCGGATAAGATTGGCCACTGCTGCCATAGACAATTTACTGCCAATTAATGATATTGCCAGACTATGTGTCACGGGTAAACTCTTGCTGTAGGACAAGCCATTCGTGAAGGTTAACTTCAGTCAGTCAGTTAGCCGCTCTGGGACCCTACTCACCAGAGTCTCCACAAGGTGGCAGTGTTGTATAATATATATACTTCATCACTTATTGTCTTCCACCAATACTGGCTATATTTGTGTTTTTTAACGAAATACTTACGTGAAACTTTGAAATATTAAGAGGAACAATAACCTGCTATTTGTTTTAAGCAAAGGTCCAGCACAGTCTAACATTTGCTGAATGATTTCCATTAAATAAACTAACTTTGGTTATGCCTCCTAAGACGGCGGTGTTGCTGGGAGGGAAACTGTCACGGTTTCATTAAGAATAAGTGTGGGGAAACGGGGCCCCTTTGTCATGCCTGTTGATCCAATGTGGATATGCAGCCCACTGGTCTAACTCTCCAGAAATCCGGGCCCCTTGGATCGCTGCGCTGGGTGGGAGTTGGCGGGTTCGTGAAGTATTTTGTGAGCCCCTTCGGACTCGCTTTTTGGAGCAGGAATTTCAGGCCTGGAGCTTCGTCCCTATCATAATTCCTGGGGCTCAACCGAGGAATTACGATGCAGAGCGGGAAAGCCCGACTGCACCCGTCTGCAATCTCTCCATCCTCCCCCGGGATCAATTACCCGTGTCGGATGTGTTTCCATGTGCGGGGGGGAAAGCGTCCCGCACATCGACAGCTCTTACATCGAAGCGATGAGATTTACTGCGAACAAAAGGACACTTTATTTTTTATTTTATTCCTGTATTTCGTTGTGCACATGGTCGTATTCCTGCGTTTCAATGTGTTGGCGTAAAACGAGCGGAACAGCTGGTACAAAGGCAGGAAGAGTCTCGGCAGAGAGGAATAATTCACAAAAGCATGTTATCTCCAACGGAGAGAAATCAAATAGTATAACAACAAAAAATAAATTACATCCGCCGACTTAATGCGTCTCAGCCGTTTAGTACTGCTTGGCTTACGACGAGAGATGGAGTATTCAGGGTGTATTAACATTTATTTACATTTTTCGCAAGATAAGGCGCTGTTAAGGGTTTTGTGCCATCGCCCCGGCAGCCGGTTCGGTGTAAATTCTGCATAATTGACCTGTCAGGTATAAGATTTATGGCACCGGATCACTTGTGCATTTACCTTGTTTAAATTTAGTTTTTACTATAAAGCAGTTTAGCTGTTTGTGCATCGGAGCCCAACAAGTGCACGCATGTGTTCTCTGGGAGCCCGTTAGATCTTTATCAAACTTTCCATAACCTCTCTCTCTCTTTCTTTCTCTTTCCATATTGTGAGAGTTTCTCTCAGGGGCGTAGGGACAGGACAGGCAAGGCAGGTAATTTCCTGCCCCCCCAAGTTGGGCCCATCACATAATACAATGCAACGACAAATCTGCTTTATTTGTGGATTCTGTTTTTCACAGTAAAGTGAAAATAAAGGAATTGTGTTTATTAATGTATCTTCGTTTAGACTCCATGCTAAAATAATGGTTATAAATTTGACCATTTGGGCCGGGGTGCGTAGGGGGCCCCATGGAGTTTTTCCTCTAGGGCCCCCATATCCCTAGACCCCCCCCCGGTCTCTCTCTCAGAAACCTGGCCCCTACGTTCGCCCAGGGCGACGTTGGCCAGCGGCTCAGGGTCCTGGACCGCCGCTCATTTTCCTGCTCTCTCTCTTTTTTCCTCTCTTTCTTCGTTCATCCTCACATATGCTTCCCAGATACATCCTTCCGCCTGCCGCTGTCTGTTTTATATTTTATGTTTTGGTAATGGAAATCATAAATCGTTACGGGAGACTTCTGCACACAGATCAGATCACGCCGAGGATTTAAAAAATCCAACAGCCACCCCTCTTGCCTCACCTCCCCAGCAAGCTGCTTAAGGTGGAAAATGGCAGGAGGGAACGACGGTAATATTTAAATGAAGTCATTGTAATGCAATGCCCTTGACAGCTGTTATTGACTCTTAACATGTCAGTGTGGTGGAAAGGTTGGCCCCAGGATGAGCCTTGTTCAAGACAGCTCGAGATATATGGCCTCCAAGAGGGATTGTGGCCCTTGTTATAGCGTGAGCGAACAGGGAAGGAGACAGTGCAAGATGGCTGCTTTTTTTTCCCCCCGGTCCTCATGTCCACAGGATGAGGTCTGCCAGGGGTCCCACAGACAGGTCCTCACGTGCATTTCAGAGCCCAGAAAGGAGAAGAACAGAGGGTAGAGCTTTAAGGAAGGATCCCGTGGGCCACCGTCCTGAAGATGCATCCCCCACCCACAGCTGCGCCAAGCCAGCTGAACCAGACTGCTGGAATCACTTGGTGGTGGGTTTTGTCACTCTATGGTAGACCTGGCGAAAATCCCCTATAGGTTCACAGCCCATGGGCGGTCGCTGAAAGGTTTCAAACCCAACCCCATCTGAAGTATTGACCTCCATGCTTGTCCATGTTTCTCCATACAGCAGTGTGTCAGTTCCTTGTTATACATGCCTATAGTCACAGCATGCATGCTAAATAGGCTAAAAGGGCTCATTTCAGACTGAGAGCTTGTTTGGTAGCTTGGGGTTCCTGAAATGTGTCTGTGGAGCTGATTATGAAAAACGAAGACATATCAGAAATCTCTCGGCTTTGGATCGGAGCCACGGGCTACAGATGCTAGCCTCGGGTGAACCTGGGAGATGAGCAGCAGAAAGTTTGAGCTTGAAACTGCCCCCGCCACATGTCCAAATCGAGTGACTTACCGCCAATGCCGTAACCTCCTCCTTAAAGACCAGAACACCCAACGGATGTTTCTATAGATACGGAGCTACGGTGAGCTTTGGAGGACGTTCGTCTGGTGTCACCAGTTCATGTTCTGAATGAGCTGACAGAGATGCTCATGAAGGTTCCCATCCTGAAAGAATCAGCGTGAGCTAATAGTTTACTTTCCGTCAGTCCACACTTCAGTGTTGACATGGCATTTTAAAAACCAATGAAAAAGTGTGGTAAAAAAATATTCATGCACGACAAGGGTTTGTTCAAGTTTAGGATAACATAACATCACAGCTCTGACCAGCTGCATATTACAAACCTTTTGCTAATACTATGTTTACATTTTGGGGGGGGGGGGGGGGGGGGGGGGCAAGGACCATAGACACTGATTATTCTGGAATTTCTCATTGGGTGAGGCTTCATCATTCTGTAATGAGCTGTTTATGCAGACTGTAAGGAAATGGCCTTACATTTGCAAACTCACAAAGTAATTCAATAGTTTTCTCATAAAAAATAAAAAAAAAAAACGCAATGTTTCTCTGACAACATCACAGCCTTCGACACCACAAATGGGAAACCATGTTCCCAGGGGGGGCCCTAGAGATTTTGCCCCCCCAACCCAAACTAATCCAACTGTGTTCCAAATATCATCCTAAGTTTCTCTCACTTTACGTCGGCCCTGCATGTCCGTGTCATTTTTAGAAAGACCTCAGATAATTATATATTAAAAAAAAAATCCCATTTCATTTTACCTGCTCATGCCAACAACGGACAGCATCCTGGGGATGGTTTGCAGTCTCGATAAGAAGCGTCGTGCGGACTGTTGGGGGGCCGCAGAAACACGGCGGGGAGCACAAACTGAAAAACTACGTACGAGTGCAAGGCTACGCGGCAAAAACCAAAAAGAAGTTTCTGGCAAATCGAAGCCCGATTCAGAATGACCTTGAGTTCCTCACCCAGCGTCCTAGATGCACCATATGGCTCAGATCAGGGGACTCAGGATGAACTCCGAGGGGCTACTGTATATGTTTATTACAGGTTCAGGCCTCCAGTTCATCCAGAGTGCAGATCAGGCACCAGTGGAGTGCTGGGGTGGGGGGGAGATAAGTCTCCTAGTGCCACGGGGGGAGTTAAGGCCACAGGCAGCACAGCGGGCAGCGATCTGAGCTGTCAACCAATCGCATTTCTTATTTGTGCAGTTTCGAGGAACCCAGCTGTTAAACCTGGAATGAATAATTTAATCGGAATCAAACAAATTATATCCTAACTATGGAAAATGAATGAAGGAATGAATATTCTAACGTTTAAATTGCAAAGGAAAAAAAAACAGGAAATGAAATATAAATAGTAATAAATTTAGGGTCTTTGTACATGACTGACTGCTACTGCTTACCTCAGTGAACACTGCAGCATATTAATGTCCAATAGCACATTCCCGGGGAATTCTGAGCATTACCCATCAAGCCCTGAAGTGCAGGCCAGCCTCTGGGTATATATTTATTATTTTCTCAGACCTGGGTCATTTTTAGTCAACACGTGGCAAGAAAAAATAGATCAGATTAGGGGACTATGTCGTGAGTCATGAAAAATGAACGCCCAATAGCATTCTGCACTAGCATGGAATAGCTAAAGAACTGAGCGATTTTTTCCCAAATGTCTGTAATTTTACTCTTGGGTGCATTTCAAGCGCTGGGGCTATTTAGCCCAAGTTGTGGTAAACTTTTAAACCACAGAAAAACTATTTATTTAATGGTTCGAATTCAGCAAACGCCGTGCCGAACTAGCAGGACTGAACGGAAATAATTTGCTAAATCTGAACATAATAACGGTGCCTGTTTGCATACGGGCAATGAACACGGAGCAAAGAACTAATGTTCTGTTCTGTCCCAGAACCATATTATAGACCTGCTATTTTTGTGGAGGCAACATGAAAGCTTGTTATGGGATCGCATCTTGTTTCGTTATGGTCCAAGACAAACCTGTGGGAAATCTTTGCTGGACGTGTTCCTGCTCCCCGCAACAAATACCTGTTTTGTCATCATTGTTTTCCTTTCACGGGGAGCTGCTCCCGTTAACTAGCTGTATAGAAACAGCTGAGGCTTCATTTAAAAAACTGCGTACATATGAAAGGGATAGTGGATGTCGCAGACTGATGTCTGGCCAAATCCCAAACAACTCATGCAAGTTACGAAAAAAAAAAAAGAAAAATCAATCCATCCATCCATCCATTTTAAAAATATTATTTCATCATCATTTTGGCCACAGGGGGAGCCAATCACAGGTAGCATATGGCACAAGGCTGGGATACACTCAGGACTTGATGCCGGTAAATGGCATTAAATGATGAATTAAGGATTTAAATAACTACTGTTTTTTAATCATTCTGCCAAGAACTTCTTTTAAACTTTATATTTACAAGAAGGAATATATCAATACATAGCCGCCCCACCCTGCCCCTACAATGAAAGTCAATCGGACTAGATCGTTCATCCTCGACGTAATAAATGTCAACACATCCTGCGTTTTTCACCTCGCAAAATCCCGCGGGTCTAAAGTGCTTGAGAGCCGTCAGGGGTCCCTCCCCCGTGAATCGCCATCTATGAAATACACCTTGATCCCTTCACCGGGGGGGGGGGGGGGGGGGGGGGGTAAAAAAATTGTCCTCCCCGCCGAACTGCTTTTAATAGCTCATAAGGGGAATAAAAAAAGTTCGAGATCGCCGAGGAGGTTCATGATGAGGTAAAGGTGAGGGGAGGTGGACGATCTGGCCAAGGATGTAAGCTGCGTATTGGGAGTCGGATGGCAAAGTGTGACAGGGGGCTTGGGGGGGCCGAGGAGACCTGCAAAAGCATGCAAGGGACATCGAACCTCGTATTTCAAACGATTTCAGATGGATCTGGTCATCCGCCGAGCTTAAATGCGCAATAATATTACTGGAAGTCTATATTGCAAAAATAAGCAGGTGAGTATTTCAAGAAGCAGAAATTAAAATTACCGCTGAAATCCGAGTGAATTTTACAGCCGGTGCGGCGGATTTCACGACGAGAACTGAAATAAAAGAGCATATGTGTTTCAAAATATAAGCATCGTAATATGAGCATATAAAAGCAACAGCTTGCCAAAGAAACCTCTTCTGGCAAACGAGTGGAAAATGGGTGCCCCGAAGACATTTAAATTTTACCTTAATCTTCCCCAGCCCGTCCCATCTCTTGCAATTGGTCGCCCATGAGTTTTTTTTCTACCACTTTGGGATGACAGGAGGTGAGGGATTGAATAGCCGGAGGGATGGCTGAATAGCGGCGGAAGAAACACCCACATTCGGCTCCAGTGTCGCCGAGCGGTGCGGGAGCGGCGGAGAGAAGCGGCAGGACGCGGTCACTCTCTTGGACCTTGGGACAGGAGACGTAACTTCGCAAATACATGACCTGACAGGTATGATATTGAATTATTTTTGTATAAAATTTTGTGGATGCGTTTGTTTCTTTTTTTTTTGTAGGATGCAATTGATTACGATCAATTGACTGCAAAAAAAGTATCGTAAATATTGAAGTCAATATTACTGTATTTGGAAAGTTACGTGAGCAGCTTTCAAATTCCCGTGATGATATTGCATTGATTTTTTGAAATGGGGTTAATGTAAGAAAGATGTGATACCCTGCCAGTGTTTTCGAGGAAATTTAAATGAAACCTGGTTTGCTATCAGCGTTTCATATCATTATGTGCCACAAATCTTGGGTGAACCGAGTCAAAAATACCGCCCAAAGTTAAATCAGCACATGGCCATATAAAACAAAATATGATTAAATATTGTACATGTAAGCAAAATTATATATATATATATATATATATATATATATATATATACACCCCTGAATTATATTCGTGACTCGAACTTCACCCAAAACACAACGTTATTATGGAGACAGGTTGCGCCTTGAAATGAATGCTTGACTGTGAGGTATTCAGTTGATGATTTATATTTAATGTATAAATCATTATAGTGATTTTTTTTGTGTGACTTTTTTCCGTTCAGGGTTACAGCTGGGAGTTCACCCCTAAATTTCCTGTAAATTTGATCGCCGCCCGTATTGTATCAGCATGTGGCTCTTGCTGGTGGCACAATACCATCCGATATAATAGGGCAGTCATCGTGATCGGAATGACAAAGCTGGCGAACACACAAGCCCTGTGAAGTTAATATACCATTATATGCTATGCATGAGGAAAAATAGATGGCAAATTCATATGATCGCGTTTCAGTTAGACTAATCGTTACCGCCAATATTCGGCTGAACCCCAATATTTCGTGCATTTTTACAAAAACGATATTTTTGCCCCGCAACTAGCTAAGTGAGCATAGCTACAAGTTTATACACTTAAATGAAATTTTTCATTCAAATACATCCTGTATGTCGCCGAGAAAAATCCACCTGTTAAATTCAGTGCGGAGTTATAGAAGATACTGCTGGTTTTATTATTTAAAATACAAATATGTATTTTAAGCATTTTTATAAGTGCTTCTGTGTATATTTATCAGATATGTTGAGATATAAGTACTGTAGATATAGACGTATAGAAAGAGCTCAGATTTTTGGATGCGTTGTGCCTTTACGAAAAGATTAAATAGCCTAAAAGTTTACGAAGGCCGTGGCTGAGAAAGGCTTTAGGAAATCATAACATCGAATTCATTCAAAACACTTAAAGCGTTCATTTTGATATAAATCAGTACAAATTATTATATAAAAATATAATTGAATAAATGTAAATGAGCTTCTGCGAAGAGGTGCTTTGATGGGAGAGAGCGGCCTTACGCTGCTGAGTTGCTGCCTCGCGCGTCTTTCGTTGTCATTTATCACTGTGGCAGGTTGGAACGATCTGCCATGGATGGTCCGTCCATCAAAGTGAAATGTTCTGGTACTGTTAGCACACTCTCATGGCTTCTGCTCCACCTTCTGACTAGCTTCTGCTGGGGTGGTCTCTTTGTTTTATCCTTTTATTTTTTCTTGTCAGGCTTGCTCAGGACAGCCATGATGATGCACGTTCTGGGACTCCGGATTAGCACGTGGGGTCCACTCATCTTTCTCGGTCTCACTGTGTATTTTGCCCCAGTTCAGGGTCAAGGTAAGTCACTCTCTCAGCACTGTATAACTCCCGTGATGCTTCTGTGTCGTTCCCAGGGGCGTTGCTAGAAATTCTGGGCCTACTGACAGGGCGTTACCTTGGGGCCCCCACCGACAAGCTGGGGGGTGGGTTTGAGAGGTTTCACTGGGGTCTTGGAACCCTAAATCTTCCAGGGTATCCACCATGATGACCTGCTTATCATAGCATATATGTCAATGACAGTTCCATCCATCCATCTTCCAACCATTTATTTGTTACAAGGTTGCTGGGCGGGGGGGTCCCAGACATCATAGGTGGCATTGGACCAGTCTAGTTGAGATGCCAGTCCATCGCAGGGTGCACACATGCATACCCATGCGTGTTTGCTGCAGATCTGCATGGGACAGACACAGTCTGTAGGGCCTTCATGTGAAGTCAGAGGGTTAGTCCGAAATTCTTCTGTGAAATGCGTAAAAAAGCACGACGAGGAAGCCGACTGAAGGATGCCACCCTCCGGAGACGGCCAGAAACACTTAATTGGCTGGTCTGTCAGATGGGGGGCTGCCTTCCTTCCCTGCTCTTCAATTAAGGGAGTAGATGGCAGACGCAGGTTTAACCGTCAGTCTGCAGGGCCCTGTGAAGATGACAAGAGCAGATCAAAAGGGCTGAGGAGTTCAGGCAGGCGGAGGTGCACCAAAGTGGCCATCGATCCCCCCCCATTTCCCCCAGCCCTGGTCTTCTCTCTGGGGGAGTGAAATGCTGGTTTAGCCAGTTGACCTCAATGGTCCAGGAAGAAGGATTTCTCCTGCTATACATCAACACTGCGTGTGCGTTTGTGACGTATCTAATTCGCTCCTCTCGCCGCTTTGTGCCGGGTCAGATCGTCACGTAGCCTGACTCCGGCGTTTGTTTCACTCGAGATGAACGCGACGCCGAATCGATGCCTTTCCGCATACGGCGTGAGGAAAGAATCTCCTTAGCCCGATGAAATGTGAAGATTTTGACGCACAGAATGTATTGGATGAAGCTCAATTAATGACTGCTGAAGAGGAGGATCTCAGAAAGCCGTGTGGCAGTTCAAAGGCCTTATAGAGTGAGGCTGATGCCGTCTGTCATGGCAAGAAATCGTGGCTCGGGGAAATGCTAAGAGATAAGGGGTGTTTAGCGTGGTGGGTGCTGCGATGAGATAAACTGCTCATCACTGGGAAAACACCTAGCTGTCACGAGTAGCTAAGATTGCAAGAGGCAAAAACTCTTTATGGAGTTTCATGTACAAGATGGTGGCGCGTCTAGACGTAGCAGCTTCATGCTCCGATAACCAAAGCTATTTTGCATTTTTTTGTGTTCTTTAATCCAGAATAGACTTGGCAGTTTGTTTGTTTGTTTTTGTTATATACTATTTACCACTGGTGAAGAATGCGCACATCGTTTTGTTGTCCATGTATAATGGCAATAATGATATTCTATTCTATTCTATTCTATTCTATTCTATTCTATTCTACAGCTTGCAACTGGAAATGAATTTTTTCTATATTTGTGCTCATTTCATTTCTGATGTGTCTTGGCACCTGATTTCGAATGACTTGTATCATCAAAACACATTCTTCATTTTCTCAGTTATATTCGTAAATTGGCCTCCGATAATTGAGTGTCTTCCAATGTCGGTAAAAGGTAAACATTTGGAGGAGCGGAAATGTAGGTCCGGGTAGGAAAAGGAAGAGGAAGTGAACGGCAGTGGTGGGCCTTAGAAGGATTGGGAATAATTGCAGTAATCGTCTGATGAAAATGAAAACTCTTCAAGCCAATGAGCAGTAATCACAGGATGAAAGCACCTGCTTGAACTTCTGCCTTTTACAGATAATGCTCACTTCCTTTAAGTAATAAAGGTAGCTTCAAACTCTGAAGATGGAAGGTCAAACCAGGACAAAAATTCATTAGCATGTAAGAAATGTGCAATAGACAAGCAGTGAAAAAACGTCCCCATGAAGAACATGGAGCTTGTTGTAAAAATTGAATTTCTGATATTTTACTGCCTTAACTACCTAGTCGATTAAGGTAAATCCTTAGAGCAGAGCAAATGGATATCAAACGTTGCTCTTAATTCCTGACTCGTGTTTGGGTTACTGTAGTCTTGCCAATGCCTGTTGTACATCCAGGCCCTGTTTGGCAGCCAGCTTTGCGTGTTTCATGCGCAGGAACCTGACCTCAGTCCATCGTCGATGCCCTGGCTTATTCGCTGTGCAAGCCACCTTGGAAATTAAAAAAAAAAACGAGAGAGTGAAAGGGAGCGACGTTTAACATCTGCTGGGCCCTCGGAGCTTCTAAAAGCCCTAAAATCTCATCTCAGTCCAGCCATAAACGAATTTGTACGTTTTGTTTCCCCTGGCGGGGCTGTGAAGGAGTCGACGAGCTGCCGACCTCAGCAGATCCATCTGAAGCGTCTAGATAAATGACGTTTATGTGCTTGGAGATGCACGTGCAGGTTATCCGAATCTGGAATCTTTTCTTTGGGAAAAGAGATTTACCTCCATGAATAAAGGCCGGCAGAGTACTCATCCTCCGCCTCATGTTGGTGAGCTTGGCATCGTTTGTCCTTGTATTTAGCGTCTCTATGGATGTATCCTTTCCCAAACGCTCCATATCTGTCATATTTCCTACACGGCCTGTGCCAGACTCAGGACAGTGTCCTCTCCACACATCCGCCCCGGACGTTCATTAATCCTCGCTATCTGTGCGTACGATGTGCAGCTATGCGAAGAGGACGCTGACGACCCACCTCCCTCAGCAGCTGCTCACAGACACACAAACCCAAGTGTTTGTTAGCCTTCCGCAGTCGTACTTTAGGGGGATCTCTGCTCTCTGGGGGCTTTATAATGATTTGGCGCCGTGACCTGCTGGTTGTATGGATGGTGATGTGTAGTTGGTCCTACTGCAGAAGAACAAGTCGCAGATCTTGGTCCCAGCTGTATAAAAATCCATACCCCCCCATAACACTATCCGGTGCTTGTAAATATTTGCCACTCTCTGTCCTTCCTTTTATTGAATTTGTTGCAGCAGTTACACTCTCTTTGTGTGACGGCCCGTTCGTAAATACCAAGCCATATTGTCACCAGCTAAGTTCTTCGTGCTACCAAAATGAGTCCAAACTAAGCAAAACGGCTATTTTCAAGCCACTCTGCAGCTAATTCATACTCCGTAATGTGACTTGCGTAAAAACATCAAACATTTCCTGAAGATGAATCTGCTGATCTCCAGATCAGAATGAAATATAAATATTATGATTGGACCATAAGGACTAGATCGCTATATCATATGACTCATGGCAAGAGGATATGACTTTTCTTTCCGTTCAGCAACTGTGGTGTCCTAAATGTATCAATTATTTGTCTCTTTTAAAGATTTACTGCTCTCTGTTTTCTGTGATTTGAGTGACTCAGTTTGTAGATCACTGTCACTTAAAATAACCATATGAGGCTGTGAAATACAGGACCTTAAAGACAGGAAAATCTTACTTTTGTATGTCCTGTTTTGCTTTTGAATAAAATTTGCTAAGTCATCAATATATAGTGCTAACATTAAACATTTATCTTTTTTCAGTTTCTACTCCAAGAAGACTCCGTTTTAAAACGCTGGGATCAGGGAAATTAGCTGTGACGTGGAAGGAGCCACGGGGAGATTTTGAAAGTTACAAAATTGTTTATAACACAAGACCAGGTAAGACAGGTGGATTCCGTTGCTGAGATATGAATTTTCTTTCTGTAGTGTCCTAGATGTATCATGTTTTGTCTTTTTTATAGATTCTTATAGATTTTTATATTATTCTCTTCTGTGATCTGAGTGTCTTATCTTGTAGATCATTGTAGACTACAGAGATTCTGTAGATGTGCTACAATGTAAACATGTGCAAACAGTAGAATTATACAAATTTACGCTAAACTCCAGGCCAAGAAAGTTAATGTAGTTCTCAAAAGTAATATATTCTAAGAAAACCAGTTCAAAGATACTCTACTAAGAATTTTGTTGATTGCCAATCTGGGGGTGTGTAATATATTTTAGCTGTGGGGGTGGGGGGGGTAAGTGATATTTTAATTGACCTTATTAGTGGTGGGGTTCCGACTGTGGTCGATTGCTGCTAATGGAAGAGGAAAATTCTCCTGCCAAGATTCGGGAACGACAGTGTTTTTTAGCCTGTAGGTAGCTTAGCAGGAATCAGCGTGGGCTCAGATCTCCAGTGTTGCTGGTTTAAGATATTGCTGGAACTTTCTGAGCCTAACCTTAATTGCTCCAGGTGGAATATGCAGCGATATGCACCAGCTACAACTGTAAATAGGACAAAAGTGTTAGAGGAACTGATGATGTGGAATGATGGTGAAATACTTGGTGTGGACATCCTCCGGAATTATTCCATCAGTTTAAGATGTTCTGAAAGATATTTTGGGGACATGATTGGACCTTTTACAGGTAACTGGAGATTCTTGTATTTAAAGAGAATTATTTTTTGGACACTGGCACATTTTTTTCCGCCTGGTTCCAAACTACCAGTTTCCATTGATACATTGTTACTTCATTGGTTTATCACAATAAAAAACACCACAGGGCACGTGACATATCAGTCTCCTCCACTGTGAATATTAATTGTAGTGCACTTGGTGGATGGCAGTCCTTTAAAATAAAGTTCTGATAACAGAAATATAGTTCAGGAGGGACAGAAGTGGATTTTAGCGAAACCTGGAAACTAATGACACAGAAAGAGAGACCTGTGTCTTTGAAGCTCCTAGCAGATGTAGTTTTATGTCCATTTCATGGTTACTTGTGATCCAGCCCAGCTCGCTGTCCTTCTGTCTTACACGCCCCGCGTCTGTGTCATTTAGATGACCGTGACTGAGCGTGTCAGCGGACTGTATTCCAATGTCCTCTTTGTCACTTTCAGAGCATAAAACCATGATCTGTGCTGAGACGATGCCGGGGTCGTGCTGGAAAATGCTCCTCGAGAATCTGTTTATGCATATTTTTGATATATTTTCACCAACTGGTGAATTATTCTTTTCTTTATTATACTCTGAAGTGGCTATGCAGCAGCTATATATGCTAATGTGTTCTTAGCAGTGCTGGGTCTCTTAACACTGTGAGAGTCCTATTAATGCTGAAGGTGTTTATTTGATTCTCGTGGACGGAATAGCTGTAGATTAAGGATATCGGATAGCCGCTTCCTCTGCGTGTCCTGGGCTTGATTCACAGTCAGGGGTCTCTTCCGTGTTGTTACCGAAGGTCCCCCCCACCATCCTGACTACCCCCAGGGTTCCTGGGCTCACGAAACCAGCAAGGCTAAGTTTCTAGCTCGCCGGTCACAGTTGTGTTTCAGAGCGTCTGTTTCCAGCTCTTTGTTTTCGCAGTGATTTATCTGCTAGTCATTTTTGGAGAGCGTGGTGTTTGCTGGGAGACAGGCCGAAGGCTTCATGAGATGTTCAGATATACCCCGCGTAGCAGCCGTGGAGAGAGCATGTTATTGTCTTCCTGCAGTATTGTTTGGTTTCTCACGCATTGCATCTAATATCCTGGCCAGGTTTTTTTTTGGGGGGGAACTGAAATTCATCCATTCATTCTGTATGGTTTATCGCCAATAGTCCAGGGTTGTCTCTGGGGAAGTTTTGTGTTTTGTAATGATGTCAGCTTACACTGTTGCGTGTGTGTTAT
>JAODJU010000138.1:7862821-7903019 GCA_026776725.1 Gnathonemus echidnorhynchus | reverse complement strand
CCCCCTGCCCACCCCCGGACCCTATATCACTACATACGCGTCGGGCCATTTTGAGCGATGGCTTTTGCTGTCACCACCGGAGCCAAACCCTTGATTTCATTGATATGTGCATATGCATCGCCGATGCATGGGCACTGAATGACGAAGAGGGAGCTTCTCCTGTGTATTTCAGAAGATAATTGTACACTGAAGGCAGAGACTCTCTCTTAAACGCTGAATATTTAGAGAGTCTCGGTGCTCCAAGTCTCTGTTTATAGAACGGAACAAAGATGGTGGGTTCTTTTCAGTCAGAGCAGAAGCCGCACGACTGAGTGAACAAGCGGCTCGCGGGTTTATAACTGCCTGCGTGGGACGGAGGTCCCATGGAAGACAACGCCGAGGTTCGACCACGGGTGGGGTGAGGGTCAGACGACCCCCATGTGGTTGGGGTCACACATGAACAGGTGGTGCACTTGTTTTATTATGACTATTATCTCAGCCAAGAGCCCCAGAGTGGGTCTGAACCCGTCTTTGTTCTTGGTGCAAAAGAGAAATTCAGCTAAACCCCTCCCTCCCCAGCCCCTCCCACACCAGCACCCACTCGGAAACCTCAGAGTCTGTGCAGGACAAAAAACATCAATTCGGGTAGATTAATAAAGGTCAAATTGCGCTAAACTGTGTAATTCCCACATTGTTCCTTCATATTTCACGTTTGGCTGGAAAGAAGAGAAACGGAATGATCTGGAAGATATTCATAACCCGTATGTATCAGCTGCCTGTCGAGAATGAGTAAGGAGAGGAAGTATGCCGTCCGCGGACTTGAAAATGTGACAGCGTCATTCTGCGGAGGGAAGTTGGCAGGGGTAGCCAGCGTGGCGGCTGATGAACTTTCCAGAAGGATGGACGGGCTTCGGAGAAATGGATTTGCCCGGGGGCAGTTCACCCCCAGCCTGGGGGGGCTGCCGCTCAGTCAGAGGCACGTTCGTTTACGCCGGGTAGACGAGGAGGAATCCAGCAGTGGGTGGACTTGCTTCTCCGCACAATAAAATCTGAGTTTTTTTTTTTTTGGTATGTGTCATGGCCAGAACGTGAGTTTGGGCTCTTTTTTTGTGTTGGCGAGGCAGGGGCTCGGAATAAACGGGGCTTTATTCGAATGTGAAAAACAGCACAGACAGACACATTCTTTGGACTCCTTCTGGGCCGTCTGTGTATTTATCCGTCACGACGAAACCAGCCGACGCATCCAATCGCGGAGCCTGTCTGAGGGCCGGCGATGTAACGGCACTGTGGCATCCCCTCCCCGCATTCCAGAGCCGGGGGTCAGAGCCGTGTCAATCCGACGCGGCCCCGCTTGGTTCGAGGCCGCCTCTCCTCCCCGTGAACGTCTGCAGGTGCAGGGAGCAGCTCTTTCCGGGGCTTTCCGTAAAAAGGACAGCTTCAGAATCCCCATTCCACCCGTCAGCGCCGTGAGACGCCCCCGACCTCACTTCCCCTTTGCTTCATCTCGCACCCTTTGGGAGGAGATCCAAACAGGGACAGTGATGTCACAACTTTTTCAAATGCTTTAGATATAGGCTGTAGTTTCTTACAAAATTAGTTTTTGTAATTTTATTCTGTATAGCCTCTCGCACTGGGCCACTATAGTCTTCCAGGGCCAAGCAAATTCATTATCCAGTCCGTCCCCGGTCTGAATCATCATTCCACATATTAGTATTCCAGTGCCAACATAATCACTGGATTGTGCCTGTCTCATGATCTTGGATTCCATTCCGCATTGACACAGAAATATTAAATGGTCCCGTTGATTTGCATATTTCTATCACAGCCCCATTATTCTCTAGTCACTGTGGTTTTACTGGTCTTCTGCTCATTTTTATTGTTTTAAAATAACATGACCTAGAAGCTGGAGACTCAAGTATAATGTGTGACTGTAAACTAGTGCATAAATTGCACAAAGATGTCTTTTTGTTTTAGAGATGTAACAAAGCCCCTAATCCCTCACTTATTTAGCTGATAGCCATTGTTCACCCAAGGTAGCCTTTTGGGGAAAGTGTCCTTATTATATTTGGATGGGAATGTGCTGGTAGTTCTTCAATACACACGGTTTTTCACGAGTAGTTTTCCCTCACAACAGGTTTGCTCGCAGGTCGTAGGAATAAATTTGCTGCATTCGGCTGATTTAGTCTTCCCTCCCCAGTACGCCTGATTCATTCCCGGAGTTGTGTGAAACTGAGTAAAGTTCGGAATATTATACAAAAATTGAGCCATTTGAGCTTTAATGTGTTTAATATTTTTTCCCCCTCGATTTATTACCACAAGTTCTGGTGAAAGCAGAGCCCTCTGGCCCAGTGCTGGTGTTTATGTTTTTAGCTAGCGTAGCAAAATGTGTTTCGGCTTGGTTAGCAAAATAGATACAGTATGAATGAATAAAACTAAATATCTCAGTTCCATCCCTGTGAAGTAGGGGGGCATTAGCCAGAGTTTTTCACGAGTTAATATTACCTGCCGTGCATCAGTAGCGAGGTGAAGCGCCATGTGATACAAAATACTAGCAATTATGAAATGAAGACTTTTTATTAGCGGACAGGAGGACTTCCTCAGCCTCCATGGAAACTGCTGCTGTTAAATATTATTGCCTGTTATTAATGCCTTCTCTTCAAGGCCTTAAATTTGAGTGCTGCAGTTAAGTAACCCAAAAAATTAAAAGCTGTCGGAAAAGGAAAAGCACTAATATGTTGCTGCAGTATTGCGATCGTGGGTGGTGGGGCTCTAGAGGACCTGGCCGCCCAGGTACGGGGGGAGGGGCATTGGGGGCCAGGCTAGAGCCTTTGGGCTGCAGCTCTGAGTGCATGCCCGGCCCACAGCGCCCCCTGGCTCTCTGGAGGACTTTCAGGACTTTCAGGCCATGTGTCAATCCCAGCAACCTGCCTTGCTATTAAGAAAACTGAAATAGTGTCCTTTAACACGGCTTTCACACGGCAAATGCACTGAGCTGTGTCAAGTGCCCCCTCAAATTACCTGGCCCGTGAAGTCGTGCCCTGTGTGCGCGCAGCGGTTTTTGTCTGTTGTTAATCTTTCTTAGTGTAATTCGTGGGGTCACCTAAAGGTGGATCCAGCATCTTCAAAATAATGAATGAATGAATGTTACGTTCGTATAGTGCTTTTTAAGGCACCTAAACCACTTTTACAGAACCAATGGGGAGCCTCTTCAGCCACCACTGTGTAGCCCCCACCCTGATGATGAGACGGCAGCCGTTCTGTGCCAGTACACTCACCACACAGTAGCTAAGGTGGTGAAGGGGCAGGAGAGAATTCACCAGTTAGATATAGAGGATGATTAGGAGGCCAGATTTGATAGGGTCACAGTGGGCAGTTTTAGCCAGGACATCGGAGTACGACCCCCTACTCTTTAAAAAGATGCCCAGGGGTCGTTTATGACCTCAGAGAGTCAGGACCTCAGTTCCATGTCTCATCAGAAGGACGACTCCATTTTTACAGCACAGTGTCCCCATCACTGCACTGGGGCACTGGAATCCACACTGACCACAGGATCCGGTCCGAACCAAAACCTCTTCCAGCACAGCAATGTAGCTATTCCTTGTCAATAGCTGTAAACTCTGTACTGAATGCCGTGCTTTTCAAATGTGTTTAAATATGCATACATAAAAAAAAAAAAGAAATTGATAGGTGGCCAAAGAAATCGTGCAGTGATTCAGCCGTCGTATGTGAGCATGTCGAACAGGCCCATTGTCTGCCGTGGCGGCACAATGCTCGCATAATGAAAATGTAATGTGTAAGGTACATTCCTCATTAGCGGCCACCGATGATTGTTTTGCCGTCTAGAGGCAAAGACAGCTGTCTGGGTCATTTTGTTGCTGAAAGAACAGGTCTAATAATTGTAGCATAGTGTGCAAAGGATCTTCAATAATCATTTAGCTCACTTTAGGCTAAAAGTCTACACATACCAGCCACATTAATTATACCACAGATGTTCTGCCTGATAAAGCTCATCTAACCCTCATTTACTTTCTTCTTTTTTTCCCGTAGTGAGATCTTAGAAAGAAACCTCCTGAGGATTTGTAAGTCGGAGGCAGCAGGCAAAGAGTGAAATCCACGCTAGCGCTTTACGTTAGCAATGCCGCGTGCTACGGCAGAGACCCCAGCTGGGTGCAATCGGATCAAACGGAACCACAGCCACGCCAATGGGATTTTGGAAGATGAAAATCCAGGGCCTGGATTCTCTGTCATCTGATTTTATTTTACCAGAGGAGCCTCCGTGATTTTTCACCACTGCTTCCCAGTTTAATACTGGAGTACAGCTAACTGGTTACTATCCTCGCCTTGGAGCCGATCGGGCTGTGATGTCATCGGCGTGTATGTCCGAGCGGCCGCCGCTGAATTCTGTGCCACTCAAAGATTGCTGTCACCTTAAATATACTGGAATTTCAGAATCTGGTAAACATCTGTTATGGCTGAGCCCAAGAAGTACCTCCATGCAACGTCCCTGTTCAGACTTTTTTTGTTATTCATCCATTCAGTTCCAGAGTGTGATTTTACATTCACTCCCGCTGTAACTACACAGGCTCAGATGTGCTTTTGATGAATGTAATCTGATGTTGTGGCTCCTTCGGCTTTCAGTCCGAATGATGCCCACCTGCTGGGGGCTACTTCTCCTGCACCCCCCCCCCCCCCCCCCCGCCGGCCTCGCTCATGGAGAACAGGATGGAGTTTTACCAGAGAAGAAGAAGATTCTGTCCCCAGTGTGCTAGTGGCCTAGGCAGAAATACATTGGCGTACTGGATGGTCGCTGCAAATACTGGGGTGATGTGAGGCGGGGTTTTGAGGTGGCTAAGCTGATACACTTTGACAGCATAATAGAATAGTTTTACACTAACATGAGGATCTTTCAAACAGTCTTTGGCAGCCTCAGACCCCCCCCCCCAATGAAAATTAAACTAAAGACAGTAGTAAACATGGAGCGCAGCTCTGTGTATCACAGCTGTATTTGTGCAAAGCCCGCCTGGAGATCCCCCCCCCCCCCGGCCTGCCCCCCGCACATGTGTTTATCGGAGGCTGGGCCTTATCTCTCACGGCTCTGGCGCATGGCTGGGGCTCTGTTCCCACACTGCTGTCCACAGATCTCCCAGCTCTGGACGCCGTCCAGCACATTACGGTGTCTCTGTGCTTTACGGTGCACACACTGTGGGGAGTTTTCCACTGCACATAAAACACGAAACGCATCATAAGTAAGGGACTTTGATAAGGTAGTAAAGTAATATCCCCTCTCTTTTTGACATTATAATGGTGTCCATTTGCTGCACTTGAGACCTTCTTGCCATTAATTTCTTCCATCCTTGGATAAATATTGAATAAACAAATGTTTTATAGTGTGCTGTTTTTTTTCCTCCGGTTTCCAGTTTCAGTGCCTGTGGAGAAATGCTTTGTATCCCATCTGCACGCTGGAGCTTCTGTTACGCTGCTGTCCGGCTGCTCTAGATTGAAATTTCTTTGCGGTCTCTGCTCGCTAACCCGCATGCTGGCATTAAGGGACCTCTCTATATCGACTGTCTTCGGCAGATCGGTTTGTCTGCACGACCCCGGCGATAGCTGACATCGTGATCCTGGTGGACGGGTCCTGGAGCATCGGGAGGGTCAACTTCCGGCTGGTCCGTACATTCCTGGAGAACCTGGTGAAGGCCTTCACCGTGGAAGCTGACCAGACTCGCGTCGGTGTGTGGCATGGGGTCTCGTCTTTGAGCATTACTTCCTGTTTAGGATCCCCCCCCTTTGTTTTTCACCCTCGATCCCAGATCACTATCCTGTCTCTGTCTGATCGGGCTCCGCTTGGCTCTTAGCCGAGTCCTGGATCTGTGATTTGGCTTTCCGAAATAAATTTGCCGTTCGCATTTTTTCCTTTTGGAGCTCCTTCATCATGCCCTTGAGCTGAGCAGATTCCAGTTAATGTCTTCTAAAAACTGTTTAGCAAGCAGTCTATTTTCTGTGAACAGAGGAGCTTTGTTAATAAGAAACATTACCAAATAAACACTTGCTGGATTTCGTTTGAAACAGTTTAAGGGGTTAAAATGTCATAGAGCATGGTCATGGTCCACTTAAGATGTGATGGTGAGTCTTGGATTTCAGGACTGGCCCAGTACAGCGGGGATCCCAGGACTGAATGGAACCTGAACACCTTCAGCACCAAGGACGCTGTGATTGAGGCGGTGAATAACTTACCCTACAAGGGAGGGAACACGCTGACAGGTAGGGTGGCCCCTTCCGGGAAAGCAAGTCTGTGAAATCATGCGATAGCTGCTGTTAGACACGCTTCCAGTTTCTGTGCCATCACATATAAAGTACCAGTCAAGAGTTTGGACACGGCAAGCCGCCTACAAAGACAGAGAGTTGCATCTTATGACTGGGGCACCTGACCTAAAGGAGTCAGGGGCCCAGTGGAAGGATCCCTCTATCGACTATGGGATTTGATCTGGCAACCTTTTCAGTTCCAACTCACAGAGCTGCCCCCCCCACCCCCCAAAAGTTTTTTTTTTCCTGTATAAATTTTTTTTGGTCAGTGTATATATGTTATATTATAGTTTTGATGTCTTTATAACTATTCTAAAATGTAGAGAATAATATAAATGAACCTTTCCATGGGTTGGTGTGTCCAAACTTTTGACTGGCACGTTGCACACGGCAGAAGTCACACGTACCCTGTCTCTCTGCGTTTGTGACCAGGCCTGGCACTGACCTACATCCTGGAGAACAGCTTCAAGCCCGAGTCTGGGGCCAGGGATGGCGTTCCCAAAATCGGGATCCTGATCACGGATGGCAAATCACAGGATGAGGTGCTCCTTCCGGCCCAAAGCCTGCGGGACAGCGGCGTCGAGCTCTTCGCCATCGGTATGGAGGGGGCCGTTTGTCTGCCTTCAAATGCGGCTTTGTCTGAATGAGTTTGTCTTGTGTTGTGGGATTTGTACCTCCCAGCTCTCAAGGGAGAAAAATAAGCCAGAAACAGGGTGAGGAATTTTGTTCTAAAGCTAATGTGCATTCCTGAAAGTACTGGCTAACATTTCTGCATGAATAATATGTGACTAAACCGAAGCAGGACTGGAACACAGCACAGGACGAACTGGCAGACATGGAAGCGACAGTCCAATCGTCGTGGTAACCTGGGAAGTGCTCTCTCTCCTGGCCCAAGGTGTGAAGAACGCCGACGAGAACGAGCTGAGGATCATCGCGTCAGAGCCGCACGACACCCATGTCTACAACGTGGCCGACTTCAGCATCATGAGCAGCATCGTCGAGGCCCTAACCCGGACCGTGTGCGAGGGCGTCGAGCAGCAGGACAGGGAGATCAGAAGTGGGTGCCCTGACGCTACGCTAGGCCAGCCTGTTGGGCACCCGCTCTACTGCCTTAAACGATTCCTCAGAGGTCGGGGCGGTCGCTGTTAAGATGAGCGGTGATCTTGCTGGGAACGTCCCCAAGGGCCCAGCAGTCAAGGGAAAGTGCATCCTGCCCTCCGGTTTAACGTATTAGCCGCCTGCGTATTAGAAAGTGACACCTGACGTGTGTGTAAGTGGAATCATGGGAGCCGTGCGCTTCTGTTCTGGGCGGGGCAGTGGGCAGCATGTGCTTGTTGAGGGGAGGGTCTACGAGAAGGGGGTCTTCTCAGGTGGCCTTACCTTTAGCTGGATTATGGTGTTGTCATCACATGCGGACTCTCCATCCTCCCATGGCGGAAATATGAGAGAGTGTGGTTGTAATTCTGGGTGGGCAGCTTCACTGCCTGAAAGTTATTAATAAACCAAGCACCTTGCTCTTTTTGTTGCTGTTGTCAATAGAATCCGGGAAACCAACCGCAGGGGCTCCTCAGGACCTGATCACGTCTGAGGTGACCTCACATAGTTTCCATGTGAGCTGGACCCACGCCCCCGGGGCAGTATCGAAATACCGCGTGGTGTATTACTCTAACGACAGAGGCGACCCCCAGGAGGTAAGAGTCAGCTGTAAACCGACGGCCGAGTATCTCCGACGGGGGAGGGGTTCTTGGCCAGACATCCGTTAAGGACCATGTCAAATATGTGTGACGGTGCTGGGGGGGGGCGGCTGCCCACATCCATCTTCCCAAATGCCAACCAGCGATGCGGGCTCCGTTTGATTCGCGGGCCCGTATCCTCAGAAGATCCCAGCTCGATTGCTCTCGGCTCCGTGACCCGCGGCTGGTAGAGTCATCAGCTGCTGACCGCCGGGTGTCGGGGCCCCGCAGGTGGTGGTGAGCGGCAGCGAGGACTCCGTGCGGCTGGAGAACCTGAATGCCCAGACGGAGTACCAGCTCGCCGTCTTCGCCGTCTACCCCACCACGTTCAGCGATGCCCTGCGGGGCAGCGAGACCACATGTGAGGCCCCCTCCCCCCACCTAGACCTTTTTCATGCCCCCTCCTTCTGTTTCTCATTAACAGTTATTCATAATGTTATGGACTAATGATAATAGAACTACTGTAAAATGTGTAAAGACAATAATCAGCCCTTCATTCTTTCACCCTCTTATCCGGTTATGGGGTCATTATGAGGTCAGGAAGCTATCCCATCATGCACTGGGCTGGGAGACACTCTGGACAGGATGCACGTCCGTTGCAGGGCACATACGCACTCACAGGCATACATCATAAGACAATACACGCAGTTTAGATACGCTGATTAAATGGCGGGAAAAATCCAGAGTACCTGCCCGAAACCCCATTGTTAGCTGTTGTACCAGTACTGCCCGCATACTCTCATACTCATTCTGTAACTGAGGAGGTTCCCTGTTGGAAATCGTGGTTAATGGGAACGATCGTGAGAAAGTGAACTGCCAGGCAAAGCCCGTCTTGGAGCACGTGGTCTGATTCCCGTAGTGTGTTTATTACCAGCTGTCATGTTACATAAACCAGCTTGCGCAGTGTAAAGACTGCAGTGTAAAAACTGCAGTGTAAAGACTGCAGTGTAAAGACTGCAGTGTAAAAACTGCAGTGTAAAAACTGCAGTGTAAAGACATATTCAGGCCTGCTGACCCAAACTGGGGGGGAAAACCTCTGCCCCCCCCCCCTTCTTTGCATTTCAGTGGCTCTGCCAGTGGCCAGCGACCTTGAGCTGTATGACGTGACGCACAACAGCATGCGGGCCCGCTGGGCTGAGGCTCCGGGGGCTTCTGGGTACGTGGTGGTCTACGCCCCCCTGGACAGACCCGGCTCCCAGCACGAAAGGGAGGTGAGCACAGGACCTCCGCCTTCCTGTTCTCTGATTGGATGAACCGCTGTGTGCAGCCCCGCCCCCTTCCCATATGACTAATAGGACAACCCTTCCTCATTCCTTTCCTGCTTGTGGCATCTGACTACCTGTGGGGCTTGGGTAATGAAACCACTCCAGAAGGATGTCCTGCAAGAAGCCAGTTATTGAGCGCTTTCATCTTCGCTAATTAGACCCTCTCGAAACGTGGTAATTAGCCGCTGTATGAAATGCGGGCCCCACAGGCATAGAATCCGTTCCAGCTTCTCGCAGACAGACGTTGTTTTCTCATAGCCGCGTTTGTTACCGTGTGAGGTTGTTCCAGGTGCGATCCTGAGGGCGACATTGGGTCGGCGTCACTCTGTCACTGGGGGACTTCATGGAAGACTTGTTTTCTGACAGATCCGAGTAGTGGAATCTGTGACGGACATCCCACTGGAAGACCTTACCCCTGACACGGAGTACATTGTGACCGTGTACACCATGCATGGGGAAGAGACCAGCGACCCCGTGACAAACCAGGAGACTACCTGTGAGTCCCTACCCCCTTGAAACATGACCCACCCCTTTCTTCATTAGCTGAGGGGCAGATTACTTTCTTCTCTAGGCCTTCACAGTTCCGGCATCTCTTAGATCCCAGGAGAGGTTTCATTCAGGATTATAAAAGCTTCATTTATTTGGAAATGAGGTGAATAAACGTCTTTTTTGCTCGGCTAAACAAAGAACCCTGCAGCTTTTGTACAGCATATACTATTTATCGGAAAAAAAAAAAACAAAAAAACACGCTCTTGTCCTACAAAAGACCTCCAGAAGACCTGAAGCGAATCCCAAAAGTACTGCAGGCTGTTCTGGCTGCCTTGAAGGAATGAATTAGAGTGTGTTAATCGGGCTTTTCCAGGGTTTGGCAGTCACCTCACAGTAGGAATAATAAATAATTTCTGGAATAATTTCCTCCCGTTAAATCAAACCTCGTCCCTAGTGCCTCTGAGCCCTCCTCGCAATCTGCGGTTCCGGGACATCGACCACAGCTCTGCCGTGCTGTTCTGGGAGCCACCGACCGACAAGGTCACGGGTTACGTCATCACGCATGTCACGTCCACTGGAGCCCGGATCAACATGGTGAGTGCTGAGGCTGAGGGTGCAGGTGTCTGATGAACCGCAGACATGTCCATGGACAGTCGAATGGACAAAGACAGACACAGACATGTCCACGGACAGACACATAGACACACGCACACTATGGCACAGAGAAACACAGACACATCCACACCCATGAAGACATGCACATGGACGCTCACATATTAGAATTAGAATTTAGTGATTAATTGTCATTGTTGACACACCACAGCACAACAACAAAATGTGCCAATGTGACATAGCAGGGGGTAGCTAATTCAGCCCCTAGGAAGGCCCATGCAGTGAGGTATCAGCATGAAGTAAAGGCAGGACTCACTTCCCCGTTCACATCGTAAAGCCATCCCGTCTTGTGTCCTGTGCTGTGACCCAGACGAAGGTGGGGAAGGTCGTCTCGGTGACGCTGAGGAACCTGACATCCAGCACCGGCTACACAGTGGCCGTCACCGCTGTTTACGACGAAGACCAGTCTGAGCCCATCACTGGCACCTTCACCACCAGTAAGGAGCCGTCCTCCGTCCCACAGCGCCATAACACCTGTTTCTCCCACATATTTTAATTTGAGTTAATTAGACTGGTTTATGCTACCCTGTCTTTCACCTCTTGCTATGCTACAAACCTGGATCTGCTTGGCTGACACGATTACCCCGTGTGACCTTTGTGTTACGTTTCACTGGAGCAGTTACTTGCCAAATGGTGAACAGCAGCCTTTATGTCACCTACATCACAGTGCCACCTATTCAGTGATAATGCAGAATGATAAATCTGGGCATTAGTTTACTGGTTTTTGGGGTAATTATTTAGTGATACCAATCTAGCGCATGTTGTACTGTATTTGTACAACTCACTTAACCTACCAGTCCTGCCCCATCAAGTTATTGACGTTGTTCCCAGAGCCGCTCCCCGCGCCCCGCAACATCAGGACCAGTGAGGTGTCCATGGAGGGTTTCCGGGTCAACTGGCAGCGTGCAGCGGATGATGTCCTGTTCTACAAGCTGTCCTGGAGGCCGGCGGCCGGTGGGGAAAGGAAACAGGTCTGTGATGTGATTCGTAAGGCCGTGTGGAAAAATACCCGTCCTGTGGTGGAATACATGCTTGTCCCATGACAGGATACCTGCTTGGTACGTGTCGGGTTACACGATCCCATTATTTGGTACACGCTTGGTGCTGCGGAGATACACGCTTGGCCCGTGACAGTTTACATGCTTGCCGGTGTGGGGATTCCCCGTGGGGTTATTTGTAACCCCGCGAGGCTTGGGTTCGACCAGCGTTGGGGCTCAAATGACAGCGAGCTGCCAGAATACCTGCAGAGACCCTCTCAGGAATCTGATGTCTGCCTCGTGCCCCGCGCTCTGCCCTCCCCGGAAGGCTTCACCGCTAAATGTGCCGTTGGGATTTCTGTGACAAGGACGGGCTCAGGCACAGCTGTGACTTATAGATAGCGAGGGGCAGGTCGATATGTTTACTCAGCGGCACCGGAGCAGAAAATAACAAGCGGGGAGGTCAGGCAGGATATTTCACAAAGCCGAGCCTGTATCTCCCTCCTGAGCCGGTCTGGGTGACTCCCACAAAGGAAGACCTGGTGACCCGTCACCGAAGGCTTTGTTTACTTTGTGCCAATTTTCCCGGCTTCTGAGCAGCCCCCATAACCACTTCCACCTTCTCTCCCGTGGCCGTGGCGATAGACGTTGATCTTGGGCGACTATGACAGCACCCTGCTGGCGCACCTGGAGCCGGGCACGCGGTACGAGGTGGCGCTGTCTGCGGTCTACGTGGGCAACGTGGAGAGCCGGGCTGTGACGGCGCTGGAGACCACACGTGAGGAAGTGACCGGGGCTGAAATCCCATGGGCTTCATACATACACGCACTAATAAAGATATCCATCCATCTTCCCTCATAACCCTCATCCAGAAAGCTGTCAGGGTGAGTCAGCAGTCCGTCCCAGGAAGGCCGGGGATATCCTGGACAGGACACTGGTCCATCAAAGGGCCGAGAGAATTATTCCCAAGGGACAATTCAGACACCCTAATTCACTGAAAAACCAGGTTCATTTACACTGTAGGGGGGAAATGGAGTAGATGGATGATACCTGCAGTGACAACATGCAAATGCCATACAAACACAAACACACACACACACACAGGGTATAATGGAGGCATCAAACCTATAACCTACTGTGCAGAAAGCAAATTCCTATCCATCCATCCATCCATGCATTAATCCATCCATCTCCCATCTGTTTATCAGGGTTATTCAAAATTCATATATGAATTTATATGAAAATTATACAAACAGAATATTTATTTTGTAATCGTATTGCATCTCACATCCTTCCACAATATCCCGGCCCAGTCTGAGAGTCCATAGCCCTGATAATGCTGTAATTACGTAGCTTTGAGGTGCTGTTTTGTACTTTCCCTGCTGTTTCGTACTTTTCCCGGCACACAACTCCTGCCTGAGGTATTTATGTTCTGTTTATTTACTTTCTTAAACATAGTTCTGTCACACAGGCCATGCATTACGTTTCTGTCCTCGTTTCATCTCACATATTCTTGGATAGTCTCCACCAAGGTTTATATAGCTGCAAAAAAATGACAACTGCTCTCTTTCTCTCTGCCGTGTGTTTGCATCTGAGCTTGTGGCGCCGCATTAAATATTAAAACCATTTTAATTTCTCTTCTTAGTGACAAGAGGCTCCACTGGCCCTTCACCTACCCCCTCAGGTAAATACTGCTTCCCAGGGATGGACTTGTGAGGGGAAAAACAAAAACGAAACTTTCTTTGAGACGATTTAAAAGATATATTTAACGATGTGACAGTTAACCTTTAAGGTCTGTTTCAGTAGTGGATGTCTGTGTCCAGTCTGCGGAGTGATAAATCAGGGGGGTCTGGTGCTGTAAGCTGTACTTCTGTGTACGGCGCAGGAACTGTGCAGAATTCCGGCTTCCATGCATTAATTGCTTTTCTGTGGCAGGTGAACATTCATGGTGCCACGTTGCCTGGCAGCTCAGGTCACTAAATACCCTGCTGCCCCCTTGCCCCCCCCCCCCCCAGCACTGATTAACTTCTTATTAGTGACAAATTTAGTTAATAGTTTAGTTACTATATTGATTCCACCCCTTTATGCTGCCTATTGTTGACTTACACATTACATTGTGTATAAAAGCCCTCCCCATGGTCACTGCTGTTTGTATGACACTCCGTGGTCCTGGGGGAGCACTGTGTACCTGTATGTGGAGGAATGACAGCGAAGACCACTTGACTTAATTTGACTTGACTTGACTGTCTCGTGACGGTGGGCCGTTCCTTTCCAGTGCCGCGGGTCGGCGTGAGGAACCTGCGCATCGACCGCGAGACCCCGGACAGCCTGAGGGCATCCTGGGACCCCCACATGCTCGGCGTCAGCGAGTTCCGGGTGTTGTACGGCCCCGTGAAGGGCGACTGGGATGAGGAGGATGTGAGTGCGATCTCCAGGGCCATCAGGTCATTTTGGTCATAAACACAAAGCAGGTCCAGTTCATTAGAGGCAGACTGAAGCTCCTGAAGGCAGGTTTCTTACCGGTTACTGGGTTTAGTTCCTGAGGACCAAACAATAGCATGACATTTGGGCTAATATGGGGCAGTTTAGTGGTGGGGGGCAGAACCAAATGGGATGGAGATCAGACCAGACCATTAATAGAATGTAAACCAGAGGTGGACATTTCAGGTCCAGAAAGTAAAAAATCCAGACCAGGATTTTGTTTCATCCAACCACTTGAGTACTATATGATTGTGACTCTGGATGCTCAGCTGTTCCATCCAGAGTCACAATCATATAGTACTCAAGTGGTTGGTTGAAACAAAATCCTGGTCTGGATTTTTACTTTCTGGATCAGAAATGTCCACCTCTGATGTAAACACATTTCATGGCACTGTTTTGCTAGGTTTGCCCTTTTATTGACTTGGGCGGGGGGGGGGATCATGTGAAAGAGATAGACTACAGCCTTGTAATACACCCACGAAGGGAAGGATGTTATTTTCCGGGTCGTGTGTTAGCGCATGTGGCCCTGTCACTGCTGCGTGTTTGGCCACACGCGGTAAAGGGAGGCGGCGTAAAACCAGAGTCGCGCGTAAACATGGTCCCACCTCGCCCGCACTTTTAATTTCCCGTCTGGCGGCCCGGGAGACGCGCCGGGAGACGTTACGTTAGCGTGTGAAATATCGCAGAGGGAAATATCCACAGGAGATAAAAATAGACCCGTCAGCTGGACGCGGTTGCGGGGAGGAAGTCCGTTTGTTTTTGGCATGTTTGCTTTACGACGCGCGGGCAGGCTTTCAGCACCACGGCCGGGCCGGACAGCACCTCCCCTTCAGTTCCTTATTTTATAAAAGCGTCAGAGCGTGTACTGACAGATCAGGGCATGGCGGTTTAATTCTCTGCTTTGTAAGGCTCAGTCAGCCAGGCTAGATTGATTGCGGGCATTATAAATAGTTTATGAGACGCGCATGCATTATAAAATCTCATTTCGCGTAATTACATTGGATTCGGACGGACTGTTCGGCATACCCTCCAAATGACACTACTGCTTTCGACCCCTAATGCCAATGACGTTTTTCTTTTTCTTTTAAATTGCTCTGTCAAGCTGGATATTGGCTGATGCTTATTGCTGTTAAGCATTTGGACAGGGGAGGCCACACAGCGCCTGCTTAAAATGTAAACAGGAGCGGCACCTCTCACTCACATACGCCCGTTCAGTGCATGTTTTCCACGGCACCAAGGCGCTAATACCCCCCCCCTCTCCGTGGAGGGGTCAGTGGATACGTCAGTGCTCAGCCCGAGCCAACGTGTCACCATTGACATCCTTATCGAGATCAGAGAAGACATCACAATGGACGCTGTTGTCATGAGAAAGTCCAACTCACTCGTGCCCTTGCACCTGACGTTTAATCACCGCGGCGTAATCGGCAGCCAGAAGCTATTTTGGTTGTCACGAAGATGATTTTTCTTCCAAAGATGTTGGAAAGATAGAAAGTTGTAGAACTCAAGCCATGGTTGACTTCTGTGTCACCAAACATGGTATCCATTTTACGCTCGGGGCCCCGAAGCGACAGTGCTCTTTCGCCAAAGGGTGAAACGCTAATTTTAAAGAGCGCCTCCTGGCGGCAGAGACACACAGCACTCCGACAGCCTGTGCAAATGTATTGTGATCTGTAGTGTGTAAAGCTAGCGATCCTCTCTCCAGACAGAGTGTCATAGCAGAATCCGTACAGGGTTACAGGCTTGAGTCACATCCACATCAATCTAAGCACTGAGTAGATCGTATGAGACCATTATGACCCAACAGTAATTGTAACTGCAGTACTTTTTAGCTATATAAAAAACATTTTATTTGTAGAGCAGATATGTTTTTCCAGAGTGACGTACTTTTGAGATAGCAGGGTCAGCCAGTTCCTGGAGCAGTAGGGGGTGGAGCTCTCGCTTAAGTGGCCAATGGCAGCATTGTTCTGCTGACCACAGGATTTGAACGTCCAATCGCAGGGACGACCCACTGAGCCGCACTGCGTCCCCGACGGTACAATTGCTAGTATCTGGCTAATCTCCGTTTGACAACGCAAAAAAGTGGGCACTGTTGCGCACGGTGTAGCTCATTATTTCTCTTCCACTGAACACGGTTTATTGTCGGCTTGCTCATTAGCTGTTGTCGTTATTGCGCTTAATCGTGCCGAAAGAAAACATCGTAGACAAACTGCGGCTTACTAATTCGGTCACGTCGACAAATTTCGGATTGGCGTGCTGTCATTCCGGCCGAGCGACGCCGTCTCAGAACTGAGAGGACTGGTGATTTCTCTGTGGAGATGCCCAAGAGGAACAGAAGGGACATGTGAGTTTAGCAGACAGAGATCCGTTAAACAGCGGCCCAGATGATTAGATTGGTAGGGTATATTAATGGGCAGGGAGGGAGATCAGAAGACTGGGGGACCACTGTTCCCATTAACCCTCCCAGTGAGCGACAGCATCATGCAAACTGGTCTGAAGTGAGGACAGCGAGTCGTGATTATTGGATCATATATCTCATATATCATGTTTTATTCTTTTAAATGTAGGTGTTTGTGTCCGGCCAAGAAAACAGCGTCATCCTGGAACACCTGGGGCCAGACACAGAGTACAAGGTGACAGTCACGCCCATCTACGCTGCTGGAGATGGGACCAGCGTGTCGTCTGTGGGCCACACGTGTAAGCGGATCCTCGCGGCTCCAGCGGCTTCGCACACTAACCGCACGGGCTCACTACCTCGTGTTTACTCTCCCTGGCCCACCCCTAAAGTAAACTATTCCCCGCTTCGCCGATAATCACTATCGTGGGCCGATGTATGTCCTGGGGTTACCTGACACAGGTGGGGGGTTTTCCGCTGAGTTTGCACTGCTGACACAGTAAATGTGAAGAGGCAGGGAGACAAATATCGATTTTGTCCATTAATAAGGATGATGGAGACCCCTCATAGCAGCAATCTCCCTCCGGCCAGTAATAAGCCCGTGAAACAGATTTTTTTTCCCTCTGTCGTAATTGATTACACGCACCACTCTTTCAGCCATTACCTCAGAATGCCGATTTGGGTCTTTTCTGCTCTTTCGAGTAATGATTTAAATGTCACTGGGAGGATAATTCACATTCTTAGGAAAGACAAGCGGCTGACAGTTTGTCTCGCAATTCGAAACAAAATGCAGCACAATGCTGAGCTTCAATAACAAATAAATCCATCACGGCTCTTCATGAATTTCATTCGAATATATATGCGTCATCGGCTGTTATATATGGTTGTCTCTTGCTGACCAAAGAACACGCTTCTCACAGCCAAGTGCTTAGATCATAAACCCACCCGGCTGCACACAGGAAGTGACGCAGGAAATCAAGCGTCGTCCCCGTTCCCCCGCGTCCACGTGAACTTTGCGTTTGTTTACTTGCAGTGCCCCTCGCTGCACCCACGAACCTGAGAGTGTCTGAGGAATGGTACAACCGCTTCCGTGTCACTTGGCACCCTCCCTCGAACCCCACCGCAGGCTACCGGGTCATTTACCAGCCCGTCTCTGGTGAGTATGGGTCCTGAAGGAAACAGTGAGCGAGTGGGAAGGAGAGAGTACAAGAAATCGCATTCACAGCAGCAAACGGAATACACCGAGGTGACTCGACAGTTGGGACTGTCGCTCCATCTCCATTACCAGTCAAGCATTGAGCAGAACCTGTGGTCTGGAAAGAGGGCCATCTGGGAGAGATGTTGCACCTTTAAGGTTTCTAGAGAAACAAATGTTCCATTAACTGCGTCGTAAAATGGGGACACCCTCTAAATCACTGTAAAAGGGCATTTCGATTGAGCGGTTTCCTAAGTTTGGTGTAATTGGTCTATAAGCATTTGCACAAGACATCGGCCATATTTGTCCACTTAAGTTTTGTTTCCGACAAATGAATACCTTCTTAATTGAAACTATCATAAAGAAGGAATGCTGTTCACCGGAATGCAGTTAGCGGTGAGCGAGGTAAGCGTCTTGTCATTGTGATAAATGGTGAATTACCGATGAAGGGCAGGGTTCATACATTTTACTGTCCTTGCTCTGGGAGTGTAAAGATCTGCTGATGATGTTATAGACTGTCAGATCGTTCAGGGAAGACAATGAACCATTTCTCTTCCTGTCATGTGGAATAATGATTTGCTTTGGGTAAGCAGAGCATTATTAGGAGATGAACTTGAAGAGGGAATCCCCCCTTCAAGTCACTGTAAGCACTCTGGTTCTGAGGATGAGAAGGTCCATGTGATTTCTCTACCAATGTCCTGCACAGTTCCTCCCTTATTCTCTTTACCTCGAGATACTTTCCCCCCCCCCCCGTAATCAATCACAGTCAAAGACAGAGGCCAGTTCCAGAGAATTTATGCCCAGAGACTGTCCGCTCTCTGCAGTCCCGGGACCAGCCCTGGAGACCTTCGTTGGGGACGACGTCAGCACTCTCGTCATCATGAACCTGCGGAGTGACACCGAATACAGTGTCAAGGTCATCGCCACCTACAGGACAGGCGCCAGCATCGCACTCACTGGCAAAGCCAAGACACGTAAGGCCGGCAACATCCCTACAGCGATTTACAAAGCGAATGTGTCCATTCACACCTTCTTACATTTAGTGGAAATGATTTCATCTTCTTTCCATGCACAGACATACGGTATGTGGTTGTATTGATCCATATATCATAAAATATGATTAATTCATCCTTAGCTCCCTTTTCCAAGGTTCAGGGTTGAGGAAAGCCTGGTTGGCAATCCTGCATGATGAGCAATTTGGAGAGACCAGCTCATCTAACTCACAAGGGGGGGGGGGGGATCCTTTGACTCTGCACATGGAGGGCTATAGTGCTGACCCACAGTAGTATATAACAGTATATATTTGTTACACGTGGTCATAAAAGATAAATACATATTTTCAGTATATTCTGTGTTCTCTGTTGTGTCAGCACTTAAGAGTGGGTATTTTTTAAGGACAAGATGCTAGTAAAATGACTCATTTAATGCATCTACTGTCCCATGAGCGTCAAAGCCACTATTTTACGAGCTACTGTGGCAAACAGCGGCACCTCGCATAGGGTCTCTTAAGGTTTCCGTTTACACAGCACACACCCCACTGGCAACAAAGCTCTGCTGCGTCTTTTGGACAGCTGCATTTAATTAATTTATTCACGCTTATTTACGCAAACTACGGATTAATACACAAAATGACTAACGATGCGTAGAAAGCGCTGGTATCGTGTCGTATCGAAAGAGTCGCATTATTTCTGCACATAACTCAGATTTTATCAGGAAAATCGCTAAGTAAACTATTCTGGCTCCTTTATTATATAAAAATGCGATCAGACTGTTTCTCTTTGCTAAAACCTGAGTGAGGCGTTTTCATCAGGGTGAAGTGAGATAACCGGGGCGGCGGAGGCAGCGTCCCCGGGATCGCGTCTGCGCGTCTCCGGGAGCGCGTCCCCGGGCGGCGCGGCGGACAGGCACCCGTTGCGGGCGGCAAATCTTTATCTCTCCAGACAAGCCGTTATTACAGGGGGAGCAGAAACACGATTCTGACACGGATAACGATATATTACATCTTCAGCCGTGAAATTTCTATTTATTAATTTTTCGGCTCTTGTTCCGTGTGTTGCATTAACACGCTCCTTACACCTGTATCCCCGCTCCGTCTCACGCAACTCTCGTCCACTTTGTGCGTCAGTCCAATTTGAATAATTCAGTAAAATAATAAATGTAGCCCCCTCGCAGTTGCGCGCCCAGGTACGTGAACGCATGCATTTTTAATAGCGCGGGCTACTGAAGGGCGCCAGCAGTCACATGCATTATTCAGGAGCGCTGGCAGGATTAAGATAAGCCGCCTCATTCCGCCATATGCTCCTGCGTGTTCTCCATCTTGTTCTTCAAGGAGAACATCTTCTGAAGGGCCTTGTTGACTCGTTATGTGCTGCTAAACCGCGGCCTTGCTGACCACATGCTACGTCCTTCTAGTTTAAGGGCTTGAATTTAAGAGTTACACAATACGGTTTCAGATAAGTCTCTTCGGTTCAACTGTATTTTTGAGAGTCCTTCTTACCAGGAAAATTAATGGAACCACAGCACAGGGGCCATGCAGGGAAGTGTCATTTATTTATGGACAGGGGCGGGAAGGGGGACCTGGACAGGATTGTGGACAGGTGGAACATCACAGAAGTGAAGAAAACTAGTAAATCCATCTAACCTGCAGTGAAGGGTTACCAGGAGACCAGGAGATATAAAATAAACCAGAACACTGCAATAAATAATCCCTTTGGGCAGGAGGGACGTGTGGAACCAATCAGCACAAAGCTTCAGTCACCTGACCCTCCCAGCCTCTCAGCCTCAGCCACCCCCCTCCACCCCCACCGACCACTAGAGTGTTCATTTAGCCGTTTGCCCGCTACTGTTTCTTCAATAGGATCCTACACAGTATAGATCGGATTAAATGACTGTAGGTTTTTCAAGCAAGACAAATACACAGAAAGTCTGATTTAATTACTTTTTTTCTTCCTGACAAAGAAAATAAACTTGAGGTACAGAATCCAAGCTGTATATACAGCACATTTAATAGTAAAGAAAATACTGTGGATTTGTAATTTCATTGGACGTATCCTCACCAGAATTGATTTTGCTTAAATTGTACCTGTTTGTTGTATTTCGTTTTTACTGAAGTCTGCAGAACAGTGTTTTTGCTATTTAATTACTACCGATTCTCCCATGCAGAAACGTGACAAATTTCTGCAAGAATTTTTTTTTTATTAGGCAATCAGTTGTTGCGATGATGTGTAGCTCAGCAGATTAGTGCCAGTGACCGGAAGGTTGTTGATTCAAGACCCATGGCCAGCACAGTATATGTTGCCTTGGACAAATTAATCTTGTAATTAGGTAAATGGTAGATGCTTGTTTTTTACTGTTGAGTTTATTCATTTTTGTTTTAAATTATGTGGATTAGATATCAGCAAAGATATCCATACCGTTTTTACAAACCGATTCTCCGTTTTTGTAATTAAAGACATGTTTTAGCAGTGTGTGTTTCTGCATTCCTGCTGAATATAAATTGAAGCCTCCCCCCACTGATCTGAAAATGGAACCTTCCCCCAGGAACATGTGATTCCTCCCTATGCATGTCTACCAGCAGACGTTGAAGCGAATGCCCCAGCTCTAAACTGGTGGGGTAGCCCCGTTCATGTTTGTATTTCCTTGTCTCCTTATCACACAGTGTATCTGAGAGTGGCGAACCTGAACACCTACCAAACACAGAGCACCAGCATGTGTGCTCAGTGGCGCCCCCTACAGTACGCCTCTCTCTACAGGGTGGTCATCGAGTCCCTGCACAGTAAGTAGCTCCTGGCTGCCACTCGCTCATTCCTCACTTATCCTTACCCTCACCGGTGTTGAGGTGCCATTTCTCTTTCCAGTATAATCCCTGTTTGTAAACAAAAGCAAACTGGCGTCTGACAAAGACCAAATAGCCAGATGAGATCAGACGTCTTAGTGTATTTTGAAACAGTGTCAATTTTTTTTTTTTTTTGCTATCGACTATTGTAACTTTTACTCAGGAATGAGGAGTGAAGATGGCAACAGTTCACAAATTTATCACACATCATACCATGATAATACAGGGCATTTGAAAAAAATATCTGAAATAGTGACAAGTTGAAGTTAATTTTAAAGAGATAAAAGCACAATTATAATAAATCTGATTAATGGGAATGCCTAGTGGAAACAAGACTTTCAGTAAAAGTCACTAACTTTCTTTATCACGCAAGGCTGTAATTGATTGAAATTTAAATTGGGGGCACAATTAAAATCAATCACATATAGTTGCCAGTCTTTACTTGAATGCAATGGTGCCTTTTGCTGGAGTGTTAAAACTTTACTACCTTATGAAAAAATAATGCGTCCGTTAAATCGCCCCCCTGACAGACAGCGACAGTGTCACCGTCAGTCACCGTGTTTTATGCCGTTAATGAAAAGTGCCGTGGTCCGTATTTTTATTGTGAGAGATCCATTAAAAGTTAAACGAATGTTCTCAGTGACTCATTTTAATGGCTTCCAGAGACTGTCTGTTGAGGGTCCAGAGAGAAACCAGTAAAGTTCTGGCAATGTTTGGGGTGACACTTTCACATGTGTAATAAAAGAAAGTCCTCCTCTCGATTTTCCTCCAGATCTCAGAAATAAATATGTTATGCATATGTATATATGGACACTTTTTAAATTGAAATAACCTGTTATCTGTATAGAACCTTGGCAGCTTTACACTCAAGCAGAGCCGTGTATTAAACTTAGATGAAGAGCCTTGAAGGAATCGTACCTCTCGGGGTACGGATGCACAGATTGTACACCATGCCAGATTGCCAGAAGTAGGAGAATCCCAAGGAGGTGATTGCAAAACAAAAGGAGAGAGGAGCACGGAAAATTTCCTCCTTGGGAGGATCCACCGTAGCATTCTGCCCGGAGTCACACAGGAGGTCTTGGCATTTTCGAAGGGTTGCGTAGTCTGTGTAAAACTCAGATGGGAAGGTTTGTGGGACACGCCTGCATCAGCTTTTGAGAGAGAATGTTTTTAAAGAGCTGTGGCTTTCTTATGTTCTCGTTCAGGAGGATATTGATGAGATCCGATTACTGTTATCTGTGAAGTTGATCGGAAGTTGCCTTTGCTTGGGCTCTTATCTGCTATATCACTATCTGATGCACAGGCATTGGATCCAGACCAGTCCTCAAGCTAGAAAAGCGTTACTGGGCGTAATTAAAATGTCTGGTTTGCATGTGAATAACTCTGTCAATTCAGACCTTGAACATTGTTCCTGAGATGGCCTGCATCTCTAAGTCTGGTCCTCAGTCCATCTCAGTCCAGTAAGAGGAACAATGGTTCAGTTTGTTGTCAATTTCACGGATTATGCCAAGAAGCTAAAGACCTTGGGGAAGAGCGGACGAGAGCGCTCGACGGAATCCGCTAGACGGAATCCGCTCTTCTTCATGGTGTCCCTTTGACGATGGCTGACTTCCATCTTCTCCGACCGCAGACGGACAAAAGCAGGAAGTGAGCCAAGGGGGAGGAGCTTCTGGACACTGCTTCCAAGGTCTGTCTCCCAACACCCCGTACAAGATCAGCGTCTATGCCCAGTATCAGGGCATGGAGGGTCCTGCAGTGACCACCATGGACAAAACACGTAAGTCCCTGTGTCCCGCTTCTCTAGTCCATGCTGAATTACTGCACTGGAAAAAAAAAACTTGTTTACGATCTGTACAAAGTTCTGTTTGAAGCCAGAATGATCCCCTTGTTTTGACACAAACTGAAGTTGGTGCTGACCACCACACAGCCACACATTTGCATCAGGCTCCTGAGGTTTGGCTGCCCCCCCCCCCCCCCCGACCATAAACAGTCACTCCACCAAAGATTAAATTGACACATTCCTTATTTAGCAGACGCTGAAGCAGCATGTTCTGCTAACCAGCCAGCTAGCTACGATCTTCTGCCTCTACTCACTAGCTATTTATTTTGTTTTTGAAACACGGTGGGGGTGGGGGGTGACTATTTCAGTGGGGTCCCAGAAACAGCAAACCGCCCCTGTCTTCACTGCTTAAATTTCGAGAGGCTACTATGAAGAGTACTGTAATTCCCAGTGGAAGAAGTGGTTGTGTGGGCCGCTGGCGTTTTTATGAGAAGCACACAGACATAAAACAGCCCCGCCACGGCGTCATGGGAGCATGCACTGTAATTCTGCACACTGTCTGAAAAAAAGCACCAATTTGAACCTTTGAGGGAACAATTACTTGTCACTGGGGCTGTACCCTCAAGGGTCTGCCAATTGTATCCTAGCTGTAGGTAAATGCACCTTTCAAGGCACAGAAATGAACTCTGAGGAACATTTAAGTACTACTGAGGGTACATTAATGTTGTTTGTGCCTTGGGCAGCAAAACTGTACCAGGATTGTAACCTTTTTCTGACAATGCAGTTACTGGCAACCAGTAGTCAGTGAAGTCAAGTCAAGCTACTTGACGACTATCTACAGTTGGCCTTGCTCTGTGTCCTTGTTTGCCTTACTGCTTCAGCCCTGCCTGTTCAGAGGTTTGTAATTGTCCTTTGTTTTGGTGGGTGTGTGCTGCCTGAGTAGGCATGTCCCGTTTGAGTGGGCACGCTGTGTTTGGGTGTTGGGGCTGGCTAAGACGATTGTAGTCAGCTAAGCCGCCGTTTTTCGAAATGCCAATAAAACAGGATCAGTTCATTTGGAAATGAGTGTGGCACATTCCGGTTGCTGGTTCACCCGCTGCTGAACAGGTAAATTGTCAGATTGATCCTTCGTAATCTTCCTAATTGATCTTCTTACCGTTTTAAATGGATCCTTGCGTGTCTTTGTTTATATCCGGATTGTGTGGAGAGAGGTTTCTGTTTGCTTTGAGGCACAGTTCATTTCCCCCACTCCAGCGAGGCTGTCACCTCGTTCCAGCAATGAGAGGCCGATGACACGGACCGTCGGCACGGCGACAGCGTGCTCCCATAAGGCAATCTCTAAACGGCGCCCCCTGGGAAGCTGCGAGGGAACATTTTTCAGGTGGAAACGCGAGACGAGCCACTGAAACAGGATGCGTTTTATTTCATATCCAGGTCCTGCTCCTACCCCAGCCCCCACTGAGCCCCCAACAACACCCCCCATCCCAACGATCCCCCCTGCCAAAGAAGGTGAGCCTGCGTCCCTGATTGGCTGCCGTCCTCATTGGTATAACTGCATTACCACATAGTCAGTCTCATCACCTTAAATATTAGGTTATTGCCTGTAAATGGTGACCTTTGCTACTCCTAAGGAATCACTACTGATTGGTCTATTGCGGAAATGTACAGGCGTCCCGCCCAAATAAATAAACGTGATCATGCTCAGTCACCAGAATTCATTATTCTCCTGCTAGAAAAGTCTTTTTTTTTTTTAAAGTAGTCAGGCAATTCTTGTAATTATCGAGGTAAACCTTAATATTTTTAATACTCAATACAAGTTAAATGATATATCCGATAAATGATAAAAAATGATAAATCCTTTTTATTTTTATCATTTTGTAATTTATTTACTTATCATTTTATCGTTTATTTATTTATCATTTTATCATGATTTATCATTTTTCTTCTAATTATCGAGTCAAACTTTAATACTTTTAATGCTCAAAGCATGTTGCTGGTGGGGAAACAATAAAGTAAGCAGCACCTCAGGGGAGTAATTTAGCTTTCAGAGGCCCAGAAGATTTTATTAAGGATTTATCAAGGGGGTCTTTGACTGTTTGGCTGGGGGGTGATGACAGTGTGTGACAGTGTGTGTGTGTCGGGGGCGGGGCTTGGCCTCACCTGGCCAGTGAGAGATGCCAATGTTCAAACCCAGGTGTGAGGACTCTTCAGCCAATCAGTCCTCTAATTAGTAATGTAATTAGGGAGTTGCGGTGAAAACCCGCATACACAGCGGCCCTTTCTGGATAAGACTGGCCCCCCCTGTGCTAGTTGGTGATACACAATGCGGCTTGGATGACATCACTGTTTAGTGTAGGACCTGACAGAGCTGGATGAAATCATACAAATACCTATTTGTTCCATTAATTAAAATGCTACCGAGATTCCTTTAGAGGTGTAGAGTATGGGCTTAAAAGATACTAAAAATTATTGTTTCATGAATTTATCGAAAAAAACTCTCCTCCTGGTGTGAACATTACATTACATTAGTAACTATAAAACGATGCTAACAGCACAATGTGCAACAAATGAAAGTTACATTTCTAACTTTAAAACAACGCTAACAGTGCATTACTAACTTTAAAACAGTGTGAATGTTACATTAGTAACTTTAAAAACAATGCTAACAGTGCATTACTAACTTTAAAACAGTGTGAATGTTACATTAGTAACCTTTAAACAATGCTAACAGTGCATTACTAACTTTAAAACAGTGTGAATGTTACATTAGTAACTTTAAAACAACGCTAACAGTGCATTACTAACTTTAAAACAGTGTGAATGTTACATTAGTAACTTTAAAGCAATGCTAACAGTGCATTGCTAACTTTAAAACAGTGTGAATGTTACATTAGTAACCTTTAAACAATGCTAACAGTGCATTACTAACTTTAAAACAGCGTGAATGTAACATTATTGCACATCAGTTAAAATTAGACAATTAGATCCATGTGTATGTCAACCAAAGGTCACTCACAGAGCCAATTAAAGTACTTTTTGCTTCCCCCCCCCCCCGCCCCCACAAGAGCCCATTGTGGCTAAAATCAGAAACTTTAGTCAGTAATAGCGTGACTGGGCCCTGGCGAGACATAGTTGGTTCGATTATCTATCCACTTGAGTTTTGGCTCTGTCCACCTCACTAATGGAGGCTCATTGAAAAGACCCCAGCACTTTCACTTCAGGATCGCTTGAGTGTCACTGAATTGCTTTTGCATCCCAGACGCATCGACCATTTTAGGGCTTATTTTCCTCTATGGAGGTCTGGCACCAAGACTCACGTTCCTTTTCTTAATTGTTATTCCGAAAAAGCAAAGTATCCAGAAATAGGTTCCAAGCGTCGAATGTCCAGCAGTGGAGAGTGGAGGGAATTTTGCTCTAGGAATTAGTGTCAATCTTGTCCGCTCCTCTCGAACAATCGGCACCCTGTCCACCATCTGTGGCCCTAATGCCCGCCAAATGCCCCCCCCTTCTCCCCAGTGTGTAAAGGGGCAAAAGCAGACCTGGCTTTCCTGGTGGACGGCTCCTGGAGCATCGGGGACGACAACTTCCAGAAGATCATCCGCTTCCTGTACAGTACCCTCGGTGCCCTAGACAAGATCGGACCGGCCGGCACTCAGGTGGGTGCGGCTGCTCTGACTCGCCCTCCTTTTCCGTTCCTGCAGGCTGAATATCTTCCTTCTTCTGATGGCAATAAAAGAAAAGCAGAAGTGGACATTTCGGGTCCAGAAAGTCAAAATCCAGACCAAGATTTAGTTTCAATCAACCAGTTAAGCACTTTGTGACTGTGATTTTTTATACTCAGCTGGTTGGATTTTTACTTTCTGGACCTGAAATGTCCATCTCTGAAAAGCATGGCTGTGTTTAATTAACAGCAGGAAAGTGTCGGGTTTGCAAGCCTGAGACCACAGAGGTGGGCAGAGGCGTAGGAGGGAGTTTGATTTTGGGGGGGGGGGCCCAACTTAATAATTTAAATACAAAGGTCTATTATTTCAGGAGGACAAATGAAACCAATTTAAGTATTGGGGGCTACACATCTGGTTGTTACACCCCTGTGGGTGGGAAATGGTGTCTGTACAGAGTCGAGCTACGCTGAAGTTGCACAGAGGCAGGTTATCGTGAGGGAGAAACTCTCTCTGTCTCTGGATGCCCCCCCTTGAAGTTGACGCACGTCTTGGGTCATGCACCAGGGCTAAGAAATCCATATGTAAGACATCACCCGTTCCTGGCTGGTACTGGGGATTGGATCACTGGGGAGGGGCGGTCAGAGGCCAGCCTGGGCATGTGGCTCCCCGGAGACACCATTCAGGGGAAAACAGCCCAGTGTCTAGACACGGCGAGGAGAGCACATTGATCACGCTCAGACTCCCCCTAATCGTGTGACGGTGCTGCGAGGTGGAGGGCAGCCAGCAAAAAGGCACCGAACGAATGTGTCTCGTATTACGGTGGCAGAGGTGAGCGATCCCTAAGATTAGGGACCGGGGGAAAAAATAACCTCCGAAGGTCCCAGAGAGTCCTCCCTGCCGGAGTGAGCGATCGGGTTCTGGCGGAGGGAGCCAATCAAAACAGCTGACAAGGGCCAAGTGACAGTTCTGTGTTTGTTCTGGCGTGGGCCTGAAAACCGCGGGGAAAAAGAAACAGCTCTGGGTGTTAAAGAATCGCCCCCCCCCCCCGTCGACAGGTCGCCATCGCGCAGTTTAGCGACGACGCCAGGACCGAATTCAAGCTCACCTCTTACGAGGACAAGGAAACCCTGCTGGACGCCATTCAGCACATCTCATACAAGGGGGGAAACACCAAGACAGGCACGTATCAAGGTCTTCATTTTGGGGGTGCGTGGTGGGGGCAGTAATACTCTCCATGTGCCCTGCCTGATTTAAAATGAAATAATGATACTCTATGGATTCCTGTGGGGAAATTCTCTCTCCGCCTACCCCATCTTGCTCTCCATGACACAAATGTGAGAGGAAGCTTGGCAGCGAAGGGCAGCCACCTGCAGCAGTGCCCATGGAGCTGGGGGTTAAGGGCCTCACTTAAGGGCCCACAGATATGACTGTCCTATAGAGGTCGGGCTCAAACCGGCAACCTTACAGACTTGCTGCCCCCTGGGGCTGTGTTAGGGAAACAGGTGGTTTTCTGAATAAATATGGCACCATGCGTGTTATTTATATATGTGTGTATCTACATATATATATATATACACACACACACACATACACGCATAAATATATATCTTTATTTCTGTGTATGTATTTTTCAGTTTGTTAATTGGGTCGCAACATTTTGTAGCTGGTGTTTATTCAGCCAGCTGGATTTTAATTATGAAAATTATTCACCACATTCCTGTCATACTGTACTGCGCACACATTATCTGGCAAATCTGATCAACTCTGACAACTTTATTATAGCACTTATTTTTAAGTGGGGGCATTTTTCTTATTTTAACCGCGGGACGTTCCGAGAGCGTCTTCAGTTTCAGATGTCTCTGGTATTACTGGTTCGCTCATTATTTGTACCCAAAGCGTAGTCATGGTGATTTCGCTGTATACATTCACAGAGTGTAACCAGCCCCGTAACAGAATAAAATCACAGACCCCCTTGGCAACAAGCAGTCATGGCTGTTGCAATGAGCTTTCTGTCCTGTTTATTTCTGTGAATAAACCTTCACTGTTTTTTTCCGGAAGGTTGTGCCGACTTGTTTAAATCGGCCATTAACATCTGCATGCTTTTGTCTGTCCCAGGATTATTTACTCATTAACGACTGAACATTTTCTCTTAATGCGGAAATGATTGTCCCTAATCCCTTCAGCACCTGTGTGTGCTGGTTAATATTTAAGGGATCAAGCAAAGATTGTTGTGATCAGCATCAGCAATATTCAGCTTTTGATTTAAAATGATATTTTTGTTTAGCATTATTTAATATTAGCCGCTCTCCTTGCCCAAACAGAAATGACGAAGGTCCCTTTGCCAGGGCCAGACAAAATCAAGCCTGTGTTCTCTCCCCACCCAAGTGCATCATGGGAGATTTGTGACTCCCGCACAAACTTTCTGAGGTTTTAACTGTCGTAAATGTGCAGAATTTTAACGAAGCTATTGGCACACTCGTAAAAAAAAAGAAAGGAATTCTCAGTCATTTATAAGAAATATCATTCCTATCTGCCTGTGAATTATTCTCGCTTCAAAGGTGCCTTTTTGATGGATGAATACATAGGCAACTGAGGACATTTTCCATTATGGGGTGGCGTGGCAAAAACGCACCTCCCGTCTGATAAAGGCCACTGTATGCCTCATTGGAAACTCTATTCTCAATTTAGCCTGTTTATTTTAATGACATTTTAAAACAGATGTAACTTAAACATTTCACAGAGGAGTGTTTACTCTTTTTTCATCTGCCATTATTCTTTTTTGACAGGGAGCCTCATAAAATCACAGAAAGACACTCAGATCCATTCGGCCGTGGCTTCAGCGCAGATTAAATTTGTTGCAATTTTCTCTGGTAACATTTACTCCTCTAATATTCGTGCAGATACATATATTATTTGGGAGAACAGGGAAGATATTTTTAAGAGCTGATTTTTGTAGGTAACCTTAGACATTAAGAGGATTAGGAATGGAAATTGGAAATGGAAAGACTCGCAATTCCTCATGTCTGTTTGATTTTGTCTGCCTGCTGCCAGGGCTGCTCATTAAAATACTTCTGATATTTGGCTTAATCTGAAACGGCGGTTGTGCGCCTGTGCGTGATCGCAGTGCCTGCAGTGACAGATCGCGTTTGCCGCTGTCATTTGAATGCACAAGGGACCCTAGAGAGGAGCGGAAGCTATTGTGCAATTAAATGATTAGGAGTTTACTGGTTTAGTGAGGGATATATCCAATTTCCTCATGTCGTGTTTGGTTCCGGTGCAGAGCACTGTGATACTGCGAGACTCGCATGTCCCGTAAAGTCATCCAGAGGATCGCAGAATCCTGTGACATGCTTTTGTTTCACTTTTACTTTTGGTCTTATCCAGAAGCCAGTTCAAATCCTGGAGTCAGAGACTTGACCTGAGTCGGTCCACTGTGACCCCGGGTTTTCCACAGTGTCCATGATCATGACTGCTGTGTGAATGCCATGCTCAGACAAACCCCCCCCCCCCCCCCGTGTTCCTTTCTTGCCCACCCCCTAGGAAAGGCTATTAGGCACGTGAAGGACGCCATCTTCACGACAGAAGGCGGGGCCAGGAGGGGCATACCCAGAGTGCTGGTGGTGCTCACCGATGGCCGCTCCCAGGATGACGTCAACAAGGTGTCCAAGGAGATGCAGGTGGAGGGTAGGTCCTCGTATTTGTTAAGGGCTTACTGGTGAAAATTAGCCTTAAATTGGCCCTACTGCCATTTAACATTTAGCATTTATTTATTTAGCAAACTCTTTTATTCAAAGTCACGTACAAATTGAGAAAGTGGGGTCAGATGGACCCTGCAGCAGTTGCTTGTGACATCACTGTGCCGACCCTGGGATTTGAATCAGCAACCTTCTGCGCAGTTCCCAAACTTACACGTCATATAATCCTGATGCCTTCGCAGGCTACATCATCTTTGCCATCGGCTTTGCGGACGCCGACTACGGGGAACTCGTGAATATCGCCAGCAAGCCCAGTGACAGGCACGTCTTCTTCGTGGACGACCTGGACGCCTTCCAGAAGATCGAGGAGGACCTGATAACGCTGGTCTGTGAGGCTGCTTCAGCCAGTAAGCACACTGCTCTTTCTGGAACCCGAAACGTGCGTGAGACTCCACGGGGATGCTATTCATCACCAGGATTTTCGATCTGTCACAGCATGGATTCTGAGATTAATATGCTCCCCGTCAGGGTGTATTAGTACAACCTCAGTCATTAAATGGCAAAAAAAGTGTTATTCATACCTGAAAAAGTTGTGGAAGGAATTATCCTGAGAGAGTGTGGGGTTTATATATGCCTGTTCTTATACTTTATGTTAATGCATGTGTTTATAAATCTCTTGTACACATTTCAGAACTTAGGAACATCACAGTATAGTGATGCATTAGGATTTTTACAGTTGAATTTTCTCCTTTCAGCCTGTCCATCTGTCCTGATGAGTGGTAACACTTTGGCGGGTAAGAGATTTTGGCAAAGTGTTTTCTCTTCGGTTTGCATTATGCTTACAGTGGAGTTCTGATAAACAGGGGCAGTGCGGAGGTGTGATTGCGATCTGCCATTCTGTTCCACCACGCTTGAATTACAGTATTACCCCGCCAAACCCTGTACGGCTAAGCTCAGCACGGAGAATGCAGTGCGCTCGCTATACTGTTCTGTTTTTTCCAGTTTTTTAACCACGGAGGGCTGTGGTGCAGAGGGGAGAGTGCGCTTAAGTGCTTAAACGGAACGAGAATACATATACGCACTAGGGTGTAGGGTGGAGGCCGCCATTGCATGGGAGGAGACGTGTAGGCCGTGATGTTCCGAGGTAACTCTGCGTTCTCGTCTTAGGCTTCAGAATGATGGAGATGTTTGGCCTGGTGGAGAAGCAGTACAGCAGTGTCAATGGCGTCTCGATGGAACCAGGAACGTTTAACAGCTTTCCCTGCTACAGGCTGCACAAAGACGCTCTGCTATCCCAGCCCACAAAGTGCGTATCCCAGAGCCGGGGGACCTCTGCCTGCCAGTGTACAAACGGGCATCTTAAATAGCTGGAGACAAAGTCCGGAACGCTTCACTCCCATTACCGGCAACATTATGTCCCTCGAACAATGACAACTAATGTTGCCAGATGAAGCTGTTAGCCGGATGCTAATTTCGTGCCAAGCAAAGGCTGATTTCTGAGTAGAACGTGGAACCCGGGCATGACAGATAATGTAGGTGTTCTTGTTCTAAGGATGAGATTAAGGTGTCTGAGCAGAAACTGCATCACGGAGAAGGATTTTGGCGTGTAATTAGCCACTAAGCCAGCTAAAGTGAGGATCCAATTAAGTTTATCATATCCTACCTCTGGGTCCTAAACACTTATTAAGTCGATAAAATTGGCTCTAGTTAAAGTGAGTTGACTTGAGCGACGTTAGCAGTGACTGATGACAGGCCCCTCTCTCCCATCAGGTATCTGCATCCTGAAGGCCTGCCCTCAGATTACACCATCACACTGTTGTTTCGCATTCTGCCTGAAACCCCCCTGGAGCCCTTTGCATTGTGGGAGATCCTGAACCAAAGGAACGAACCCCTTGTGGGCGTCATTCTCGACAGTATGTTTTTGTTGTCAGAAACTTGGCAAGAAGGGTTGATGTTAGACTGGAAGGAGCACATATTGATCTGCTCAGTCCATCTGAGGCACGCTGTGGAACTTTTTAACACAAGAAACGTTTCTCTGTGAAGATGTATGTCTGCTCCCCAAGTAAAAGCTGTGCCACTGTTTCTCAGTCAGCCTGAATTTAAGTAGAGCTGTAAATCCGTAATGAATTTAAGGTTCCATGTCCTTGTTGCAAAAAAAAAACAAACAAAAAAAAAAATTCTCCTGGTCATTACCTGTCCCCTCAATCCCAGACAGTGACAAGACCCTGACGTTTTTCTACCATGATCACCAAGGCGACTCCCAGACTGTGATGTTCGAGGGCCCTGAAATAAAAAAAGTCTTCCACGGAAGTTTCCACAAGGTCAGAACCTATATATATTTTTTCTATCCGTGAAGCATTTACAACATCACGGCACTTTCTGAATCCTCGATGTTCGCTCTTCTGTTGCCTGTTATTTATTTTTGTGTCGTCCAAAAACATATGTGCCTCGATTTGGAAAGCGAGATTATCCGATCGGAGAGTTCCTCGTAAATCACTAACTGCCTCAACAGCCTGGATCACTCCCCCCACCCCCACCCCCCACAACCCAGGCCAATTGAGATGGCGTGCGGGGTCGCGGTGGGAAGTGGCCTCTCTGTCATTCTGCTCAAGTGCGCCCCCTGTATGCAGATTATCTCCCTCCGCATGATGCTATTTTTAGGCATGGATGAATTACGGTGAGCAGCATGTGTTTCCTCTCCACCCTCTGTTTAGATGCGGCCACACGAGAAGAAAAATTATACTCTCCCTCCGAGAACCTGAGAGTTGTACTGGCATGTTACGTTCATAGCTCTTTTAAGACATTTTATCGCGTTTTTTTTTTTTTTTTTTGCAAAGTGCCTGCTTCTTAACAAATCCAGAGAGTGTGAGGTGTGGGTTAGGGGAAGCGTCCGTTCAGGGCGCCAGCAGCCGGCCGGGAGATCTGAAGACCAGCGCCCGTACCTCTTGCCCCCGGGCTTCCTGTGCTCGCCTCTGGGTGTCCAGCCAGCCCCTTTATAAAAAGTCACTTTCAGTTTTAGTTTTCAGTTTGGATGTTATCATGCAGCAGCTCCCGGCTTTCCGAGGCTTGAGGCTTCTGCCCCTGAACTGGCCCTGAACTTACATACAGAGATGCTGAAAGTACTTTATTGTTAGATTCCAGTGAGATAATAGCCAGTCGGGGTGAATAGGACTGGCTCCTGTTATAGACCGAAGAGGCAGCTGCCTTGGGCCCCCGAATTACCTACATTACAGGGGAAGTGAAACAATCATTTTTTTTTTTGTAGGGGGGGGGCTCCCAAGTAAAGCTTTGCCTATGGTCCCAGAAATGGTAGAGCCAGCCCTGGGGAGATGAGTAAGAGATCTACCTGATGGGGCTGTGGGACGGCAGAATGGGTTTTTTTTTCTGTTTTGGGGGCTGAAAGAACATGAAAGAGCAGTTTGGGCTTCAGTGGAAGGGAGACCCATAGGCACTGAGGTCCAGACGCCTACTTTGTGATAGAGAGACAAATTATTATTAGTAACTGTTGAATATAGTGCATTTTACCTGAGTTCACCCTGGAACCCCCCCCCCCCATGTCATCTTAAAATTACATTTCTTCCTTATGACTTTTCACTAGGAGTTTACGTACTGTAAAAACATTTATGTAGGGCTGTCTGTGGTTCATCTTTCAGTCCCGTGGACGACATCCCCTAGTTAAAAGTCAGAGGATTCACCTGGTTTAACAGCCTTTTGCAGTTTAAATTAAGTTATAAACAATTATTCTGCTTATTTGGCCTGTGGTTCTGTAATGACTCTGTTTATATTGGTATGAATGACCGCGCTTCTCTGATCTTCTTCACTATTTGCTGCCTGTTTGTGAGATCATCAAACAGGGACTCAGTAATCATGATTAAGAATGTCTCTTTGTGTTACTAATGACTTTTTGAACTCTCTGCTTGGAGATTCCACCTGTGTTTGTGATTTGGATTTTTAATGGGGAACTCCTGCATTTCCCCCATGTGGGGATTTCTGAGTTTATCAGCACTCGGCTGGAACCGATTTTCAGAATGTAAACCTGCGACAGCGAATCTGACCCCACAGACATCGCCGAGCGGCGAGTGGTGCACATTCGTCTGGGATGTTATGACAAATTTTTAAACACGGCCCTGGTGGCGGTAATGAAGGTCCCCTCGTGTCTGCAATGCCGTCCCCTCTGCTCCGGAAGCTTCTCGATGGCGTCTCCACACGTGTTACGGGGCAGCCCTTCAGGGGTGAGTGTTAGAACGTTCTCAAGTTAAGATAAGAAAATCTTTGTCTCAGAGTCTTATAATTCAATTATTGATGATGCCGTAATTAATTAAGCTGCTAGATGACACCTCCGTTCAATGGGCTTCGTCGTCTGCATTGTCCCCAAAAGCAAGAAGTGTCTGTTACAGTTCCCGGAACATTCTAGAAAGAAATGTTTGTGCGCAAACTAGTTTGTAGTTGGTGGCGTCCTGAAGAAGGTCATCCTTGGTTTTTATTCCTGTCCCTACGCGTGCGAGCGGACAATAGCGCGGGGTGCCCGTGACCTCGTACGTGGAGGGATGTGTCAGTTCCCGCCAGCCTGGCGCTGTCAGAGACCCCCCCCACCCCACACCCCCCCCAAATTGAAAAAGCAAACGAGCGCCGGAGCAGGGCGAGGGATTAATCCTGCAGCAGGGACATATCGGGAATACGGCAGGCGGCATGAAATGGGACCATGCATCATGCTGGCACCGGAATTATAGCCAGGATTGATCAGGAGGAGAGATGCGTCCCAAGGAGCAGGTGAAGGAGGAGGAGGACGAGGAGGGGGCGGGGCTAGCCCTCACCTTCCCAGGCTGCCCTGGCCTGAATGTCACCGCTATCTCCACACCCCGTTCAGCCAGACCCTGGACCGTAACGCTCGCCTTGTTTCCGCCTTCCCTCGGACGCTCGTAATCAAAAGAACTGTGGCCAAGGGCCACTAATTTGCTCCCCAATCTGTCTCTTCTCCCCCCTCCAGGGCAGGAAGACATTTAGATGGAAAAACACACTTTCCCTAAGAAGCTGTGAGCGCTCGTTGACGTGACAGCGCTGCTGCATGCATTAGTGTTGAGAATTAATCAGCTGGGTGTTCCTGAAATTCGATATTGCTCGATATGTGGTGTACGCAGTTGCATGATAATCGGAAGGTTATGTTAAGGTCCTTCATTTGTATTATACTAGGGGTTTGGTGACATCACAGTAATAAACAAGCCATTGGGAAGCCTGGAGAGACAAGCAGAATCAGGGGCATCTGAAGAAATGATGTTTATATGAGCACCATGATTCCACGTCCCCAAACCTTTCATCTGGAAATGGGCCACTATTTTGTGTGAACCTTGAGTATTTGAACTGGAACATGTCATTTACATTGAGTACATTGAATAGTTTTAGTACAATTGAAACACAGGTGTATCAATGCATATGAATGGATTTTAGACCTGTAACCCACAACATCTTGACTTAATTGGAGAGACCTAAGTATTTCCATCCATCCATCCATCCATCCATTCACTGATCCTTTGATCTAATACATTTATCTCTCTTTTTTCACAACCACAACTCCATCATTGCTTGGATATTTGATCCATCCATCCATCCATCCATCCATTAATTTTTCCATAGTCCATTTTTTCATAATTTATTCATTGCCTGAGTATTTGATATATTCATCCATCCGTTCATCCTTCCATGCATGCATCCATCTGTCTATATCTCCATCTATCATCCATCCATATATCTATCCATCCATCTACTGATTATTCCATCCATCTATTTTTTCATAACCACTTCTCCATCATCACCTGAGTATTTAGTACACGTGTTCCTCTCCCTCACGGTCCACCGTAGCTGCACCTGGCTGTCAGTCAGACGAACGTGAAGGTGGTCATCGATTGCAAGATTGCTGGGGAGAAAGGCATCAGTGGCGTGGGGAACATCACCACGGACGGAGTGGAGGTGCTGGGCAGGATGGTTCGCTCTCGTGGGAAGCGGGACAGCTCAGCCCCGGTAAGCACAGTCGAGTCGTGTGTCCATGGCTCTCGAACCTCATGGTCTCGATCATCTTCCCTGAACAAATCCATGGATTGTCTGAGAGGAGATTATGTAATGATACTCTTTCTGGAGAGTCTAAAAACAAGCGTGATGTATTGTCTCCCAGAATGCACTTCTCAAAAAAAAACCTTCACGTTTGGGAATCCTGCAGCCTATGTGATTGAAGGACACTGGAAAACTCAGTTTCGCAATTAATTTGCTGCGGCAGCATCTGGACACGTTCCACCGCCTTTACTACCAGCCGGTCTGCTGTTTGGACTTATTTAACGCCTTGACAGCGGAACAAGCTGATGGCGGGACTTTTTGTGTTGTGGCTCAGTGCGAAATATCCATTAATGGCCGTTTTGTAAGGGGCCTCACATTTAAAATGGCTTTATTCAGCACTCAAGAACAGACGTGTAAATCAAAATGAATCAAGAAGCACTTGGCGGAATAATTTTGCTGTAATGATCGAAATAAATTTGACTGGATTTGCGTGCTAGAATTTGAAGTTGACCGTTAAGTATTATAAAACTTTGCATGCCCATATATATTATAGTAATTTTGTGAATGTGATTAAACTAAAACGCACCATTTCCAGTCTGAATATTGTTTTTCACCAGTGGGTTTCAGGGGATTATTCTACATTATTTTATAATTTTCTATCATTTGCTAACGCTGTCAGTTGTTGTTAGATAAGCTTAGCGGTGCCTGCACGTGCACACGCACGGGATAGTGATCACCTTTCTGTCATCTGTCACCCCCCCCCCACAGTTCCAGCTTCAGATGTTCGACATCGTCTGTAGCACCTCCTGGCCCAGCCGAGACAAGTGCTGCGAGTTGCCAGGCCTGGTAAGATCGACGCCGAGCGACCCCCACCCGGCCATGCTGTCACGTCCTCCCCCCTCTGTGGTCACCGTCAGACATTATAAGCCTCCCCGGGCATCTAGTGAAGCTGGTGGTACTTACCACCACTCAAATCACGCATCAATCATTGCACAACTTATTAAACAAACATCTACTTTAGATGCTGAAGCAACATGATCTCTAGCTATGATCGCCCGACTCAACGTTAACGATAAATGCGACCATAAACAGTCACTGCACAACTTACGAAACAAACTTCTACCATGTTTAGGAGAGGCTGAATCAGCATGAGCGCTAACTATGATCTCCCGACTCAAGTCGCTAGCTAACGTTAACGATAAATGCTATCATGAAAAAATCATATCCTAGTGGCGCCTCAAAAACCAAGAAAATCAGATATATTGAGTCTGTGATAGAAAATTTGCCCCAGCTAGCCAGTTTCTTCACCACAAACAATGAAACCCCTGATGAGGATGCAGAAAACTCGTGGGGGTGTAGCCTCCTGCCTGTCAGCCTCCGTGACATTTCTGCGTGAAACTCAGTGTCTCTCTTTCTCCATCCCACTTTCATGGTATAGTGAATCGAGAATAGAGATACTTTCTTCAATCCCGTGGAGAAATTGGGTAGCTTTCATATATCCCATCTTGATCTCCACGACAGACATGCACGCTTGTACATATAAGCGAGAATGTTTTGGGTTCTGAGTGCAGGGCTAGCCAACGTCAATCGAGCCTGCCACAATTGGGGTTAGAAGCCTTGCTCGAGGGGTATCCGCAAAAGCATCAATAGCATTTGTTTTAGCATTATTTATCCCCTACCAGGTATGTGAGATGTGTTTTGCTAACCCCCTGATGGTAGTTAGAGGGAGGCCCCACTGGTGGTGAGGATGGTGTGAGGGGATGAGTGTAGGAAGGTTTTGTTATTCCAAGCTGTTTTGTAAATGTCCCCTTTCACATCAAGTTTTACAGTCATCTTAAGCTCGTTGCAGTTTTTGGAGCGCTAGATGTTGGATTCTACACGGCAGCTGGATGGCTCCTAGAGTTATGGAGACACGCGAGTTCATGATGATTCATGGATTCAGGCTCTGAGGTTCAGTCGCCTATGAATTGCAGCTTTCTTTTTTCCAACCAATCTTCTTTAAAATGGATACCACCCTCACCCTCTGCTGAATTGGCCCTGGTCTTGTGTAAGATAAGCTGGGATCTGGCTGCCCAGTCTTTGGGATGTTCTCCTCATCCAGTCCTAGTACCTCCTCTGGGCTCATTGCTGCATCACTTTCCACTGTGTTCCAGAGGGTGGAGGCAGACTGTCCAGCCATGCCTCACGCGTGTACCTGCTCCCAGGACAGCAAAGGTCCTCCTGGACCCTCTGGACCTCCGGTAAGCACCGTCCATCCACCAGAAGCTCTGGGAGATTAGAAAAAAACCAAACATGTTGAGGATGGAACACAGCTCTCCGTCCAGATCACGGATGCTGGTCAGCAGCTGCCCCGAGTGACGTTTATATCGTCGTTTACGAGGGGAAGGAGTGATCTCTATGTTATCCTACATTGACATATCTAGCGGCCACCACAGAGTGGCGAACATCAGTCTGAAAGGGGTGATGAACCGGTAGAACCTGATATGTCGTCTAAACAAATGAGCTCATTTGGAAAGTGCTGTTATGTGCACAGAGAGGGAAAATGTCTTTTTGGTGCTAGCAAAATATCACACTACATAAACAAGTTGGTAGTTGACATAGTAATCAAACTGATGCTGATAAATCAAAGAAATTTGTCGCTTCCATCTGTCTACGCAACTTCGGCACCCGTGACGCCCACTCCCGTATACGGTAGGCTTTTTGTAGACTTGTTTTTATATTCTGCTGATTTTTTATTTATGCCAGTGTGGGTTCTGCGCCGCTGTTGTGCCACTGAGGCCCTGTGGCTCATGTACAGTATTAAACCCCAGAAGTTTAACAAGCTGTTAACAGGCTAGTTGGCAAAAGTATAATATTTTTGTTGTAAAGGAAGGATATGACCGGGTTATAAAGGAAGTGAATGACAAGACCCGTGGCCAATTAGGGAGCATGTTGATCACATGTGGCCTCTAGTAGAACTATCCCATTCGTTACTGGTGGCCCTGTCAGGTGTGGGCGGAGCTATCTGTATCTGTTCCTTTGTTGTGTATTACTGAATTTTTTAATCAGTATTCTAATGATCTATATTAAACAAAGCGGATCTTACTGATCAATTTCAGTGTTAGGTTCAGTTTCTGGTGTCAGCTTTCAGGATCACTAACCGGTGACTTATTTGTGAAAATAAAAAAATACCGTGAAACCACACAGAGCTGTCAATGCGGGTGGCTTGACTGGGGCGTCCTCTTCCCCAAACGGCAGGGTGGACCTGGACAGCGAGGCACGAAAGGAGATCGAGGGGAACGGGGGCTTGTGGTAATGTATAATCAGCCCGACTCCTTCTGTTTATCCAGTATCAGGCACACAAGGCCACCCAGGGACTCCTATGTAAGGAACATTCTGGAACGTTCTGGGAGGATCGAAGCGCGACCGCTCGGATAAAGCTGGGGAGCTCATAAATATATACAGTATACACAAGGTTTTATTGTGGTTGGATGGGGCCCCAGGCTTCGCCCGCTGCATAGTCCCACCATCCAGCACTGACATTAGTGGGGTCGTCTCTGGAACCCCCCCCTCAGCTCCTGGCCTATTTGAACTCTGGACGTGCAAACGCTGTTCTGATTCCCCCGCCCCCCCGGCTGCTTCACTCACTGCTGAGGCTGCACACTGTTGCTCTTCATAAACCCCCCCCCGCCCCCCCCCATTTCACCAACACCACC